>OU015529.1:31263893-31914143 GCA_907165065.1 Caprimulgus europaeus | reverse complement strand
AAGATGGTGGTTAGAAACCAGGAAAAGGCTAACAAAAATATAATTAAGAAACAAACAAACAAACAAACAAACAAACAAATATCATTTTGAAATAATCAAAATAAGAAGAAAATACACAAAAAAGAGTTTGAGGATACCCACTTAATTTAAGTGAATAAACATAAAAAGGGAACTTAATGCAAAAATACTGCAAGAACCATGAGATATTATCATTTATAATCTCCCCCATCTGCTGTTGTCAGCTTCTTTCCCTCCTTTTACTTCCAGCCTTCCTGAACAAGTAGTCCACTTTCCCTATATTTGCTATTTTAACCAGTTAATCCTTTTCCTTTTAAAAGAATTTCCAAGGCAGCTACTTTACAGATTTCATCTCTTTTTAAGAAAAGTAAGTATTTAAAGAGTTAATAAAAGTCCCAGCAACTAAGGTTCTTCTTCCCAGCTGCATTTGTTTCCCTACTCTGCAGATATTTTCCAAAAAACTTTCAAATAAAGCAACCAAGCAAATCCTTATTATTCAAAGTGGCACTTATCCTCCTATGTTAAGCTACTCTTCCCAAAAAAACACCAAAACAAAACAAAAAAACCCCAAACCCTAAACTCACAAAATAAACCACCTCAAATGACACACCACAAGACCCACTTGCTTAGTAGACTTATTTGCATAAGGAAAAATGACACCGTGATCCTCTTCACGCCCCATTGAATTTGCTTTTACACCCTCACTTTTAACTGATGGAATAGTCACAAATCAGAAATGCTTTTTATTTTCCCCTTTTGGCACTCATCTTTTTCAATTCTGGAAAACCACAGCCTCATTCCCAAAAACAGTTTGCTTGGTCTGCTAGCAGAGAGCTCCAGGGCAAAATGTAAGATGTTCTTGGGTGCACTGCTTTCCTTCTCTTTCTACTTTTTTTGTTCTTAGAGAAAAAGACACAGTTCTGCATATATAATTGATTGACAACTTGAGAGAACTGCTTTTGAGGATCTTAGCTTACATGACCATGCATCCAACTCAACTTACCCTACGCTGCACAGCAAAACAAAACAGCCACTTATTTACCAATCTAAACCACATTAGGTTGACTTTCACGTATAACAGATTTTGTATCAATGTTTTTTCATTATTTTATTTTGAAGGAGTGATATAAGCTAAGTGACAGCAAGAAAGGGAGTTTCTTACTTAGGTCCTTCTGTCATACATCTGGAGATACACATCAAGGCAGAAGAAAATGTTGCAGAGGACAAAGCATGTTACTTTTCACCATGGAAAGACTATTCTGCGCATCCTGTTGTACACACTTATCCACTGGCATTTTGCCACTCCAGTTCCTTTCTACTGCAAGTCTCATCCAAGCACTGAGTGTATAGTACTTTTCAATCAACAAAATTCCTTTTTTCCTATGATCATACTCTTGAGTATTTACTCTAGTAAAAATGACATACGTGTTACTACATTTTATCTGCTTTTTACCCCCTACTCACTGAAGAGTCAATATCCTATGGAAGAGAAAGTTGAATTTTATTCACATCATAATTTCTTTTTCAGAATAGAAAGTTAGGGAGAAAAAAAAAAAAAAAAAAAAACACAAAAACCCACCAAAAACCCACAACAGCAAAACCTCCACAATGGAAGTTGGATTTGTAATATTAAAAAAATATATCTTTTTTAATATCATATTTTTTCAGTCTGCTAGGTAAGTCACAAATTAACACAAAGTATAGAAATCCACCCTATTAAGGGCAGCACAGTTTAAAACTTACAAAGCATCAGAGAGAGAGCATCTGGTTTTTCAGAGTGATCAAAAATCAGTGTGTAAACCTGTTTATTGCAAACACAAGAAGACAGTGTGATAGTATTGTTTTGGCAAAAAATAATCAAGAAAAACCTAAAATATCCTGGTAACTTAAAAAATAAAGTCCTTTTGATCCTTCACGGTATGCAGAGCAAAACCCAGTTCCAGAACATCCACAGAAGTGTAGACTGAATGCCTTTGCCTAATCCCAAATGAAAATTAGCTTTGTGTTAGAAAACAGAATTACAGAAGCAGGTCTAATCTGACACCTGAGCAGCATTGTGTGACTGTAGCTGAACAGTTGATTCCTTCAATACTTACAGTAGGATATATGATTAAATCACTGTGAAGTATACTTTTATCTTCTTTTTTCCTAATTACTTTCTGAAGTAGAAAAATAAGAATACTTAAATGCCTCAAATATGTTCCTCTTCTCAAAATCATATTCACTATCTACTTGGATTCACTACTATGTGTGTATTTTATTGTAGAAAAATTTACTTAAAACAAGACACAAATTCTGGGCTGATCTCACTGTAAATTCAGGGCTATAATAATTTCCTTTATTTTCTAAAATATTTCTAAAATATTCCTTTTAATACAGCAAAATCTCTTCATATGTGCTAGATTGTGTTGGCAACACAACTTTACTGTAATCTCCAGAACAGTGGTGCTGTTAAAATTAAAAAAGAGTTCAGCAGACAAAGCCTGCACGCACTTGTTACTGCAGCTGCATCTATATTTTAATTTTCAGCTGGCTATCAAACTCCCTCTGAATATAAACAGGACTCATGAAAGATAATTTGTGAGATACCTGAGGGATCAGCTATACTCTGTTTCCACCACTGCGGTCAGAGGTATAAGAAAAGAGTACATCTAAAAATTTGTCTTCAGGTAGCATCCAGAATTGGTAGCAAAGAAAGACAAAAAAAAAAAAAAAAAAAAAGAGCGAGCAATGTACTTGGCTGCTTCGGTTTTTCCAAGCTCTGGAACACTTCTTATTTCCCCTTTTTATACATTCACAGGAGCAAGAGAGGAGGAAAGGATCTCCTGCAGGGATCCTCCTTCATATGACAAAAATTCCTAGATTACAAAAAAAGTCTCATTTATGTCCTCTTTGAAGGAAGAAACAGTAATTTTCAGTTCCTCTTTCATTTCATTGATGAAATTTGTAAGAGTTGAAGGTATTCTCACTGAAATGCTTTTTGATCTAGCTGCTAGAATGATGGTGACCATTTCACCAATATATTAAGGAGTTTGCCCTGTACATGAGTAATTTTAGGCATGTTTGGGTGTATCTTCTGCAAGTTATTCCAGACATTATGAATCTTTATTTTGCAATGAAGAAAAATCCACCATATAAAAGTAGAGCAGAGAAGAATTTTACAATGAGAATGGAAATCAGTCCCTTTCACATTATTAAATGTCATTTTATGCAGGTTTTTATGTGAATTTAACGATATTTTAGAGAGTGATTTTGAAGTTCTATGTGAAGATAGCTTTTAGCTCCTTCAGAGGCATTAATTGTAGACAAATGCTCTTGTGGGAAGGGCAAAGCCACAAAGACTGACCCCAACATCTGAGTTGCCAGCAGAGACAGAAGTCTGGGCAGACAAGTCCACTGAAGAGACCAACTGGGAAGATGAGCTGACACTCGGATGTCACTGCTTCAAAAACTCATTCCCAATCTGGGCATCTGTACCCTGCTGCTGCCAAGATCACCCTGTGAGTGGCCATATTACTCAGCTCCAAGGTTGAAGCAGATGGAAGAGGAGCTCAGACTGAGCACAGTCTGCCAGCAGCAGAAACACTTACTGCCTGGGAAGTGATACCATTGTGCTTGCGTATGCACGTACCAGAGTGCCCTAAAACTGTTTCAACTTTCAAAGTTCAAGTATTGCCAAACATGGTTACACACTTGTGTCTCTAATGACAAGATGCATCTCACTAGGAGCAGTGAAGATCGATGGCTTATTTATGGTATAATGGCGTGCGTACAAGGATATTGTTAGGGTGGAGAGACTGAAAATTTGACCTATTTATTTTTTTTAAATTAGTTTGCAGTGCCCATTGTGAGACTTTGCATGAATGTCTATGCTTTAAATGTATGCTTTGCTGCTCATGGAGAACAAAATCACAGCCAGCATTCTGGCATTCATGAGAAAACCAGAGTCAAAAAATAAACATTCATTAAAGACTCAAATGTCAGCTTCAGACTTCCAGAGGGCTATTTATTATCACTGAGACAAATGAAAGCCTGAACAAAATTTTCCTAAAACCACAGAAAACCAGACCTCAATTGTATTTTTATTAAAGCCTTCTGACAGTAAGGAATCTAACTAGTGTATTATTTAATGCTTTGCCCATTATAGTTTTAAGTACCTCAAAAAATGAGGCTTCCAAAGATTTCTTTAGAAGACTGCATTCTCAGAATCTTTTTTTTTTTTTAATTGATAAGCAGCTTTTCTTTCTTTTTAATTTTTTTCCCCTTTTTACCGAGTTGCACATCTCACACACTTTTCCCTACCTACAGTTTCCATTCTCTATATGCTCATTGTCCTTCAGCTGTTTATTATGAGTAGTTATCAAAATTATGAGTGTTTTCTTACTCAGTGTGTTTTATAACATGTTAACAATAATACAAGGCCTGGATTACCCTGTAATGCTCATGCTTGTTAGCTAGAGGCATTGGCTTTGCTCACTAAATGTCTCAAGAATTTGGTACAGCTAACACTAACTGTCCAGGGAAAGTCTAGCAGGAGGCATTTGATGAAGAGAACTGAACACAACTAAGAGTCAGACAGAAAGACAAGAGGTAATATTGGAACTGCAAAACGAGGTATAAGATTATCAAATTACCTTGCCTCATTTATAAATAAATATGAGTGCAAATTAGTTTTCAGAGGCAATAAAAAATGAAAAATGCAGGTAATAACCCTTTCTTCTAGCCACTGTTGTCTGCTCCCTGATAGAGCACGGAACAAAAATTCAGTGAAATAATTATGCAAACAGAGAACTTCAGCAGTCAAAAGAGGTAGTCTGAGCAGAGAGGAAAAGCTCACTCCAGAACATACCTGGGATTCTAGCCTCCAGAGCACTCACAAAATACCACATGGCCAGAGGTCACCCATGGCTGGTTGGGGTTTTTTTTAACCAATTCTGCTAACTCACCTTGTATAAAACACATGCCATCAGGCTTCAGGGAGAGATTGTCATGCAATGGACAGGAAAGTCAGTTCAAGGATACTTTTCAATAATGTGTTACTCAGAAACAGTTTAACCATGACTGAACATCTGGCCAGAAGTTCAAAATAAACTTTGCTGGAGATGTGCAAATACAGACTTGTAATGGAAGGAAAAGAAAAAATGTGGCTTATCAGTCCTTCATGGGAGAAAGTGAATGCTTTAATAGAGCTCCATCAATATTTACTGCCCCCAGTAACACCAACTGTGTAATAACAGCAGTGTAAATAGGTCAAATGAGATTAAGGCTATTTAGTTGGACAAAACTACAGGATCAGGACCTTAAGTTTAGGCAGCCAAACACATCTCCAAAAAAAAACCAACTCCACTTACAGTAGTTAAATTGCAGACATTCCTGAAGAGAAGACAGTTCTTAAATAAAAACACAGTTCTGCAGGAGCAACTGCTAAGAGGTGCCTACAAAGAGATCTAATGGTCAAATCTTTGGAGAAATAAATTTTTACACAGAGAGTAGATGTTTCAAGGAATACCCTCCCACATTTCTCAATATCTTCTCTTCAAATATGTTAAAGCAATGCCTGGAATAGTTCTTCAGTGGAGAAGTCTGACTTTGAATCCTGTGAGGAATAACATTATTTTTATGACACAGTTTGCTGGGGTATTCTTTTTGCATTTTTGATCTTACTATATATTTTGGATCATGCTAAATTATTTCAGATACACTGTGTCCCTGTGATAGGTTTTAATATAAATACCATCTCACATAGATTTAACTTATTAACTGTATATATGCTAAATATGGGAAGAAACAAACTGTAGTGGGAATTACACTTCTAAAGAGAAGTCTTTCTTTAAAAACATAACCAGACAAAAAATCTATTTTACAACTGAACACATCATGAATAACCCAGTGAAAGAAAAAAGATCTTAATAAAAAATCAAGTTTGTAGACATATTTCAAAACTAATATTTGAAAGGGAAGATTTTGGAAAGAAGCAGATTATGCATTAAAATTAAAATAAAATTAACTGTGTAGGACTATGTCTGAAATAATCTAAACAGTTTAAAAGCAGTAATCCCACTAAACACCATTCAAATGCCATGCAGGGGTACATACTAGGTGTATCTAGGGCTAACTGGATCTACCTATAAATCCTGAAGTGCCTCAGTATTCTCTCTCCAGTTGAGGCGATACCGACAATACTGATGGCCCAAAGCACAGGATTTTTGTTGCCATCAGAAGCAAGTTCTAAACTTCTCTTTTCCAATTACAAAAATGTAAGAGAGAGAGAGACAGAAAATCATACATGAAGAATAAGAAAGAGATAAATTTAGTCTTCTGAAGTCGACTGTAATGTCCATAACAGGAAACTTTATAAAGCTTTTTATCCAGTAGAAGCAGAAACCTAGCTGGGTACATTATATGTGCAAGAAACAAGGGCACAAGCAAAATTTTGACAAGTGGGTTGATGGAATAAGATTGATTTCCACAAAGCATTCAGAACAGATGAGTTTTTGGATGGGCTTGCAGAACAGTCTGATCTTTAAAAACCTTGTCAGAATGCCAAACTGGGATGATCACCCACTGAAAAACAACTTTGCGGGACATGGTACTAAAGATACTGAGAACAAAATTGTTCCAAAAAGATTTTCATTAATTTAGTCAGAACAAAATTAATAATCCATGATATAAATATTTCTTTCTTTACTAGCTTGTTAAAAATACTAAATTCTCCCCCATAAAACTCTTATAGCTAGAGGCTGACAGAGATTAGCTTATTCTTCTTCAAAGTCATTAAATAAATAATTAACCAACAATAGCTGGTAAGTTACCTTGACAACAAAGAAATATTAATACAAGATTGCCCAAGGGAGAATGAGCCAGAGATTTCCAAACTGTGGTATTAATCAAAGTACTTCAAAGCAATGCAAAGACTTGGTGCTGGCAGGCGGTCACTGTCTCTGGTGGATTGATGCAGCCTGACATGGAGCTGGGAGCTACTGCAGCATTAAAGGGGTAATTTAGTGATGTACTTCCGTACAGCAAAAGGTCAAAACTATTTTTTTAAGTAAGAAAAGGGAAACAGAAGATTTGAAGTACCTGAATTGCAGGACCATTAATAATGTGTCAGTCATACTTGGAAATTAATATGAGCTGTATGCTCACAAGGTGTTACATAAGATATTTTGACAAAGTCTATAAAAAAATGTAGCTATTGAATGCTTCAGATATAACTGCAAATGCTAAAAGCATCCTATATTAATTCTGTAGAAACTTAAAGATAGCACAAGATATACTGAGGGCAGCTAATTTGAGAGATCTCATGAGTGCCCTTCACTTTCAATGATATTTCATTCCAGTGTGGCTGGTCCTAACAGTTGTGGAATCAACTTCCAAAAGGAGAGCTTTATACCTCTGCACTTTATCTCTTTTTCTTATTTCTAAGTTCATAGAGAAGGAATTAATGGGCAAAGAATAAAATTACTGTTCCATTCTTTTAAAGACAGTTTCTAAAGGGGTATAACATTTCTGGAAGATAGAAACTGGGAATGCTTTGCTTCTCAAAACCCATGTATTAGAATCAGCAGGAAGAGGGTCCTTCCTAAGGGTCCTTGTCAGTGAAGTTTCGTAGTAGGGCATGAGGCTATTCATGCTAGCTAACCATTTACTGTTTTAGCAAATAAAAACTTGCTCAGAGAGGTCTGTCAGAGCCCTTCAGATGAGTCTCTGGATTAGATTATGCATAAACCATTATAGACAGTAATACTCAAAATCCTGCTGCAGTGTAAGATTGTTCCCCAATGAGTGATTTGTTGGTACAGGACATAGTTTTTTCAACATACTGGAAATTGCTTTGATCTTCTGAAATGAGCAGCCTTTGTTCTCATTACAGCGTACCTCCTCAGAGTTACTAACAAAGATAAAAAATGTCTTTCTTTCTAAGACAAGATAGGCAGAGAATTTTTTTGCATTTCCTGTGTGCAAAAAGAGTAGACTAGTGCTCAGAACTACAGTGCATGTGACTGGTATTTTCCAAACTTTGCCATTGTTGTGGCAGAACCTGAGTCAGATGTTCTCTTCAAGGAGAAAACGTCCATATCCCTTCCTTGGAGAATTTCAGTCTCTGCAGATACAACATTTTAGTAGGCCACAAACAAGCAAAACAAATATCCCCACCCATGTTCCTTGGAAAATCTTGACCTTCCTGAGAATCTCCCTACTTCTCTTGGTTTCCTATAAACCTCATGCCTTGCTCTTCAGAAGCTCTTTCCACCAGCACGAGTTCCCTCTGGAAGGACACCTCACCCCACACTGCCTTAATGACCAGGCTGCCACAGCCCAGACTGCCAATGGCCCCCTCCCCACAGCCTAAACAAGCCCTTTCTAGACTCACTCTAACACACAATACTCATGCTTGCCAACTGACAGGCTCAAACACTGTGTCCTCAATCAGTCCATCTCAGGTTAAGATTAATTTTGCAATAAAAAGGCTTTAATGAAGCTTTTCAACTCTATCCAACATCTTCAACAGTGATACAAATGAGATTCTTAATTGTGTCTAAAATAAACCAGAAACACATGGAGTCCTATCAAAAGTCCAAGACGAGTGTTTCTAAATTACTTCACTAAGCTTGGAAATATCTCTGAAAAATACATTTAAATTACTGCAAGAAAAATTCTGATGTCTGAGATAAATTGCTAAGAAATCCTGAGACGTTACTTACACCAGAGTCAAATCTCTTACAAAAATCTGAAACTTGAACTAGTAATGCATATTTCACATGCTCAGACAATTATCAGCTGCTGGAGATCTCTGGGACTATTGAAATGTGACTGATTGAATATATCAGCTGGATTCAGTCCATTTAACTAAATGTGAAATACTCCCCAGTCCAATACCTGTCAGAGTTTTGTTATCTTCCCAGATTAACTCTTTTACAACATATGTCTATTAAGCATAAAAATAATGAAGAAGCAGTAGCACCACAAGACTATGATTGCACAACTTTTTATTTTTTCAAATAGAAAAAGATTCTTAAGAAAATGAAATATGCAAAATCATCTCTGAGATAGTGCAAGTAGTTGCTACTACTTCATGGATATAACATCACATCAGTGATCAGTCAGGAAAAGGTGACCAAATGTTACATGCTCAGATTTATCTATACTCATTTTATTCTTCCTCTGAGTTAATACAGTCACAGAAAACTACCTCAGGTCAAATTCCTAAGACAGACTTTGTTGCTGGACACAGCTACTGACCTGAAGCATCTGAAGATAGCCTTCTTGCGGATCACAGAGTAGTGATGATATTCGGTGGTTGTTCCTCATGCATCTCTGACTGTTGTCCCTTAAGAGAGGGAAAATTTGCCGGATAACTGTCATCCTCCCCAAAGCACTGTGTACCAACTCTAATATTTCATTATCAGTGATTTCCTGTGAAGGGAGATACAGACAGTCTTTCAAAAAAACATGTATTTGTCCAGATGTTTTATATATTCCTTCCATTATTGGATAAATGTTTTTAAAAAGACAACAGAAGAAAAAAGTTACAAATACACATGCTTAGTCTAGGCCAAATGTTCTTGTTTTGTGTTTAGTAATAACAATGTTATTTTTTAATGCATCATCTGAAACAAAAGAGCTTAAAACTGTACCACCTAGCCTGGCAATACTAACATACTGCAGAGGCAGTTCCTCATAGAAAAGCACCGAGATGGTCTCAAAAGGTTTCTAAGTAAATCACAAGAGCCTTCAAACCAAATTTATATAGAAAGGGATTTCGTTTAACAGAATAGAACCTTACTACACCTTTAGAAAAAAACAACAAATGGAAACCTAATGGTCTTTAGGATATACAGCTCTTACACCTGAAAACAATGTTACAAGAAAGTACTTTTCCTGTAAGAAAAGTAGATCATTTCTGCAGACTAATCCTGATAATGACTCAGGGAAGTCTTTTGAGGTTACCTGTGTTAGGAAATAAAAAAATAGGGGTAACTTCATGGAAGGGATTGACACATTTAGGAATGCAAGTTTCTGCACACATAATAATTTAGGCTAAGAGATAAGGAGAACTCAAGGACAGGCTGTTCTTCTTTCCAGGCTTCGCTCTGTCTAAAGCTTTTTTGCAGACCTTCCGTGTCCCAGCCTCCTAATCCTCTCCTCTCCTCTGGGACAGAGCCTGCACCCTTATATCGCAATGGAAGTCAACTCAGCTATAAGTTTTACTTATCTTCTATTTTGAAAAAGCCACAAAATCACATGCTCTTTTTTTTTACCCCTGGATAAACAGTTTGAAAATCACAGGCTTAGCTGATCCTGAAATCATAACAGCATTGCAGCTTGTGTTGGTTATTTCTTGCCAGGAGCTCACTGTGAGAAAGGACAGGCAGTGGCACTGCTGACTGCATTCATTCCCCGAGGCACCTGCTCTGCAGGGAGCAGCTTTACATCCCAGCTCCTTACCACTGCCATCACCATCAGCTGCAAGTCAGCCGGCCCTTCTCCAGCACACGTTGGCTGAACCAGCTGCACAGCTGGACAACCCACTGCCTGGGCTGCACAGGGCAGGGTGCTGCAGGTAATTCATGTGCTGCACTTGCTCAGGCAACAGGGCCCACACCTTGTGATGTGCCATCACCAGAAGTGAACTTGGCCCCGTATTTTAACATTCAAGAAAAAATAATATTTTCATGCCATTTTCTCCGTCAAGCTGTGAGCAAAATGACCATGGGGCTATTATAATTACTTGTTACGGTTGACTACTACTGTAGCTTTGGCTCAATTTAGTTCCTCTTTGCTGATTTTCCATGATTTTTTAGGAAGGTGAATTTTTAACTTTGCAGAAGGTGAAATTCATTGCATTAACAACAGACCAACTGGTGTGGTGTGAAAACAGAAAATAAATATATTCTTATGGAAGCTAAAGATTTTGAGGCTTAATAGAAAATGCTGGACAGCACCTGTAGCCTTGCAGGGTGACACCAAAGGAGACCAACAAGCTCTACAGGTTCCTTCAGACAGCTGCCTTGGACTTGTCTTCTGTGGGGTTGAGGGGTGCTAAAGCCACACAGCATGTTTAAGCTGCGGACTGAGGGAGAGACAATATTATGGGATAATTCTGAGACATAAACCCCTAGGTTTCACCACTTAGCTGATAAACTCAGACTGAGGGACTGGAAACAGAAGAAATCTTTTGAAAAAACAAAACAAAACAAAACAAAACCAAACAACAAACTAATAATCCAAACCTTCAGTTCACCTCACACCAAACACATTTTGTGTTCTCCCCAAGTGATGCACAGCCTTTCAAAGATGTCTCATAAACTGTCAAAATGCTTGGCCTAAGATATTAAGCCTACACATAGCAGATCAGAACTGCTTCCTCCATAGGATTTCCAGAATTAAGGTAGCAGATGACACATTGACCCAGGTTCTTCTTATTTAGCTATAGGCACCAAGTGAGTCAAGTGAGTCCCGGATGCAAAAGAGCTGGGAATAAATGGTGTATGTCTGTGTTTTTGAGCTGGTGTTCTAAAAACCAAAGGCAAATATGGGCCTTTTCACGCTCACAGGCAGCATTGCAGGGCACCTCAGGCAGGCACAGAAGCAGGACAATGTGGCTGAGTGCCTGAACTGCCAAAGAGAGCAGATCATCACCAACCTGCCATGGAGAGCCTGGCTGCAGCTCCCCTGGCCAAAGGACTATACCCTTTCCTCTGCCTAACACAGGTAGGCCCTGCAGATGCATGTCTAGAAAGCTCACAGTGCTGTCTTAACAACACATGAAACAAATGGCACATACAGAAAGGTCACCTGTGTTCTGACTGAGATATGGTGGTCTCCTACGTTTACACCCATCAGAATAACAGCATATATATAAAAAAAAATAGTTCTAAGCCTTGGAGTCACAGGGGAAAAAAACATTTCACAATGGTCTTCCAAGAAAGTCTATTCACAGAATCACAGAATGGTTTGGGTTGGAAGGGACCATAAAGATCATTTAGTTCCAACCCCCCTGCCATATCAGGGACACCTTCCACTAGACCAGGTTGCTCAAAGCCCCATCCATCCTAGCTTTGAACACTTCCAGGGAGGGAACATCCACAGCTTCTCTAGGCAACCCACTGCAGTGTCTCACCACCCTCATCTGGTTATTTGTTTAAAAGTAATGTGCTTTCTTTCCTATATATGGTATGAAAAATTTCTTTACATTGTGAAACTTACAACTAAGCAAATAACTTTATTTGGTCCTAGAGGTTTTTGTTTGTTTGGGTTTCCCCCCTCCTGCAAACAAATGTATCCCAATTTCCAATCTTGTTCTTTGATCATTACACAGCACAAGACAGCATGCATCAATTACCATACGTGTGTGTGGATGCTGTATTCTAAGGAGAGCTTATCAGCTGGTTTGGCCTAGCAAGTGCTCCTTGCAAAATTCCCTTTCACATGCCCACTTTTTGGCTTTGATAATCCCATGATGTTGCTACCACAATATGGAGTAAATCTTTACTTAATAAGGATGATGGCTTCTGTTGTTTCAGGGATGCACTTTAAGGAAAGTTAAAGAGTCTAACTTTATCGCTTGGCATCTTTAATAGCACTTTGCACTCAAGCCTGTAAATATTAAATTTCTTGAATGAGGATGGTGGGAAAGCATGTTCCCCAGGGATAAAAGGCATTCTTTTATCTAAGTGCTCTTTTCCTGGATTTTTCCTTTACTAAGGGAAAGAATTTGACTATTCCAAATATTTCAGGGAGCATTTAAATGTTTTAGTATGCAGACATAAGTGCAAGACTGACTTATACACCCAGGCTAGTAGTAGTTCTCACCACCCAAATCAACACTGAAATGATATTCCTTTAAACACTATTTTCTGTTCATGTAGCGTATTAATGAGAAAATTTACTCTTCAAGAATTTGGGGCAGTCATTTATCTATTTATTTGCACACAAATATTGGTCATTCAGGGAATTCATTTATTTAATATCTGCACACAAAGAATTTCAGTTAGTTTGTAATACGTAGCTGTATTGCTCAGGGGAATATCTAAATGTGCTCTAGTTGTGCTCAACTATCATAACACAAATTCAAAGTGAGACAATTATGTTTCACATTATAATCTCTATTTGCCTAGAGAAAATGACAGAAAAGTATAGATTTTAATGACATTAATAATTTAAAGAACCAAAAGAGATTTCCAGAAAGTACATCCCTGAGAAAACTGGAGGATTAAACTGAATGGCTATAAGGACAAAGATGCTCATGGGGATAAGCTACAGACTCATGTGGAATTTTAGTATTAGGATCAATACTGTTTGTTAAGTTATTCTAATTCCATTCTGATACATTTATAAAGGGACACTTGTTGACATGTTGAAAATCCAGAAAATATCCTTCAGTTAGCTGGTTTTTAAAATGTTCACAACAGCTTACTCTGTAGATGGATTTATTCAACCTTAATATTATACTGTCTTCTCTGCATCTCAAATGAACAGACATACACACATATATAAAGGTTAATCCTTTAAGGCAAGGCCACAATCCATTTTTCATAGCACAGAAGACATGCTAACACAAGTCTGCATGACCACCTTCCCAACTCCCATACTCATTGTCCTTCCACACAACCAATGCAACCTCACTTCTCTTCCTTTTACCTGATGTTCCTCAAAATCTCTACAGGGATGTATTGATAATATTTAATTAGCTCTATTTCTCAATATAAGGACTCTGAACTGGGTGTCCAGAAGTCTTTCTCAGATCATAGTGATTTAACAAAATATTACTTCATACTAAAAAGCAATTATCTCAGAAAAAAAAAAAACAACCCAAAACCAAAAACAAAAACAAGCCTACCCACACAAAGTCACAGTTATCAAAAGCTGGACAAAATTTTAAAAATCACCATTGATTTTGATGTGGATTACACTGATAAAATAACTCATCAAAGCTCATCTAAGCTTGCTCCTAGCTGACCAAGACTGTTTCTGTGTAATTCAACTGCATTAGAACTAGATCAATTCTGAAGCTTACAAATTTCTTTGAAAAGATTGCAGGTACAAAAGCAGTGTAGTTTCATGTGTATGGATATCTTTCAAGCATATATAAGGAAATATGTGAAAATAAATAAATAAATAAATAAATAAATAAATAAATAAATAAATAAAAAATTCTGCAGAATCAAACATAGCAGCCAAAAAGAGAGAAGCAAGGGTTTTTTTGGTAAGTAGTAAATACAGATTACCTGGAATAAAATTGGAATAAATAGTAATCATAAATTGTTAGGTTTTGCATTGAAATGTGTCATTTGCTAAATCTTGAGAAATTTTCCACAGTGTGTTCCTTGTATTTCTGCTCAATTTTTTTTACTTTTTTTTAATTTGTGCATTTTTGTGTAATTTGAAAAGAGCTTAGAATAGTTGCCCTACTTGCATTCATAAACTATCATTAAAAAGTCTACTTTTTTCCAAGAAAAAAAAAAGGCACAGGGAGGTGTAAAAGATTTATTAACTTAGTATCAGAGTAAACACAAGCATAATTGCACAGATTGATCCTTTTTTTAAAAAAAAAAAATCTCTTCATATTTCCATATGTAGAGAAAGACTGAGCAGAATTCCAGTCTATCAGGCAGTCCTGGTTCTACCCAGGTAAAAATGAAACAATAACCATTTGCACAGGCTAATGGGTCTAAATGTTGATCACCCAAAATGCATATAAGGTATGAATTTCTAGAAAAAAAGAAAAAGATTTTCCAAAGTGAAGAACAAACACTGCATTCATAAAGGATCTTTGTTCTGAAGTAATTAAGTTTCCCCAAGATTACCCTACAAGCCCTGAGCTAGGAAAACACTGTTCATCATACATTGTCTAATACCTTCCTACATATTACCCTTGGGGAAAAAGTTGTTTGCTGAGAGACATTAGTTGATAATTACTATTTTATTTTTTGCTTATTTTCTTAACTTCTAAAAATATTTTATAGAGGAAAACAAGAAAGAAGTGTCCAGGTGATAGTTTAGAATCCATTTGATTCTCAAATCGAGAGCATGAGTAACTACAGATATACTGGGCATGTCTGACATGGTGAAAGGAAAGAAAACAACTATTTGCAGAAGCAATAGAGCTGCAGGATAGAAATGGAAAATAATAAATATATCACACCAGGAGAGAGATGATGGGACACTTTCTCATCCCTCATAACGAACTGCCTCCTACAGACAGTGAAGCAGTGGTGAAGAGAGACTTATGGAAACAGCAGAAATAAGAGAACTGAGATAGAGTCCAGCAAATGATTGGCAGAAATGTGTTTTGAGTGAATGCTCTGAAAGGGAAAATGGAAAAGCATCAATACTCTTTTTCCATACTTTGTTCTGACTGAGGTTCTGTAGATTGAGTTTGGGAAAGTTTTATTAATCAGCTGAAGATCTAGAAATTCATCTGCTGGCAGTGCCACCAGCATAATTTCAAAAGTGTCATCTGTCCAAAAAGGAAGAATAAGGTCAACTGCTGTCTAAAAGTTTTGACTTGCATTCAAGTGATGTGGATAACACTATCTTAAGATGGCTCAGAACTCCCCAAGTCCCTTAGCCCTCTAACTTCCTGTCTAAGTCTTCTCGACATTGATGAAACATGTAGTCTTGCAGTATTTACAGATCTTTTTATTAATTCTCCTGCAGAAACTACAAGAACTTTCCTTCCTACTTCACCTCCCCTTCTCCTTCTCCTCAACTATGAGAGCTTCTTCTGACAAGTATCACAGTTGGGAAGAATTTACCCAAATACTTTACAGCTGCAATTGCTACAGTAGTTTTTCTGTACTTACTGCCTCCAACTTTTCAAAAGCCTGGTCTGGTCTGTGGATTGAAAAGAGATAATATCAAAAAGCATTCTTTTCTGGATGTTAATTAGAGTTTAGTTTTATTTTTCTATTAAAGCTTACAAGAATTTAATCTTTCTTTTAACTACGGAATACTTTGCTTTCATATGGATTTGGAATCTGTATAATACTCCATGTTTATAACCTAACTTTATTTATTTTTCATTTCTTATTGAAAAATAGACTTTTCACGAATAACAAACTGGTAACTGACTTTTAAAAATGTATTTATGGTTAACATTGTACAGAATAAGCAAAATAAAACTATTCTTTTTTTTTTTTTTAAAGCCCTAGTTATTAAGCTCATGTTAGTATAAGATTGGCTGGCTTACCAGATTCTATCAATAAAAAAGCATCTTTAATTTTGCAAAAGTCCTTACAAATACGACTTTCTGCTATCCACCCTGCAGTGTTGCCCCATAGGTTGTCTGGTTTGTTTTTTTGTTTGTTTCTTTCTAAACGGGACAAATAACAGCAGAAGCTTTTCTTAGTGAGAAAAAAATGAGCCTTTATTCAACCTTAGAGTCAAGCTACTCTACATAGTATTAAATTATATGTTGAATTGTGCAATACAGAAATACAGTGATACACTGTGCAGTCCTCATGAACACACACAGACATTGGGAACTGTGCTAGTGCATCTACTAGCATAACCAAGAGTATGATTCCTCCTTTACAGAGGTCAATTTTGGAAACTTTACAGTAGTTCACAGAAAAATGCAATGGAAGAATGTACAACTTTTTTTTTTTTTTTTCTTTATTAGAAAGAACTCCTCCCTTCTTTAAGAGTTGTGCCAAAACAAAACCCACAGGAGTTGGTACTTGACCTATGAGGAGGATTTTTCCCCCCACACCGTACATTCCTTTCCTACAGAATACCTGATCTTTTAAACAGTAAGGAACTAATGTAATGAAATTTCCATTAGTTCTTCCTACTATTCCTAAGGTTCCAGTTTGAGAATTCAAAAGTTAATATTGTTTGAATGCCAGCTTTTGTTATTCCATATGGTACAGAATGTGGTAAGACTAAAAAATCAGGGTAATAAGTTATTTTATGTTAATAACAACTACCCCTTTGTGTCTGATCTCATGAGGATTAATCTGAAAAAAAGAGATTCAATTCGATGGAAAAACAACAAATGGAAACTGTAGTCAAGTAGAAGCTCTAACCTTTAGTTTTCAGAATTATGTTTTACACCTTATCGTTAAATCTACTTTTAAAGCACTAAAAGTGCCAGTAATTCATTACTAGGCATCTTTATATCAAAACTACATACAATTACAATACACTCTTCCATTTCAAATGATTGATATCAAGAAATATGATGCTAGGTTCACCCCTGGTTAAATCAAATCACTAGGGCTACGCCAAGGGTGGATTTAGCTGAAAATCTAATAAAATGCAATCGCTCTAGATTGTTCAGTAATAGAGAGAAGGATGGAGTTCCACACTGATTGGAAATAAAAGATGAGTCACAGCTCCCATAAATTTCATGTTTGGTAGAAAAAGTGTTGAATAAATTATTTGATCAGAAGTATATGCAGTGAATATTTGTATAAACTGTCACTAATATACCCATATTGGAAAAAAAGATATGTAGAAAGACCTAGAATAAAAGGTACAGGTGAGAAAATACTCAGTGATGTTCATAATACAGTTGTATTTGTCTTTCCAAACTGAGATCTGAAAATATTTGGCAGACTTATATAATGTGAGTAGGATGCTGAAAAACAAAGAATAAAAAACAATAGCAGAACAAGGTGTGAACACAGAGAGACAATAAGATGGAAGAAAGTATCAAAGAAGTTGCTCCTATTCATTATCATATTTAGATCATAAACCATTTCTCAATACTCAATCCAATTTTTACTGCAGAGAATTAAATTACATTTTATCTTTCCAGAGTGAATATGTGATCATATTCTTCTTTTAATTATATCTATTCTACTGCTATATCATTGCTCCATCTTCTGACTTTCATAGAAGACAAACCTAATTCTTTCACCCTTTTCTCATGGGTCATATTTTACTGAGCTTTCATTATACTAGGTGCTCTCCTCTGGATTTTCAAAATTGTTCTACATTCTTTTGTTTTGTCTTGCCCAAAACTTGCAATGCTGTTCCAAAAAGGGCAAGTTGATGCCAAGTAGAGCAAAATAATTGCTTCCCTTATCTTACAAAGGATGTTTCTAGTAACATATCTGAGGACTAGATTTGCTTGTTTTGGAAGACCACAACAGTATTGATTCATATTCTGTTTGCTATCCGCAAGGATTCTAAGTTGCTCCTGCAGATGCTCACCAGCTAGACCCCACTTTTTAGCCACACCTGAAGTACTTGTCACTTCTCTATATTGAATCTCATCTGGTGGAGTGCCTCAGATTTATCTAAATAAACAGGAACTACTACAATATGGTTTTAACAGTCTGGTTACAATCAACAGTTTCTATAAAGCCATCATCAAGTAAGTCAGTAAAAGCATTAAAACCTCAGTTTTCCATTAAATAATCACCTTACACTTTCTTTTACCTTCTGCTGTATCTAAACTTCTCTTGTTGTTTTTAATGACCCCTGGTACAAGTTATTTTGCACCTTAGCCTCATTTTATAATAATTTACTTCATTACACCTTTATACTCCTCCTTAGCCTTTTTGTCACCACTTTTTCTTTAGAATTCCTCATTGATTTCAAGATCTGTAAAGACAAACTGTTGAAACACTAACAATACCTTATTATGCCTTCATCTTCACTGAACTCCACATTTCTTTTGCCATCTTTTACTTGTCATGTTATCTTTCCAAAAGCACTACTAGTTCCCTAAACTTGTGAAGTTGGACAATTTTTTTAATGACATCCATTATACTAGTCTCCTTTTCTCACTTATTCCTCTTCTTCAAACAGTGCATGCTAACATCTCACAATCACTTTCACATCAATTATCTTTTGACTTCTTAGCCCATTCTTCTTCCTTAGCTGTAATGAAATCTGAACAGACAGCTGCCTTAACTTTTTCAACAGGTAGGGATAACATTGTAAATCACAGGAAATCGTGAAGTCTTCTCTGTGTTCCAACATTGCTCTTCCAACTGCCTAGAAAAAGGAAATCCTCCACTATTTCCATTTGTTGTCTTTGGGGCATTTCTGTCAAAAATGCACGTTCAAAAAAAAAAAAAAAAATCTTTCTCATTGTATGCCTTTTGTGTATTTCCATGCAGCTATTCAACAAGTTTGACCCTCACCTCCTCTTAGCTTCAGAGCAAGTATGTGTGGTTTGGATATGCAATGCTACATTGTACTCTCTTCAGACCTCCATGTCCTTCATGAAAAATTATGTCCCTTCTCAACCAGTAGCCTTGCACTTTGTCCTACTAAGTCTCACAACTTTAATTTAAACTTCTGAATAGTGAAGGAAGTTTGTTGAAAAACAAATTAAAAGAAGGATGTGATAACAGTGAAACAACTCCTTTGAGTTATCGGTCAGTTCAGGTCCCATTTCCATGAAAAGTAGTTGATTGCTTTGTGTACTTTACTGATTTACATGTAAAAATAATGAATGTTTAGAAACTTGGAATTAGAATTCAATATACTGATATGAGGGAAATAAAATACTGTGTTTAATTTTAATTTTTTTTGGTCCGATTTCCAGTTTTGCAGAACAATTTCTTTTATCTTTTCTCTCCCCTTTGAATGGAGAAAATTTCAAAACCATGAAATATCCCACAAAATGGGAAATATGGTTTCTAGTACTATTTATACCCCCAGAACTACTGCTGATGTTAATAAAAAAGCAGACAGAGACTCCTAGGAGCATTGCTCCTTGTACAACCACATACAAATTCAGTTTCAAGTATTGCTCTTGTGCCTCTCCCACAGACATGCCCTGGGCAATGTGAAGTATTTTCTCTGAACAGGCAGAAAAAGAGAAGGGGAGAATGAAGAATGTCAGGAAGAACCAACAGAGATGCTTGGCGTTAGGCACCAAAGAGAAAGAAATGTAAGAGAAAAATAAAAATAATAAAGAAAACCAGGAAAAAATACAGGAAATAAACACAAAAAAAAAAAAAAGAGGCATCTACAACTGTGTCACAAGAAGAAATAGCAAACATCTATGAAAGCTGGCAGGTCACTTCATCAACATTTAAAAGCATAAACAGCAAAGGTACAAGCAGAACATCAAATGTTCTAACAGATCTTCTTTAGGGTCAAAACTGCTGGTCATTGGTAACTCCCAACACAGTCCTAACAGTAATGAAATGTTTTGGATTATTCTGGAGACAAAGATAATCATGGACTGGCCATTGTTCTGAAGAATCATTTGCTTTTGCAAGGATTTATACAGAAATAACAAATATTCTTGCTTTTAAAAAGCTACTTGTCATATTTAACCCAGGATTCAGGTAGAAATAGTGCCGAACTGAATGCAAGTAATGATTTAGTATTTCTAGATAAATAAAAGTGAAGATGATGAAATTTAAATCTAAAAGAGGGAAGGTGGTTAGAAGTAGATTTTTTTTCCCTCAAATCTCCACTACTTTTGACAGCTCTGCAAGTTTGAAACATAAAATGTCTAAGATGAGAAAGGTAGGCATACTTAGAAATATATATTTTTAAAACAGTAAGGATTTTATGACTTTGGCTTCAAAGAGGACATATGAGGGCATGATATTGACTGCAAAGGTCCATCCCTGTGTATTCTCTTATCCTGAAAGACCTGTCATGTAATGTTTCAGCCTTCCAAACCTGTACAATGAATTCAACCTGCAATTCACTAGTCTTTTTCTAAAGATGACTGAGTCCTTTTGCACCACCAATGGTATCCAAACTGAACAGATACCTCATCACAGAGACTTGGGTTATTGAAAACTAGCAAATGCAGGATCTTGACAGTACAGCTCTGTAATTTGAGAACTCTTATATTCTACATTTGTTCATTTGCTGTGTAATAAGCTTACCAACCATTCCATTTCAAGTTAGTTCATCATGAGCTTGGTGGTATTGCTTACCTCACAAAATTAAAGTGATAAAATATGTTTGAACTCCAAAACTTAACTCCTATCCTGCCATATGAGACAGGAGCACAAGAGAAAAACAAAATAAATATGTATTGGATTGTCAATACAGAGAGACTAAAGCAGATTTAATTCAAGACAATAATAAAATCTCTTATTGAAATAATACTGTGCTATATAGGCATTTTTACTATAGCAAGATACGTCCAAGGTTGAAATCTTCATTAGTTTGATGAGAGGTGGGAGACAGCAGATTGTGAGAAGGTGCTCAAGATCAGTAAACCTCAGTAATTTAACCTGTACTAGGCCCTAAATTGTTCCCTGAAGTGAAAAAGGCCTAAAGAGCCTTGTTACAGTCCAAAACTCTTAATACAAAAAACCTTACAAAAATAATTGTCACTGTGTTCTCTTCCTACTACTACCTCTTCAGGTCAGTCAGCCCTCTTTCCTTGCAGTGGGATCATTAGCTCACACAGCCCATAGGATGAACACAAAAGTGTAGGATCCTCAATCTGCCTGGGAGAAAAAAAAGACTGGCAAAGTACAGAATGGACTACATCTGGCTTGCTATTTATGTGAAATTACATCATGAAGAGCTGATTTGACCGTTGGGAATTAAAAGTTAATTCCATCCTGCAAAGCACAGCACCAAGCAACATCCAGTCAAGGAAAAATGTATTCTCCATCAAGTACCCACATAGTTCTCACTGATACCAACTGGAAATATGTACATAGAAAGCATAATAATTCTGTCCCATTGCTAGCATAGGAGTATGTACACTAATAAATAGGAAGCAAGCTCTAAGGAATCTTCATCTTTCTACAGATACATCCACATGGATGCTTAATGTATCTTCTTTCCACAAGAGCCTTAAGCACTCATAAACCAACACTTCTATTAAAAAAAAAGATATAGAATCCATTTTCTTCTTTTTTTTACCTGCAAAGATTTCTCCAGTTTCATGAATTTCAAGTTTCTATAATTCTTTGAATTTAGTTGCATTTTCAGATATTTATAAGTATTCACACTAATATTTTCCATTAAAATGTTATACTTTAGATTCACATTTTGCTGTCATAAATTCCCTACTCAGTCTTTAGCCATAAAAGAGAAAAAATTAAAGTTCCCAAAATAAAAGCAGAATTGACACCTTGTTTGATGTGTATGTGTATGTACGCATGTGTTTGTGCATGAGTGCTGAAGGTTTTTATTTATGATGTTACAGATTCAGGCTTCATGAAGTGAGTTCTAACATCTAAACAATAGCAGCGGCAATAACAAATTCACAAACACTCACTCTCTATAAATGTTTAGGGAAATATTCATTACATTATCTTTATGTGAATATAAACACTGACGCTCTGGGCATCTTGCTGGTATTTTATAGTGGGTCATTATTGCAGATGACAAATCAGGAGGTACTTAAATATAACAAGGACTAGAAAGAATTTATAAAGCCTTTATGAGCAGAGATTTCTCTTGCTTTCCCAAACTCCTATTTAGTTATGGAGCCTTTCTAATGCCACACAATACAATTCATAGTTGCTATTAAAAGTAGCCTAAACAAAATTATTAGCTAGGTGCAAAGAAAAGAATGAGAAATTAACAAAGGAATTGGCCGTTAAATTAGAGGCTATGCATTTGTAACATAAAAATAAAACAGGAAATACAGTATCTGTTAACAAATCATTATTAAAACCAGAAATATATAAATAGTACCATTTATCCTGAAAAATCAGTGATTTATATATATATACATATGGTACAATATCGCAGGCTTTTAAATATGAGTCATCACTGATTCCCATTAGGGTATCATGGTACTAAGGTAAAATAAATATTCATAGTAACAGGACAGGATATCATTTGCTGCAGAGAGGAAATATCACATTTTAAATCTATGTTATCCTGGATCTTGGTAAAAAAAACCAACACAATTCTGCACTAGAGAAAACCTGCATATCATGTAATGCATATTTGAACAAGCTAAGCTTGCAACTAGCCTCGGTACTCTTTTCTCTTCTGGTATCTGTGTGCAGGCTTTCACAGCAGTAAAGGGTGAGATTCTGGCATGTATTTGAGGTTTCTTTTCAGATAGCCTCTGCAAAGCCATGGCATTCCTAAATACCTAAAGAAGTAGGGTTAACATGAAGGCAAAAATAAAGTCTCCAAGATGCTATGAGATATATTGGAAGCTTTATTTTGACCTTTGGTATTCAACCTAAGCCAACTCAGTTGAACCAGACAAGCAAGGACACCACAGATTTTGCATCTTGTACCATTCAAAAAGCAAAAATGCTACGTGTATGCTCAGTTTAGTGTGTCAAAACATATGAAACAAAAGACAGTGATGAGTGAATGTTCCAAACCGTGTGTTGTCTCTTTTGACTTTCTTACCTCATTTACATAGACCCAGTGACTATCCTTTGATGCAAGGTTGGTTTCCACAGCCTATGAAAATAAAAAAAGAAACATAATAATGAAAATAAATAAAACATGTGAAACTTATTCCAGAAAGAACTTACATTAAAAGGAACTATAAAGCTCATTTTGATTGCTTTCATTGCTACTGGCATTATTTCAGTATAGTTCTTTTAATCTCTTCCACTGCTGCTTCATGGAACAGTACCTTATCAGTGGTAGTCACATTTCTCTGACTTCAGTACCTAAATCAAAGTGCCCTGTACCATGAAGGTATACCCTAGATGTACCACAAAATCGTTCAGGAGCAGGGGAGTACACTAACATGATAAGGGATCCTGTGATGAACAAATGCACACAGAACATGCAGTTCATGAAATTTAACTTCTGTATGATATACCTAATGCATCCAAGCAGACTGGGTTCCTTTTCAATATGCCTCCCAAGATATACTGCCTCTGTCTCATTACAAACCTAGTTTAACTGTTAGCTAACCTATTTAATGAAAGACACCACTCTCAGACATTCAAGTGAAGTTCATATGAGTCATCCTCTCTTCAGATTTACAGAAGACCCAAGAGAAAGTTATGATTTGCATGGACACTTTTTCTGGCTTTCTGATATGGACTTTAATGATCACTACATATTATAAGGAAACAGCTCATTTCATCAAACAGCATATTTATCCATAGACATCTAATCTTTGTTCTTCACAAAGACACTAAAATTGGGAGACTGCTAGCACAAACAGAACTACTAGTATTGTGGACCTCAGTGGAAGGATTTGGCGATATACATAGAAGTTTCTAACTGTCCCCTTTGTTTGACATAGATAAGTTCACTTCAAGATATTTTATAGTCTAATAAAACAATGTCAAGCATCAAGAGGCATAAATTACAGTGATAATGATAATGTCCTGCTTAACATATGGTTAAACAAGCATTCTGGATTCATTTCACCTAAAAAAACAGGACAATCCCAGTGCACACATGTATTTCAGGAGGCAGTTCATTACACAAAGTTTTGAATTTCTCTGCCTTCAACCACTTCTTTCTTCGATACATGTGACCCCATTTATGGAACAGGTATTCTTATTGCTGTGTAATAAGTGTCCCTATGAATCACTGAAACGATCCTGGTTTAAAAAAGACAAATACAGATGAACAAAATTCTTCCAGTAACTGTTGTTTAATCTAACTTCCACACCCTGTTCATTGAGTGTGGCCTCAAAAAAAATTGCACGGGTACAAAGAGGCTCTGTAGACCACAGTACTGGGCTGAGCAGGAACATCATCAACCACCTTCCTCTCCAGAACACATTTGCATAATAAGCCTCTCAGATATTTAGCATCAGATGAATCACCTTTACATGACACTGACTACCAATGACTAGCTTAGAATAAATGCCCATGACTTGTAAGGCTGAAGTGAAATGACAAGATATCCACCCTTAATGGCAAACAGAGTTCTGTTACCTGATCCTAGGAAAAAAACAACCCCCCCAAAAAAACCAAAATCCAACCAACCAAACAAACAAACAAAAAAACCCCCTAACAAACCCAAAAACCTGGCTAAGCAGCCAACATCAATATTTTTAACATTAATCTTGGTTTATACTGCGTTAAAAAAAGTATAAATTACTTGCCTAGGTAACTGTGTTTTAAAACTTCACTCATATGTGAAGCCTAAACAAACCTAAGAGAAAATTGTGGGCAACACACATACCTCAAGCTATTGCTTATGTCCAGAAGGTGAAGTACTCCTTTAAAGAGACAAAAAACCCAAAAGAGAAACTGCAAAGAAGTCGAAAGAGAATAAACACAGACAGGACATGGTATTTCTCATCATCGTAATAAACAGCATTATGGGAAATTAACTATCCCTGGTGTCAAAGAAGATGAGAGTCACTAGAGACAACACTTCTGACAAGATAATCTTCTCCCAATCATGCAATGAAAAATTGTCTCCCTTGTGTTTCCTTTAATTAAACTGACCACCTAATTGAGGACTCACAGCTATTAGGAAAGCTAGCAGTAACGAAAGTGAGAGCAAAACTTGCAGATTTTCTCTCTATTCTCCCCACTAAAATATTGAGACAAAGCCAAAATAGGCAGGTGCCGTAACACATAGAGAAAAAGCAAAGTGCTGCCAACATTAGAAAAGCAGAACTAAATAATGCTCAGGTGCAGAGTTATTGCACTGGCCACATTTTGTGATTTATCTGCAACATTGAGCAATTTCTATGAATAAATCTAAAGTTTGAGGAGCCTCAAGAGCCAGGGAATTTGAAATGAATTATTGTAACTCATTCTTCTGGGTTCACATATCTGGGCTAAAGTTTTGAAAATGAGGTGCCTAAATTTAGATTGCTAAGAGTTTATCTTTACTCTTCAGAGTGAAGCACCTCAATCAGAAGTCAATGGCTCTCCACTCTGAAAGCCTGAAATGTATTTAGAAATATAACTGTAAGGCAAGTTTAAATATCTATAAATATCTTCTCTTTAGAGCTGCAACACATATCAGGAAGCATTATTCTAAAACCAGACGTGCTGAGAGGAAGCAGAAAATTCTTACATTTTGTGTTTCAGGGTTTGTACTGTATTTGCACACTTGCTGTTCTAGAGAATCCTAAAGTGAACTACTGAATGTCACATCGCTGAGGTTTCAACCTTCTGATAACACTGGTGTATTGGAAGTGTATTGCTGCAGGCTCATGGAAGCTAAGCAGTGTGAAGAACAAGGTCATGGAGACCTGTGATATCATAAGCAAATATACTCAGAATTCTCAGAATAAGAAAGAAATTACATCTTTATAACTTATGAAGTTTATTTTTTCTTTAAAGAGGAAAAACTGTCAGGACCTGGGAGATTCTAGTCAACCATTTTTAATTACTCAAGCTGTTCAAGGTCTTGCCATTTTTTTAAGCTCGTGCCTCTATCAGTTAAAATAAAAAAGTCAGTGAAACATTCTGAAGGATCTATTACAGCCTATTTTATAAATGCACCCTATATTCAAATGAATAGTCTAGGAATTTGTGTGATCACTGTGGCTGAGGAAAAGCTCTGCTATCTATTAAGGCATGTACTAAAATACGTTACGGGGTTTTTTTGTGGAAAAATTATTAATGTATGTGTAAAATATCCAAGTTCTTTATATACTCTCTATGTACATAGGGTCTAGTTGACACCTGGAAGTAATGTCTTACAACATTTCTATCAAATAGAAAATCTGCTTTTGAGATAAAGAGCTCACTAGAAATTAAAGAGCATCCATTTTTCCTTTATTTTCTCTTAGACTAGCAAATAGCTTCTACAAATCTGTAAAAAAAGGGGGGTTTTTTTAGACTGTATGCCCTTCCTTCCTCCCCAACTTCATTCCATTAGTCAAATGTTTAAATGGAGAACCCAAACAAAAGAATTATAGATCATGTAGTGGACCACTATTAATGACAACATACAAATGATATTATCAGAACCAGGCCAGACTGGGAAGAGGGGAAGGAGAGCAGTGAATCTAGAAAGCTATTTATAATGTCTCAGTAGAAAACTTTTGCAATAGAAATGAAATAGGGAAGACATTGGAAATCAAAATGCAAACATTAAGATTTCAGATATCATACCAACAATGATAAAAGAAAAGAATAAGATGTTTCATGAAAAGTGATCAAAGGTATTGTCACTTATATGGCTTTGTTTACTTTTAAAAGTATAACTTAAAATAATTTACTGCCAATAACCCATGGCAACATTATTTTATTGGAATACAGTGGAGAACGAATATTTATATTGCCTTTATGAATAAGTAACTTGGTTCATTATTTTATCTTCTGACAGTTGCAGGATTAAAAGGAGAAGTTGGGAAAGTAAGCAATAAATACTAATATGTTCAGAAATAAAGCAATTCTGCAGGAAAAAAACAACAACAAAAAAAGCAAACGAAAAACCCCACAAATGACAAACAAACCAGAACAGAAACAACCCTTTTCTGACCTTCTCAAAAAAATCTGAAACTGAAAATATTTCTGAGCATATAATGGCTGGCTAGTAAGAGGGAAGGCTCTTTTCCACCATGCCTGGCTGCTTTGCCAGGGTCAGCCCCTTGGTATTAACAGCAAAAAGTAGGCTGTGTAGGGATGAGTGGCCAGACAAAACTTAGAGAGATGCTGGTGGGTGTTCAAACAGATAGGGGCAGACTGTGTTCCAGTGACAGCAGGATGTGCTGAAGAGTTTAAGCTTACATGCATCTGTGTTACAGTTACAAACCTGTTGTGTCCTTACTACATACCCAGGAGGAGAGGCAGTAGGAATGTCTGGAAGACCTGTAACCAACCCTGGGATCCTAGAAGGAAATATTTTGCAGATGGCAAACACAGATGGTCCTGTTGTGTTTACATTTTGGAAACAAGAGCTGCCACCTTGAAATCCATGATATAAAAAAGCCACTACGGTGTATTGCTAGGAGGGATATCAAAGTAGGAAAAGGTATTACTTGCATATCCTTTGCCTTAATGATGAGGATAAAAAGCAGCATAGCTTTCCAGAAAAAAAAAAAAAAAAAAAAAAAGAATGGAAGGGTTCACAATTAGAAAATAATTTAGAAAGAGTGTCCTAAGAAATATCAAATGAACATAAAACCAAAGTTGTTGCCAATCGATGACTCATTACAGCTGGCAGCAGAGAGCAGATATACCCACAACATGGTGAGCGCTCTGTGGAGGTACTGGCAGATACACTCGACCATTTCAAGACCACAGTTCTGGGAACAAGGCCCCATTACAAAGCTCCTCCTATGCAGTTGTCTTCCTGCCTGCAATCCCACTGCAGACCCCTGACAACCAGACAGACTGACAACAGCCAGCTCCCAGGACACTCACTGTGGAGAGTGTCAGGACTATAATACTAGCTAGGCCGATTTCAGCTGCATTGCTAGGGAAGATAAGAAAGGAATCTGTCTGCGTGGAAGAGTAATAAACATCAATTAAAGAAGATGGATGCCGGCTGGGAAGAACAGGACATTACGGTGAGGAAGTGAACCTGAACCAAGATAAGAGCGAACCACTGAGACTGAGAGGTCAATGTATGATTAGTGCTAGTAACCAATGGTAATTAGCTTCGTAGTGTGTGAATACGTATGCGGAAGTTAAAGTGTATATAACACGCAGCGTTCTGATAATAAAACGAGACTTGCTGAACATCATCGGATGGGCATTTCTTCCGTCGACTCCAACAACTCACAGCAGAAAACCAGGCAGAGAGAAAGATAGCCAGTGAGCACCTGAATAAAGAGCCTGCAGGACACCCGAGTCCTTTTCAGAGACCCGGACAGTGGGGGATGAGGTTAGGAAACATCAGGGTCAGCTTTACTACTATGAAACAAGTAAAAAAATAGATATGCCTTCATCAAAGGAAAATATCATAGATCTCTGGTTCTTCTGAGGTCATTTGCCATTTTTCCTTTTGTATTTCTAAAGCAACTAGCATGACAATGGCACATAAACATTTTTTTTTCTTTTTTATTATTTATAATAAAGGCATAAGTAAAGAAGACTAAATCTCAGCTTTTTGCAAATCTTTTGTAATGGTTCATTCTCAGCCCTTACAATTCATTACCTGTTCACTTTACATTTGCCACTGGACAGGTTTCAAAAGAAAAGTGTTTCCAGCTCCTATTGTCCCAAGCAAGGTTCTAGACAGTAATCTGCTTCCAAAAGCAGCTTTTTTTTTCCCCTTCACATCCTTGGAGAAATTATTTAACTACTATCTTTTCTTCCTCCAGCAAAAATTAAGAAAAGGTATTCAGAACTATTTTGAAATCTACTATAGTAAAACAGCAGTGGGGGGAAAAAAGAAAGTCGCTACCTTCTTTATAGTATTTTGTAAGCCTAAGCTAAAACTAGCCCCAGCTTCTGATTCTCATTGCAAGAAATAGATTTATACTTTTAAAAATGGTTTTGTTCTTGATTTAAATGTCCAGGAAAACGCCCTCGGAATCGAGGAACTGGATTAGATCCCAAAGAAGAGATATAGACCAAGTTTCCAATGCAATACATCTGACAGTAATTAATTGGATAGTATCAAAGTGCATCCGTTTATCTGAGAAGCTTTGTATATATCTTGGATACAAATAAGTTAAGATAGAAGATATTAAAAAGTAATTCTGGTAGAGCAGATGGATTCTGTCTATATCCCCTAGATACCTGATTTATATTTAGAAACTCCTTCAATTAAAATAGTGCAGTTCATGTCCAGGAGCGACTTGCATAGGAAATAGGACTTCACAGAAAAACAATTTCTCTGTAACTGTTACTGAGATTCTCGCAGTTCATTAGAACCTTTCTTTCCTTTGCATTTTAAACAAATACCTCTTGGCCCAGTATCTCCAGAGAAGCGTAAAAGCTATAGTGTTTAACAGATTAAAAATAAATAAAATAAGCATTGCTAGACACAATAAGTAAAGTATTTATATAAATAGCTTAAAAAGAAACCATTTTAGTCTAATCTCATAATACTTATAGTATAGAAAAGAATAGTCCAAGCTGATATTGTTTCTAAAGTCTAATTGGTAATGTTACCATCAGTGCAGGGATTTAAAAAAAAATTTCCAGGCCACAGTACAACATTCCAGCTCTAGATGAGAAGTGATAAAACAAAGACATTTTAAACTAAGAATGTTGAAGAGAAAAAACACGGTTGCAGTAAACTGAATCAAGACTGTAAGTTTACTTTTCTTATTTTATATAGGTAAATAAAAATCTACATAATTTTGAAGTGAAATATGAGATTCTTCCTTCTCTAAATGATAAAATGGGAATTTAAAGAGGCCCCATGACTTACATTTCAGATCAGTAAATCAACTGAACCTGATCTTTTCTTACTGAACATCATTCTCCATGAAGAATTTGTACTTTTAATGAAAAGGTTTTGGCAGAAATTCTATACAGTTCCCTTTTCTGAACATCTTCCTAGAAATGTACACAATGACACAGAATCACAGAATTGCCTACATGGGAAAAGACCTTTAAGATTATCGAGTCCACACTTTTTAAAAAACACTTACCAGGCTCACTGAGTCCATGTCTTTTGGTGATCATTACCTCATGTCAATGATACAGTTAATTTCCCTACACTTACAACAGAAGTTGTCAATTCAGAATCTTGTATACATTAGCTTTGTACAAGTGCTTAATGAACCACAAGCATAACATGTTTTTAACATCCACACTTCTTGATAATTTGCTGCGCTTGTTACTTCACTCTTGGTTTATGCTCTATAAAAATATTACTAAAAAACCTCACTCAGTGGGGACATTTTTTTTAAGTTATCATGCATTGCTACATTAAAATATGAAGTCTGATATTTCCTCGCTACTCCTCTGCTGGAATGTTGTGCTGAGAAAAGGTATCTTCCTTCAGTGGTACTGATGAAGCTCAAGTAATTTTTGAAAAAGCTATCAGGAATTTGGATGGTATTTTAACCACTCTGTGTTTCTCCAGTAGTATAAGTGTATAAATCTGGCATACTCAGCTTGAATCTCCCATAAAAGATAGGTCAGAACAGTCATATAGGTTCCTATAGTTTCCCACTCAGATACCTGATCACTACTCTGGGATAGCTATCCAGTGTTCTTGTTTCCCTCAGACTCTCCAATATTTTTTTTACAGTCCCCGAAAGATATGAGATGGTCCTTTCTTGACCTCTGTATCAATTCCTCCACAAGCTAAATAACTCAATCTAACAAAGGAAAAAAAGAGGGGAAAAAAAAGAAAAAAAAAGTTGGGGGGAAGGGGAAAAAAAAAAATAAGGGAAGGAGTGGAAGAAAAAACATCCCACAGCAAATCTCCAAATACTGTCAACAATCAAGTTCCATTTTCAGTTGTTAATAAGACATGTCATGCACACAGGAGTAAATATGACCCAAATCTTCACCAGCTTTTAGCACATAGCCCTACAGTTGATGAAAGTTAATTAGAAAGTGTACATGACATTTTGCACAATACAATTTAATAAGAATCCAAACTGAGGGATACTAATAATATATTTTAAGTTGGCACTGTACTAGTTTCCTGTTACTTAGGTCATAGATGATCAAAACAAACAAACAAATAAAAAAAAAACCAAAACCCAACCCTACACTAAAGAAAACCTACATAAAAGTTTAATGTTAATCAAGAGAAACATTGGAGAGGAAAAAAATTACAAGGAGGAGTGAGAGTGTAATATACATGACATTGCATATTGCTTTATACTTAATAATTTCAATGTAATGCCTTGGGATTTCTGTTTAATCTTATTCCCATTTTATAAGCAATGCTTATTATATTCAATCTCTGTTGCCATTCCGTTTAATGTGTACTCCACTGACTAATACATAAAAGTACTGTATATGGATCTCTTCCAAAAGCATTCAGTAACAATTTACTTTTCAAAATTCAAATGCCACATACTATACTATTTATAAATGTGGTAACTGTTGGCCATTTAACTACATGGCACAGTAGTGACACCAGATAATTATACAGCTCTCAGAAAGCAACATTTCTGTAAAGACATAAACCTTACGTTAAGTAAAGAACATAACCTCTGAGAAATCTTGAACTTAAAATTTTACCAAAGCCACACACTGAGCTGACTTTGAAGATCCAGTGAAATTTTTGAAAAGAATAACTAAATCTTGCTCACTTAGACACTGAATTTCTTTTTGAAGATAATGGCTTTGTACTACTATATTCTATTAAAAAGTCTCACCTTTTTAGAGACAATTTTTTAAATGCTTTGTTAAGGACTGTACACCTGAAAGTGCCACACTACAGAGAATAAACTAAATTTCATCAGAACTGGCCAGCATTTGGAGCTTGGGTTTTTTCGGTTAGTTTACTTTCTTTCTCTCTTGCCTCCTATTAAGAGAAGAAGTCACCTGAAACAATTTAGCAGTTTAAGTTTTCTGTTGGTTCGGAGTGCCTACGTTCTAGTTAACCCCAGACTAGACAGAGGTATGAATCTTGAAAATGGCTCCACAGTCATAGACCCTTGGTAAATAAATTTATTTTCAGCGTGAATGATTGCTTTCTATTCTTGTAATGAGCATCCATTCCACAGTCAGGGTATAACACATTTCTGTGTATGCCACTAGTCTCATACACCATGCCTTCTCAGCCCTACTCAGAAAAAATAGCTTAAGCTCCAACTTCAGCTTGCACTGGAAGTTCAGTATAACTACAGAGTTTGCACAGTTTTCCAGAGTTTTAACTTTTTGTAGGTATAAAGAGCAGATGGTAACTCCAACATTAAAGAAAGATGTAAACTTCTGAGTTTCTAACATGCACACAACACCAAACAATGAAATTACATTTCTAATTTCCTCTTTTAAAGAAGTGTGTTTTGTCTTGGCAGCACAATAGCTGAAGCTCACAGAATCAAGTGTCACATAAACTACAAACTGGAAGAACCAGCTACAGGGTGAAAAGATCAATTCGATTGTCATGAACTTATGGTTTTAGCATTGGTTCATTGCCTCTGGCACAAAGTTGCCAAACACACTGCAAGGTTGTTATTTTACATAGCCTATGGGATTTTAAACTCTATGAACTTGGAAAGGTATATCTACATCAAAGGTTACCCTGTCCATTATCCATCTTTTCATCTGTTCACATATATGCATTCTCTTCTCTTAAATTCCTTAAAATCCTATCTGATTTTAAAGGAAAGAAGATGACAGTAGTCTTGCCTCAGCCTCAAAAATAATCACTTTGAAACCTGTCCCTTTTTGCCAACAGCACTCTTATTTTAAGTTGCAAAATAAATAAATAAATAAAGCAAAACCGTTACAGGTCTGAGGACTTTCTTGTCAGTCATAGTGCATTTTACATGCACAAACAGTGTCACAGGCTGAGCACTAAAGAACACCTTAAAGATCACCTTAACCATCTCAAACCAGAAGATTCTTCCTGATCAACTTTTCCAAGAAGGAAGAATATTTGTTTTTCTTTATACTGCATGAGGTACCTGTCAAGTGATAACTCTTCCAGGCTGCTCTAGGAGGAAAGAAAACCTTGGGGAGCAGTAATGGTGCTAATAGAAGGGCTAACTCTCCCTATATCCACAATCTTAATGACTTTATGCAAAGCCTTACAGGCTAAACAAAGGTAGGCAAAGACAGCAGTCACCTAGCACAGTGTACATATACAGCACAAAACCAACGAGAAGCAGGGACAGATAGATAGGGACTTTTACAGATTTTTCTTCCAAGTAGGTGTTCAAACATTCTCCATTGGGGTCAAAACCCTTGACATTTTGTACCCACACTTTCCTCAAACCTTACAGAGATGCACTGGAAACCCCATAGTTGTCTCATTACTGCCAGTCTTTATCAGCTGGCAAAACTTTGGCAGCAAGAATGATGTTATATATATTACAGTAACAAGGTATGAGTAGCTTTGACTGGAAAACACACTTATGTTTCCTACATGCTTGCATACAGTTATTCAGAAGAGCATGGCAAAGTTATAAATTTAAAAATACATATTTCATCCATTTAATAAATTTCCACTTTATCTAACTAACACAAGCTCACATAGTGTTTTACAGTTATAGATAAATGGGTTTTTGAGAATGAACCTTTTTACACTATCTGGAGCAATAGCTTATCTTCTGACTCCAGGGAAGCTAGCATTCATTACAGATTATGCCTCGATTCTGTTCTTGAAACAATCATTTTTAGTATTTTAAGTACTGTAATTTTCTTCCCATTGTTTCTGAGGTAGAATTTAGACAAAACACAGATTTGTGTTCAAATTTCCATGTACCTGAACTTCCATACAAATCCAGAGGAAAAAAAAAATATTAAACTAACAGGTTTTCAATTTTAAAGTCTGAGCATGTTTGACTTGTGGTGTACTATCCTTAGCACTGATTTTTATTATCCTATCTATGCAGGTCCGAAAAGATCCACAAGGGAAACTTCCATAACGTATAATCAAAGTAGCCTCCACCTCACTGGCAAAAAAATAATGTACACCATATGGTATATTGTTTATGCAGACAGATTTGTAGAGAGGACCATGAGTCTATGTTTTAAGCCTTTTACAACTAGCTGGGGAGTGGGGGTGGGGTGGGGAGGGAGCTGTCCCTGAATAATATGGAATGAACACATAGCTGTTACTTTAACAACTGTGTTTATGACAAAATGTGACTAGAAAACAAGAAATTGTTTCAATGTATATCTCATAAAAGGGAATTTAGTTTTCAGACTAATATACAAAAGCATCCAACAAAAGTTAATTTATTTTTCTGAATATAAAATGAAAGCAACATGTTCTGTAACAATGCAACAGGGAACAGGAAGTTTGGCATGAAATTTGTTCTCCTTGAAGAAAAATTTATGGAAGATGGAAACAGGAACCAAGTCTATTGCTTGATGATAGGTTTGTTCATAAAATCTGTGATGTGGTCAAATTTCCCAGTTTGCAGAATCTACTTGGGCACACTGAACTTTGAGTAAGACAAAGATCATGTATACTAGAGCATATTTCAGGTGTCTTTGGCCATGGCTGATGAGCAGTTTAACTGCAAAACCTAAAAAAAAAAAAAGGATTTGACATAGGGAAAAATTTTAAAAGACAGTTTCTTGGAAAGTCAATAAGCAGAAGCTGTCAAAATGGGAAGTCTGAGGGAGTTAAATGTAATGATAAAGAGAGGAGGAAAAAAGATTACATCAGACTGGGCCCTAGTTTTATATCAGGGTTGCATTTGTTTTATAGGAGATTGAAAAGAATGTGACAACAAATGTTACTACCTGAAAAACTGATTAAAGACACATCCTTAAGCGGTTATCTGATGGAAACATAACACTATCACCTGATAGAAATCATAGAAGAAAAGAAGTAAGGATATGTGGAAGAAATTCAGAAATTTTTCTGAACACATAGGAAAGAAGAGAAAATATAACTTTGGCATGACATGACTTGGAAACACCTGCAAAGAGAAAGCCTCAGAGCATGTGACTAAACAGAGGAGTGATTAAATATGGAGAGAGAAATAGATGGTAACAGGGCAAGGTAGCTGCACAGAGAAGCAGAAATGCTGCATAGAGTAAACAGACAAGCAAAACCAAAGACCAGATCAACCCCACAGTACGGAGGAAGATAAAAATCCAAGGGCTGAGACCTATGAGTGATGAGGATAAGATATAGCAGATTAAAAAAAATAAAAAAATAAAAAAAATTAGAAAAACTTAAATGGAGGAGAGGGGAAAGGGGACAGGAAGATGGTAGGAAATAACTATCAACCAGATGAAGGAAAAATAAAATCAAAACTGGAGATTCACAGACTCTCAGGAACTGTTGAGCTATACGAGGAACAAATTGACTGACCTGTCATCAGAGAGCACAGAAAGAAGAAGTCAGGAAGCCAGGACAAGAAATATGGTCTTGAAGCAGAAAAAAAATAAGAAAGAATTTAAAAAAATATATATTTTTTTCTTAACTTAGGTCAGGTGTCATGGTAAGTTTACCACTGAATAAAATAATATTTATACATAGGTGAGATAGATGCACAGTGCAAATTAAATTAGAATGCAGCTAATGAAGATGAACAGAAATAAGACTTGTGATAAAAAGAAACAGTCAGTAAATGCAACCACTGAAAAGTATTCTCATTAAAATGGACCTTTCTTAGGTGACTTTTTTTCTGATAAGAATTTCAGTGTTGGCCTTGAGCGGCTAAGTCTGAAACTACTAGAAGAAAATTAAACACTAAAGCGCACACAGGGCTCACAGTCTTTAAAACTACTTTTAATTTGTGAAACTATAGAAATATGTTAAAGAGGATATACTAATAGCAATGTCCAAATAGAGAGAGCAATGCAAGATGTAAAAATAGCAATAGGATGAATACAAATATGATGGCATTATATTCAGAAATTGAATAATATTTATAGCAAGATAACAGACAATAAAAATATAAACAGAGACATAATAAGTATAGTAAAGGAAAGAAAGACTTCCTAGGATAGGAAGTCAAAGTTGAATATAGAAAAATAGCACTTACCTATTAAAAAAATGTGTAAAGGTGGTATGCATTTAATAAATGTTAAAATATCAAAATCAGAGGAAAAAATATAATAATAATTGATCTTGCTAAATAGCACAATTATGAGTTAAACAAAGCTAAGTACAGACAAGGTTCCTAGCTTCATAACAGAGAATCTTAAAGAAATTCCAAATTTCCTCTGCCATCCTTAGGTTTTGAGTTTTTCAGCTATCCTATTTTGTAGCAATTATTCATTTGAATCTGAGAGTTTAGTAGGTTGTTTAATATTATCAGTAATGATCCTAACAAATACTATTAAAGGAGCTAACTATGATAGAAAACCAGAAAGTATGATAAATACAGGGTATTTATAGAGCATTTAAAAAGATAACTTCTAAAACCTGATAACATAATTACGGTGAAATTTAATACTATGAAAATTAAGGTTATGGATTCAGAGAACAAAAAAAATTGCTATTATTTGAGAGTCCATCAGTTTGATAAACACCAGAGGCTTATTAGAGGTTTATTGTCTGTGATCTACCCATTTGTGAACCCATGAATTAGACCTTAAGATGAGTCAACTGAAATGATGTCAATAGAGTAAGAAAGTGTTAATACCATCAGAGAGAGTATCCTGTAGTCATTAGCAGGTTGAGAGTAGTTTAAGTTCAGATAGTTTAGTAGCAGAGCCATAAGACAATATGCTTGCTGTATTTCAAGTACTGTTTTATCTACCTCAGAAGGATAAAAAACACAACATCCCAATTACTAAACTCATATGGTCATGCTACCACAAAGACCTATGGGTACATGTAGGATCACAGATATATTCTCGCTGAGAATACAAAGGTTGCAAAGTATTACGGTGAGATTCTGATTTGACCTTACAATGGTAACGGCAGGCCAAAAGATAGACAGCTCAATTTCAATAGAGTGCACGATCAGTTTATGAAAGTGATTATGAAATGCATATTTATGTGGTTTCTGTTCTCAGCGGACAGGACTAAGTAAGCCAGGAGTTCATGCCTCATCTCGTATCTCTGAGACAGTACAGAAAACCAGTAGCAGCCTCCTAGGTTTTATGAGAAAGACACAAAAATATGCACTTTATACATTATTGACTACAACAGATGAAAAGAGTTAATATTGAGCCCCTGTTTCTATTAGGAAGTCAGGCATTTAAGGTTTAATCTCTCAGATATTCCAAATTACATCTCCTGGAACTTGGCAAGCACCTTGTCAGCTTCAATGCAATTTGTTTTTCCAAACCCAAATTATTTTTAAAAGATTAAAGTGTTCTAACTTTTTAAAGCAATGAGTACAAAAGCAATAATCCTTTACCATTGTGATAAGAACTGTCTACCATAATTTTTATTATTTACTAAAGCTTAACTGTCAAAGAAAGGGAACTAATTTTTCAAAGTCTATTTAGGTAACTGAGTTGCTATTTTCTGAATTTAGGGCTGAGAAAGAAGACTGATCACTTCAGCTCTGAAGAACTTGGATTAAAAAAATACGGTATTCCATAGAAACCACATGATTCAAACATTAATAATGTAATATGGGATTAATATATATTCCATTGAAGTTAACAGAGACAATATTTCATCCTTTGAAGTCTTCTGCCTCTCAAATACTTCTTCAAATTCTCCAAAACTGATAGATTTAGATTATATTAAGAGTCAGTTAATTTGTACAATTTGGTAAAGAAACTCCACTAACAGATCCTTGCAAAAGAACATCTATGATAAACAAGTACACACCAAATATGAGCAAAGAAATCTTAGGCTCTACATTCTTAATGAAAGTAGGTATGACAGAGCTCCTGGGGGGGGGGGGGGGGCAAAAAACCCACACAACTTCTACTATGTGCAGCGTTCAAATGAGGCTGGTACCAGTCCCAAACCGGTAAGCCCCAAGATGATGTACAAAGAGTTTTCAGTAGAACAGAGAAGAAAAAAAAATAATAATAATGTAGTACTATTAGACCTTTTTATGCAGTTGTAAATTAAGGCAGGGAGATGGAGTGTGTTATAATCATCATAACACAACACATGAAGAAACAAGGAGGTCAAGTCACTCATCCTTGTTCAAGGCTTTCAACAGTAATCCTTTTCTTAAAAATCCAGATTCTTTCTTGCCTTCAGTAGCATCAAAAGGGTTAATCACAGCAAAGGATATGCTGAGTCTGCTGCTTTCTGCTCCAGAAGAAGGAAAAGACAAAATACATGGAAATACTCTGTCAGTGTCCTAGAGTGCCTCACCAGAAACACATTCTTACCACTGTCTGTATTGACACGTCTGCTTGAAGAGCACTTTAAAGATGTATACTCTTGGCTATGCACATAAATCTGTGCCTTTTATGTCTTTCTCCATTAAAGCATGAAAACTGAAAATAAAACCTTTACTTACAAGTAATTTTCATTTGTAAATTATATCCTGTTGTGTCACGCCTGCAGCTATTACTAAGACTGTGGCTTGATTGCCAGAAGACAGAAGTATTTTTCCTTCATGAGTCTGAAGTTCATAATCAAAACAGTCTGGCCACAATTCAGAATCACCTTGCTCTTCCCTGGTTAGATATACATGTATGATTGTATGTATACACCTACATGTGTGCAAAAACTCCTACATATATGAATAAGCACACAGATGTCTGGGAATGGGCATATAAACAGGAAAAAGAAACTGGAGGAAAGAAAGCAGAGGCTATAATTTCACAGACAAAGGCCAGCAGTAACATTCAAAACATGCAGCTCCAAGCACAAAGAGCATTTCAGAGTTGTGTTGTTATCACACTGAATGGGGACTCAGAAAAACTGACTCCAGGATTTATCATGACCTTCCTGGAAATGAATGAGAAAGTTTGCTCAGGTTTGATGTACAAGAATAGTTAATTCCACCTTATATGTGTGAGTTGAGATAGATAGATACACATACATATATACAAATAAAAATTTGTAAATTTAAGACTGACACAGGTAGGAAAAACACTACAGCAATTGTTCCAAGGATCTGCATCATCTAGAAGAACAGAATTGTCTTAGTAGCTACACTAACAAGTAGAAATTGCTTGTGTGTGTTTTGGTCATTGATTTTTAAGTTTGGCTCTATCTAAGCAGGATGTATTGGTCAAATTATAAACTTACCAGGTAATCAATAGAAATCATTAGACCATACAGTTTGTTTCTCTTCTGCTTTATATGTCATGCATTCACTCCCTTCTGTGGCCTCAGGGATAACAAAAGAGAGGAGGACGGTCCTTTAAAAACAGTGTGAATGTGTACATTTTTCTGTCATGATTTGTTGGCTTCTGGGAGAAAGATGCCTTTCCCACCCAGGGCAACACTTAGGGGACAAGAAGCAAGAAACCACTTGCCCCACAAGATTTTCTCTTGTCTTGCCTTTGAGAGCATATTTCACCACTGCAGTTAGCTGTGTCAGATGAGATACCACATGGCTGAGCTCTGTGCAAATTGCTTCTCACAGCAGCCTACATACCATGCTTAAACATCACCTTCCCTAACCTCCGATTGTTCCCTGTTTCTTTTCATTAAGTCTATTCAGCAGTTCTCTCTAAAATCTGTGTCTTGGCTGTTTCTCTGTCAGGTACCTTCTTACTGCCCCTTTCAACAAGCATTCACCTATCTGTGCTGCACAGCTGAAACAGAAAAACGATCATCCAAGTGAGAAGACTGCAAAACACTCCTATGCTATTATTTTGCTTTCCCTTAGCTACTCCATGTTCCCTATTTTAGAGAAAGATTTATTTCCCCAATTAATTACAAGTACTCAACCAGTCTTTATTTGGAAACCCTCACCAGCTACTTCTTCCATTTCGAACTCGGAGACAGATGGTGCCATTTGTCCCCATCTGTAGATAAAACTCTGCAAAAATTAAATCCCTTCCTCTTTCTCTATACCACCTTTTTCCTCTTGCCTTCCTGGACAGATTAAAGAGTCTACAGCAGCTGTGTAAAAACCCTACACCATTGACTTTCCTGCTCTTTTTTTACAAAGAAAAACAGAACCTGGTATTTTGAGCCACATGTCCCTCTTGCTTTCTGGGTGTTGGCTAAATAATGTATATTAGGCTTAATAAGGCATATTCAAAATTACTTCAACTTCCAACCCACACTTTTTTAACTCAGTTTTAGTTCCTCCAGCACCTTTTACAACCTCATACATGAGCCCTCTTGCTCAGAGAGCTCTACCTCTATGCTTGGGATGAAGCCAATGACAGGATTCACCAGCTCTCACCTTCTCTGTTTGAGGATGTGTCCTTGTACCACCTGAAATTGTTCTGTGAGAAACAAACACGGGAAACAAGTCTTCACCAGCTTTAAAAGCCAAAAATTATTTTTTACACCATCTGCCCATCTAGTTATAAAATGGGGAGGACATATTTTCTTGGCCTCGGTAAATAGTAATAAATAGCCATTGAAATTCTCAGTTTTCATTTAGCATAGCTACAAATACATAGTCTTAATTGTATAAATGCATCTGTGCATGCATAGCACTCCAAATACCCTCACCACAGGGTACACCTGCCATTCAGGCCAAGTGCCATAAATTAATCAGAAAAAGTACACTTGCTCAAACCCCCCCCCAAAAAAAACCCCAAAACAAACCAACAAAAAACAACTAAAACTATTATCTAGCATTCTTACACTGTTCTCATTTGAAATTCCACTACTACAATCCATGATGGATGAAGAACAACCAAAAAGCATGATCCTGGGATGGATTTAAAATTATTTTATTCATGTAATATAAAAACCAACTAGAATATCATACAGCTTTCTCAAGCTTCACAAGGGCCTGAATCCTTCTCTGTGACTGCCTAGCACAACTGATTTACAAAACTTGAACTTTCCCTTTCATTTAATAACTTATATTAATTGCTCAATATATTGATTGCTTCTCAAGTCCTGCTCTTGAGTTCCATGCCTTGGAAGCTTGGGAAACCAGTATATACAATCCTAATCTTTGCTATTCCACCCTATTGCCAGGGAAGGCTCAAAACCTGGCTCAGATGAATAATTGTGGTAATAACTGAAATAAACTGAGGTCTTTTGGGTTTATCACTGTTTGAATTACTACCACTGAAATGAGGAGCCTTGGAAAAAAAGATGTTAGAAACATCTCTCTGATGCAAAAATCGAAGTTCCTTCATTTTTTTGAGACAGCAACTCAAAAATGGGTGAAAATTTCCAGTATCATATTTTTTAGATAAATAGGATTTAAAATCTATGACTAATGGGGTTCATACAAATCTCCCTTTTGAATGTACCTATGTAAATGTTTGCACAATTATCCTTTATCCAAGTAATTATGCCACCTTTAGTTACATGATATATATCATATACGGTACAGATAAGATAGAAACAATGATAAATTACTGATCAATCTTTACAACAAGCTTTTTTCCATTGAGCAATCTAATGATGAGCACGGCTACAAGGAGAAACTCAGAACTAAGCATCACCACTCCTACCATCTGGATATATCAAAGGCACATAGTTAATACTAGGCAGTATTTTCACAGCAAGGCAAACCCTGTCAACTTTTCCCCAGCCTGCACCCTCTGTCAGAGCTAGCAACATACTGCCACCTCCAAAGAACTTCCAGAAGCCCTGACACAGAAATACACCTTCCCTCCCTCTTCGAACCAGGCCTGTTACTCTGAAATTCATGCCACATACACCTCAGAGCTGAAAAGACAGACTCAGTATAGGGAGGCACCTTTGGTGCAGAAAGAGCAACAATTGTAATTTTCACCTTTGTTTAAACAGAGAGTTGGCAGTGGAGATGGCTAAGAAGAGAGCAGTGGGAATGCCCCTCCACACCACTGTGATGCCTTGTGTATGGTTTCAGAGAAGATGCTGGAGGACTATCCACCAGAGTTCAAATAACTCAGGGGGCGTGGCTAATTTGTTCACAGCTCCCTGTAGCTGCAATACCCAATATGCAGCCTCTCTGACCATGTAGTTTCCAGTTCACTCCTCAAAGGGTAGTTTTACAGCCCACTCTTGAAATACCTGCACTGAGGATGCCTTTCAGGACCATTTTATGCTACTTAATTCTTTTTATTCACAGAATAAGGGGAGCTGGATGCTGGACAAATGACTCCCTTCAGCTTTCTTTAGAGATTAGTGTGTCTATCAGAAACCTGCTGAAATTAGTAGGACTCTCCTTCAGCTGTTGGCAATAAGCATTGGGCCAGGCTTAGAAGAAAGAATATGAAAGAAACACCAGTTATCTGTTTTCATTAAAATATTTTCATTAGACCTTATCATTTTTCCCTCTGGGAGAAAACTACAGCAGCAGCTTTAATGAATATCTTCACAGAAGAAATAATAATTTACATGAGAGGACAAATTAATATCTAAATAATAAATTCTCCATGTTCTGGGGTCAGCTCTTCACAACTGAGCCCTATGCATAATGTACCACTGCTGAGTGGATGACTTTGAATAATCACAAATGACCTGAAATAGCAGCAAAGTAACACAGAAAACTGAATCTTTACCATCATGTCACTGGCTCCCAGAGGGGCTAGAATCCATTGTGCCACACTGTATAATATCGTTCATGTAGATAATAATTTTATCTTGTGTAACTTTCAAGTTCACATTCATAGACTTTATTGATTACTGAAATGGCTTTGACAGCCAGCAGATTCTTCCCAATATTAGAGAGAAATCGAGTAGGTGCCAATTTATGATTATTCAAACTAGTAATCTCCTGTGTCTCTGATTGCTATTATTCCTTTGCCTGTGACCCAACCACTTAATGAAGTGAAATTAATTTACAGTAATAGAAAATTCTCAGAACTACATGTAAGCACAAGCTTTAATATGGGAAGAACAAATGGCCTTTTTATGCAAGGCTGACCACAAGGATTGCAAAGAAATTTGAAAGGTCTTTATACCTTTTTATGTAGGTACACTATTAGCTGAAACAATATAAATATGATAAATCATCAAACATCTTTTTGAAAAAGAAAACATGAACACAATCTCCTTTTGTCACACAGCAGAATTTTCACATTTGCGTATAAATGTGTGACACATATATTTGGTAAAGGTAAATCCAAGATCTCATCATCCTTCAAATCCCTTCTAACACTTCTATCATGATACTTACGACAAACTGCCAATAGAAAACCAGTGACAGGGAGGTTGACATTTATTTTACTTACTTGTGCTTTGCAAATGTATGTATCAGTGCACATTAGAATTGAAATAAATATGGCTTTATCTTAAATGGTAAAATACAGCTCATATTTTTCTCCAAATATATTGTTTATCTACAAAATTCTATAAAAGGTTGAAATGTAACTCAGATTTCCCACATGCCTGTATTTTCTTCCACGTAGGAAAAGTATCACTTTCTCAAATTTTGCTTTAGCTTCCCTTCCCAACCTCTACCCAAAAAAACAAGAGCAAGAGGAAGTAGAGAGGGAGAGGTGTGCAAGAGCCACAACAGCTGGGACTGGTTTTTTTTTTTTTTGTTTAGTAGGGTTTTTTTTCAAAATAAAATTCTTTATTTGAAGTATTAAACATGTCTAATTATTTTCTAACGAGCTCTAATACTTGTTTCATTTTCCCTCATACATTCTGTATTTTTACACTAATTTGTCAAGCCTGCTTAGATCCTTTCGGGGAAAAAACAGTTTCCAAAGCAGCAGTTAACACAGTGGTCCTTCAATATGTCTGGGTGTTATGAAGGGCAAAAGCCACCACACAAATATTCGTGTATTCACATACTCTTGATACACACATATGGTGGTGATATTGAATCAACAAATTGAGACTGTTCTTTGACATTTCTCATCACCTTCTCCCCATAACCAGATTAAGACAATCTGAGATTTCTGGTGTATTTTCACATGCTGTAGCTCTTCTTTTGCTTTTGCTCTTCCTCTTTTGGTTTTACTTTTTCCTCCTTCCCAGACAGTCGCTGAGAGAACAGGATAATTTTTTTTTTCCTTCAAAAAACCTAAGGTGGCAGCAAGAGTCTGTGTCAACATTTCTGCTTCAAGTAGAGCTTTTCCTGTTTTGCCCAGAGTTTCAGGTTATCTCCAGCCAAAGTTAACCTGTCACTACACAAGTCTTGCCTTTAGAATTACTAAGGTGAGAAACTAATTTCTTTTCCATTGGTAGAAAATATCTGGACCAATTGCTAACACTGGGTGGACTGGGTTTTTTCCCCAAGTGATTTTTAATAGTTCATTGAATTATCCCACGGAAACCAGGTATACTTCCTACCAGTTTTGTAGATCCTTATGCAAAGCCTGGGCTTCTCACCAAGGTATTAATAGCAGGGGTAACAGGTCTGAGCATAAAACATTATTTCTTCTGTATTTATTCTTACCTGCACACTTCTATACAATCTAAATCAATAAAACATTCCATTGCTTTTGTCAGATAGAAGATGTCTATCCAGTAGACGTGAAAATTACACAGGAAAACTGATACTGTGATAAGGGAACCATATACTCCTTTGAAAACACAATGCAAACTCAAGCCTCTTTCAGGCACATAAGCAAACTGACTGATTGGTAGACACATATAAGAAATATGTGAAGAAAAGTCTTTAGAAGATACCAAATGATTCACATCTGAGGATAATTCAAAGAACTCTCTCCCTTTATTCATTTACTTGCTCAAATAAACTGAAAATCTCTTCAGTCTACTTGATATTACAAATTCATCCTCTCAAAAACTACTTTCAGAACTACTGTTTCATTTCTTTTCTAGCATTGGATCTAAATCTTCTGTAACTCAAATACAGTATATACACATTACCCTACTAAAGCTGAACAGAATGCACTGGCATTTGGCAATGTGTTCAGTCAGGAATCCTACTAGATAAAAATAAAGAATCTTCATCTACCATCTACTATATGACAACAGCTCAGAAAATATATATAATGAAAAATATTTCAGTATTATGACTAAATAACAAAAGATAGAGCAGAATCTTAAAGGAGTTAACTGATGGGTAGTTCAAACCAGTAAGTTTAATTTTTAACAAATCTCAAGAAGCCCAGAAAAATCCAAAGTATTAATAGTTCTAAAAAATAAAAAGATCAAGGGGTGATGAAAAGAATTATATACCATGGATCCTGATGTTCTTCTCAAGTAATAAAATAAAACAATTAATCCATGACTTAACAAGTTTACTGGTAAGATTCAGAAAGAGAAATTACTGATACAGATTCTTCAAGTAATTCAACTTAGTGACTAATTCAACTTAGTACTATACAATATTTGGTTTTTAAATAAAGATTCTAGATGGATTTAGGAGAACAGTGGATGGATTAGTAATTGATTATCTCCTCTTGCCCTATCCCTATGCTAATTCTGATAAGTGTGGAATAAGTTAGACAGTCTGTGATAACCAAAAAGGTTAGATTATCTGTTGGTACCTTTCAGTATTACATGTAGTGAGATTATTAGGTGTTGAGGCACACTCAAGACATAGTCAGAAATACTTCAACCCACACAACCCTTAGTACTTGCCTGTCCAGCATACGGGTCTTGCTGGATTCACAACAGTCACACCATACTCTTAAAGCAGCATTTGCTAAGATACTTCTCGTCATTTGTACATAGAAAGTACAGAGGTTTTGCCCAGGAGAATAACCCATGTCTCTGACACCCTCGGTGGCAGGTGAAGGCTGAAGTTCAAAGGGAGGGAATTAAGTTAGATTATTACACTTTTGAGAAAATGTAAATTTGCATATTGAAAAATATGCTTAATTGCAAATTCAAGCTCCATTCCAAAGCACCGTGCATCCATCAGAAAAAAATTAAACCTAACTAGCACTCTCGGATTTACCTTCTACATACAGCAAATCAGAATTCATCTATTCTACAAAAAAAAAAAAAAAAGTAAATTGAAGTATTTTTACTGTAAATGTTTATTTAAGCAAAATATAGCCTAATAAATACAAGCAACTGTCCTGAGATTAATACATACTATTTTAAACTCCCTGACCTTTCCAGATTTGCTTTTTAACCTTGAGCAAGTGATTCAATATCCAAATACTGGGTTGCCCAGAATAAAAGAGGATATTAATGTTTCTTTAGAATATAAAGCTGCTAAATGTGTGAAATTTATTAATGTTTCTAACACTCAGAAACTATCAGGGTAAAACCCAGAAAAGTACATGAGATAGAGATGCACATTTTGGGATACAAAGTTCTCATTGTAAATGTAAATATAGAAACATGAAATGAAATTCATGATTAAGAAAAATCTTTGGCTTTACCAACTGAAGCAGTTTGTAAATTTGTACGTATGAAAGTTTAAAACATTTAACTCTTGTTATGATTTGCCTTTGTGTATGTCAGCACAGTATGGGCATCATCCATCAGTAACAGAAACTGAGCATCCTATAACAGCTGAAGTTTGGTCAGAAGAGTCATGAGACACAAGACTGGAAAGCTGTAGAAGAACCAAAATCCTTTCTAAGCAACGTGCTCACTACAACAAAAAGCAAGACTGGACTGAAGAAAAGAGGATCCTGAATCATGAAAATACATGAAGCTCAACAGCTTGTGGACACAGATCATCTGCAGGCATCTGCATATTATTTCTAATGGGCAAAGTGTAATGCATTTAGAAATTAATTTATAATTTTTTTGAATTACTGGTTTATATTTTCATGCAAAATTCAGGAGGCACTTCCAGAATATCAGTGAGTCTGGATCTTGGTAAAACTCTGAGACTATGACTTAGTTATGCAGGGAAGCTGATGCTAACTTCAAATCCTGCACAAGGACAATAAGTGTAGGGGTATGAACTTCTAAGTGGCAAGCACAGATAAGGTCTGCTTCTGAAGTCTACAACCTTGGGCATACAGAGGTTGTGTGTAAATGCTGCCTAACCCAATTCAGGACCATCTAGATACAAACTAAGGATGAAAAGATTAGAATATTGGCAGAATTGGTGTAAAACAACTCCTCCTCCCCAAAAATATGCTTCAGAAATTTCCATTTCACACTGAAAGGAAATGAAACTTCTCTAACTTATTTTCCTGAAGGATTTATCTCCAGCACATCAGAATAACCAACAGAAAGAGAACTCTGTTTTTCACCAGAGCCCTGACAACTAGCATCTTTGGTCTGGAAGGGACAATTACTCTACCTTTCTTGGGTCAGAACTTCCATCCTGCACCTAAAGCACATTCCTAATAACAGCTTGGCCAAATCCAGTATGTTGCATAAAATATCTCATTTTTAACAAAGCAACTAACTCAACCCATTACATTTGTAATAATTAGTAACATAGGTGAAAAAACTTGCTAAGAGATGAAAGTATTGTTTCTTTTCCCTCTCCTTTCTCCTTTCCAAAATTTCATTTATTGAACTGCTATACTTCATTTTAAAAGAAGGTTAAATTATGGAGCAGACTTTCAGAATGAACTCTTCTTGTGAGCTTCCTCAGCTACAAAGTTTGTATTCAGAAATGAATTTGCAATCTTTTTTTTTCTGTGGGATTTGGGTGCTTTCCGCTCTGGATGTTCCAATAGTAGCTCGTTTAAACTTGTATATGTGCAAAATGATTTTCAGAAGGAGAAAGCCAATCTGTGTGATAAAGGATCTTTATAAAAACCAACATATTCAAAACGTATGTACTTCAATCCAGTGCTAAAATTTTCTCATGAAAATGTTGCTCATAAGGATCACTGAAAAAATAAGGCTTCATGGAAAAATCAAGAACACCTGGAAAATCTTCTAGAGGTGGAGTGATATATATTGAAATACAATCTGAACAAGTTGTTTGTGGACAATAGGACAAACTCACAGCAGGAAATGAAAACAGACCTTTTGTATTCCCCTGCAGACTTGGCAGCACATATCTATAGCCAATGCACATTTCATTAACTCCAGAGCTAATCCAAAGCTCATGTTCCTTCCAGTAATTGTCAATGTGCTTTAAAGAAAAACCAAGTATCCCACAATTAAGTATGTACAAAAAGTTAATATCCAATATCTAAAAGCAACAGGATGAGCAGGAAGCTTTGATACTGTATATAATGGCAGAACTCATTAGGATCACCAACAGCTTAATTTTGGAAATCTGCAAACCAACTGGTTCTCATTAAAATAATCCAGAGGACATACACAAGTCTGAATTCTGCATGCTTCAGTATCCTAGCATCAAGGGAAGAAAAAAAAAGTTTGGATGTATCACCTAGAAGTGGGCAAAAGTTGCATGACACTTTCTCTGTTCAAATAAGCACACAGATATTGTGGTCTGTGGCTGAGCATCTTTTGATTAGGTCTATGAATATTTATACCTTACAAGAGTTTTAATATTTACCACTTTTATGCTCGCTACTCTGATGCAATATTGCAATTGCAAGACCATGGAAAACTTGGTGGTTGATTGCTCAGAAGTATAAATGAATATAGATATTATCTATTCACATATATATATATATATTAATGTGTTCATGAACATAAGATATTTTCTTACTCTCTGAAAGCTTTGGTGGGGAGTCACACAGAATTTACAGTGAACATTGTGCCTTAAAGAGAGAAAAATATGTGCCAAACGATATCCTAGTATTATGAAGTAATTTGTTTATTTTTTCAATATTCTCTAAAGATTATTCAGTTCCTCTTTGTTATTTGAATATCCCTGATTTTGACATTTACTCCATTATAGCATTACAAAACATTTGCAATTAAATACATAAACACTGTAGGGTAATATTTGGAAGCCTGTATTTATGGCAGGAATGAACAGCAACACTGATATTTCTGTATAATAAAGTTGTATACAAAGTGCTTTGTTTAGCGTTTTAGAATCCTATTACTTTCTGTTAACTGGTATAGCAAGAGGAGGTTTTCTTCTTCTTTCTCATTAATAAGGTGTAGGGAAAGTTAAACAAAACAAAAAATCATGGAATTATAGAATCATCTGATTGGAAAAAGTCTTTGAGATCACAGTCCAACCATACCTACCCACTACTAAACCATATCGCTGAGCACCCCATCTACCCATCTTCTAAATACCTCCAGGGATGGTGACTCAACCACCTCCCTAGGCAGCCCATTCCAGTGCCTGATAACCCTTCGAGTGAAGAAATTTTTCCTGACATCCAATCCGTACCTCCCCTGGTGCAACTTAAAGCCAAGGCCTCTTGTTCTATCACTAGCTACCTGGGAAAAAAGACACATACTCGTTTCTTCAGCATAGACTCTTACCTCCTTTAGAGACCACAGAGAGAGATAACAAAAAAGGTGATAACTGCTGAGGGATATAACAGCATGTCACTCATGTCATCAGAGGAAAGAGAGAGGGGGGAAAGAACAGAGTATCTCAAGTTTGACATGAGAAAATGAAAATTATCAGTATTCTCCCACAAAAAATAAAACATGAACAATTATTTTACTAGAGCAGAAAGTGCTTCTCTGTAGTAAAACATTAATATTATTATATAAATATGTTCCTCTAAGTGTGCGTTTGTGCTCTCCTTCAAACTACAACCTATTTGTATTTATTTTGTAAGAAATAAATCCTCTGTCAGGACTTTTGGCAGAAAATCCTTCCAAGAAATTAATGTATCTCACAGAATGCAATTTTCCTTTGAGTAAAAAAGAAAGAAGAAAGAAATTACATTCATATAGTTTATGCCCTTAATATTTTTGCACAATGTTTCTTCATTTCACCTGTGAAAATAGGCTCAGGAAAACGGCATGATAAAATTTCTGTAATGTATGGCGCTCCTCACATCTGTCTCTGGATCAAATCCAGTCTAGGTCAATACTGATCATTCATTACATGTCTAGCAATGATGAGGTTTTAGCTGTCTAAAATTATATAAAGTCAGTTCCTGAGGATAAATAACAAAATTTAAAGATATTTGTAAAACACTTTCAAGGAAAAGTAAAGTAGAGTCTGGGTATGAAGGCTTTGTGACAGGAACAGATGGGACCTGTGGATTGTCTGTTTTACAGACTAAAATTAAATCCAGTCTATAATATCCTTTGTGTAGTATTATCTGTGAACCTCCAGTACTGTATCTCATTGCTCTGATACTTGGGATCCTTTCAGTTTACAGAGCTGGACCAAGCTCATTGATTTCAACAGGCACAATATACATTTAAATTCCTTCAAACGCTATTTCTCCCATTTATTCCACTCTCTCCACTCACTCCTGAGGAAGTAAAAGGCAATGCCAAAATAGAATAACCTTCCATTGCCATACTGTTGCTTGAGATCCTTTCTCATTAACACCATCGTACTATGAGTACCAAACTCTACTGTTGTTGACAGAGCACTGTGGAAAACAAATTGAAGTCTTTGAGACAAGAGAAGTTTATGCTATTGGGCGACACAGCTTCCAAACTCCTGTACTGTCCCTTGATGAAGCAAGTTCACCAGTTTCTTGATAGATATGCAGAGTTTTGTGAGCATAATGAAGCATTTCTACATTTCTGCAGTGTGTTATGGAAATTCAGAGCAGTAAGAGCAAAGCAAAGGAAAGAGACAAAGAGAAAGGAGATGGAGTAGGTTTCCATGGTCAAAGTCAGTCAATGTGGGAAATATGAAGAAAAATAGTTATATCTACTAATGGAGTGGTTTGGGGTTCTTAAAGTTTCTTTTTGGGGTTTTGGGGTGGGTTTTGTTTGTTTATTACCTTTTCTTAACTTTTTTCACCACTCTCCCAAAAGACCCTAAAAATAGTTAATTCAAAGTGCCAGTTTCTGACCCATAAAAATTTGCTTTAAAAACAAATGGTATTCAGTTAGAATGAAAGTGTAAATACTTTTTGGTCTTGACTGCCCAATTCTTTAGTTCATAGAAAATAATGTCCTTTCACTTGAACAAGAAGGGGAAACTTTTCAAAAGACTAGTCAGGAAAAAATCAACAATGATGACCTCTTCTAAAGCCAAGGATATTTTCTTGAAGCACAATTAGCTTTTTGATGCATTTCATGCAGTTCTGTTTAGTGTCTAAGATACTATGACTCCAACACTTTGCTTTTTATATGCAATTTTCATTAAAAGACTGTTACTGTCAACCTGAATATCCCATGCCATTGGTGGCTAAGTCACAGTCCCTCATAGAAATCTGTACTGCACTCAGAACCACTTAATGACTTTTCATATAGTTAATACCACTAAATACAATAACAATCAACATTTTCTTTTTTTTTTTTAAAAAAAAAAGCATTAGAAACATTTTTTTTTTCCTTCTTGTGCACTTCTAAGAGACTTGTCTCCACTAACTTCATGTATGTAAAATTAGGTGCCTAATCAAAGCAGCTCACTAGAAGGCCAGGTCAGTAGAAATAGATATATAGTTCCAGAGTAATTTATTCTATTCATGAAAGGTCTAATGAATCACCCTTTGAAGGTGTCTTTTTTTATTATTACAGAAGAAACCTAGACTATAAGCTTAGAGATGATCACAGTACTATAGATTTTCTTTGTTTGTCCAGTCCATGATTATTATAGCTCTGAGAGTTTAAAACCAAGACTGGCAAGTTGGCAAGCCATGACAGGTCCAACATCTAGGAGCAGTGCAGGGAGTTCAGCTCCTCAGACATGTTCATAAGCACTGGTGGGGAAAATGGCAGATTGCCTATAGCAGCAAAGTGGCAGTGATGCCAAAGCCTTGCCTATGTCACTGTAGTCATTGAGGGGCAACAGAGGGACTTGGAGGAAACAGGCTGCTCTTGGAACAGCAGCTGACAATCTCTCTTCCAGCTTTTCTGGTGGCAGTAGAAGCAATAAGCATAGTTCTCCCATACTCTTTCCATTATGGCTCTTTTCCCTTCTTCCACTTTTAATGGCAGAACCTCTGGCTCTGCATCCCAGTCCCTAGGTTACAGACTCAGTAAAGAACAAAGCAGCAGTGTTAACAGAAGGGAAGCAGTAGCCTAACACCAGGGACTTTCTAGAGGGACTTGCAATGAAGGACTAAATGGTCTCTTAAAATTAGCAACAAAATGTGAGACTATTTAGAACAGATATTCTTGTACTTCTGTATGCAGAGTAGAAAAATCTGTGAGTAATGTTCAAATAGTGAAAGCTGGTTCACTTCTACAACTGAAGATACAATAGAAAAGAAACAACCACAAAAAACCTGTCCTCTTTACTCTCACAAAGTGGACAGATTTCATTACACGATGTCTTCATGGGTGTGAATCACACTATCGAGAAACAACTGTGGTATGAGTCATACAATGGAAATCTCAGTGAAGCTCATTTCTTGTGATGGTCTGCACTACAAAGCATAGAGAAGAAATTAATTCCTGCCTGCCTGAACCACACCAGAACTGCCAGCCATGCTCTTGATGCAGTAAAGCTCTTAATTAACCATTATTAATTCTAAGTGTTATCTCTCAGTCCTGTTTCTGAAAATTTCTCTCTGTTCATTTTCAGCTAAATACATGCTTAGGTACTTTCCTGAACTAGAATCTACATTTTGACTGAAATTCCTGATTTAACTTATTTATTTATCAGTACTGCAGAAAATACAAAAATATTTGTAATCTGAAAGTATGAATTATAAATAGTTTAAAACATAAACTGCTTATTAAATGCTGACTTGAATTTGAAAGTGCCATACCGTATAATTCAAGGGCTCTATATTTGCTGACTTAAAATACATCCACTTAAGTATAAAATTAAACAGCTATAAAAAATGCAACAGTCTAGAGGAAAAGAAATAAATAATATTGTTGTAAATAAAGCAAATTTGCAATAATCAAAACTGGGGAACAAAGAATTCTGTGTTATAAAACCAGGCTCTACTAAATTCCACTAAAAGAGGCAACATAAAAAGCAGCACAAAAGGAACTGTAAAACTTAATTTCTTTTTTGTCCTTCCAGATCACTGTGCCCTTCTCTTCCACATTATAACATTTCCACAGTTTCTCTCCTTTCCTTGACCATTTCTGCAAGAGCAGAAAGATATCAAAATACATGCTTCCAAAGGTCTATTTTGGTGAGTGGAGCTTTTTTAAATCCTATTACACACAAATAAAAGTGAATTGTATACATACGTAATGATGTTATTAACATTTATGGTCTACCTGATAATACAATACCATGTAAGCCTCAAAATAAAACATCATCTTTCAAAACTGGATTAAAGATGCTATACGACAGTGCAATTTCTCTCTTACTATTAACAGCTTGTTTACAGTATCTTTCTGCTAGCAAGAAAGTAGATATTTGAGGATTTCATGTCCTATATTCTACAGCTTTGAGAAAGAGTAATTTTGACCATGACTTGTGGCATATCTTTAATACTATTCTTTTTTTCATATAATATGTCCATCAAATAAAAATTATACATATTAATACACTGTTTGAATGTATTGATGCCTCTACTCCAGGACACTGTTATTTCAACAAGTAATAAATCTCTCATAAGAAAACTGGAGGTTTTTAGTTTGTTTTGGTTTTTTTTTTGTTTGGTTGCTTCATGATTGGGGTTTTTTTCCAAAATTCTTTTTTATATCAAGAAAAAATGTAAAAGAAAAAAAGCTACCTGTTTCATTGCTAGTATTTTAATAGCAGAATTTTTCCTTTGTACAAGTTAAAGAACACCTTTCTTCTCATAAACTATTTTGCTGAGAAAGACAGAGGGGGAATGTAGTATATATGATTAGGAATATAAAATGTTTTCCTTATGTGCCCCATTAAAATGCTTTGCCCTTTCATAAAAACATGCTTTTTGTGATTGATGTAAAATCTGTTCTTTATACATAAACATATGTGACATACCTACTCACAAGGCAAGTTACATGCTGTTATAACTTCCTGTGTTTAAATACTTTTGGTTAGAGCTCAATCAATAATGCCTTTTTTTTGCTTTGCTTCACAAGTTTAAAGAATGCATAAAACTGTTCCAGCTAAATTGAAACAATCTTTTTTGAGAATAGTTTTTTCTGACAAAAACTTTTTGAAAATGAGAAATTAAATTTTAGGTCAACTGACAAAAGTAATTCAAACCAATTTTTTTTTGTGTGTGTGTCCTTAAATGTAACTTCTATTCTTCTTTTAACAAAATGTTCTTTTGAAATAAGAGAGAAGTCAAAACACTGCATTTAGAAAATGTCAAAACATTTTCTTTTATTTGAAATACTGTTTTATTCTGAAATGACCAATAACAACGGTGTTATAGAGGGGTAGACTGGGAAACAGCTGGAGGTAGTGCTTCCATACAGTTCTGTCTTTGACTTAGTTACAGCTAACACCTAAATTAAAATCACTATAGAGGTCCACCAAGCTGCTTACAACAGGGCTTTGGAAAGTGAAATAAATCCCTTCTACTCCTTTCCCATCTCTGTGCTTAACTTGGCCACAGCATCATATTGGAGTAAAAATTGTGGTAGGAAAGAGCAGAGAGAGACATCATAATAAATATGGTTTGTATTTCTTCATTGTAGTACATTGGAGCAGTTTCTGATAACTCCCAAGAGGTTTTTGTTTAAATTCTATCAGTAAGCTTAAGGGATTTTGGGCACAAACTTTTCACCTTGGAAGAGCTACAGGTTCTGAGAATCTCCAATAGAAGTATTATTTTTTTAGGGCACTGATCAAAATACTACAAATAAATAACTTTTCTGCGAATAGGGTGTGTTAGACAGCATGCAATCCTGTCTATGAAGTTGCTTTTAATCAATGCCAGTATTACTGGGCTCAGCATCTTTATTCAATATGTTGTGTACATGGTGAATTCTTTCCCCTGAGGTTTGGCTGTATCTTGTATTAGTCTACCAAAGTACAGAGAGTCTCACTGGGAGAGATCAGGAGGCTTACTGAGTCAGATGTAGGACTGTATCAGTGTGGAAATTCAAGGCTTAATATACACTGTTTCACTACATAATGGAAGAAAAGCACATTCAAGACCTGCCTGGACCCCTTCCTGTGTGATCTCATTTAGGTGTTCTTGCTCTAGCAGAGGGATTGGACTAGATGATCTTTCGAGTACCTTCCAAACCCTAACATTCTGTGATTCTGTGATTTGAAAAATACCTTGTATTGAGTTTCACATACAGTATTTAGCCCTTGAAACTTTGGGATGGGTGATAGTCGATAAAAATCTTCTATAGTGAAAGTTTTAATCTTAACATATACTGCATAACCATATCAGTTCTCATTCAAGGGTTTCAAAACTAAAAATGTGATAACTGAAGATATAAGAACTAGATGGCAGGAACTCAAGACCTGGACATGCCACAATAGGATAAAGAGGAACAGTAAAACCTCCTTGAAAAAATTACACTAGGTCGGGAATTCACTCCTGTATCCTTACTCTTTTGCACTGGTATTCCAGTAATTTACTTTGTCACAGCTTGATGGCTTTTTTGTTTTATTTTGGGGTTTTTTGTTTGTTTGTTTGTTTTTTGTTAAAAATATTTTCCTAAAGACTCCAAAAGAGTTAAGCCAAAATTTAGCTATTTTCATCTTCTCCTTGTTGTTTATGTGTGTATTTAGCACCTCTTGCCAGATTTGAATTTCCAGTGCTGATACCTCATTATGCTGCAAAAACTTCAAGGAGGAAAAACAAATTGCAAAATTTAAAAAAATAATTTTTTGACCCATATATATAACTGAAAACTGTAATAATGTATCATCAGTGAGCCTGGAGAGATGAAAGAACAGGTTTCACAACTGTTGGCTCTGTAGAGAAGTCAATGTTTCTTTTGGAGAAAAGCTTACCAGAATTTTCTCCTTATTACTGCTATAGATCTTTCCTCCTGTACAAGTACTTTATGAAAGCATAATGTACTGCACAAATTTTAAACTCCACATAAGATGTTTTCACATGCTGGGTTTCATTTAAGAACCCTTGAATAACTGTTAATAAGTCATAGCAAGTAAATATTTGCTTTTTGAGAGTTTTGCCTTGTATGACACTAGTGCTCAGGCAAAGCCTTCAGTAACTTTCAGGGACCAAATTTCATTATCCAATACCCACCTTGTTTCTAAACTAGGGACTTTAAGGACAACCATACTATAAAAATGACCATATCTCTTAATTTTTTTCTTCAAACAAATCTTTAAACTGCCGTGAAACATTTCCCTTCCTAAGATTTAGTATACATTTTGCCTCAAGCATGTAGGAAACAAAACCAAACCTTTTAAAATTTAGACCTTCTAAAGAGAAAAGATGTCATTTTTTCTAGTAATAAACAAAAAGTCCTCTCCTCAGTGGCAGAGAGAAGGATTTTGTGGTATCTATTAGCATACACAGATTTGAAATTAATATTTAGCAATTTTTTGCACCTGAGACGTGGGACAAAAAAATTTACAAAACTTCATTACTAAAGTTGAAGCCATGGCTTATTAATGTGTATTATAAAAATCGTTTGCTTTGCTTTCATTTTTTCCTTCAGGTGATGGATTACTAGCATCATTCATATAATAGAGGAAACTCACTTTAGCAACATTGGAAGTTTTCCCGTCCTGACCAGGCTTTACTAGTCTCAGAACAGGCACAGGTACATTTCATGTCTATATGGACTAAAAGCATCCACATAACACAAAAACAATGCTTGGTAGTATTTAAGTGATTCTGAATGTATTCCAGATTTCTTTGCTCAAAGATATGATAGCCAAGACAATAGCTGACAAAAGTAAGAGAAAACAAGTAGAAGAAAAAGTGTAAGGATACAAAAAAAAGAGCAAGACAAAGATTCTTTCCATTTTATTAGGTCTTAAGATGCTCTTTTATGCTTATAAATATCAGATATATTTTTAAAAGATAACCTAACCTATATAGGTCATGCAGGGCATTCGCAGAAAGAGGAGATGTATTCCTTAACTCAAAGCTAAGCTTAACTATGCTGGAAGTTCAAAAATTACCGTTTTTAATGCTGGAGGCTCTCTATTGGTTGTCTAGATCCTTAACAAGTTCTTGCAAGCAAAGATTCCTACTGATATATAACTGCCAGCAAATTTTACTACCCATATTTTCCACCAAGATTTCAAAAAGTTACATTTATCTAAAATTATCCTTCACATAGCTGAGCAATATGTCTTAATGCTTTACTGCAGAAAATATAAAATTAATGAAGGAATTCAGCATTATTCATTGAGTATTATTTTAAGAAGGTGTGTTAGGAGAGCTTTTTTGCTGTGCATCACATGCATTAAACTTCATTGACTTGAATTTGTAGTTTTCTTTTAGTTCTGCTTAACCACCAGATCAGACAGTGACAAAATATTTTTTTAAACTATGAAATAATTGTGTAGTTACATACATTTTATATGTACACAATCTGTTTACAAAATACACGTTGCAGGCATTACTTTTAAATCACAAGGAACTAGCTATTTCCCAAATGTATATGACCAAAAAATGAATAATACTTTGCTTATCAGAAGGCTAAAAAAATGAAAAAATAACAGACGTTGGAGGCAAAGCTTTTGTTGGGACTACATTGTATTCCTACACCCTCATCACCTTAATTGCCTTCCTTGATATGACACATTTCCTAGAGCCTTTAATTACTTTCCTATCTGACATGAAAATTTAATTTCCACTTTTTTCCTCCATTTCTTATGTTTTGTAAAAGTATTATTTTTCTAAAATTTAACAACTAATTTTAAATAGAAGACTTGTTCTAGCAAATGTTAAAACAACTTGATTATTTTTCTAGTGTGACATTCTTCAAAAAATGACCCTGAAAAAAAGTTTCATCTTTAATTTAATGGCACAGCTTGATAAAAAGTTGACATCAGAATATCATCTTCCATTCCTAGTGTTGCACACAGTGCTGCTAATTCCCAGTAGGTTGCTCTTGAAATTTTTTTAATGCTTGAAATCTTTGAGATTCAAAGCTTTGAGATGTTTTGTTGAAAACCTCTGTTTAAGTGCCAAGTACATTATCTTGCACACCATATGGGATGAACTACTTGTCTTAGCAGGCGTGAGCAAATACAGACACATGAATGCAGATTAGTGAACCCTCCCTCCCCCAAGACATATATATACACACATGCCAAGGGATTTTGCTCTTCTGCTCCCAAGCAGAAGATCCATGTGGACCTGTAAGGCCATATTTGTGATGAGGTTAAACAGACACTCAAGTTTTCTAGCTTCCTTCACACCCTATGAAAAGCATTTTATGTGAGTTCTGAGTAGCCAGAACCCATTCCTCATGAAGGGACACAGAGCAACAGTTTTTTGTAAGGAAAAGTCCTAAGTATCAGAATTTGTTTCATGACACTTTTCTGGGATATTATTTTTAACTACAGCCAAATATTCATACAGGTCACAGCCCAAACTCGATAATGCTTCAAGTACAAAGGCAGCCACTCTTAGAATGGCAAGAGTCATTTCATTGAGCTGCTGCTTTAATTCAAATGGATATAATTCAAATTAATACACAGTGAGAGTGTGAGTTACACTGATCACAAACATGATAACTGTCTTGGTTTTTAGATGAAACAGAGCTGGGTTTCTTTTTCAGTAGCTACAATTTTGCTGCGTTTTGCTTTCAGCCTGGGACTTGTTATGAGACAGACACTGATAACACACCAGTGTTTGCATTTTGTCACTCGAAGAGAAGGACTTTGTGTTCTGTTAGTCCACAAGTACAAGATTTAAGGGGGGTGAAGAGTATTTAAATGAATAAACTTAATTAACAGTTAGATATGCCAATGGGGTATTCCATATCATATCACGTCATGTCCAGTATATTAGTGAGGGGCTCTTCCTCTTTTAGTTCTCTCTGGCTTTCGCTGGGGGCTCTTGCTTTTCCAGGATTCTGGTTTCAGTTCGGGATTGTCGCTCCTCTGGGATCGTTATCTGGGAACGGGCGAGACTTGGTCAGCAGCGGGGTGAGCAATAGCACTGGGTGTCACTCATTTGCATATTTAGTTACTGTTATCATTATCACAACTATTTTAATATTAGTATTATTTTAAGTTTTGTCTCTATTATTAAACTGTTCTTATCTCAACCTACAAGCCCCCTTATTCTTGCCCCCAGTCCTCTCCCCTACCACCTGGGGGTCAGGGGGGGAAGTGGGTGAACAGCTATGTTGGCTGCTGGCCAAGAGCTAGCCCAGTGAAACCATCACAATAACTAACGAATCACACAAGAACAGAAAAAATAACAAAAATAAAGAATATATATTCTTTTTCAATCTGGAGGGATTACAGGATTGCCTTATCAACAGTGACAAAGCTGCTGATAAAGAAGCATTTACTCTCCTGTGAGAAGAGGTTTCATTTCTTGCTCATCACTGCAAGAAGCATCATGTCACCAAACAAAAATGACAGATCATCTCCTGAGTTCCTCACCCGGACAACTGATCCAGCTCACAGTAAGGTAATTCTGGTTTCTCTCATCACGAAAAAAATAGAAAGAAGCTTTTTTTGAAAGTGGATTATTTTATCTGCACATCACCTATATGCGTATATGAAGTCTGGAATGTTTCTAATTACACACATCTTTCTGGACCACAAAGAGAATGATGCAAGAAAAAATGTGTCTCAAAGATTATACCTTTACACTTGACTCTGAAGAACAGCGTTTGAAATGGAGATGCTGAGAAAGCCACACTATCAAGAACAGTGTCATGCAACAAACTGGTGTGAATTGTATCTCTGGAAAATAAAAGTCAACAACACCACCTACTAATTCTTTTCCCACCTCACTCCCTTGTACTAATTTGAGACTCTTTTATGATTAAACAACTCAGACTAATTTCAGGATGGTGAGACATGAGTCCAGATTGAATACCATCATGTTACAGACACAAACAACAAGCATAAGCCTAGCAAAATAACAAACACTGAGAGAAAAAGAAATGTCACTTCAGGGATCTAGTAATTTTAACAGTAAACTGAAGAAGCAGCTAACTCCTGCTAGAATTGGAATAATTTTTCAATGCTATCTGCTAATATTGCACCTACAGATGAGAAGAGGGATTTTTAAAAAGCTGCCTGGCTGATGCCTCTGTTAGCACAGCATCTGAAACAGGGACAAACATGTCAGCTGCACCACATACCACACATCATCAAAGCTACTGCTTGAAAACACCCCAATACAGTTAAAAGCATATTCAAGAAAGAAAATGGCTACAAATAGGCTGCAATTATGTCCTTAAAAAATGGAAATATAATAGATTTATGTTTTGCAGAGGGCATAGACTGCTTTGATTTTTTTTTATTTTCATTGAGTTTATTAAAGTGAAATAGGACAGTCATTCACCTAAATTCTGCAAAGTGTCTAGTCTAGTGAAGAGCCCAAGTCTTAAAAATGTTTCTAAGTGCTTTTGCAAAGTAAATGTTAAATAACATCTACTTTACTTTGGAGACTTATGACTCATACTCCACCTCCAACAATCCTTGGTTTCTCTTATAATTAGGAAATACTATTTGTTTTCATGGTAGTGCCTAGAGACCTTACTCCCTGGCGCAAGCACCACAGGAACACGTAGGTGACCTTTTTAATGTAAGTTCACTAGAAGTACTCTAAAAATAGAAATAGCAATTTTTCTCTCTGCCACTTCTCAGATAGAACATAAGTAGCATGGCAAGAGTCTCTGAATGTATTAACGATTTTATAAATGTACTCAGTTCTAAAGATGCTGAGTACTTCAGTGCAGGAAGAACTCTTTAGCATATGGCAGTCCTCTGAAAATCCTGTTTATAGTGACCGCAACTCCTTTGTGCTGGGAAGAAATGCTCATCTGGGACTGAAAATGAGCCCAAATCCATAAAACTACAGATGTGTTCTATGTATTTCATTTTGTCTGAGCTGTTTGCTGGCTGTCCCCTACACTCTTGTTGAAGAGGCAGACATCTCTGTCAGATAGTAAAATTAAGGACATAAAAAGTTGTGAGGAACTTAGACCCTGTGGCAAGGGGAATGCACATAATTATTTTAAGGGACAGATACTGTGAGAAGAGAATATAAAATTCTTTGGCAGTAAGACATGATATGCTATTTCTTTCTAAACCCCTTCCACAATGCAGAATCTCTAATTTTAAAGGTTTAAATAATACTTTCCCCATGCTGTTTAAGTAACTGTCTTTTTTGCAAAATACCTCTCTGGGATGACTTCTCAGTCCTCTGAGCAATGTGAAGTTAGTTCTCAGCAAGCCAGCTGACAGCCTTCAACAAGTGGTGCAGTGGATACTAGCAGATTAGAGCAATGAGATAACCGCAGCAACAAGTGATCTTACTTGGAACAGTGCGATTAATTGTAATAGCCAAACTTAATTATAAGATAGCAAACATATCAAAGAGTAAAATCTCTGATCTCAGCATTCGTTTCTGTCTGCTTCTTTACAGAAAAACTTCCAAACACTTTTGAATCCTTAAAAGTAAGATTTACAAAAGTAATAATGAGGAAGGGTAAATCAGAATACAATACTAAATGTAATAAATAGAAGTAATACTAGGCAGCAACATACTGGCTCAGTAAAATAGTCTTGTTGATTTCTAACAAGCTGTAAGCTTTTATTTAAGTGAACAAGAGCAAAACATCCCCTATCACTATTTAAGTAACTTTTAAAACTCTGCACAGTACCCAAAAACTAAGTGGGTGTTAATGTTCTATAAATGTAATTTTTCTTGCAAGTCCTGACAACTATGAGTTTTCTAAAAAAGAATGTAAAGGCATTCTGAGATTCTATATAAGTGGTTCTTATCCACTGACTTCATAGCTATTATGTAGAAATGTGTTTTCAAGTCAACAAAGAGGATACCTATCAATCAGCCAAAACTGTCAGTGTTATGTGAACTGGAGAATATTCTCACAGTGGTAGCCTGGTACAGGAGAATAAGTTTTGAGTTATTCATGGACAATGCAAATCACAAAAAGACATAAAAAGTTAACACATTTCCACACATTAATTAGCTAGCTAGTTTCCTCTTTTCCATTTTCTATCCTGCACTCACAACAGAATGATGACCTGCAACCTTGAAAGTAAGGTAAGGTAGAAATATGCTCCTTTGTAGCTTATATAAAATTTAATAGAATTTTCTGTGGAAATTACATACTGAACAAATGAAGATAAGAATTAATAGGTTCTTTCTACTATTGCAGTAACTATTTTCTGAACATTTTGCTTCCTCATAAAGTGTGTTAATAAAAGAGAAAAAAACTCCTTGTTGTAAAGACTCCTGAAGAAAACAAAACTTTTTAGATGTAAAGGTACAATATTTCACCTGTGCTGACAATTTAAAAATCTGTCAGACATATACTTAGGTTCATTTTAAATTGAATATTTTTTTCATAAGATTTCATCTCCTCCTGCTACTTATCCCTTTGACAATGCTAATTTGTGCTCTCACTATAATGGGATTTAGTAGCACAAGTGGGCAAATTCTTATAAAATAAAATCCCATTTCATGGAAATTTTCCTGGTAATTACAGCAAGAATAAGAAGAAATATAGAAAATACACTGTATGTGGCACACAAAGACAACTGTGTCTGCCTTGAATTTTTTACAATCTGAACAGCTCTAATGTAATTCAAACTGAGGAACTGAGAGGACCAAGAGAATAAACAAGCCATAAATTCTCATAGCCTAATGCAAAAATAATAATGAAAAAGTAAATTTGATTCTCTGATTTCAACTAATTTAAAAGAATAGTGACATTTAAAAGTCACACTGTGAAGAAATAAATGCCATTCTTTGAACTACTGTTAGTTTACCTTGTATCTTGCTCTTGTAGCTGACAAAGAAAATGAATCACATTAAGTATGTTTATGATCTGCTTGGTTTTCACTAATGTGCTGGATTGCAAAGAATTCAGGGATATTGATTTGTTTTAAAACAAACTGTTTCCATTAAAATTAAGCAAAAAAACCCATAGCACATTATATTCACCTTTGCTTTTCCAAAAACTTTGAGCTAAAGCATACACCATCAGCCATATTTTGATACATTATTAGTTATTATGATTGTCTCAAACTTTATTAGAAAAAAAGTATATTCTACATTTACAGAAACACAACTATCTGGAGAACAATGTCAGATTGAATGAACTGAAACTTATACTTTAGCACTGTAATGGTAGCTGGCCATATCTTATCTCCATGTCATTAAAAATAATACCATCAAGCACCTGGTATTTGGCTTAGCTGAATATTCTCTGTAAGTGTAGCATAATCAAAGTCTATAAACTTTGTTTATTTATTTTGTTTTATACAGACTTAAACACTAAACAACAAACTATCACTGAAGTATCAGAAGTACGCTGCCATGCTACCTTTCATGATACAAATTAGGAATGAAAGAGTCAGATGATGAAAGGTCAGATGTAAGAGGCAGAATGAAACGACTTTTGGAAAAGCAATATACCTTTATTGGATAAACAGCTAAGTTTAAGTAGAAGCATAAAAGTGGAACAATGCCAAAACAATGGACTTTAACACTCTATTTTAGTCAAAGGAAAACACTGGTATTCCTCTAAGAAAAATAAACCAGAGAGATCTAGATAAACAGCTAAACTTTAAGATGCTTATTAAGTCCAATTTTTACACTGCCTTAAATCCACTTTTATTAATTTATTTATTGTATGCCTAGGATGAAATAATCTTCCTGGTAACAATGTTCAGGGCAAAATAGCTGTAATATCTGTCTCATCAGTCTGGACATATCTTGGAGATAGTCACTATCCCAGTACACATAAAAAACCCACTAAAATTTCTGATGCCTTGTCATTGTGCATCTGTTGCGCATCACTAACTTTAATTCTTTAAAAAGTACTTATTTTTTAAGTTAATGAATTCAAGAAACTCCTTCTTCCAAATTTTCACATAGTCTAACTGACAATAAAGTCAATTTATCAAAATAGAAGAAAAAGTAGGTTATATTAGCTCATAAGTAGCATTTAGTGTAAGTGTTTCAAATACAGCTGGTCTTTTTGATGTCAGGGTTCTGGTATTTTTATAAGCCGTTATTAACCATGTGCATTTAATATCAGTAGAATTTCAGCTTCCAAAGGAACATGAATAACACCCATTCTTCACAGAAATCCTGTTTTACAAGATACTTAGAAGCTATGTGAGACCATACCATAAGAATTATTAATCAGAAACCATTTCAATTCAGTGTTTTTTCAATGAGGAATTTAAATTATATCACAGTTAGTCATATTCTACACTGTAACAGAACTGCATTTATTTTAACTGAAAAACAGTAACAAAGGACAGCTGAGTCCTCACAGAATGAATTCCCCATCTTTGACCAGCAGAATCGACACTTTGGATCCTGTGTCTACCATAGTAAATGTAAGTCAAAGAACCTTTTGCCTACCTGGGATGCTGTGAAAATCCAGCTTCTAAAAAACCTAAAGCTGCTAGTTAACAAACTTAATTCCTTCTGCTCAGTTCTCAGCCCAGAAAGAAACTTTTTAACATGGTATCTTGCCAGTCTGATGCATACACAAGAGAAATAAATTGTCAAGGACATCACAAAAGAGGACCCACCAAATAAAAAATGCACACTAGTATACACAGCAGTTCTGTAGCTCTAAAAACTTCAAAACAAATTCTTCTGTAGACACAAAGAGCCAAATACTGTAGTGATGGGTAGCTATGGCAGAGACTCTGTGCCAGACATAGTAAGAGTCCATTATAACAGAAAGCGAGTGTAAAATCTTTTGACTCTTTAGCTCAGGAAAAACAGTAGAGCTGGGTTTCCTTTTCTTTGCTTTAATACCAGATGACAATGCAGGAAAAAGGAGCAATGGGGTTACTAGTTTTTAAAAGTCAGACAAAAATTCTCCCCAATGCAGTCAATAAAGGTAGCGTGGGAATTAATCTACCTGAAAGGTCTTTGCTGAGAAGACTCATACAATAAATCCTGAGCGCCTCTATAAGATCAGACATACGACAACTGTGTCGCTGCTCTCAAGATCTGAACTAATGTTGGCAAGGAGCATAAGTATTGAATTAAGACATACATATTAAAGCTAAAAAAAACCAAGTTAAGAACTAAGTCTAAACTAGCCCTTTGGGCACTGATGTATATGAATGCGCTTAAAAGAAAACACAGATTGTAAAAATGTTATTATTCAAGCAAGAAAAACTCTCTTCTTTTTTAAGCATCAAAATAAGAAAAAATAGCAAATACAACCCAAAATAAAAGGTAGTTAATATATCATTATTCCAGTGCCATAAGAAAGCTTATCCAGCTTTCAAGTTCATAGCTGACTTCAAAGTCAACCCTGCTCTGAGCCCAGGATTGGACCAGAATAGGACCACTAAAACATCAATTATCTATTATGTGATGTTAAGATAATCGATGTTTTAGTGGTCCTATTCTGGTAGATTACAGAAGACATTAACTTTGCTTTAGCAATAAACAATTGGAGTGTTCTATTCCGCTTCAACCTGCAGCAACATTTTCTGCTAAATGTCAATATATGTTATATGAATCTTCCTGGAAGGAACAGACCTGACAGAACAGACATCTTCACAGTGAATTACTATACATAAAACTTCTTTTTGAATTACTATACATAGGTCTTTCTTTGTGTTTGGGTTTCTTGGGAGGGGCGAGGCCGGGAAAAAGCAGCATTTCAGAATTTTATACTATTTTTGCAACCTTTTTTGGTAGTACAGTACAATATTTTAAGTAATTTCAAATAAAACACGGCTCGCTCTTAGTTTCTTAATGACCTAAAATGGTTCCAGTACAATGGCTTTTCAGTAAAAAAAGTTGAAACAAGTGTGCCGTGTCAGTCAAATGATTCATTCACATGAGAAAAGACTAAATAGACTACAGCTATTCGACTGGAAAAAGATGTGACTGAGGGGATGTAGAATACCATCTCTAAAATTTTAAATAGCCTGGAAAAGGTGAATAGGAAATGATTATTCACAATTCAAGAACTAGGTCGACAAAATTATATAATGGGATTGTAGTTTAAAAAAAAACTCCACACAAAGCATATTAAAGCATGTAACTCTCCTCCAAAGAACAAGTAGAAATCAAAAGATCTGCCTTCAAGAAAGGAGGAGACATATTCACGACAGTTACCTCCACCTTTCATGTAGCTCCTGGCTCCAGGCACATTGACACTGTGAAACACCAGGTGCTGAGAGCACCTCTTCACGTGCCCACTGCTTTTGCTGTCAAGCATCTCTAACTGTCTGCTTTTACAGTGAAGTCTGGATGGGCCACTGTTCTGATTTAGAAGAACAGATATTAAATTTTTAATTAAGGTCTCTACCTCCCTTTGCAAGGATCCCCATCCACTGGGCTGGGCAGGAGAGGGGGAAACAGCCTGGTGTGCTCCAGCAGGGCCCTGTCCAGACAGTCAGAGGGCACCTTCAGCTGAATTAGTTACAGGAGTGAAGAATGGGCAGTAATATAACTTATGTATTTTTCTTCAGGCTGTGGTAAAATTGGTGTCTGTAAGGAAACTTGTCCTTCTGCTGCTTAAAATAAACTCATTGTGAGGGTGAAGAGAGGACGTCTCATTCCAAGTCTCTGAATCAGGTTCCCTCTCTGACTACTCACATGTGCAAGGGAAATAAAGCAAGCACACCTAGCACCAGCTCACCACTCAGCACTGAGCCTGGGGAGTTCATAGCCCTGATCAACAGCTGACATCCCTGATTTGCATATTATCAAAATTCACGGCCACAATTTTCAATGATTAAACTATCAGGAAGATGTAACAAGCTCTTTAATTGGGAAAGAGGAAGGGGAGAAGAAATGATCACGCTTGGCCTCCATGTACTTGACAGCCTGAATGACATGCTCACGTAAGAGTTATTTAACAGGATCATTACTTCTAGGACGTGTTTGCTGTTGGCTGAAAGCTTGGGGCCAGATCCAAGAATACCTGATGAATACAGAGCAACACAGAGACAGAAGACACCGCAGTCTGCAGGCACAGTCCTGCTGCTGCCTGACTCCAACCCTGCAGCTGCCTGGGATGCTCGGCAGCTGCACTCCCCAGCCTTCAGGCTTCCCCGTGCTTTGAAATTCTGCTTCTAATCAGGACCATTTTGATGTACCATTCCTGTTCCAGCTAAATCCAGGTCCAGAAAGCAGTTGCTTGTCTTCATAAGTCTGCCAAATGGTCACCATCAGACCCTGCTTAACACAGCCCAAGAGAGACTCTCCAGCCAGTTGTGGCCCTGTTTGGCTTTGTATCAATGCATGGTCACAGCATTCCTCTCCCTTTTCTCTAGCACCTTTTTTTTGCAGAAGCATTCACATGCTCAGATGCTACACCATAGTCCTCCTCCTTCAGACTTCCTGTGTCAAGGCTGATAAACCCTCCTGAATCCATCTTTCCTTCGAGGGTGGTGTGCTCGCCGCACTCCCTGCTCCCCTCATGGCCATGCCCAGGCAGTGGGGTAATGCTGTGCCCAGGCTGAGGTTTCACCAGTGCTGAGCAGCACAGAGGAGTTGCAAGTGATAGTGCTGTCTGTAACACCCATCATAACACCTGCTGCTCTTTCAAGTGCACATTTCAGCTTGTGACACACTATGAGCATCAGACCCCTTCCTGTGACCCATCTGGCCACATGGTCCCAATATTTTTTTTTTTTTTTCTTTTTTCTAAATACAGGCACAGGCTGGCTGAGTTATACCAGCCCTACATACCCCAGTCCTCAGCTCTCTAAGTGGCTTGGTATTAGCCAAGGTCAAAAATATAAACTGATGGCTGAAGACTCCTTCCACCCCAAAGTTAAGTGCTTGATAAAAGTTTAAAGAAACAGGTTTTGTAAATTTTCTCCACTCCTCTTCTTCTAGGCTGAAAGTTATGTTTTGTTTTAGTCATATTAGCTATCTGATTACACTTCTGTGTTTTACCAAGGCCAAAAGGACTGATATTCTTACTTGGCTAAATCAGTTGATTAAGAAGTAGTTAAAACACCTGAAAACAGAAGAGCTTAAGCATAAAGGTCTTGCCACACTTAGGGATGAAAGTCTATCTCTAAAGTGTATTTCTAATTCTATTCTTTATTCAAATTGCAACCTTAATTTTGAAGATTTTTTTCACCTATTTTTAAACACAAGCTTAAAGCAAAAGCAGAAAGGTCACAAGAAAAGCTCAGAAGGAAATGGAAAGACTCTTAAAAATACCAGAACCATGGGGATATGTGAAGATAAGAAACATTAGATTTGAAGACTAAGGAGAATTTTTAATTGTATGTATTTAAAAAGCTCATTAGTAAGGATCTCTGGTATTGGCAAAGAACATAAAATAATAGATATGATCTGCATATATAGAAAATTATGTACATACAACCCATATGTATATATTATAATATGTATTTTATATTTATTATGTATGTGACATAAGAGTTGATTCAAAAAAATGTTATAAACTTGTTACTGTCACATTTTTCCAACTAACACAGAACTTACTTTTTTTCAATATATAATACACTTAATACTGTAAGCCTTTGTAAACTGTTATGCATTTTATACCAAATAAGCAATCCTAGAATACTGCATCTCACCAAAGTTTGTCCAGCATATCAAGGAAGACCTACAGGCATACGGACTTAACTTTAAATCTTAACCTAGTTTTGTTCAGATGCCTTTATGTGTGTTCATGGCACCACTTTGTCACCTTGGTGAGGTTCCCTTGGAAATTAAGCTTAGTTACTCTGAAGTCTCCTGATTATTGCAGAAGGGAAGGACCATCTTGACAGTTATGGCAATTACCTCATATTCAAGAGATTTAACTTTAGTACTTCTAACTGATAAACATTTTGTTTTAAAAAAAATTTCCTTTGTTTCCATTTGTCCCTTAATTTCCTCACTGTAAAATGTACAGGACATATATTAACTATATCTAAAACTAATAATTTTGTAATATGTTCTTTAACCTGTCGTCTTAACTCACCTGACATGGTAAAAACACTTAGGTAACTTGTATGATGTTATATTCTACAGGTGTACTTCTGCCTTTTCCTAACACTCACCCTGGATTGCAATACAAGTAAGTGTAGCTCAGTAAGTCTCATGCCATTCATTAACCTGATAGGCAAGAGATGTAATTGTCTTTTATCGTAATGCAAACAAAGCACATAAAAAAATATGTGCAAAGAGACTACATTCACGAAAAGTTTAAACTTGCACAATATTTACCGATGAGAGGAAAATTGCTCTGACATTTTGCAACACTAAGTCTCACGTAGTTCAATTTCCTAAACAAGAAATGCTTGCTTTTATAAGAAAAGCATTTGAATCCCTGACAGCATATCAACCACTTCTGGAGATTCAGCTTTGTGTGCATGGTCACCATTACCACATTGCATTTTTAGTTGCTGAAAGAAGCAGAAGCTACTAGATCAGCTTTTCCCTCCCAATATTCTGATGCTGTGATTGTCAGAACTAAATGTTTATTGCAAAAGAGGATATAAACTGCCTGCCCTCCCTGACATTTATTGAACCAATACTCAACATTAAATTTCCTCTCCAGCATCCTAGAGTGAGATAAATAGGGATTTAAATGGCAGCAGAGCAGCAGAGGAACAATGGATTTTTATTTATGCATTCATTCTCCTAGAGCTAAGAATAAAGACGTACCAGAAAACAACATGCACAATGAAAAGTTAAAATTGCCATCAAACTATTGGATTTCTAAGAGAAAAGGAATAAATCAGTCTCTCTCTCAAAAACTGAACCTCACTTGATAATCCCGAATAAAAGTTGCCCAATACAGAGCTGTTAAACAACAGAATTTTATTCAACAAATGAACTTGAGCAATAAGATGATGATGTTGGTACAGTATCTTCAGAGAAATATGAAGAAAAAATTCAAAAGAGAAAGACATCTTACATTTATCTTTATGTCACAGAAATAACCCCAAATCTCTTAACAGAGTCTTTTTCTCCCCCTGAACTATCAAGCCCATTTTTCTCAACTCTTGTTTCTGCATCAGCAGCCCCAGAGCTTTCAGCTACACAAACCTCTTTGCTGGCAAAAACATGCTTGGCCAGGATGACCTTCTGCTCTTGAAATCCAGTCACAGAAACCAGCTGCCCTCATGAGTTTCTGCTTCCTGCAGAGAAATACACCCTAGATTCATATCTTCTTAAGTCCCTTAACCATATTCCCCTTTTTTCTACCATGCAATAATTAGATAGATTTTTTTCCACTGGAGTTGTCTTGAACTTGGTTATTTCCATGTAACTCAAAATATAAAATACTCATTAAAACGGTTTTAAATTAAAGAGTAAGGAGAATCAATCAAGATTTTGAGGCAATACTCAATTAACAATAACACATACTGCACAATGTGAAAATGTATATGTAATTAAAGCATTTGTTGAAATATATAATAGGATCTGAGTCTACCTTTTACAGTAAGAACTGAGTAACTAAGAAGACGTTTCTTTCTGAGTGTCTGAGTTAAAAATACGAGTATTTTTAATCTATCTGCCACACATACTGAGATGAAAGATTTACTCTCTGTTTTTTTACCTCCAGAAAATTATTATTTTATTCTTGTTTTCCATTTATAACTTTGTCAAAAGATACTTCTTTTAGGTTCTGACACAAATATTTGATGATAAGTATGTCTCTCCAATCAACAGGTTAATTCTAAGATAATATGCAGCTCTGGGAAAAATAATGTGTTTTAAGAGTTGCTGTTATCCTAAGGATCTCTAGACTATCATAATAATTTGTCATTTTATAGAATGTTTCTAAGCCTTAAATCTGTAGGAAAAAAAAATATAGGGGAAGTTATGATCTTTTCAGCCTCCTCAGTCACCGACAAACTGCCCCATTAGACTGCTCCCACCAAGATCAACCCAGTTTTATTGCTTCCCACATTGCAGACCCCACCACTTACAGACTGTGTCCCTCTTGCAAAGGCTCTTTAAGGTAGGGCACACCTGGCCTTACTCCTGGCACACCACAGTGATCCTGAAGTGCAGACACATTAATGACTTAAGGCTAGTGACCAGCTTGCTCGCCCTGCCTCAGTCAGCTCCTCAAAACTCCCTGCCACCCAAGTCAGAAAAATAGGTAAGACATGACTGTGGCTAGGTGAGTGAGGAAGGAAGAGGACATACACCTTTTGCTGTCCACACCTGAAAACTGGTCCAGGATGGTCCAAATCAGCCTGAATTACATCTTTGGCATATGCTCAAAGACCAGACTGGGAAGTATCTGGAACCAGAAATGAGTCATCTGACTGTCAGTGCTGTGGTGTTACGTTACGTGCTGTCTGGGTTTTAACTGTGCAGGAGCCAGAACAGAAGGCTCAATATTCTGAACTTTTTAACTGAGGATGTCATAGCTGCCCAACTCAAACACTTAGTTCTATCAAAATGAAAGGGATGTTGAAGTGCTGTAGTCAGCTTAAGAAATCTCAGTCTTCAGCTCTACTATGCCTGGAGAAAGTGGGTCCACAGAGGGCAGCAAAGAAGCCCACTCCCCACAAGTATTTCCCTGGAGAGTACTCAAATAAAGAGCATCCTTCCAACGGCATCTGTAGGTGGGAGCTACCTCTACAGAAAAGTGTTACAGATATGAGGGGGAATGGTGACAAATCTCAGTATGACTGTTTTCAGTTTGCTTTTTCTTGTTTAAATCACTACCTCCTGAACACAAGCACTACAATCACAACTTCATTCATACGGGAGCAAGTGAGGTCACTAAAGTAAAAATCCTCTTTCCTCTATTCATTTTAAAATCCAGTTGGTGCAAGCCATCATACTACCCACTTGAACTTCTTTTCTCAGAGATCCCATTATTAACAGCATTCCCCCTTTTCTTTGACTTCACCATTAATGTTTTTGAACTTGCATTTTTTTCATTTGCAGGCTAAGATAGATCTGAAATCAAAACAGTGATTTCACTTAAATGTGACCATATTAATTCCACTGGATGATTACTTCAATCTTGACTGCTTTAAAGCATCATTAGCTAATTGAATTTGAATTAAAAGGAAATAAAAGTATGTAATATCTCATTCTGATTCAAGTAATATTATCTGCCAGAATAGGACTGGCTTTGAGTCAGATTTTCCAAAATGAGTAAATATTTCTGAGTTGCTGATACACATTAAACACCTAGGGGTCCCTGCTTACTTCAGCTGCTGGATGTATATTTTTCCCTCAAATAATTTTTGAGGATTGCTGACACACACAATTCTCATGCTCTGTGTTCTTTAACAGATAATGATTATTTTAAAAGTGTTTTGTAAAAACACAAGCATTATACAGGTTATTTTCTATGGAACCTAACTTTCGCAGTGAATAGCAATGGTCAATAATCAACTCAAAAAGCTGCCACTGTAAATTCTTTTTGACTGTTAAACATCCATCCAATACAAAGAAGTTACCAAGTGCTCTTTATAGTGAACAAAGCTTTTAACTCTCTGCTAGTGAATAATGGAAAACAATAGAGGGCAAATGAAACACTGCAGAGAATTTATAATATGGTATTCCTAGTCATTTAAAGATAAAATTTAATTTTAAAATTCTAAATTTAAGAGTAGCTCTAGGTGGCCTATGTATTAATAGCTATAAAAGGGATACTCTGCCTGATGCAGGCTGGCACGCAGCCACTGCCCTTCTCTAACCACAGCCCTGCATTCTTGGGTGAGGAGATGGTCATTGAGTTGGAATTAGCATCTCTGCTGCAGTTGTACTTCATTCCAGGTAGAAATGCATTTTTATATTTTCAAAACACAATTGGGTCACAACCTAGTTCAGTATCTCAGTATAATGCGATATTTTTCAGTATATTCTGTACTGTCCTGGTTTTACTGGAATAGAGTTAATTTTCTTCTTAGTAGTTAGAATAGTTGTGTTTTGGTTTCCATGTAAGACTTGTTATGAGAGGAATGTTGATAAAAGTACCAATGTTATTAGTTACTGCTGGAGCTCAAGGCCACCGTGTTTGGCTGGTTCACAGCTGCATTAGGACTGGGAGGGAGAAGCGCAGTGAACAGCAAAACCCCAAACTGGCATTTGGATGTGCCAATGAAATATTCCATATCATATCATATCATTTCATATCATGTTTAGTGTATTATCCTGGGCTGACCAGAAAGTGGGGTGATTCTCTCTGATTTTCACTTGGGCTCTCGCTTTTCCAGGATTGCAGTTTCAGTTCAGGATTGTCGCTTCTCTGGTATCATTATCTGGGAATGGGCCAGGTGTAGTCAGTGGGTGGTGAGCAGTTGCACTAGGCATCACTCATTTGTGTATTTTATTACTGTTATCTTTATCACTACTATTTTACTATTAGGGGTTTTAAAAGTTTTCTTTTATTTCTATTATTGAACTGTTCTTATCTCAACCTACAAGCCTCCTTATCCTTGCCCCCCAGTCCTCTCTCCTATCCCCTGGGGGTGTGGGGGAAGTGGGTGAATGGCTGCGTTAGCTGCTGGCCAAGGGCTAGCCCAGTGAAACTATCACATGTACCTAAACTAAATCTTGTTAAAGCAAACAAAAAAGATCATTCCATCAATAGTAGTGAGTTTGTATCACATGCTTTAAAATAAAATTGCAGATACAGACTAAAGCTAGATAATAATATTTCTCAAGTGAAACTAAATATTGATGAAAATCAAAGAAGTAGCAGTGTTTGTATAGATAAATGAGACTTGCTCAGATTTGACATATTTTCAGTGTGCTGTACTAATCAATGCCAGCTAATTAGTATAGTTAAAAGAGCCAAGTTTACCTAAGGAGAAACAGTTCTTCTTTTGTTACCATTTATTTTAAAAAATCAACCTGGGGAAAAAACCTACTTCAAGCTTTGTAAATATTGAGATGGAATTGAAAAAGCACAGATATTATTGCCATTCCACATATAATGATAAATGAGGCTATTAAAGATGTTTTTGTCTAAATACAGGAAGCTATCCAATGGGCATTTGAACTTATTACTTGTTTCTACTCGTAACAGAAGAAAATTTTCTATTTCCATAACCAATAATAAACAGAATCCACATAGTTATAATTTATAACAATGGCTGTTATTTGTCCAAATGCTTATTGCATAAATGATTTGCCAAAACACTTATATGAAAAAAAAAGAAAAAAGATCCCACCACAAACAAACCTAAACAACATCTCTCAGCTGAAGACTAGGTCTCTGAGTTACTCTAGAAAAGTGGAAATATTTTCTACATAACAAAAAGGCACAGACAAATATGACCCAGTTGATTTCTGTGCTTGTCAATATTTTTCACCAGAAAGTGTTCTGAATCAGAACTAGTCTCGTACTAAATAAATAAACATATACATATATATAAACAAACCAAAACAAACAAAAGATCTCAAAACTCATCTAGAAAAATCCTCAACTACAAATATTATAACAAATTAAAAATAACAAAATGAAAGTAAAAAGCTTTAAATGTTACTTTTAGTCAGCAAAGTTAGGAGGACTGGGTAGTTCTATTTTGAGATCAATTTCATATATTTATAATCTTCATAATGGAGTAATAAGAGAAGACATGGAGTGAAAAAAGAGACAATCTATTGAAAAATGTGGTGCAGGTGGCAGGAATATGACAGTTAGTGTTCAAAGAGAAACACGTGAGCAGATAGGGGAATCAGTCACATTTTCTGCAGTGTGTTAAAAATAGCCAGGTGGAACGTGCCAGATTTTTAATATATACTTTCTTACCTGATGCATGTCCCCCCAGCAGTCACTGCAAACCACCTTTCACTAGACAGTTATGACAGTGTTGATTTCCTCCAGGACTTTAATGTTATTAATATTCTCCACCTCAAAAAAATTCCTAAACCAAAAACCAGTTACAATATAAAGAGATAGGCAATCACAGCCCTGCATTATGCTGCTCAGACTCTCCATTAAAAGTTCAGGAAATTTACTGGCTTTAAATCCTGTTTTTCCAGGCTTCTCCTAGTCAGCTAAAAGCCTCATATCATTACCCTGGAGTTCCTGTCAAAATTCCCTTAAAAATTTCCCTTATTTTTTTATAGCGTAACTTTTCCCCCTAGTTTATGTCTATGACTTAACACTTATACACTGCATGTATTACTGGCTGCCATGCTGCAGGCATTACTGCGCTGCACTTTGCAGTTCAATCAAGGCAGTCTATTTAGATATATGGATGTGTTTTACATAACTGGCGTTAATCTAGAGAAAAAGGCACTTCCTGTACCTACACTGTACGGTTACACAGCAGCCAAATACCTGTAAACATTACCTTCCAAAAAAACAAGTTTTATGCATTTATTTTTAAGCCCTAGTATTCCTGTTCTCTAAATCTTTACATGTAAGTCAAATTTCCTTGTGAATATTTTTTTGGATCTATAATAGAAACTAGGTAAATTGTGATCTCCTTGAAGACATTCCTAATAAATTCCTTCTATTTTAACCTGCCTGTCATGCCCTTCTTCAGCTTTCAACTTAAGTTTATTTCTTCTCTAACCTACTCTGAACTCCTGTAGCAACTGAAGTTATGAAAAAAAAAAATCCATATTGGCCACAAGATTCATGTATATTTTGCCACAGGCAGGCCTTGTATGCATCACATTCAAAAATATTTGCATACAAAGGAAAGTTTTGAAGATGTAGTCTTACATGTGGCAGTGGAGTTGAAAAGGTGTCCTGCTTCTGTTAAACCAAAATGATAATTTCCCACCACTACTGTAACTGCACTGATTATTTAACATATTGTTAATTTTTAAAATCTCCATCACAGAATGTTCTTTCATTAAAATGCAAGCAATTAAAATATTTTATTTTATACTCCAGTGGGAAGTTGCTGACTTTTTACATTTGTTTATTCTGCAAAAATTAAACACTTAGTGATACAATCACAGAGGTGACTTGGAAACCTAAACACACCTTTAACTGCTGAGACCTAACAGCAAGTAATATTGATGTCCACAAACCTCTGTCACCAGAAAACTCAAGAGACCTTTGATGATTAGAGAAGATGCCAATTTAAGCTTCTGGAGAAACTTTCAGCTAAGGATCATATTTTTTTACATTATTAGCTTTATTTGCTATTATGGAAAAATTGTTTTGGTATGCTTCCCAACTGTACAGGTACCACAGCAATTTAACACCACCAGAAACAGGACATGCTCAAAGACAGAGTTGTTTTACTCTCCAATCGGACAAGAAGTCAAATAGGCAGAGAAACCACGGCTGCCTTGGGTAATGCCATAAGGAGAATAAGCATCCCAGCAAGGAATGCAGAAGGAGGTGACAAAAAAAAAGGGAGAACGAGCATTAATGTCCTGCTTTTGCTACAATAGAGTCAGTTTTCTTCTCTGAAGTTAGAAGAGCCGTGTTTTGATTTCAGTTCAGACTTGTTATGAGAACATCATTGATAAAAGTACCAATGTTATCAGTTACTGCTGGAGCTCAAGGCCACCGTGTCTGGCTGCTTCACAGCTGCATTAGGACTGGGAGGGAGAAGCGCAGAAAATAGCAAAACCCAAAACTGGCATTTGGATGTGCCAATGAAATATTCCATATCATCCTCATCATGTTTAGTATATTATCCAGGTCTGAACGGAAAGGGGAGGGTGGATTTGCACGGGTTTTCTCTCAGGCTCTTGCTCTTCCGGGATTGCGGTTTCAGTTTGGGATTGTTGCTCTTCTGGGATCGTTATCCGGGAACGGTCCGGGCTTATCAGTGGCTGGTAAGCAGTTTGCACTGGGTTATCACTCATTTGCATATCTTATTACTGCTTTCATTATCATTACTATTTTAATATTTGTTGTTTAGTTGTTGTTTGTTATTGTTGTTGGGTTTTTTTTTTTAAGTTTTCTTTTATTTCTATTATTTAAACTGTTTTTATCTCAACCTACAAGCCTCCTAATTCTTGCCCCCAGTCCTCTCCCTTATCCCCTGGGGCTGGGGGGGAAAGTGTGTAAACGGCTGTGTTGGCTGCTAGCCAAGGGCTAGCCCAATGAAACTATTATAATTAATTAATCTAGCAGAGTCTCAGATCGTTCAAAAAAAGAAACGATTATGTGTTACTGTATTCATGCTGTACAAGAGAGGATTTAAAACATGGTAATGGTATTGCAATTCATACCGACAGCTCATTCCCAGTAAACAAGAGTAGAGTATTAGTTGAAAAAATGTCACATAGCTTGGCTCACAAGGTCTTTTAAATACCTTGATCCATGTTAATATCTAATAGCAAACACTTGTTATAATCTTTTTAAGCAGTTGGTGATTTGAGATGGCACATTTCAAACTGCTGCTTTCTGAAGCTTTGAACAGATGCAAAATGCTGCCAGTGCAGTATTAGTTCGGTTGTCCAAATCTACAAATATTCAAATTTTTATCAACAGGGTGCTTGTTCTCAAGAGGTGTTTGATATCTGGTAGAGATTTACATAACTGATTAAATAAATCTCAAAGTTTTCAGCTTCCTCCAGCTTAATATCAACAACATTATTTGCCTGAAAGCACATTGATGAGTAACAAAAATAAACTATATAGGAATCCAAAAAGTATCTCTGTTTCACCAATTTGGTAGTCAAGTAATTATCTTAAGGGGAATTGTGCAAGCCTTTTAACAGGAGAAAAATCTTGCCATTTCAAAATCTCCTACAGCAGAATTATTTCTGAAAAAATGTTCTGAGTGTGGTTGAAATGAGCAACATATGAAACATATCTATCTGACAGCCTAAATTTCAAAGCTATCAATTCTGCATTATAACGGTAAGATTTAGTCTCCGATCGTGAAAAGATCAATATGAAATTACAAATTGTCTGCATTGAACATGTGTACTTATATGTACACACATGTTCACCTACACATTAACCACTGTTCTGACAACAGGAGTGGGTTCCTTTTATAAATCATTTCCCATTAACCATGAGGTTCACAAGGTGAAATTGGTTTAGCAAAGCTTTCAGGAACTGAAATAATATTTTATACATATGCTTTTCTACCTGTATGTAAAAAATTCCATTTTACAATTAGTCACTAGTTGATGAAGTAATTCACAATATTATGCAGTGCCATCTTAGAAACTGTACCTACATTATTTTTGCTTTGAGATAATGTTTTTTTCCTATGAAAAACACTCTCAAAGTAAGAAATATAGATTATACAATGCAATTCAGGATGTTGTTGTTGTTATTACCGTAGAATCACATCAGACAAAACTTCTGAAGCAGATAAAATTTCTGAAGCAGACAAAGAATGAAAATTATTGCAGAATATTAAGAATAGATTTGAGCACAAAAAGTTGATATAGAGGTAACAACAGCTCATGCTGATTTGCACAAAGTACAGTTATAATAGCATCAGGAAACAACAAATGACAGTTCAGTTACCAAAACCCTGTTTTCCTTTTCCAATGTTAAAAATTATCAACATTAAGATTCTTTGGAAACTTTTGACTGAACTCTATCACAGCAAGTTGGGTCTTGTTAGGAATTTTTCTTCATGTAAATTATTGATCTTCTACAGTGACCTTCACGTCCTCATTTAAGTTTTTTTAGCTAATAAAAAGTGAAAACTCTCCAAAGCATGAATGGGAGAGGAAAAACCACCTTGAATTAACAGATTACTCTTCATTATATCCTCTTTAGGAAGTTTTAACATGAACATGTTAACATACCAATGTGAGTTTCTTCAAAATCTCCTTTGATTTGGAAGAGTGTTTCCAAATATTAAATCCTATCCTGCTCCACTGCACAGCCACAGCAGAAAACCATCATTTCCCAGACCACACTCAGATACAAATTCCATTATGTTAAGCGGAAAACATCTCCCAGCATCCTGGGAGATTCCTATCACCAGGTAGGAATGAAAATCTAGTCTTTAGCCACCCTTTAGTTTTTAATCCGATGCATAAAATATATCTGATCCTGAAAATAATCTGCTTTTCCAATATGAAGGTATATGTTTCAGAGTGACATGTTGGGAATTTAGCCAAAATCCATCCAGTTCTGATTTAACCAGCACCTCTACCAGTTGAAATTCCATTGACTTTAAACTGAGAAGCACTTTCAGGTCCCAAATTTACTAAACTATCCAAGTATCACCAGAATAACCCCATCTTGGGCTTTACAGTATCAGAACTTGACCCCATATCTCAACTACATAAAGCAAAATGTAGCAAATTGAACTTCTGCACAAAAAATGTCTGTAGGGATCAAAAGAAAACATAAGTAGAATAAACAGACAAATGAGTCCTTTTTTGTAATTTTTAACTTAAGGCAAAATTCCATGGCTTTTGTACTAAAATACCATCAGCATACAAATGTTGTAACTTAGGTTTTCGTTCAAGTGACCTCAAAGACCAAAGCACAACTAAACAGAGCTCCTTTCAAGATACTAATTTTAAAGGCTTTTAAAGACAAATGATATTTATATTGCATGACAAGTTTGCTTTAAATAACTTAATAGAAACTTCACAACTTCTAGAACTTTTTTCCAAAACTTTTGTGTAAATTTAGCAGCAAACCCATCAAATTCATGCAGATAACAATGACTTGATCACTGTTGCAGTGGCTTTTAAGAGAGGTGAAATTGTGAGGTTTTGAACAGTCCTAATTTCTTCCTTTTTTTGAAAAAACAAACAAAAACAACAAAAAAAATCCCAACCATCACAGAAATTATCTGAATAATTTTTAAAAGTCATTGAATAAGTAAACATTTCTCTTTTATCAATGGCTATGATTTTATGTTTTTCTGCAGATGAAATAACTATAGGAAATTTGGCTGGCAAAAGGTTCTTAGAGAATGTCAACAATCTAATGATGTAACATAAACTTTTGATGAAAATACGACTAAAAAGCTCTGTAGTTTATTAAAGTTGAGACATTCTAGCTATCAAAAATAAACAGATTTTCATACTTGGACACAAAACCAGACTTCAAGAAAGAGAACTGCAACAGAAAGTTTAACTTAACTATAAAAAAGAAAAATATAAATCAAAAAAGGACAATAAAACCCCTAAGTCGATCAATACCAGGATTTCAAAAATACTTTTCACAAATCTTTCTTTAACACACCATCCTGTGTTGTAAATGGAGTAGGCTACTATTATCAAAACTATTTCTTTAAAGCTAACTGTCAAGGGAGATCAAGGAAGTTAGATATTCAGTGTCTAAATGGGTCAATTTTTAGATATATGTTGATAACACATGGAAGTCAGAAGCATATACCACAGCAGTGATTTGTCTCGCTATCCCAACATCATTGAGTTTCAAGACTGAAAAGCTCCATCATCCTATTTCATCTAGCTCTCTGCACTGCACCACTTTCACTTTACAGACTGGTTTTTTTAGTATTTTGTCAATTTAAGTCACAAATGAATGGGCTTCTAATATTACACTAAATGACTGTTTTGCAACCTAATATATATCTGCCATAAAGTTTTTTTTTCATACATTCCTTCCTTGCTTGTTTTCATCCTATGGGAATAGCATTCTGAGCTCTGCATGTGCTTGCATTTAAACACTGCAAATTGCATGTGCTTCTGTGATTAGATGGGAAATCCAACAGACTGCTTGACTAACTTTTTTGTATAAGTTTAGATATTAGCAATCATAAACAAGTTATTGCAAAAAAGTCTACTGCCTTTATACAAGATTCTTTTAGGGTATCTGGAACTTCATTTTCTGCTACTGGAAAAAAAATGCAAATATTTGTTTGAAAACAAATTAGCCACAAATGTTCCTAAATTTGGACTGAATACTAGAGTTATGAATAATGTTCTAATCAGCCACTCTTTGGATAACCTACAGTCACATTAACTTAGATTTGGAATCCAAATATTTCAACCTCAAAACAAGTGATTGACTGCAGCTATTTATCCTTAACACCAATTTATCTTTGTGAAATACACAGGAACACTTTCTGTTGGAGCAGAAACATGCAAAATTGACTTATGAAATGAAGAATTTCCTCGGTGCAGATAAACACATGAAACACATTTCAGAGCTCTGAAATGTATAATTCTCATGACTTTACCTAGGCACATTAAAGTCAGCAAATCTAAATCAACATGCAGATACATTAATATACAAACATACAGGAATAAGTGAAGTGGAAGGTTCATATTCAGTGAGCTGAACACAGATCATAAAAACACAAGCTTGAAATTACTTATGCCGCATTATGATGATTAATGATTTTGGCCCTTTGCTACAGTATTGCAGCAGCCCTGAGAAACGATGCAATTACTTCTTTTGAAGAATGAAGTTCAAAAGACTTGCTACTAAAGGGTACTGCATACAGTCTGGTTAATTAAGATTCTTAGTGAATAGTTTCATTACATTTCTAAATACCATTCTTAGTCTCACCAGTTTTCCAACATTTCCATTGTTACAAAGTAAATTACAATTAATAAATTGACTAACACACATTAATTAAAAATTGTTGTAATTTAAAGTTTTTTCACCACCTCAAACCAACCCTCTCAATCTTCAAACACTCAAGACTTAACAAAAATTATCAAAATTATATAGAAAAGACTGTACAGGTTTCTTAATTCTCCCTTTGCCAGTGACTACAGGTTTTTCCAGTCTTGTTGGCGTGACTTGCGTAATGTATTTTCAGCCTAATAGACTTTACTATTTTATAGTCTGTTAGCTCTCATTCTTCAAAAGCTTTCTCTATTACCTTTTCTTCTGTCTACCAAACACAAATGCTATCGTAAGTCTTAGAGCAAAAAACTATAAACTGCATTTCAAATTCAATAGTATGCAGTACACGTAAACGAATGCAAATAATTCTACAAGCCCAATGTAAACACCCAATGTAGCAAGGAAAAGGGTTGTCTTCTATATTAGTGTAGAATTATTTCACATACAAAATATTTACTATTTTAATAACCGCTGGTGCTCTATGAAGACAGTCCCATTAACCATCACCTTGATATATGCTGACTTAGCCTTTGTCACTATCATTTTGCATAAGTCGTATGATAAAGATTATGTAAAGACAACATTTAGAGTTACAAAAAAGGAAAGTTGGATCAATTGTTATTTGTGAAAGGTAGCACTACATTCAACCACTGGCTCAGCATCTTTAAACAACATGTTGAAATGATAAAGGTACAACAGAGAAGCATATCTTTGAAAGCACTTAAGCCCAGAATTGGCGAAGGCAATAGAAAGCACTCAAAGCTGAGAATATCATAGAACCTTCCCACTCCCATACTTTTTTCTAAACTATCTGCACAGGGTGCCAGCCTTCTTACATTTTCTGAATGGTGTTAAGTGCACATAATGAACACCTGAATTTGTATTATTAACAAGCTAAATGCTCTTGTCTTTTTTGTAAGGCATAAATATACATACAAACATTTAAAAGCAGTAATAAGGAAACATGTATTTTAAAGATCAAAGTGTTAAGCAGCTATGTTAAAGAAAACCTGAAAAACCCAGCCAAAACCTTCTAATTTTACTGAACTCCTCAAAGCTAATCATAGCATCGGACTAATTGTTGGAAAGTAATTTTCATCAGAAAAGCCTGTAACTGAAAACTTATTATGGTATTGTAGTCCTCAGATACATTTATACTGTATATCTATTTTGCTTGGTTACTTTGGTTGCTTACAGGTAAAATTCATTTTAAAACTTTGCAGAAAATACATTCAGTCACTTACAATCATCAAAGCATGGATTATTTTTTTTTTTTTTTTTACTTCAGGTGAAAAAAGAGGTAATGAAGGAAGAGACTGATTTTCTTTGATTCTTTTCTTGTCAGAATTATTTATCATTAATTTAACAGTAGTGAGAGTGAAAAAGAGAATGCATCAAATACCCAACCCCACAATTCCAAAAAGGTTATAGAATGATGAACAAGGCAGGCTTAAAGACATCCATAAAGAGAAAGGTTGTATCCTCAACTGCATAGTCCAGACAGAGAGGACACAACTTTTTGGCAATTTGGTGGCAGAATGTAGGTTTAGTCTTCCCTCTGACACAATGCTGATTTTGCACATCAGATCAGTTCATCAAGAGCTACTCGACAAGGCTAGTCTCCTCCAGGTATCACAAAGCTATCAAAAAGAAATATCCATCAATTTCAGTAAGTGGAAGCCCTAGTGGAATCCCTAGCAAATTGCAAAATAAATTATTCCATTACATAAATTATGATTAAGTTGATTTATTCTTCTGTTTTATTCTTGCTCAGTCAAGCCTGTCAAACATCCTTGAAACTTTCTAGAAGTGGTACCTAAATAGAAGGTATTGTTCTATGTATGTTATATTGGAATTCTGATTACTAAAATGTAATCTAAACAATACAAGTTAAGTTTATTTCTTTATTTCAGATTCCTCTAGTCTTGGAGGAGTAATGTAGATTTTTATTCAGCAATCATTTCAACTGACAACATTTTTAGATTGACAGAACATTTTTAAAAGATAGTTAAAAAATTTAAAAGCATTAAATTGTGCAATTCCTTAAATAAAACGTAAAACTAGAAGTATTAACTCATATAAGAAAATACACACATTTAGTTGTGCTGGATTACATATGTATTACACTGGACAGTCTTTGCTAAAATTATATTCCACCAGAAGATGCTACAGTAGTCAGATGTTTCAACTTTAATGTTTATGTAGAAACTAGCAGGTTCCCTTGTCTCACAATTTTCCATATGATCCATACTATTCATCTAAAATATCAGGAAAATATGGTTTTTGTATTGTGCTTCATTATAATATTTCAGCTTAATGAAAAATTAATATTTATGCAATGGCACTCTGATGCTCTAAAAAATATTTTAAAAGTTGAAGTTTGTCCAAATTTTAAACTAACCATATACCGAAACAGCAGAACTTAATTCATCTCCACTGGGTATCTGGGACTGTCTCTCACAGCAGGCTGATTTGGCAGGTGGAGAAGTACAACCTGGATGAACAGTCACTTTGACAGGCTGGAAATGTGCTGAACCACAGCAGGTTTAGAAGGCAGCAATTGACAGTTCACCACTGGTTGTGGACTGTGGCTTGTAATGGGCAAAGTGCCCCAGAGGCTGGTGCCAGGATTCTTATTTCATTATCTTCATCATCAACCTGGATGATGACACAGCAGCACCCTCAGCAAATTTGAAAATGTCACCAAAGTAAAGGGAGAAGCTGACATGATACCTGGCAGAGGAAGGTAAAAGGAAAGTGCAAGTTCTTCGTACAGTGGTACAGGCCAGGACTGGCTGAGTAGCACATTCTGAGAAGGGACTTTGGGACTAAGGTGGGTGACAGGATGAACAGCTAAGTCAAGACAATAATTACGTGTAGCCCAAAGGTGAAGAGACTCTAGACACAGTAAAAAAGGGCAAGGAATTACAAGGAAAAAGCATACATGGAATTTGGGTTACCAAATTAGGAAGGATCCAATTTCAGATGTGAAGCAACACATATGAAAAAAAAATATTAAATCTGTTATATTTTAAGATGTGGACAAAGGTGTGTGTTTCTGCTTTGGCTCCTCTTTCTCCACCAAGTGCTCTGCAAAGCACCGAATGTGCTTCTGCATCACCCAGTACAGTAGTAGCCATGGAGCTGTGGAGACCTACTGAGGCTGGACCGTATTTGCTCCTGCAAAAATCAATGCAGTTTATTAAATTCAACATCAGTTTCACTTCACTCTTGAAATATGATTTTAGAAAACTATCGTACTTTGAAATAAAAAGCTACAATACTGGAAAGCAGAAAGCAATTATAATTTGACTATCAATGTTTATAGTTAATATCAATACTTCAGTATTACTGATTTAATCCCTGTTAGTAGTTGGATAGTATAACATCCTTTGTATTGATATTTATCTCTCAAGACTGGCCACATTTATGCTAAGCTGTCAGTGTTGCATTCAAATCAGGTAATGTCTGTTCTTAGTTTCAGCTTTAATGCACAGCTGAAGCTATTGTCAAGCCTTCAAAACATCTCAGTAGCAGTTCTCACAGGATCTAGGTAATGTCACAGGGTAAAACTGCAGTATTACAAGGAGCATAGGCTCAGCATCTGCCTTGGAGTGATGAGGCAGATTCATGTTATAAGCACATATAGGAATCATAGTCAAGGGCAAAGGGCGAAGAAAGGGTAAACAAACATCTCCTACTGTTCAATATCAGACTTCCAGAGGAAAACACTCTATAGAGACTAAAAAGGCAACCTGGGAAGACGTGTTAGAAGGTGGATTCACCTGTAAAGTATACACCTTATATCTTGAATTAAAGTCTCAGATTTTCTCTGATTGGAAAGAAAAATTGACTCCTGGGGGATGACACAGGAAAGGAGAAAAATTTACAAAGATAAAATGTGAGAGATAAGAGCTAGATAACAAAATTAGAATTTAGATGTGTGCAATCCATGAAAGACTAACAAATTTCTAAAAAAGCACCTGTGAAGAGAAGGAAGTGCAGATGGGGCAATACTAAAAATTATATTCAAAGATAGCATGAATGAAACAGTGCTGTTCTCCTTATGTGTGCTTGTCATGGAAAAAGTCCTTAACCAAATAAAAAGTACCTGAAGAATGTGTAATTCACATTGATACATGGTACAAAACTCTAGAAATTAAAGAAGTCATAAGTTGGTTTCTTTGGATCTGAGTAGCTATGGAGTGGGACAACATTGGACGCTGGCTCGCCATAGTACCCAGAATGGTACCCCACTGCCCTGAATAATAAACCTTCTATGGCAAAAACAGCCATTGGACTGATTCTGGTTTCTGGGCAATTCTGATCTATTTTCCTATGGAAGTTAAACTTAGATTGCAGAACAGCCAGCAGTGGCTGGCATTGGCGAGCAAGGAGCATTCTGTCATACCAAAACTGCCAGCAGCAATGGCCAGTGACTTCTAGATAATGGCAGGTGTCAGAAAGAACAATTAAAATAAGGAACTCTTGTATTAGGGCAAATTGATTTTTTTTTTTTTTTTAATAAGTGAAAATCTGAATAATTTCTGTGATGTGTTTCAATGCTGAGTGAGAATTCCATCTTGCAAAAAAGGCAATCATAGAATCATTTAGGTTGGAAAAGACCTCCAAGATCATTGAGTCCAACCACAAACCTAGTTCTACCAAGACCATCTCTACACCAGATCCCTAAGCACCACATCTACAGACCTTTTAGATACCTTCAGGGATGGTGACTCAACCTTTTCCCTACACAGCCCATTCCAGTGCTTGACAACCCTTTCAGTGAATATTTTTTTTTTTTTCCGAATGTCCAATCTGAACCTCCCTTGGCACAACTTGAGGTCATTTCCTCTCATCCTATAATTTGTTACTTGGTAAAAGAGACTGATACCCACCTTGCTACAACCTCCTCTCCAGTAGTTGTAGAAGCAATGACAAGTCCATGCTGCACAGTGGTCAGAAGAGCAGAGAGCTCCAAGCTAATGCAGTTAGAGATCCCATCTCAGTACCACAAGAATAATCTTACCTGGAGGGTGCAATTGCAATGCTTCCAGCCCGGAACTGGCCTAACAAGCCACTTGGGACTATTGACAGTGCCTTCCACTCTACAATAGGCACACACCATGGCTTGCTGCCAGGTTGGGCTGGAGAGGTTGACTAGATGGTATGTCCAAAATTACTTAAATGTACTGCCATAACTGTTTTCAGTTACTCCAGCCTATATCTACTGTAATCTTTTAAGAACCAGATTTCAAACACTGGTTAACATATCATTTGGTCTCAATTATTAGTATAAAGTAATACATGGCATTTTGTTTCTTCATTGCTTGACTTCATTGGAAAAAATATAGTCCTTTAGTCTTCACACAGTACTTGCCGTTACCCAAGGATAATTCTATAAACATAGATTGCCTCTACAGCCATGACACTGCTTTTGCATCCAGCCCTGAATGCAGTTATATTATTAAAAACTAAATCTCTTAAAAAAAACCAAAACAAAACAAAACATGTTGATTTATCTGACCAATGCCTCTCTGTCAAAGTTCTGAGGAGCTAATGAGCCATGGAGAACACCTTAGCTTAGGCTGTTTTCAAATTTCATGAAGTGAGATAATGCAAATGAAGCCTGCATATGTGCTGAGCCTTCCAAAGTCCTGATAAGGTGTTAATAAACCTTGGCAAATTCTGATTATGGCTGTCTCATTACATACATTGTTGCATTTTCTACAGATAGCAAAGTTGGTAAATTAAATGTCAAAAGCACGATGTTTGAGTCTGCTCACCTGCATAAGCAATGATAAGTAATAAAGGGCAACAGGCAGAATCTTCCTACTTTTTCCAGAGTTCACTGGGCCAAAGCAAATTTGTAGTTAAGATCTATATTCTACTTCTGACATGTATATGTCACTTTTTAGGAGGCAAAAGCACACAAAACTCAACATTTATTTTCTAAATTCTTCAAGCACTTTACCTGAAAGCCCAGATGCCACCTCTAATCATAAAACAGCATACACTAAGCAAATTATTTTGCCAAAATTTCTTACATTCTTTATTATTACATCGTATTAGAAAACTGCTGACTCAACAACAGTTATTTTGCTGTAGAAGAGAGAAATTCCTAAATAGGCATAAATGTGTCAGGCAGAAAATATTAACAAAATACTTTTCAATGATAATATACATGTAAAGACAGAAGTAAATGTGTTTTTATTAAATAGAGTCTTGTCTGTCCTAGGGAACAAGACATATGTAAAACATCAAGGTACCTGTCTGTACACAGACTTTTTCAGGAGCAGGACAAGACTTTTGATTGCTTCTAGAATTTTATTCTGCTCTTAACTTGGCTACATGATGCTGAGAAGTCAGACTGTGCTCTCTGCAGCTCTGTAATGACACTGGGAAATGGAGATGTGAACTGCTAAACAACTCTAGATATACAGATAAAAAGTTCTACACACAAAAAAGGAATTATTTTTAGTATTTTCTGCACAAATAGAATATTGGGTGACAGCAGCATGGCAGAGCCAAGAAAAGTGGATCTTCACTGATGAGTAAGAAGTGGTAATGTGGTGATTGACAGAAGTATGTGGGACATGCCAAAACCATGAGAGAAGTTAACACCAGATGTCATGCAAAACAAATACAGTGGTCTGTAAAAACAGCAAGGAAGAAAACATTGATGTATAAACTTAATCAAACTCAGCAAGGTTCTCATTAAAAATAAACAAAGGTGGCAGTAAAGAGAGCAGAAGAGGAAATATAAGAAGAAAGAATTTTTGTCCAACATTATGCAGCACTGAAGTAATAGAAACAGAGCTTAGATATTGTGAATCCAAAACAGTATCACCGGAAAGCTCATTAGCTTTCACAGCATCAGTAAAAGAACACAAAAACTAACAGGCATATATACATACATAAAAAAAAATTTCCCTCTAAGAAGTAAAAAGGGTTTTATGAACCATTAAGAACAAACATATAGAGAAAAAAGTCACATTTCAATGTAGCTGGTCTCTCAAAAAACCTCAGAGTCTTTTCTGGCTTCTTTCTTCCACAACAATATAGACATTTTCTAGTGAGAGCAAAAAGGCCCTCAGGTAGATCTGATTTCTGCTCTTCTTTTCCAGCACCTCCAACACTTACCAGGAACACTTAGGTTTAATTAAAGCATAAGCCTTAATGAATGTTTAGAGGAATGTAATACTTAAACAGTGTCATTCAAGGACAACTTTGTTTTCCAAGGTAGCAATCAGCCTTACTTCAATCAAAATAAAATCAATAAAGTAGAACTCAGCAAATCAGACACAACATTCATAATTGCAACACTAGTAATCCTGTGCTAATCATGAAAAACAGTCAGCAATTGTCAACTGCTTTTATGTGAATGAATCTGGATAAAGGCCCCTTTTATGGCCATCCCAATATAACAAATCATTACTGGTTACACTGTTGGAACATAAGGAGCACATTCACTTACCTTTCACTCCAAAGAGTGTAAGAACAGAAATACAAATGATGCTACAGACCATATCTCCCCACTTCCCTCTGTTATTGATTTGTGATGATGACTTCCTGAGAAAGGGGACAGAAACCTGCCAAATATGTATACTTGTTGGAAAGACCTTTGGGGGGCTGTGAGCACTTTTTTCTTCTAATCATTTCAGCAAACAGCTGCCATCTGCCAGCTCAGTCATTGGGCTGCTCCCAATTCTGGTACTATTTGTAGTTTCTCCTGCCTCTGTGGATAATGCAATGGCTGCACAACGTGGCAGAGGAATGTGAACTGAATCCTAAGCAGGACGTGGTTGTTGCTAAAGCTTATGAACAATGTGGATTATGGGCACTGAGAGAAATATAATTAGCGCCAACTTACCTTTGTCTTCCAGCTGTCCAGCAGACCACGTCTCATGTCTTTTTTTTTTTTTTTTTAAATGAGGCACTGATTTTTAATTGTTTTATTACTGTAGGAATATTGGGGGAATTACCCCACACAACACCAGCTTCACAGTACTGACTTTCTATTCAATACACTTTCCTTTGCAACTTTATTCATGATGTTTTAGTTAAATCTTTGACAGCATTTCTTGTAGAAACTTTTTCATTAAGGACTTATAACAATCATAAAGGTGTGCTCTGGGCAGAAACTCATCGCATAAAGGCTCAGCGAGGGAACCCTCACACCACTTTAATTGAATTTGGTATTTGCAAAGGTAGTGTGAATGGAAGAACCCTTAATATCATCAGTAATTTTATAGTACTGATGATAACACTAGTACTAAATGTCTCCTCTCTCTTTTCCCTCCCCTCCTTCCCTTTTTACTTCCCTCAGTATTATTCCACAATGACAAAGCACAGCCTTTTCTCAGACTTGGAAGATAATTCAATACATTTGACAGTTAATCACTTGGGCTTTCTGCTAAACCTATCTTTGAAAAAGGATGCTTCTCCATACCAAAGGCACTTGGCCACAAGGAGCAAAGTGAGGTGAATCAGCTGATTTGGTATCAGCTGCGTGAAGACTCTTAGAGGTCAATTGTTCAAGTCACAGAAGAGGTAGGTGGGAATAACCTATTCCAAGGGCTCTACTCCACTCTTACTTTATTAAAAATTAATTCCATCCCTATACACTTTATCAAAAAATCTCTTATAAAACCTATTTATTGTATAGCCTCAAATTTCCTTCATCTACAGAAAAATAAAAAGGAGTTTGTTTCCAACTTGAAGTCATCTAGTCAGTCATATATGCAAATACACATAATATAAGTGGCAAAGGGAAAAAAAACAATTTGGCTTGAAATGTATGACAGCAATCTTGACACTGTGGAGAGCAACTGTACCTGCTGCCTGCCCCCTCTCAAAGATAAACCATAATGCTCTGTCCTGGTTTCGCTAGGGTAGAGTTAATTTTCTTAGTAGATAGAATAACTGTGTTTTAGTTTCAGTGTAGAATTTGTTATGAGAAGAATGTTGATAATGTATTAATGTTATTAGTTGCTGCTGGAGCACAAGGTCATCACGTTTGGCTGGTTCAGAGGTGCATTAGGACTGGGAGAAGAGAAGCGTACTAAGTAGCAAAACCCAAAATTGGCCTTTGGCTCTGCCAGTGAGATATTCCATATCATATCAGGTCATGTTCAGTATGTTAACCAGCATTGTCCGGAAATCAGGACTATTCTCTCAGGGATCGCTCGGACTCACTCTTCTGGGATTGCAGTTTTGGGAATGTCTCTGCTCTTGGATTACTGACTGGGACAGGCTGGGTATCTGTTGGTGAGTGGTGAGCAATTGCACTGTGCATCACTCATTTGTATACTCTGTTATTACTGCTATTGCCATTGTTATTTTATTTCAATTAGTAAATAGATTTGATCTCAACCCATGACTCTCTTTGGCCCTATTCTTCCAATTCTCTCCCTTACTCCCCAGGGTGGGGAGAGTGAGAGAGCGACTGTGTTTGGCTGCAAGCCAAAGGAGTGAAAACACCTCGTGCTCTCAGCTCAATAAAGATTCTTTCCAAGACTTTTTTTTCTTAAAAAAAAAAAACAACAAAACACTTGGTTCTGCAAACAGTGTTTAGGGAAGACAAGAGTTTGTTCTCATATGTTTAACTTTTGGAGTAAGAGAGCTGAATTATCTTGAGAGTCTTGAATCTTGAATTATCATTGTAAGTTACTACAAGCATGCTTATAAGCCTTACAGTTTACAGCTTGCACCAACAAACCATTTCCTTGTGTCCTATAACAGATGTCCTCCAGCTTGTGATAACAGCAGTGCTTGCAGTGTGGACTGGAGCACACACATTTATTCCAAAAGGGTCTGAAAATGTATCAGAGAAAGCTCTGTGGTCAACAGGAAAAGGAAGAAACCACATTAAAATCAGGACAGGAAAAGGATCACTGCTCAGCATCGGCTTTAGAGGTTGTCTTTACATAGAGAAAGATGTCAGAGATGCTTAAGGCAGCTAAGGAAAATCATGGCATTGCTTAGGAGCAAAAAGTACACGCAGCTCCTGGTACTTGATCTAGATACACATCAGTGTCATGTTTCTTTCAGGCCAGAACAGACTGTTGTGCATGCTCTCCAAAAGGGAAAACACTGTGTAGGTGGGAATAGCAGATGTCTATGGGAGGAAGGATGGATACTGTAATAAAAGGGTTGAGAATATCGTCTGATGTGAGACTGTAACTTCCTCTCAGTTTTCTCCTGCAGAGTCCAGCCCACAACAGATGCCATTAGTACAATAATGTTATGCATTTCATTTTTAAGTACATTCACATTAACATATTTGAAATTAATCTGTTTTCTTAAAAAAAAAAAAACAAAAAACCCACAATACTTTGTGATCATCTACTGCAGACAAAATAATGAAGTGCCCAAACATGCACTGCTGAATAGTTTAGTGAGATTTTTTTTTTTTTTTTTTGTCAGAGCACAGGAAAGAGTACAATCAATTTAATCATAGGCTGAAGAAGGAAATACAAATGATGGCAAACTGTTCCTTCCATCGCTAGAAGGAAAACAATAATCATAAGTTAATGAATCAGGGTAGCACTTTGAACTCCTACTTATTTACTACACTTTTGGTAACATTTTTCCAATGATACACTTTTACAGTTACAAATATCTGTTAACCGAAGCAGACTTCTAGTTTCAAAGGATTCCTTCCTCCTTCTCAGCCGAAGGACTCTGATTTTGTAAGATCTTCTGAAACACAGAAATATCTATGTGATGTTCGACAATACATCATAAAACTCTCAAGTCTTTATTGTAATCAGCCTTGCTTCCATGTAACTAAAAACCTATATTTGAAGTGAAAGGCTGACAATACCTGGTATTTTGATAATACATACCCCTTTAGTCACAGAATCACAGAATATTAGGGATTGTTACTACAGCACAAAATTGCACTTTATCTTCTAACAGGACAAACACATCAAAAGAAGCAGAGTAGAAGTATTTTTACAAAGTTTACATTAGGGGAGCAAGCTGATACAGAAAAAAATGGACAACGCCCTAAAAGAAACAGCTCTCCCATTAGAAGTTGACAGTCAGTAGCAATAGCTGCCTGAGAACAGCTTAAGTATAGTTTTAAGTATACTCTAAATGTTCTAAATGTTAGACAAGCTCTAACTTTTTGACTGCTGGGTTGAGTAAAATAGATGGATTTTTAAGCACTATATTATTTGTCCTTGTAATTAGGTGGAAAAGACTTCCAAATGGACAGAGCTTTTCAATGGCCCATGAACTTCATTAGTGACAGGCACTGAGGAGATTTGTCAATGAACAATCCCAAGGTCTGATATGCAGGAGAAAAAATATTTATGTGTAGCACCCATAATGAGGAGAAGTCACATATTTAGGCAACATCCTGACTAAAAGCAGTGGAGTTCTGAAACCAAATGTTTTATTTGGTGCTTCAGGCTTTAGCACCTGTGCTGCTGAGTTCATGGATCTTACATTGCATTACACCTCAAACTAAAAGCTAGCACATACATCTGCAAGCTAAATGCTGACAGGTGCTGCTTTGCTATATCACTTCCCTATATAATACACTTTCTTATATCTTCACAAACATAGCACATTCTAAAGTTCAGCTCTCCAGGAGTATTAAACAGGTTTGGTCGTCCTTTCGGTTCACAGGCAATACTATCACGATGCAGTAGAAAGTGGAATCATGGATGAGCCTTATTTTTGCAGAGAATACAAGAAAACAATTGAGAATTGAAATTTCTCACCATCTTTGACGTTCAATTTGTTTTATAACCTTTGTTATCTCAGGCACAGTGCAGCAAGTTTATAAATATACCAGGAAAAGGATGAAAAGGAGGGTCAGTATGATTCAGTAACTGAATTACAAGATCACAGAAAAGGGCAGTTGTATGGTTCACTACACAAGGTGCTCAGTAATTAGACAGCAAGTGACTGGGGCCAAATGGAAAGAAGAAAATAAAATGCTGCTACCTCACCCACCTGCAGCTTCATCAGAGAGAACATTTAGTGCTGAGCCTCCAGGCTAGTCTCTGCTGTGCTGCCTTGTGACGTGTGCACATGATTTTGAAAAAGGTACAAGAGCAAGGGCTCCTCTAGAGACAGCAGAGGTTGGCAACTCACCGACAGCCAAATGCACCAGGTGAACCTTTTGGGACAGAGCAAGTATTGAGAAATATGGAGGGAGGCATGAAGCAAGATGAAAGCAGGGAAAACGTAATAAAGAATAAATAAGGCTGCACTCTGTATCACAGACCAGATCTGTCACACGTCAAGCATCTCACCCCACTGCCCCTTATAGCATCTGCCTGCCCCTTCTCTGCTAGGGGCACCCTCCAACTTCCCGTAGAGAGAGCATTCAGACTGTGTGATCTGTATTTCTCCTTTCCCTGCTCCCTGTAATCACAGGTCCTGCACTGACCCTTCACTTCCCACTGCTATCAGCCAACCTTCCTTCAAAAAAAAAAAGTTTATTTAAACATTTCTCAGCAGGACCTGCTGTGTCCTTTTCCTTCTAATTTTCTGGGGGCCTATGTGAGGTTGGGGTCCTCTCTCTTCAATCACCTATTGATCCCTAACTACCCCTCAAGGGGTTTCTATATACATGCCCAACTTCCTTGTGTCACTCCTGCCCTCCCAAACCTTCACAGAATCACAGAATCACAGAATGTCAAGGATTGGAAGGGACCTCAAAAGATCACCTAGTCCAATCCCCCTGCTGGACCAGGAACACCTAAATGAGATCACACAGGAAGGCGTCCAGGTGGGTCTTGAATGTCTCCAGATAAGGAGACTCCACAACCTCCCTGGGCAGCCTGTTCCAGTGCTCTGGCACCCTCACAGTAAAGAAGTTTCTTCTCAAATTTAAGCGGAACCTCCTGTGTTCCAGCTTACACCCATTGCCCCTTGTCCTATCAATGGACACCACTGAGAAGAGCCTGGCTCCATCCTCCTGACACTCACCCTTCATATGTTTATAAACATTAATGAGGTCACCCCTCAGTCTCCTCTTCTCCAAGCTAAAGAGGCCCAGCTCCCTCAGCCTTTCCTCATAAGGGAGATACTCCACTCCCTTCATCATCTTGGTGGCTCTGTGATGGACTCTCTCAAGCAGTTCCCTGTCCTTCTTGAACTGTGGGGTCCAGAACTGGACACAATATTCCAGATGTGGCCTCACCAGGGCAGAGTAGAGGGCAAGGAGAACTTCTCTCGACCTACTAACCACACCCCTTCTAATGCACCCCAGGATGCCATTGGCCTTCCTGGCCACAAGGGCACACTGCTGGCTCATGGTCATCCTGCTGTCCACCAGGACTCCCAGATCCCTTTCCCCTTCACTGCTCTCTAGGAGATCATCTCCCAACCTATACTGGAACCTGGGGTTGTTCCTGCCCAGATGCAACACCCTACACTTGCCCTTATTATATTTCATTAAGTTTTTCCCTGCCCAGCTCTCCATCCTGTCCAGGTCTCTCTGGGTGGCAGCACAGCCTGCTGGCGTGTCAGCCACTCCTCCCAGCTTTGTGTCATCAGTAAACTTGCTGACAGTGCATTCAATTCCCTCATCCAGGTCGTTGCTGAATATATGGAATAGCACTGGTCCTAGTACCGACCCTTGAGGGACTCCACTAGACACAGGTCTCCAACTAGACTCTGCCCCATTGACCACCACTCTCTGGCTTCTTCCCACCAGCCAGTTCACAGTCCGTCTCACTATCTGACCATCTAACCCAGACCTCCTCAATTTGTCAGTGAGGATGCTGTGGGAGACTGTGTCAAATGCCTTGCTGAAATCAATATAGACCACATCCACTGCTCTACCATCATCTAGCCACCTCGTTGTGTTTAAACCTTGTCTATAAAAATCATATCTTCTCTTCCACCACAAAGGTTCTGTGCACACTTTTGCCACTCCCATACACTGTGAACCAGGTAGGGTCAGTTCCCCTTTGCTGCACTGCCCATGATGGGCTCCGTCCCCCAGGCTAGACCAGCACCACTCAATTCCTCCAAAGGTAGATCTGCATGTGAACACTTGTTCATCTGTTACAGATCTTCTGTTTTACACCTATGGCATGAAATAAAGCAGAACTTTATTAAATGTTCCAGTGAGGAACATTACTTGTTACCATAAAAAATCCTCTGATGATATTACAGAATTGATCAGTGCAGCCTTCAAAGGTAGAAGTTAAAGACAGATAAATTAGGTCCTGAGATAAGATGACAGACTAGGTGAGCAAGCTTGCAGATGAAATGAGATAAAAGATACAGAAAAGAAAGAGCAGATGCAGAGAGGGGCAGTGAGCAGAGGAAATCCTGTACTACTATCTCCATACTCTTAACACTGAGGCAAACATATTTTTAAGCTTCAGCTTTTCTAAATGATGTTTTTCACAGTGTGAGCAATAAAAGCTAGAAGGAACAAACCTTTCTAAAGTCAAAGTTTAAGAGAGAAGCAGGGGGTGGTGGGGACATATTAGAAATACACAAGTAATCTACTAAAATTATTGAGCACTGATTTAATTTTTACTGAAATCCAAGCAAAGTCTATCACTCCACTGAAGGGAAGGGTCTTGAACAAATGTCACAAATATTTGATAAACATTACTTGGAAAACTGAATTCCAAAATGTAAATATACTATGAGAACAACAGAGCAAACACTGGGCAGAAATTTCAAAGTTTTGTCCCATGCTGTGTAGGAAAATCTTTAGAGACTGTTGATTATTTCCTAATAGCAAAAGAATCCAAATAATAGCAATGATGTTAAATAACAGCACCCTCTAGTGTGCACCTCTGCTACAAATGTCCTCAAGTTCATTCCTCTGCTCAAGTCACACAAAACTAAAGCTCTTCAATACATTCTTTGAGCTATCTTCCCACCTGTGACTCATGCAAAAGTAAAACTCGTTTATAGCAAACAGAATTGATGCAAGTTCACCTCAATTAAAAAAAAACTCTTTTTCAGAAAGGCTGGCATTTCTTGTGTTCTTTAGTTTTCTATTGTTTTGTGGTTGACATCATAATATTTCCAGGTAGTCAATTAGCAAAGAAAGTATTTGCCAAAGAGCAGTCCTAGACCTTCCACAGAGGTAAAATTAAAATGTACATAATTCCTCAGCTAAAGCTTTTAGATATTATTGTTTATGTTTTAAAATATTCTTAGAAAAAGGATATTCTATTAAAATATAATTAAATATAAATTTAATTATAATATAAACAATAAATTAAACTGGTAAAAGAGTTTCAATTGTCTCTTCATTACAGAACGTCTAACTTCCACCTAAAATATTTTATATTTTATACATTTTGTGATAGATATGTTTTTTAATAAGGCAAATTAGTTTTTTCATTAATATGGCTTGAAAGAACAGTATTTGCATTTTTATGGAAGGTTGACAGAGTGGGGGCTTTTTGAGACTAAAACTCCATAAAAAAATTCCTTTCAAATCTTTCATTAAAGCAATCTTTTTTCCATTCATAAATACAGCAGTCACCACTTCAAGGTCAGCATTTTCTAACGCTTAAGCAAAATGATCAGAGGTTACAACGGGATCATCTATACCTAAGTAGAAGCTGCATGCTATAACTGAGAGGCAATGGCTGAAAAAAGTTGGCTTTCCAGAGGAAAATATGTTTTGTTATTATTTTTTAGATGAAGGCTTCAGACCTCCAATGGAGTCATAGGATCTCTGGTTACAGAGTTTACTCCTGCATGGAAAAAAAAATGTACAGAATAGGAGCTTGAAAAAGCACCTGTAAATGATAAAGACAAGCATTCAGCTGGATATATTCATGGGAAATTACTGCAGGAGGACTAATGGGCACCATGTGTTGATGTGGAGACAGAAAAAAACAATTCTGGGAGTGCGATGCCTCTCCATAAACATGAACCACCCTTCTCAGCAGCAAAGCAGTGGTGGCAAGAGCAAATTCCTTGCAGGAGGCAGCACCCACCTCTCCCCAGGGCACCCTGGGCACAGTTGACCCAGGCTGTGAGGATCCTTGGCCTTGTACAACCCCACGCCTGTGGAATAAGTAGGTGCCGTGGTCAGCTGTAGGCCCTCAACCGAGGCGTGCACCAGGCAGCCAAATGTGTCACCGCAGATGATTCCAGATGCCACAAATGAGGTGATGCATGTCTGAACAGAGCATCACAGGTCAGGGACCTGCTGAGGACTCCTCTGCTGCTTTCTGGCAGTTTTGGTAGGCTTTTTTGTGTGTTTACTCTTTATATAGAAAAATATCTAACACAAAACATGGTCTGGCTTAGAATGAAATCCTCTCTGTGCTATTATCCTTCTTTTATTCCACTGCTTTAAATGTAAGACCTTGTTAGAGGTGAAAATTTCTCATAAGCAACACCTAGAAGTACTGACCAAATTTTATAACATGCTTATGGTCATCACAGCCAAGCACAGTGCAGAGCTGGGTGAAAAGAGTACAAAAATCTTAGTTTCCATGACAGCTCTTACATTCCCTTCATGATCTGCCTCCAAACCCCACCCTGGAACAGCCCCATGCCATTAGCCACTCATTATAAGATGCTCAGCTATTTCCATTATCTGCTTCTCACCTGAAGCTGCCATTCTCCATCACATCACAGTTAAACTTTTTTAGAAACAAGAACAGCTCACAAATAAAAGTAAAATATAGACAAATATTAATTATAGTAAGGGAAGAAACTCTCGAGAAAGAAAGAGCTGCTACATGAAACAGGAATTCTTAAAATAAATAATGAGTCAGGAGAAACAAAATAAGTTCAAGTTAGCAGAATTGTTTCTATATAGACTAAAGCTTTCCATATGGGATAAACAGATGTTAACACATACTCGGCAACAACAGATATCCTGTGCATGACATCTTGTGCATTATTCCATTGGATTGTATTTTAATCAGATAAAAATTGTGCTTGCAAATATAAAATGAAGGAGGAGGGTCTTCATGTACGAGGAATGAGCTTCCGAGGCTTTTAGAACTCTTTAGAATATCCTACACAATCTTGGATATTTCTTATTTTCTGTGCTGATATGCCTTTTTAGTCTCAGGATGGTCGTTTTCCCTCCCATCTTTCCTGGTAACCACAGAAGAGAATCCTGTTGCTTTTGTACACCAACTCACAAGCCTCTCTAACATTCCAAGTGACCACTCAAAAGTGCTCTGTACCTCTTTTAATCCTGTATTTGAATTATTTCTTGCAGTATACAATAAAAACTGTAAAAATACCCAGTTGTAAGCGTCAGATGCCTTTGCAATAAATTGATGATAAAATCACATAGGAAGTCTGAACTGACAGCTGCTCTTGCTCTCCCTAACCAACAGAAGAATAAAGCAGAGGCTAAATCAAAATCTAATCAATATCCCATATGAACACCAATTCCTGGACTATCCTGTATTCAGCAGAGGGAAAAAAAAAAAAAAATAGATTTCTTTATTTTTGAGCAAAGAAATTATATGATTTCACTGTTGACCAGTAGCTTCATTCTCTCCTCCTAGGAATACACGAACAAATGAGCCTTAATTATTTTACTATACTATCATTCATTTCTTTCACTTTTGCAGTCTTCATCACATTGTCACAATACTGTTAACAAAGATCTGAAACAGGGATTGGTTTACATCTTTTAACTGGTGCTTGCCCTAGTGGGTCCTTGTTTGTAGCACAAACCCAACGCACCATGGGGAGCGCCCACGGGAATACCACATCAGCAATTTCCCAAAATGTTTATAATGGCAAAGTTCAACTTCACAGAGAGCTATTCAAGGACAGCTACTGTAATGGCTTACAGGCAGACCGACATTGTGCCTGAAATACTCATACCTTCATATGAGGAGAGAGCAGAAAGAGTACATAAAGATGTGATATTCCTTTTCCTCCTTACCCTTGACTGAAGGCAGCTATATTGGCTTTACTGGTAACATCCAAGAGCCACTGCAGGCTTGTGCCTCCAAAAGTCACCACCTTATTTCAAGGCAGGTTTCTTAGCCTACACAAAACACTCATAGTAAATAACTAGGGTGTCTCAATGGTAGAAAACAGTAAAACAGGAAATGCAGAATACATTCTTTAAAACACCATAAAAAGCTGCAGCAAAAACTGTTACATTGTACTGATACAATATAAAGGATTTTGCGGCAGTAATTAGAAAGAGTATTTAAAAGTCTGTTTGACTGTCATAGATTGTAGGAGAAACAATTAGCAATGTGGTTTCAGAAAGCACTGGAAACTGTCTTGAGCGAACCACAGAAGAAAAGGAATCCCTTTAAGTTTCAAAATATTTGTATCCTTAAGTGAGTTCATCCCAATTTTTTTTTTATTTTTTAATAGCTTTATCCTTTTTTATTTTTCAAGTAAAGTGGATTCTTTCTGCCTTCTCATCTTCATTCTGTTAGAGCTCCAATTCTTACTAATTAAAAATGCTATTCTGAAAAATTTTATACCATTCTGAAAATTTTTGTGCTCTGATTCTTCCCTGACTCACATTCTTTTAAGGAACAATCTTATCCAAATATCTAGTTTATTATTTCTATTAATGCTTTGAGTTTTGGTCACTACTGCCTTTCATTCTTCTAAGTAATGACTGTCTACAGGCTATCAAAAGAAGTTATATCCACATTATGATTGGTGACATTAGTAATTTACAATATCTTACCATTGATATTATATTTATTTAACAGGTAATAAACACCATATAAATGTAAATTCATGTATAATTTTGCTCCAGTTGTTATTTGTTTAATACTGCAATTTGATCTTAATTATATTTATGGAAGTTGAAAAGAAAAATTAGAAACACTTTTTCCAATACTGAGTACCATATAATACAAAATACCTTCCATTACACTCTTTATTTCCAAAGTTACATTTTTCTATTTTGCAAAAATCTTCTATTCTTGGCAAACCCCAAAGGAGCAGTGCTGTACACCTCTCTCCACACACCATTCATCCTCCGCTACATTCATGCTTGCCACTCTTTCCTAAGACCTGTTCCAAAGACTTCTAAGGTTTGGGGAAAGTGAGAAATGTTGCTTGTATTCTTTTTAATTACAAAATATATGGACCTCCAGATCTAAATACTCATCCTAGCCTTTCTTATTTCAGATCCACATCTTTCTCCTTGACAAAGTATGTACATACACACATTCATTCTATTACTAGGGAAATCAGGGGAAAACATGACTGCTGTTTATGAGCTGAGCAACAGCAATGTCCACAATTAGGAACTCGACATGGGCACCCTTTGCTTTGTTTGAAAGAAATTGGTTGAGATACAAGTGAATTTATGCGCTAAGGAACCAATGCATAACAGTGGGAAAAAACCTAGCAAGATCTCACAAGCAGCAACACCCTTCCACAGCAGGTGCTGAAACCAGTGTGCAAGGGAGGTGGAGCAAAGATCATGGCTTGCATGTGTGTGTGCATGCATGCATGGACATGAACAGCGTACTTTGAGAGTACCTTAAAATAACCTTTTTCTATTTACATAATAACTTATGTAAGAGGTAAATAACAACAGAAAGTCACTTAAAACTCAAATAAGACTGTTTCTGAACAGCTTAACTGACATGTTGATGCTATTCCTAGAGTCTGAATTCCTGGAAACCAGAAGGTTGTCAAAAATGAACAATTTACATTTTTAAGCCAATATAATTTCATTCATCGTAGATAAAGACTTTGATTAATCTTATTCAATGCTCTGTTTAGAGGAAGTGCATTATGTTTCAATAGCCTCATCACTGTATTAACTTGTTCATTCATTCTAAAGGCAAATAATATTTTTTAAATTATTCATTTTTTCTGGCTTTAGTTTTGGAAATGAAGGGCCAGGTATAGCAACACTGCTCCCTCCTCCCTCCTTCCCTCACAGAAGATTTGTTGGAAAGTAACAGCTCTGAGGTTTCTACTTCCACATCAGATTTGGCTAAAACAGGTCAACAAGTTTAAATTTCTGGACTGACAATTCACACATTATCATCACATAGTCTCACTTCCATTTTATTGTTTAGTATTTGAAAAAGCATAGGGGTTTTATTGTTTAAAATGTTAAGTAGAAGGGTGTAATTGCCTTAGATGAAAACATTGTATTTTGAGCAAAACACAAGTATTTATTTGGACTGATCTTTTTCTTTCCAAAAAAAACCCAGAAATAAGTGTTTTGATTCAATATGAACTGATTCTGTATCTGACTGTTTCAGCCTCCAAATCAAGAATACGCTTGTCCTATGGCCAACATGTTGAACCTGAAATAAAGCTACAAACAAATAGTTTTAGGCAAGTTTGGTATTTTTAAAAATCTACTAATGAGTAATATTTCAGCATGAATAAGAAAATCAAAGCAATATGCTTTGGCCACGTTATTCACTTCGACAGTTATAAGCAGAGTCTTTGTAATGCTATAAGGGTCTGAGTTTCCTTCTTCATCAGTATTTATTTCACCCAGCTCCAGAGTTTCATACCTGTCACTTTGGATGTTCAGAGTTTTACTGTCTACTTTAAGATGGGCAAGGAAGAGCATAAGGGAAAGCCAGTGAGAGAAGTGAAGAAAAACAGAGCCATGAAGCAGTTGTCCTCCTCAATAAGTAACAGCTTTCTGACAAATAAGGTGTCATCCCATGCTAATACAGTTCATGTTGAGATTCATTTACCTGACATATTACTCCCCCAAACTTCTAGCTTCATTATTTCCTTAGATAATTATGCTACATTTTTTTCTTCTGGAGTGATTTGTGATGGTAGTGAGCATCTGGTGTCATGCTTTACACAAGGTTCTTTCCAATTAATATGAAGAAACAAATGTCATTTTAGGAATGTTTTGTTTTGTGAAAAGGTTATGTCCTAGGTAAGCTTCAAATATAAATGTAAACACACACACGCTTTTTCACACACTCAAATACAGTTCATTGTATGCAAAATCAGCTGCATAACAGAATATGTGTAACCTTTTCACCCTACTATGATTATAATAAACATGGCATGAGGTGTTCAGAAAGAGCAATAGAAAAACATTTATCAAAGGGATTCACTTTCAATAAAAGCCAACAGTTACTAAGCTCTGTACTTAACTCTGCCTGAGGACATCCCAAACCTACATAACAGCGTGTTACTTTGGAAGTATTTATTGCCATTTCAATGCAGGTACTTTTTTGTCTTTTTTCAATAAAAATCAGTCATCTGGTAGAGCTCTTATCCAATTCCTGGTTCCCAAACTGAGGATGGAAAACCTTAAAATGTATGTGAAAATATTTATTGTACACAGATATAATTCTGTTGCAGAACTAGCTGTGTGTACACTGGAGGGAATCCAAGTCAAGTATAACCTTACTGCAGATACTCCATGCAACTCAGTAAAGATGTCTTAACCAACTGACCAAAACAAGGAAAGGTAACAGGGGTGTCTCTCAATCCCTCAGCTTTTCAAATCCTTTGTTGATATTCATATCTCATGTCCACCTACATTTGTGCCCTGCACTGGACTCCGACCAGATGGATTAAGCAGATAGATTAGCCAAACTTCTCTAGACAGTTCACAGTTGCAATGAGCCTCTTTTGCTTTGTCTCATGGAACAGTATTTTACAAGTGGCCTCACCTTCCTCTGTATTTTTGTTGAATTTATTATGTATCTCTCTTTCATTTGCTTTTTGTTTTGCAGGAGGGTGTTTGTTTGTTTCAGATAATTGTTCAGATTGTATTTAAAATTGCTTCATACCACTAGTCAAGTATTTCTACTGCTGTTTCCCAAAGTAAAAACATCATCTGTGTAGACAACATGCAATCTGCTACTCAATCAAAAACTTGTACATTCCTGTATCTCACAAGGAAAGATGAAAGCAATTCTAGACAATCAAGGAAAACAGTGTTTCCTTGAGAGTCTTAACTACTCCCTTATGGGTATGCTGTCTGTTCCGCAACTCCCTCCAAAGACCTCACTGGAGATCAGTCCCTGTGCCTGGAGCTTGCTTGGTGAAAGGACTGCATGGACTCCTGAGATGATATTTTTCAAGCAATAGGTTAAAAATATTGAGGACAGAAGCAGAGAGCTTTGCCTTGGATATGAAACCCTCCTTAAGAGGACATTTACTCCATATTGCCATTTTGAGTGTCTCAGCTATTCCATGCACCATTCCCTTGCTCCACTATGTCCACACTGTACTTCAGTGTTCACTGGTAGATCCATAGGCCAGCCCAGGAATGACTGGCTGCTGCAGCACCACAGAATAGTGTGACAGCCTTCCTCTCTGGGACAGAAGTATTTACAAATATCAGTTTAACAATTCATTCATGTGACAGAGAAATTAACACTCTCTGGAGCTTTTGTATTGCAAGAGACCTTCATACAACTGCACAACTACTGAAGAGAGAAGTCTGATAAAAACAAACTCAAATTAACATTAGAAGTAATAGTGCTATGGCTGAAGGGTTCCTTACTGGAACTTAGTCAACATATTTATGTCTGAAGTTTAACATTTGCAGGAAATGCCACATGGGAAATCTCATATAATATACTAGGCATGACAGTGCAGCAGGTCTCCTTTCAGTTCCATTGACATCCATTGAACACAGCTACCTAACAGTACCTGAGTTCTCCCTGGCGAAGTTCTATGCAAATAAATATCCAAATTCGTAAACTCTAGGGCTGGTTGCAGACTAAGTCCTTATTTAAGTACACCCTGAGCAGTGGAGCCAGTCCATTTCCACATCACTGGTTGCGACTGATGTAGCTGTGGCATCAAAACAATTTTACTACGTCACCATAAACTCAACTCAACCTAGCATAAAGAAAAGAATCCATAAAGATGAAATACTAATTTTAAAAATATATCATTTCAAGCCTGAGGATAACAAATTGGCTAGTAAAAATATATTTATCTAAACTTTTCTGTAATCTAGCCTTTGACGTGACAGGCACTACACATAAAAGCTTCCAAATAACAGTAAACTCAACTGAACCACCAGGTCAAAGAAACTGCAAAGAGGTTTTAAAGTGAACTCAACCACTGTTCATCCAATGTCTTGCTTCTGACAGACAATCAGATACTCTCTGAGATCTTAGGGATGTCCAGATCTGAAGTTATGAAGTTTATTTTCAATATTCCAAAATATAGTTCATGGATGCTCTGAGATAGGACAGTCAACCTTAAAATATAAAAGAGAATTAATACCCTGTTGTCCACTGACTGGTTTCTGCTTTTCTGCTACAAATCCATGATATAAATTAAATGCCATGAAACTGCTTTTTTTTTTTTTTTTTCCTTCCCCCCCCCCCCCCCATTCAGCTTCTCTGGATGTATTATTTGCAGCTACTTTGTTTCCCCCTGTGGTGGTTTCACCCACAGGTAAGACCATGAGGTCTTGCACTCTCTCACTCTCCAGCCAACCCCCCCCACCCCCGACCCCCACAATGAAATGGGAAGAGAAATACAACAAAGGGGTCATGGATTGGAATGAGGACAGGGAGGGCTCACTCACAAATTATGGTCAATTTAATTTGTTACCCATCAATCAGAGTAGGATAGTGAGGCATAGCAACAACATCTTACAACGCTTTCCACCACCCCTCCCTTCTTCCCAGGCTCAAATCACTTTGTTCCTGATTCCTCTACCTTCTCCACCTCAGCGGTACAGGAGACAGGGAATTGGGGCTGCAGTCAGTTCACCCATACTGCTTTTTCTGGCATAAGGTCCCTGCTGCACGCTGCAAGAGTCCAGGTTGGAAAACCAACACAGGCTTCCTGTGGAGTCACAGACCTCTTCGGGCTCAGCTCCCGACTCTGGCATGGGGATGTTAATAGGCTGCAGACAGGCCTCTAGACCAGTGCATCTCCTCCCCTAACTCTGAGGGTCCCATTCCCTTCCCCAGCTCTGGCACTGAGCATCTCTGGGGTTTCAATTCAGTCACAACTGCCCTCAGACTCAGCTTTCCGCTTCAGTGTGGAAGTCTTCCATGGCCTACTCTTGGGTATCTGCTCTGCTGTTGAACCTCCACGGGCTCCTGGGAGACCTCATTTAGCCACCCCCACTCTTCTGCAATGCTGGTATCTTTGGTTCTCTGTACTCCCCCTCCTCCTCCTTCCTCATAGCAAGGTTCTCTTCTTTGTTTAGGCCTCCTTTGTTCAGGTCAATGGCCTTCTCTTTCAGGTTCTCTCCTCCCGTTTTTCAAAACCAGTTCTTCCCTCATAAATATCTATTCCAAGAGTTGTTTCTCTATTGCTAATTGTCTCAGTCTCGGCTGGAGGCATGTCCCCTTGGAGCCAGCGGAGCTTCTTGAAGCTTCTCACAGGGGCCATCAACGTAGTCCCTTCCCCCACTAGCAAAAACTCTTCCCCCCACACAAACCCAACACACACCCACTGTAGTCTGAAAGGATGGGAAGCAATAACATGTACATTCACTAAAACTATGTATCCTTTGGAAGTTTGCATTTTGGTCTTTATCACAAAAAAATAGCTTTTACAAGGACATACTGAAATGGAATGAGTATTAGTGGGGAGAGGAGGGAGGGATTTACTGCCTGTGGCTACCTCATTATAAGGCTGAAATTGCAACTATTTGTAATGCTGTGTTTGTACAATATACAGCACCAGTGTCAGCATTGTTCAACACGTTTCAACACAGTTTGATTACCCAGAAACCTTTAATACTGGTAAATGTTAAATCTATAGCTTCATTTAAAAATATTAATCTAATAGCAAGGCAGATAGATAGAAATCGTTTCCCTTTCCTCATGTAGGGCTTTATGTTATACCCCAAACATTGCTGTCTTCAGCTAGGAATATTCATCTATTGAGGTCAAAGCAAAATACAAATTTACTTCAATGATACAAAATCAATCCTAAAATCTGTGATGTCCCCAAACCTTTCAAGGCGGTTTATCAATATCATTTGATGAAGTCTTGTAAAGCTGCTGCTGGTTAGCTAAGTGTAAAGAGGAGGTTAAACCAAGGTGAAAGAGTCAAGAGTTCACAAGAGGAAGAAAGAAATGCAAATATGTTCAGCTTTCTTGTGTTGTTGGTCTTATAAAACAAATAGCCATATGCAGAAGGACAACATAAAATTCAATAGAAACCTAATGAGCTTCAATGGGATTTTGTCCATGTCTTCGCAACAAACCTTTTCTCCAGCCATGAAGAAGCATCAAGGGTCACACCAGACACAGTTATCACTGAACATCAAAGGCAGTCTCTCAAAAGCTCAGTGTGCATAAAACAAATAATTGATGTTAAAATCAAGGACCCACACATTATATTTTGCTGGAGTAAAGGGCATTCAGCTGAATCCCTGTGGCAACTTTACTTTGCAAAAACTGAACTATATTTCCTACTTTCCCCTTTTTATGCATTTCAGTCTTTGAGCAAACTCCATGAAACCTTAAGCCTTGCAATAAAGCCAAAAACTAACATAAATGAGTGAGTTTCCATAATGAAAACACCCACACATATATTGCATGGTAAGACAGTGTCCTGTCACAGTTAAATAACATAAAAATTTCTATGCCTGTGCAGAGTCTGCAGGAAAGCAAAGTATTTAACTACAGGAGTTTTCCCCAGCACATAAACTTCAATCTTACATGATCTGAAACGACTGAGATATTTAATGTTTTCTAGATTTCTATATCTTTCAGTCCTACCTGTATGTTTTTTCTACTTTCCAGCAGGAAAATGTAGAATTCCACTGACAAGAGTCTCCTGGGAACAGGATAGCTTTTCAGAGGGCAGTTATAACAGACACGATTATTCATTTATCAGCATCAACAACAGGACTTAAAAAAAAAACACACTGGTGCCTGCAGAGTAGTATCTTACTAGCAGCTTTCATGAACTGTCAGGAAAAGAAACAAACCCACTGAAAGCCATGATAAACACTTTTAGAAAGAGTCAACAAATTCTTGTTGGCAAATCCTCGAAGTCTACCAAGAACTCTAATATAATTAGCAAGAGTTTCTTCAACGAGGCAAGGCAATCTAGCAGTTACTGCACTGGACTGAGATCATAGAATCATAGAATCATATAATGGTTTGGGTTGGAAGGGACTTTAAAGATCATCCAGTTCCAACCCCCCTGTCATCAGCAGGGACACCTTCTAGTAGACCAGGTTGCTCAAAGCCTCATCCAACCTGGCCTTGAACATTTCCAGGGAGGGGGCAGCCACAACTTCTCTGGGCAACCTGTTCCAGTGTCTCACCGCCCTCACAGTGAATAATTTATTCCTAATATCTAATCTAAACTTACCCCCTTTCAGCTTAAAGCCATTTCCCCTTGTCCTGTCATTAACTTCCCTTATAAAAAGTCCCTCCCCAGTTTTCTTGTAGCCCCTTCAGGTACTGGAAGGCTGCTATAAGATTTCCCTGGAGCCTTCTCTTCTCCAGGCTGAACAGCCCCAACTCTCTCAGCCTGTCCTCATAGGAGAGGTGTTCCAGCCCTCAGATCATCCTCGTGGCCTCCTCTGGACTCGTTCTAACTGGTCCAAGTCTCTCTTGTGTTGGGGGCTCCAGAACTGGACACAGTACTCCAGGTACGGCCTTAAGAGAGCAGAGTAGAGGGGGAGAATCACCTCCTTCGACCTGCTGGCCACGCTTCTCTTGATGCACCCAGGATATGGTTATTGGCCTTCTGGGATGCAAGCGCACATTGCTGATTCATGTTCAACTTCTCATCTACCACCACTCCCAAGTCCTTCAGAGCTGGCCTCAAGGCACTCATTACCCAGCCTGTATTTGTGCTTAGGATTGCCCCGAGCCAGATGCAGGACCTTGCATTTGGCCTTGTTGAACTTCATGAGGTTAGCACAGGCCCACCTCTCAAGCCTGTCAAGGTCCCTCTGGATGGCATCCCGTCCCTCCAGCGTGTCAACTGCACCACTCAGCTTGGTATTGTCGGCAAACTTGCTGAGGGTGCACTCAATCCCACTGTCCATGTCTCCAACAAAGATGTTGAAGAGCACCAGTCCCAATACTGAACCTTGAGGGACACCACTAGTCACTGGTTTCTACTCGGACATTGAGCTGTTGACTACAATTTTTTGAGTGTGACCATCCAGCCAGTTCCTTATCCACCAAGAGGTCCATCCATCAAACCCACATGTTTCCAATTTAGAGACAAGGATGTCATGCAGGACAATGTCAAAGGCCTTGCACAAGTCCAAGTAGATGACATCAGTTGCTTTAGCCTTATCCACCAATGTTGTAACCCCATCATAAAAGGCCACCAGATTTGTCAGGCACGATTTGCCCTTGGTGAAGCTATGTTGGTTGTCACCAATCACCTTCTCATTCTCCAGGTGCCTTAGCACAGTTTCCAGGAGTATCTGCTCCATGATCTTGCCTGGCACTGAGGTGAGACTGACCGGCCTGTAGTTCCCTGGGTCTTCCTTGTTACCCTTTTTAAAAATGGGGGTTATGTTCCCCTTTTTCCAGTCTGCAGGAACTTCATCAGACTGCCAGGACTTCTCAAATATGATGGATAACAGCTTCGCAACTTCATTCACCAGTTCCCTCAGGACCCGCAGGTGCATCTCATCAGGTCCCATGGACTTGTGCACCTTCAGGTTCCTTAGGTGCTCCCAAAACCTGATCTTCTCCTACAGTGGACGACTTTTCATTCTCCTGGACCCTTCCTTGGTTTTCTAGGACTTGGGCAGTGTGGCACAAGCCCTTGCTGGTGAAGACTGAGGCAAAAAAGTCATTGAGCACCTCAGCCTTCTCAATGTCCCAGGTGATCAGATCTCCTGTTGTCTTCTGGAGAGGCCCCACATTTTCCCTAGTTTTCCTTTTCTCCCCAACATACCTATAGAAGCTTTTTTTGTTGCTCTTGACATCTCTTCCCAAATTTAACTCTGCCAGGGCCTTGGCTTTCCTAACCTGATCCCTGGGTACTCAGGCAATTTCTCTATTCATCCCAGGTAACCCATCCTTCCTTCCACCCTCTATAGGCTTATTTTTTGATCCTAAGTTTGTTCAGGGTCTTCCTGTCCATCCATGCAGGCTTCCTGCTGGTTTTGCCTGCCTTCCTCTTTGTTGGGATGCAACGCTCCTGGGCAGATCTCTGAAGTGGTTAAAATCTACTCTTCTGAAATCCAGGGAGGTGAGCTTACAGTGCACCTTCCTCACTGCAATAAGGAATTCCACCATTTCATGGTCGCTGCAGCTAAGACTGCCCGAGAGCTTCACGTTCCCCACCAACCCCTCCTTGTTGGTAAGAACAAGGTCCAGCATGGCACCCCTCCTTGTCGGTTCCTCGACCACTTGGAGAAGGAAATTGTCCTCCACGCATTCCAGGAACCACCTGGGTTGTTTGTGCCCTGCTGTGTTGTCCCTCCAACAGACATCGGGGTGGTTGAAGTCCCCTATGAGGACCAGGGCTTGTGAACATGAGGCTGCTCCTATCTGCCTATAGAGGGACTGATCTGCTAGGTCTCCCTGGTCTGGTGGCCTGTAGCAGACCCCCATTGTAATATCCTCTTTCCTTGCCTTCCCTTTAATCCTGACCCATAAATTCTCAGTTATCTCTTCATCTGTCTCCAGGTGGAGCTCCATACACTCTAGCTGGTTGTTGACATAGAGGGCAACACCCCCTCCTAGTCTTCCCTGCCTGTCCTTCGTGAAGAGCCTGTATCCTTCCATTCCAACACTCCAGTCATGGGAGCCATCCCACCATGTCTCTGTGATGTCAGTCAGGTCATATCCCTGCAGGCACACATGCCTTTCCAACTCTTCTTGTTTATTGCCCATGCTACGTGGATTGGCATAGAGGCATTTAAGTTGAGCCTTCAGTGAAGTCGACTTTGACTTGAAAAGATGAAACAGCTGAGAGCTGATTCTTTGACTCTGCCACTGATCAAGCAAATAGCCCTGGGCGAATCACTGCACTCCTCTTTAATTTTCCTGGAATAGAGGGAATAAAGCTCATAATGACAGTATGAGAAACAGGCCTGTGTCTGCCCATGAGTTCCTCTGGCTTTTGGAGAGCATTTATTCCATACAGACAGACTAAAACTTCCCTTCTGAAGCAAAAACGTATCACCAAGGGAAAAAAAAAATGGAAAACTAGAACATGGTCATTGTGAGGCTGTTGACATCAAACATATTATTCCAAAAGAAGAGCTAAACTGGCGGAAGCATTGACTATCATCACCTAAAATATCACAATATCACTCATATACATTGTACTGGGTTTGCGTGGCAAGGTTTTGGTGGCAGTGGAGGGAGGGGGACATGGGGTGGCTTCTGTGAGAGAAGCTGCCAGAAGCTTCCCCCATGTCCGACCTGACACAGCCAATGCCAGCCGGCTACAAGAACGGACCTGCCGCTGGCCAAGGCCGAGCCCATCAGTAACGCCTCTGTGATAACATAATTAAGAAAAAAAAAGGGAAGAGAGGGAAGAAAAAAAAAGCTGCACACTTTGCTGCTGGAGAGAGGAGTGAGAAGATGTAAGAGAAAACAACTCCACAGACACCAAGGTCAGTGAAGAAGGAGGAGGAGGTGCTCCAGGCGCCGGAGCAGAGATTCCCCTGCAGCCTGTGGTGAAGACCATGGTGAGGCAGGCTGTCCCCCTGCAGTCCATGGAGGTCCATGGTGGAGCAGATGACCACTTGTAGCCCGTGGAGGACCCCACGCCAGAGCAGGTGGATGCCGAAGGAGGCTGTGACCCCGCGGGAAGCCTGCGCTGGAGCAAGTTCCTGTCAGGACCTGTAGCCCGTGGAGAGAGGAGCCCACGCCGGAGCAGGTTTGCTGGCAGGACTTGTGACCCCATGGGGGACTCGCGCTGGAGCAGTCCCTTCCTGAAGGACTGCACCCCATGGAAAGGACCCATGCTAAAGCAGTTCGTGAAGAACTGTCAGTCATGGGAAGGACTCACATTGGAGAAGTTGGTGGAGGACTGTCTCCCGTGAGAGGGACCCCACGCTGGTGCAGGGGAAGGAGTCCTCCCCCTGAGGAGGAAGGAGTGGCAGAAACACTGTGTGATGAACTGACCCCAACCCCATTCCCTGTTCCCCTGTGCTGCTGGGGGGAGGAGGAAGTGGAAAATCGGGAGAGAGATTAAGCCTGGGAAGAAGGGAGGGATGGGAGAGGTGTTTTAAGATTTGGTTTTACTTCTCATTCTCCTCTAATTTTGATTGGTAATAAAGTAAATTTGTTTTTTCCCCAAGTCGAGTCTGTTTTGCCTGTGCCAGTAATTGGTGAGTGATCTCTCTCCGTCCTTATCTCCACCCACGAGCTTTTTGTTATAATTTTCTCCCCCTGCCCATTTGAGGAGGGGGAGTGATAGAGTGGGCTTTGGTGGGCATCCAGCCTCTAGCTAGGGTCAACCCACCACATATATATATATATATATATATACATATGTGTGTGTGTGTGTGTGTATGTGTGTGTGTGTATATTATATATGTGTGTGTGTAAATATATACACACATACATTATATTCTGTTACACTTTTTTTTAAATACGTATCCCCCACCTAAAACTTGTTGGAGCATTTTGCAGACCCAGCTGAAAACAGTGCTGACAACTAGACAAGTACCTGCACCCTAGACAGCCCATATAGAGCTACCTGAACTGAACCCATACCATACTGCATGAGTGTTACAAATCCAGATTTGAAATGCTTTGACAAGACTACACAACATAACAACTGCATTTTGAGTATTGTGTTCTCTCCTATATCTGAGCAAAGAGATTTACCATTTTCCGTGGGACTTGGGATGCAAAAACAGCTCAGTGGTCCCTTTTACAGTGTTCAGTGCAGAGCCTTCCATTGAAACATAGAAACATTAATAAGGAGGTTTACAGCCTGGAAAACAAAATGCCTTTTTCTTTCATTGCTGCTGCAGATAAACTCCCAAATAATGTCCTTTATTGATGGAGAACCCCATTACTGAGTCCTTACAATAAGCTAATCCATCCCAGTCCTTCAGTGAATGATCAGTCCCTTTGCAATAGCACTCATTTTACAAAAAGCTAAAATGATAAATAGACATTTGGAAAGAAGAAGGGTTCTAGACAGTCTCTGCACTGGATACTATCAACCTGATCTATTCTCAGAAGAATTTTACACAGGAGTAACAGGTGGAATAGAAGAAAGCACTTAACTCCATTTAATTACTACAGCATATAATTGTACCTCTGTACCTCATCTTTACTATAGCACAACACTTAGAAATAGCTCAATAGAGTGAATCTTTTATCCATTATTTAGAGAGAGGATAGACAGATTGAAGTTTTTCTTTTCCACACACCCAGTCCTACTTAAAGGATCTAAAAGCACCTTACAGACCAATGAGTTAAACATTGGCAGACAAGCTATTCTAGTCAAAACACAGCTGGGAGCAGCGAGATCCCAATCCTGAAATGTGTTTATCTGCAAAAAGTTAGAAGGTTACCAACCACTGTTGGCTTCATTGTTCTAGTTTCACGAGTTTGCTGGTGAGACCGTGAATTCATAAGGAAACAGATTTGAAAAAAGTTCACGTTTCCTAATTCTAGGCATTGGGTATAAGAAAGAATGGTAATTAGAACAAACTATCTAAATACCTTACTAGTGTAGGGATATACACTTGAATATAATGAAATTATTGTCTTTAATTTAGAAGATAAACTTGTTCTTTATGACTTTGCATTAATTTGGTCAAGTATTATTCCCCATTTCAAAGCAGAATTCAAAACATTTTTATTTTTCTTCTAAAATCTTCAAACGAACATCTGTTTTCCTCAAAGCCTGTTAACAGCAATGGAAGAAGTCTCCAGCTACACTCCCTTTGTTCTCCTTTTTTCTTCATGAGAGTATTGCTAGCCTAATTAGCTGACACATATCATCCCATTTTGCAAAAACTACATGCCTCAAAAGTGTCAACAACAAAAAAATAACAACAACGAAGAATTAAACTACACAGAAAGACCACCATGAGAAGGCTAGTAATGACAAAACAAAGATTAAAGCAGGAATGCCCTACAAGTTTACTCATTGTAGAAAGCTAAGCTGTACAATAAGGATTATTTACTTCTGCATCATGATAAAAGAGGTACACACTGTGAACCTCCCCTTCCTAAGAAGTGTCTTTTAAGCCAACATACAAAGCTGAGTGAAATCTAAGACTTATTCTGGGCAATCTGCTTTCTTCCTATAAATCAATAAAACAGTTTTTTAGGTTGGTCACATAAACAGTGATCACGGGCTGGGGGGGCACAAATTTCTCAAAGAGTTTTTTTATTTATCTTACATGAGGATGGATAATTTGTAGCTCCATTCATCAAAATTTGGCATTTCGAAGTCTTCCTACAGATAGCAAAATTCCATAAACCAAACTCTTCCTTTACCCATCAGTTTTTCTATCTTTCATCATCTCGATTTAACCATACACTTTTAATAGCTGAAGCTTAGGACAGACAGACTTGGTCTACACAAAGCATACAGTGAAGTTTATTCCAAAATACAGGCAAACTCACTGAATCTCCACAGCTGAACATGCCCTTATTCAATACTTGGCAGAAAACTTTTGCTGAAATCCATTCTACCTCTGCATCACTAACTTGTGCCATGACTTTATTCCTCGTTTTCTGAATCCACATATTCTCAAAACCCAAATAACTTTGTTCCTGAAGGCTGACAGCTCCTTTAATATTTCTATTTCATTGGCATCCAAAAAAACTGACTGAGGTTCTTGTCACCAGGATCAGACAGCCAAGATCATATACCCATATGTTTTTAACACACCCTTTCTTGCCCATAGGAACTTTACATCTTTACAACTTAAGTCATGAAGTAGAATTTGTTGCTACAGGAGCACGTGGAGGCAAACTTTTCCTTCCAATAGGTTCAAACTGATAAATAACAGTCCAAAAAAAAAAAAATTCCCCACCTATTCTTTTTAATATTCCTAATCTACAATCCACAAAATACTTTAATTTTTATTTACAAATACTTCAGATTGGTTTTGCTGTTCTGTCTTATCTTGATGAGCTATTTTGCCTCTTTCATGTAAATATCACGTTTGCTGTTTTCCTCTACCTCAGCGTATGGTACTGTGACAAAATGTGGGTAGGCCTGCAGATAAAATAAAATTAAAGAAAGACTAATTTAGGGTTGGAGCTACTTCACTGCATGTGAAGTAAATAGATGTAATCGCATCTCAATTAATTTCCACTCTTATCCCTAGGCAAAATTTGAAAAGAAATCCACCTAAGCTATAGAGCTCATATTTTACTTGTACTTTATTGCATGTTATATATTATTAGTGATTAACAAAATTCTAAACATTTTGCAGCAGTCACATTGCAAGGAGCAAGCATTAAGCCAGGCATGATTCCATGGATTTAAAAAAACAGCTGAAATATCTACATTTCATGTGAAGTATTGCATAGTCAAGGTCAGAACTGTAGCTGAAGTGTGCAAGTCAACAGTTAACGCAAGGAGTAGCCCAGTGCTTAGCTATTCAAGAGATGAATTATCTGGAAACAAACTGGTTTGTACACAGCCTTAGACAAGAGACCCAGACATACACACACACAAGATCAAGGAACCAGATAACAATGACAGAAAATGAAGACATCATCATATATTCTACTTTACAATTTAATAAGATCTGGTGAATTCCTAGGAGGAGGCCTGAGGGAATTTCTGAATTCAAGCTTCAGGATCTACTCAAGCCAAAGAGAAAATTTCTACAACCTCAGCCAGAAGACATGCTCATCTGATAAATACAATCACTCACAGAATGCACCCATGTCCTTGTACTACGACTTAAAAATTCACTCTGTTAAATTACAGTCAATTTAAATAGATGGAACAAAGACTGCAGAATAATTACTATGAATGTATGCCTAAAGTAGTAATGCATAGGAGTGTTTGCTAATCTTCACTTATTTCCATCACAAGAATGTAAAGTCTGCATGATTAGGGCTCTTTTAAATGTATTTTTTTATATAATTGTGGTGGGTTGACCCTGGCTAGAGGCCGGATGCCCACCAAAGCCCACTCTATCACTCCCCCTCCTCAAATGGGCAGGGGGAGAAAATTATAACGAAAAGCTCGTGGGTGGAGATAAGGACGGAGAGAGATCACTCACCAATTACTGGCACGGGCAAAACAGACTCGACTTGGGGGAAAAAAAAACCAAATTTACTTTATTACAAATCAAAATCAGAGAATGAGAAGTAAAACCAAATCTTAAAACACCTCCCCCATCCCTCCCTTCTTCCCGGGCTTAATCTCTTTCCCGATTTTCCACCTCCTCCCCCCAGCAACACAGGGGGACAGGGAATGGGGTTAGGGTCAGTTCATCACACGGTGTTTCTGCCGCTGCTTCCTCCTCAGGGGGAGGTCTCCTTCCCCCGCACCAGCGTGGGGTCCCTCTCACGGGAGACAGTCCTCCACCAACTGCTCCAACGTGAGTCCTTCCCATGACTGACAGCTCTTCACGAGCTGCTCCAGTCTGGGTCCATTCCATGGGGTGCAGTCCTTCAGGAAGGGACTGCTCCAGCGCGGGTCCCCCACGGGGTCACAAGTCCTGCCAGCAAACCTGCTCCGGCGTGGGCTCCTCTCTCCACGGGCTACAGGTCCTGACAGGAACCTGCTCCAGCGCAGGCTTCCCGCGGGGTCACAGCCTCCTTCGGCATCCACCTGCTCCGGCGTGGGGTCCTCCACGGGCTACAGGTGGTCATCTGCACCACCATGGACCTCCATGGGCTGCAGGGGGACAGCCTGCTTCACCATGGTCTTCACCACATGTTGGGGGGGGAATCTCTGCTCCGGCGCCAGAGCCCATCCTCCCCCTCCTTCTTCACTGACCTTGGTGTCTGCGAAGTTGTTTTCTCTTACATCTTCTCACTCCTCTCTCTAGCTGCAAAGTGTGCAGCTTTTTTTTCTCCCTTCCCTTTTTTTTTTCTTAATTATGTTATCACAGAGGCGTTACTGATGGGCTCGGCCTTGGCCAGCGGCGGGTCCGTTCCTGTAGCCGCTGGCATTGGCTGTGTCGGGTCGGACATGGGGGAAGCTTCTGGCAGCTTCTCTCACAGAAGCCACCCCATGTCCCCTCCCCCACTGCTACCAAAAACCTTGCCATGCAAACCCAATACAATAATCTAATAAGTAAAAATATGGAAAAAGATATTATTTAAATACATTATTATATTATTACTTTATTATAATGTTTACATCATTTAAATACTATCTAGAAAGTGTAATATGTGTATTATGTATATTCATTATGAAAATACTACATTAAAGAATATAATACATTTACAATTTTTTTCATCTACTTGTATCAAACGTCAATCGTGTAAAAATAGTGTTCAAATAGCTGTAAGAAAATATCACAGAATGGCTTGGGTTGGAAAGGACTTTAAAGATATCTAGTTCCAACCTCCCTGCTGTGGACACGGTTACCAACCACTAGATCAGGCTGCCCAGGGCCCCATCCAACCTGGCCTTGAATGCCTCCAGGGATCAGGCATCCACTGCTTCTCTCAGTAAATTGTTCCAGTGCCTCACCAACATGAATAATTACATTATTACTTAAAATAATTAATTCTGACATTATTCTGATTTTTTCATTCAATTTCACCAAAAGGATATTTAAAGATTTTTAAAGGTTTTTAAGACATGAAACCAGACAGAAGTCATTAACTGGAAAGCTACACTTCTCACTCTGAAAGTACTGAACTAGAAGCATTAATGATGAATTAGAAGTGTAATTGTTGGAGGATTTTGAAATTTATCATTATAAAGTGGCAAAAAAATCGGGGTAAAATGGTGTACGACAGAACTTCATTTACATATTAAGAATCACTGTTTCCAATTACTCCTTTACAACTAAAACCTTTAATGAAGCCTCCCAAAATATTTATATCTTTTTGGCCATTTATGGCACAAAATTTAAAACATAGCACAAAAATTATATCTCTTGTATAGCTTTTTTTTTTTTCTCTATATGTTCAAAAATCACCTTAAAAAGGTGATGAACCCTATTTGACAGATGGGAATAGAAAAAAATAGAAAGAAGACAAGGTAATTTCCTGAAGTTACACCTTCTGTCACATCCTGGAACAGAAAGCATTGATTTCTGTGTCAGTGACCAACTAGAAAACTTCTCATGTGAGGATGAATAGGTATAGTCTTTTAAATAGAAGTGCAAAGACCAACCATTGCTTGTGCTTGTTCATAAGAATATATTTGATCTTCAGTATTTTCTAAGGAGGAGGTCAGTATCATTAAGCTCATTCTTATAATGTGGAAATTAAGGCACACAGCACAGTAATGGCTTGCCAAGGTCAAGGGTCAGCCAGCAAGTGAGCAACAGAGCTGAGAACTGAAACCAAGACACTCGATCTGGTCTTGCGCCTATCATATAAGCCAGGAAACACTTCCCAAGGGCATGCAGTGCCGAAATGAAACTCCAGATCAGTCACGTGTACCATGTTAAACGTTTGGGGTTTTTTCTCATGTTACTGATTTTATTTTTCAGGTCTTTATGTTTAAGGAACAGTAGCATTTCTTCCCCCAAAAAACATATATAAGAAGGCAGGATTTCCATGTAACAAGATAGAGAAACCACAACAAAATTTTAAACAGCAAATTAAGTCTAAGTTTTAATTATTTGAGTCTCATGTACTATCATGCTGTATTATATATTACAATGTAATACACTATTTTTCTTAATTGTGAGCATCTAATTTCCAATGTAATGTCAATCTTCTCATAAGCATGAAATATCATTCCCTTGATTACCAGTTTTAAAATATATATTTTATTAGGCTAACTGATGTCTACTCATCAATAACTCATTCAAATGTGCTGAATAACCTTGCTCTTCTGTAGTTCTGCTTTGGTCTAACTGGCACATAATATGGAAAGGAAGATCAATGATGCACAAAAGTGAGCTGTTCCATACTACAGGTTGCCTGTATCTTTAATCATCACTGCTGTCAAAGATAATGTAACTAAGAAAATCTTTAATCATTATTGGTAAACTTGATGAGCAGAGAAAAAAACTGAATTGTAACAGGCAGAATTTGAATGATGGTAACTATCAGTTATTAATGTTTCAAACTGAAAGGCATTTACCATGTATCATATATTACACCAAATTAAATTTGTGTCAGCAAGTCAAATAAAGGACATTGATTCATTGATAGAAGCCCCAAAGACAAATCATACATCTGAATGAATCCATCAGTCTTTACAAAGTTATTTAAAACAGAGTCATGGTATTTAATAAAAGTTTGAATTTGTCTTTAGTTAGTTAATGCTTTCTGTTCCCAGTTCAAATCAGATGACAGCATAAGAAAGTTGATCTAAGGTGATTTCTGTGCTACATCAATTTTGAGCTGGTAATTTGCATGCAGTTAGTCTTTTGTATTTTTGGCCACTTAGATAAGCCACATACATACTTTATGCTTCCTTTATTCAATTTCTTGGTATATTTAAAAAAGAAATTGTTTTCCTAGAACTCACCAGTGGTGTCAGTTTGCAGGGCAACAGAGATAGAAAAGTCACGGTACTTCTATATTATGTAAAAAAAATCGAAGAACTCAAAGTGATAATTCTCAAAAGCCAAGGAAAACCAGTAGTAAGAAAAATTTAAATTATGAAATTATATTTGACAAGTTAATGAATAAAAGGAGATGTAATAAAAATACACTGAGTAGCAAATGATCTAGAGACAGCAGCCTTTGAGCTGTTATTTTATTTACCTCAGCACAGTAAAACAAAGAACATTTTTCTAACATGGCATTAGTAAACTAAAATTTTATTACAGAAAACACTGAGATCAAGAATTCAGCAAGCTTTAAAAATAACCGATGCTAAAATCGATGTAAAATATATGTAGAATCAAGAAAATTAATGATAATAAATATTTAGAAGTGTTCGCAAATATTATGTTATGCATCTTCTCCCAAAAATTATCAGCAACTTCAGCATTTGGGTTTCCTACCCCAGAGCTTTCATGTTTTTCTTCAGGTCATGTGGTCCTGGGCATCAACAGAGCTGGATTTCATATTACAGATCTCCCAGATCTGGTGTGGCCAGGCCATCGCTGCACTGCAATGACTTTCAGAACCAAAAGTGTCAATTCACCCAACCCTATGACATCTGAGGCCACCAGGAATTAATGCCTGAGATCATGATTAATTTTGTGGGTCTCAGCAATTGTTGTATGGTCTCCAGGGAATGCAAGGTGGTTTCTGATACACAAGCAGCCTGCCAGAACATCTCACAGTAGGTAATTACTTTTGGTCAATATCATCTTATTTGCAGCAGTCTGGGAAATGTTTACCTAAAACCAGCACACTGTTAAAAAGTAATTACCTTGTTTGCTCATTGTTATGGAAAGGACACTGCCTCTGTCACACTGTTGTTTGAGAATTTGCTTCCTGAAGGAACAGAGACCACCAGTAAGGAAGCCTGGGAGCAGTCATGAGAAGGAAAGAGTTAAGACAATGATTTTCATGGCTTCTAATTTTATCTCCTTTTTTTAGGAATGAAAACTTAGCCCTGAGAAATTAATGCAGTACAGGTGTGGAGCCGGTCTCAGATTTGAGCTGATGTAGATGTGAAGACAGAGACTCGAGACTGGAGGAGCAGAATTTCCTAAGGAATGATACAGGCAGGCACTCCTAAGTCTGGAAATGTCCAGGGTGTGGAGATGAAAGGGAATCCAAGCCTGTATTACAGTTAAAGTAAATTTTCTTTTCTACATGTGACAGAAAGAAGGTCGTTGTGATGTTATTCTGTTATACAAGGTCCCAGTGTCATCCTGTGTCTGAATTTCCCCTCCTCTAAGATTTCCTTGAATTTTATTCCAATGACATTTATCTCTGATTGGTAAACCAGGTTGATTTTAAATGCCATGGAATGAGCTCTAACCAATCTGCTAATGATATATTGACCGAGGCTTAATATAATAATAATTGAAAAAATAATTATTGATAATATAATTATTATTGATAATACATGACCTAGGCTTGTACTAGAATGCACTAAAAAACAATTCAACACAATGAGGTAGTCAAATTAAAGTAACTGAATTACAGTCTTCTGCTTTAGTAACATTAGGGCCCCTTTTCACCTAATTTCTCTTACACCATAACCATATGGCTTTGCCTTACGAAACAAAGCCATTTCTAGTTGATAGTTCCAATAGGGAAGCTGGTTGTAAACCAGTCAGTCCTCTTAAGTCGACAGTCCAGCTCCCTGATTTCTCCGAAGCAATAGTAAAAACAGTGCAAATCTTGTGATATTCACTGATGAACAGATAAAGCCTCTGAATTGCACTTATTGTTGAAAGAATATGAAATAATGATAGCATTGCTACAAATCGAGCAAGTGATAGAAAGCCTGAATGACACTAATGTTCAAAATTGCATGTATGTAAGACAGCTGTGTCTGTAAGGGACTGTGCATCTAAGGATTTTCTATTGATCTGCTTCTCCCAAGATCTAGCCAAGCTACTGCAGACAGGCAGGACAACTAATGAATCAAGAAGCTGAAATAACAAGCCGTAAGGTTAAATCAGAGATTAATTTAGTATAATCTAGCTGTCCACTTTCTCAGTAAGAAAAAACTCTCTGTGACAAAACACTACAGTAAAACAGTAAAATGAAATCTGTCAAATGTCTGTAGCACTCTCTGCACACATTCTGTAGGTATCTCAATACACACATGTCAGCTTCGTGTTGGCGGTTTGGTTTTTTTTTTGAAATCTAATGGCAGAAAATACAATTGGATCCTAAGTATGACTTAAGTCAATAATAAATTGATATCAATTTAAATGGTTATTATAAATTTTCTATGAAAGGCATGTCATTAAGTAAAGCTGCGAACATTTTTCTATTGTCTACTTATCTCAAAAGTAGCATTTGCATGGCCAAAACCCTTTTTTATCCTATAAATAAGGATCATACAATCATACAACCAATTTTGAAATCCAATTAGACAAATGGAAATCTCTGATTTTTTCTGTTGATGTGTTATTGCAAGGCAAGAACTATTGAGAACTGCACAGTCAGGACAATGCAGATGAACATTGGGATCACTTCATAGAGGGTACAACTGAATTATAAACAAGGTAAAGTGAAATCCAGACTTCAGAGAAAAATAATTAAAAAAATAGGGCAATTACCAAAACTCATATACTTTATTAGATAGAAAACTTTACTGGCTACATTTATTGATTTCTGTATCAAAACTCTAAAGTAAAAGATTTTCTTAAAACTATGCAGTTGTACAGAAAAATTAAAGTATACTAAGAAAGTGCAAGCAGAGAGAGATGGGCTTGGGAAGTCTCCAGGCTGGATAATACAAAGAAAATTAAATTAAGAAAACAAATAACAAGGTGCCTAGTCAAAGACCAAGGAAATCTAGAACCACCACAGACATGTAATCACAGACATATACCCAGGTAAACCACGCAGTAAAGCCATTACCTTTCTCAGCCAGTACACCCCTCTTCCACCTTACCCCCGGCAATCCCAGATTTTGGCAAATATTAAGGTGGGCTTGAGCCTTTTCAGTTTGACATGCTAGATGCCATGAATTGAAGATGCAGATTATTTGCTGGCAGTAGGCATTTTACCAAAAACACAAACATAGAGGCTTTCTTTTAAATTAAATTAAAAATTATATACATGGCTGTACAACTTTCTAATAAACTGTCTAAATGCACATTAAAGTCTTTGGTTACGAAGGGGGCAGTTACATGTATAACACCTAATTTTTTAGTTCAGTTGTAATTATATATTCAAAATATATAAATATTATGGTCCATTATAGTCTATGCATACAAATTCATACTATATACCTAAACTCATACTACTTAACTACAATGAAGTCAACATACATTACATCAATTATATCCAGTTACAACCAATATACAAAAACAGATGTTCAGTTCTATTTACATGTGTATAGAACTTGCTTATGAATTTGAAGAAACTCATTTGTACCTTAGCAACAAAGTTAATCAACTAATTTGTAACAGTAGCATTTTTAATACTGTATATCATATCTCATTTGGTAATCTTAAAGGGAATTCACAATTTACTGACAGAACTATCAGTTAACTCAAACATTTCTCACTAAATTCCATTTAAAATTCATTGTTTATTCATAAATATTTTAATTGAATACATAAGGAATTATTTCAAGGCAAGTCAAGAGTCCCAAAACCCAAATACAAGTCCCTGCATGCTCTCTCCAAAGTTAGCATTTCCTCTTCATCACAAGTATGCCTTCTCAATGCATATATATGTATATAAAATAACAAAACAATAGTAGAAGCAACATGAAATATATGTGACAAGCAGAGGCTAGGAAAATTCAAGGTGTTTGTTGAACCCTCTCCCTCCATGACACACTTTTCTTAGATATCAATGCATGTTACCAAATATTCCTTTATCTGCAGTAGTGTTACTGTCTTCTACACAAAACTAGTTATCACTCAATTTTCAATCTCAGCATTTTAGGACTTATATTGAGCTCTGAGGTCTCAAGGGTGAAATTCACCCTTGTTTAGGCAGTTAGCCTCCCATTTAATCCTGCTGGGCTCCTCAACAGGGATGAGATATAACATGAATATTAGCTTTATGAATCTGCAGTGTTTCTTGATCCTGAAAGGTATTCCTCCTAATTCTAACTAAATTCTGTGCCCCTACAGCCTTTATTGATGCTCCTCAGCCTGCTTTCAACTTATGCTTTAAGCATTACCAAGCACACTCAGCAGCACATTCTGAATTATCATCCTTATTCTCTATTTTCTATTTTGTTACCATCCCATGAGGTCTGATTTATCTTTGATGCACAGTCAAACTTTTTCAAGTATTTGCTCCCAAATGGTTTGGAAATGTGTCAGGAGAATAAAAGGAAAAACAGCTCATCTCTTGCTCTCAGGAAAAAAAAAAAAAAAAAAAAAAAAAAAAAAAAAGCTGCTCTTGTTTTGAAGAAAAATGCAATAATACACAACCAGAAGGCTCTTTACGTAGATGTCGAAGAGTTCCCTTTAACTAGATTTTTTTCTAATTTGAGACAGAAAAGATGAAGACAGCCCTCACCTGTACTCCAATCTATAGAGATCTTGTTTTGCCATCAAGTAACAGCAATGCAGTCAGAAAAGAGAGCAGTTCAAAAGTCTAATAAAGACCAAGTGGAAAAGTGGCAATTTTCACTTTTCACAGATACACTGAGAAATTCACTGCCATTCTACATCTTGTTTAGCTTAAATGTGGCATTTAATACTAGGAAACTGGTGACATGCTATGGTAGAGTCTACTTTTCTGAATGTGCATGCACTGACAGAGACTCTGAGTAGGAACATAACGCTACAGTTAAGAAAGGTGGTTTTCTGTTTGATTTTGTTTTTAAACAGGTGCCAATATCATGCCTTTAAAAATTCAACTGTAAAACCTAAAACTCGGTTTTGTTGGGATTAGGGATAGGAATCTGCATTATGAATCTGGGGAGGTTGAATTTGGTCTTGGGGACTGGTACCCTGTGGGCTCCTGCACTCAGGCAAAGGTGTTGAACAGGAGGACCTGTAGCCTGAGCACTAACAGAGGAACCTAAGGGATGAACAGGGGGCACAGGCACCTCCAGAAACCTAAAATATCTGTGTTGAAAATGGCTGACAATTCAGCGAACAGGTAGTAGAAGCAATGGTCCATTGTCTAGTCACTACCAGGTCACCATATTTATTCAAGAGAATGAAATAACAACTATTTCCAATAATTGTTTTTATATATATACACACACACATACCACTACTGCAATACAAAATACGGAAATACCAGAATAGGGCTCTAACAGAACATTGCTATGAACAACCCACATTATCAACCAAAATTTTCTTTCCAAAAGCCATTTACACCAGCATCAGCGTGTCAGAGCCTTGTAGCTGTATTTGTCAATAACATGTCCTACCCAAGAAGCATCCGTGGAAGCAAATTATTTAAAGCAATTAAGTGAAAGCAAGAGTTCATACCTTTTATAAGAGCTTCTTAAATGAAGGCAAAGAATATTACAGCACACAGTGGAACAATTGTACTCAGTGGTAATCCAGCTGACCCACATTGACATTTAAAAGCTTTTTCTTCGCAAAATGGATGTGAGGTCTGTGATCATTTAATATGAAACAATAACAGTCAAAAGAAGGATTGTCCCTATAAAAATATATGATAGGTTTTCATTGTATGTTGCAGAGTTACAACATGAAGGAGAAGAAAATATAACACTATTCATTGTCTCAAATCAATAGATTGTTACATTGTGTCAATAGTGTAAAATATCCTTATTTAAATTTCTTAATTCCAATAGATGTATTTGGGTTTATGCCATTATGACAAGACTCAAAAATCAGAGATAGAACAGCTGAAACTTTTCCAGATTTTCACAGAAAATCTGTAACTGGTTTTGCCTATTAGACAATTACAGTGAAATAATGATATCTTGTGTTACTCTGTTGAATATTCACAATAAATAGCTTTCAAGACTAAGTACTGAAAACGAAGTAGTAACATTTTATCTTTCTCAGGAGCTAGTCATAGTTTGTAATTAAGAAAGCACAAGAGATTGTTCTTTACATAACCTACAAAATAAATGTGTTTGAAAATAAAAACTTAATTCTGGCCTGGAACATCACCTACTCTAGGACCTTGTCAGCAGGGAGGAAAATAAATAATGTATTTTCTCCTCTGACATTATATAATCTCAAAAGATTAAGCACAGAATTGCAGAGGTGACTGAGCTCTCACACAAACTCAGCTGAACCTAGGATTATCACCAAAAATATTTCTAGCATTAGAACAGAGGAGTTTTACAGAGGCAGTATATGCAGGGAGCACCAAGAGAAAAGCAAGGTCAAGCTCAAATGAGGAGACTGGCACCAAGTATCTGGCTGTCTTTTCTGCCAGAATTCTGGATGAATAGACTCTACTTTAACCTTCCAGAAGCCATCCTGACAATAAATAGCAGCAGGAAATGCACAAAACCAGCCATTTTGATATAGTTCTCTTGCAAATAAGAGGACTTCATGTACCCTTGTCAAAAGCAACAAAGAGCTGGAGGGAGTTTGCCTGGGGCTTTCATCAATAACATTTTGACATTCTTTAGAAGATTCAGCTGATGAGCAGAAATGTCACTACTTGAATGAGGGCAAGACAAACGTGTCATTCTGCTACTATTCTATTCTTTCTCATCTCACATACAGATTATGTTAGTTTGCCCAGCTTTTTAAAAGACAAGTCCTATTCCCTTTTCTTCATTCTTGTACAGGATCAAGGTAGAACACCACAAGACTGGTGAAAAATTTGCACAACAACAAATAGGTAGGTTCAGGAGAAGGGAAGTGCTTCAGAATCATTAATTGTCCTCCTAACACTAACACACTGTATGGAAATTTGTCATTCTTGATAAGTGAAGAATGTGTTGATTAACAAAAACAGTTTTCAGAGTATTCTCAAACACTCATATGGATAGTTCAAACCCAAGACACTGACATGACTCTCTTCCAACAAACATCTGACTTGCCCAGTCATCTAAATTATCCATCCACTTAGCTTGTCTTGTTCTCATTATGTTATCCAGTATTACTGGATTTTATACTCACATTTTTCCTGTGATAGGAAGAAGTTATCCCTCAAATATCCATATAATTATATCTACTGCAAATAGAGTATCCAACTCCCTAGTCTTGATCTAGAATATAAGCATCTGATTTAGGGTGGCTTATATTAACAAGTAAATAATGAACATTAGCAAAAGAAGTAGTATACCTGCTATGAGTTTCCACAGTACTTTGTCTTTATTAAAAACCAGTTGAAACATGGCTGCATTCTTATACTTTAAGCTTCATTTAATTGTTTTAAAAAGTTCAGTACCAAAGTACTTTTTTAGTTCACACTGTTTGACTGGTTGGGGTTTTTTTGTTATTACAAGTCTCTATTGCTAGTTTTCCTGATCCTTTCACAAAGAAGTGACAGTGATAATGAAATCCAGAGCCCTTGGAAAGCTGCTGCATCTTGACTGGAACACTGCTAAAGAAATGGCAATTCCAATAAACAAACTAGCAGATTAATTTGCAAATAAATATCAATGAGCTGAGTGGGAAATTAGGGGGTGCCATTACACTCTAGAGCAGCCCCCTAGCCTCTTGATGTAACTGTTCACCCCAGCCACTGACAGTGCTCATCGCTCCAGTGATGTGGTAAAATAGATGGGACCTAAGTGTTCACTTTTAATTACAGTAGGCAACATGAAAGCTTCAGTAGTTTGAGGAGATATTTATTTTATTTTTTTTAAATAAATTTTTGGTCAAGGTGAAAATCATTGACTTCAGCTTTATATATAAGCAAAGCACCTTCGTATGGCAATTGTTTAATTGGGTTATTACCTCCCTGTAAAGATTTATAGGTACTCTTGATTCTAATTTTACATTAGTAATTGCAACAGTGCAAACATATCTCAGTGAGTGCCTATGTACTCATTTTAACGTCAGCAGCACTATTATTTACTGTTAGGACCTCTTAGACTCTTAATCTTATTTATTGCAAGTAGTGAGTTGAATTTATCACAGGGAAACATTTGAAAAGGTAGTGAAATAAAAAGAACAAGAGAAAGACATAAATTCTCTGGCTAGAGAAGCTGAATTTAATTTTTCAAAGTAGCAAAAACCAGAACAGAGGTAGAGATTATGTATACTATGTTGTGGGAACATCAATGTGACTGTTATACTCCTGACATATAAGGCAGCCGCTATCAGCAATGCACGCTGTCAGTATAGCCAGGTTGATGTAAACACACTCATAGCTTTTCTACTTAAAAGTCTACAAAGCTTGTGACTCCCTTTCACATATGTACTAACCACTAAATATGGGTAGACAACCGGGCCTTTCTTCTGCAGACAGCAGGAGGATGAGCTTCGAAATGGCAAAATCAACTATTCAGCTTCAGGTTATTCATAAATTTGTTGATGCTTTGACACTTCCCACTCAGTCATTTCACTCAGGTTTGTTTTCCTTTTCAACTGGGATTGCAACATTCCACAGATTTCATTTAGAAATCACAAATAACAGCTCCTGGACAAGTAACCATTGAACTATGGAGCATTTTGGAACCAACACCTGGCTGACACTATCACTTGCACTGAAGCACTCATCACGTTACTCAGGAGGCCTCTGCACTTTGCAAGGATGTCACCGCTGAAGCAGCTTTTCCCTGCTCACTCTCCTATTCAGGCTTTGACCTTTTTTCCGTTTTACTCTTTGTGTCTTCACTGTTCACAAAAAATTCAGTCTCAATGAGCCTGAGTGAAGTGGGTTTTCTACACTGTCTCTGTTCCATTTGGTCAGCATTGCAAGTCCCCTGCCTGGAGGAGACTGAGAGGAGATCACATCACAGCCTATAACTTCCTCACAGCAGGAAGAGAAAGGGCAGATGCTGGTCTTCTCTCTGGTGACTAATGATAGGACCAGAGGAAATGGCAGGAAGATGTGCCAGGGCAAGTTTAGGTTGGACATTAGGAAAAGGTTCTTCACCCAGAGGGTGATGGAGCACTGGAACAGGCTCCCCAGGAAGGTGGCCACTGCACCAAACCTGACAATATTCAAGAAGCATTTGGACAAGGCCCTCAGACACTTGGTCTGAATCTTGGGATTGTCCTATGCTAAGGCAAGAGCTCGACTCAATGATCCTTGTGGGTCCCTTCCAACTCACCACATCTTATGATTACATGAAATAATAACCAATTCTAACAGGCTTTTAAAGATACAGTTCTCCACCTACTTCATGCTGAAAGATGTTGACACTACTTGCAAATATCAGCAAAGTACATGAATGTTCTCAATAAGGTGTAACAGAACAACTCTGAGGAACTTGCACTCTTTGGTTCATTTTTGCTTCAGTCTCTTTATTTGACTTTTCCATCTGCACAGAACATAAAAGTTTACTCTCTGTTCTTCCATATTTCTACACATGCAAATTTCTCCTTAAATGATTGACCTGGGTATGGTATCATATTCAAGTTGTGTGTGCACATATATATAATACATACAATACATACAATACATATGTATTTTATTATATATTTTACATAAGCATATATATATTACTGTATTGGGTTTGCGTGGCAAGGTTTTTGGTAGCAGTGGGGGAGGGGACATGGGGTGGCTTCTGTGAGAGAAGCTGCCAGAAGCTTCCCCCATGTCCGACCCGACACAGCCAATGCCAGCGGCTACAGGAACGGACCCGCCGCTGGCCAAGGCCGAGCCAATCAGTAACGCCTCTGTGATAACATAATTAAGAAAAAAAAAAAAAGGAAGGGAGAAAAAAAAAGCTGCACACTTTGCAGCTAGAGAGAGGAGTGAGAAGATGTAAGAGAAAACAACTTCGCAGACACCAAGGTCAGTGAAGAAGGAGGGGGAGGATGGGCTCTGGCGCCGGAGCAGAGATTCCCCCCGCAACCTGTGGTGAAGACCATGGTGAAGCAGGCTGTCCGCCTGCAGCCCATGGACGTCCATGGTGGTGCAGATGACCACCTGTAGCCCGTGGAGGACCCCACGCCGGAGCAGGTGGATGCCGAAGGAGGCTGTGACCCCGCGGGAAGCCCGCGCTGGAGCAGGTTCCTGTCAGGACCTGTAGCCCGTGGAGAGAGGAGCCCACGCCGGAGCAGGTTTGCTGGCAGGACTTGTGACCCCGTGGGGGACCCGCGCTGGAGCAGTCCCTTCCTGAAGGACTGCACCCCATGGAATGGACCCATGCTAAAGCAGCTCGTGAAGAACTGTCAGTCATGGGAAGGACTCATGTTGGAGCAGTTGGTAGAGGACTGTCTCCCGTGAGAGGGACCCCACGCTGGTGCGGGGGAAGGAGACCTCCCCCTGAGGAGGAAGCAGCGGCAGAAACACCGTGTGATGAACTGACCCTAACCCCATTCCCTGTCCCCCTGTGTTGCTGGGGGGAGGAGGTGGAAAATCGGGAGAGAGATTAAGCCCGGGAAGAAGGGAGGGATGGGGGAGGTGTTTTAAGATTTGGTTTTACTTCTCATTCTCCTCTGATTTTGATTTGTAATAAAGTAAATTTGGTTTTTTTTTCCCCCAAGCCGAGTCTGTTTTGCCCGTGCCAGTAATTGCTGAGTGATCTCCCTCCGTCCTTATCTCCACCCACGAGCTTTTCGTTATAATTTTCTCCCCTTGCCCATTTGAGGAGGGGAAGTGATAGAGTGGGCTTTGGTGGGCATCCGGCCTCTAGCCAGGGTCAACCCACCACAATTACCCAAACAGGTTTGGCATTAAATATATTTTTTATTAATTTGCTTACGCAATTGACTATTAATTATTTTTATGCAGGTAACTATAATAAAAACTACTTTTAGGGTGAAAATTAGATTACTTTTGACAGACATTTCTTTTAAAAAACTATACGGGTAATATTATTTTAAAGGCTTTTAATCCCTAACTACAGAAAATAGTATCCCTATTGAAATACAGACAGACATACCTTTCTGAAGAATCCTATGCCAAGTCTTTAATCAAGTTCTTTAGAGAAATATAAAAAAAAAAACCCAAAGCTCTATTCTAGACAGATTAATACATTACACAAAAATTTTCCCAAGGGAAGATAAAGGATGTTCTAGCTGCTGACAGAAGAGGTGCCCTGGCACACAGGATCCTACACACATGACAACTACCTGGAGCTCAACTGTGTTGTCTGAAGGAAAGTTTCACACTTTCGGCTCTTAACGAAGGAAGCAGGCAGTGGAAATCCCACCCACACATTCTAAAAGATTTAAGATAGCTTGGCATCAAGACTCTAAGGTCCTTTTTTATCACAATTTAACCTCTTTAATATTTTTTTAGCACTCCTGCATGCCACACATTTTCCAAGTTGGACACATCTGCTGCTTACTTGGCCTGGATATGTAACCATCTTGTTTACATGGTGGCATTTCCAGTGTTAGGGTGTCTCTTGGTTATGTGAGATATCAAGGATGAGTCTGGCTTGAACTGCATACTTTTATTAAGTATTCACAACTGTATTCAGGCTAGTGCTGTATTTTATTGATTGTTCTCATTTTAAATCACAAAGCATTCCGAACTGATTTTTTAAATATCTTGAATGTTAATACAGTTTAGAATATTGACACTATGGTGTTATGGTTTGTTGGTATTGTTGGGGTTTTTTTTAAATAAGCTGATGCACACCTCAAAATATTCTGTATGTTCTTTAATAATTTTATGGGAAAACATGTTGGGGAACTTGTAAAATTTTCAAATCAATATACTTTCATTAAAAACAGAGTCATTGTCATACTTTAAAGCCAAGAGTTTTTTTCCTTTCCAATATTATCTAAAAATAATTTCAACACAACTTTTTTCCCTTGCAAAGCTGGAAGCAAAGTATTAATTATAAATCAGGACCAATCACTCAAGGTGCTTTCCTAAAGAGTGTCCTTGGAATCCAGTTGCTGTTTGCAGACACATTAATAAAGTGCAAAGCTTTTAAATTTGATTGCTTCAAGTTGAATGGATGGGTCAGTGCCAAACAAATTGATCTCATTCACACAGCATGGTCTATAGAAAACTATAATTCCATTACAATGAAAGAGCTCAAGTCAATAAATAAAATACAGATTTTTTTTTTTTAAGTTACCTGAGCAGCTCATTAAATGCTCTGTAGGACTGTATGTGCAAGCTGCATTATTTATCTGAAACTAAAGCCAACATGCACTATTTGAAGAGAGTTTTTATATTTGACACTGTGTGTACGGGTTAAAGGCTACGTGTCTGACAAAAGGATCATTGGAGTGACAGGACTATCAGTTCTGTCAAATGAAACAACCAGGGGTCAGTGGTGGCAAAGACATACCTGCCAGTATCAAATGAAAGGATGACCTTTTGGGCAAGTTCTTGGTTTGACATTTAGAAGTTCAGCCCCCATTTCAAGGGAATTCAGTAAATTGCCTACTTTCTCTGTAGCCCCATGCCACAGCTGGAAAAAACAAAGGGGACTAATAATCCTTTACCTCAACATTTTATGTGCTGTAGGGATAATTATTAGGTACCTGACTCAACAGAAAGAGATCAACCTTGAAAAGGGATCCTTGAAAAGAAGTTATGAAAATATATCTTAACAAAACCCTGAACTAGCAGTGAATAAAAACGATGGCAAAACCAGCAAATCCATGTGTAGAAACCGGATTATATCTTCTTCTATGAAAATTTCAGTATGAAGACTTTTCCAGTAGAAAGACATTACTAAAAACTAAAACACCATCAACAATTGTCCTTATGACATAGAATTTATGTCCTGCTCCACAGAGCACACTGTCAGAGCTTCTTTTACCCCCTTAGCACTCATGCTGCAAAATAAATGGTCCAAAAACCTGGAAAACTGCCTCTTTTCTCAATAAGACTAATATGAAGGAATTCTACACATTATTGTTTGCTTCACTAAAATAAACAAATCAACAACAAAAAGAGTAAAATCTCTTCTGTCTACTGATAATATGGTTTCCAACAGTTGGAGGGCAGCACATCAAACAAAGTGCATATCTGATAAAAACTGCAAAGACAAATAGGGCAAAATCCTAATTTGTCACTCTGGAGAAGGCACACTGCCCATCTGAAAAGATGATGTGAGCCTTAGCCTACAACAAAGTGCTGCCACTGCCAGCCTGTCTCTTCACTCCTTTTGTGCAATGTCTTCCAGTCCCCAGTGCCTTTGAAGACTTCTTCTACACAGTTGTCATTATAAAAATTAGAAGACCTCCTTAGAGACCTTTAGAATAGTTTCTTCTTACTCCATTTCTCTTCGCTGAGGGCGGAAAGTATTTTAGACCCCTCCTTTCTCACACCCTTCATGGCTCTATACCTATCATTCCATTCTCCCTCCCTTCTACCTGTAAAACTTGGTTTACATGCACTGCCTTTAATACTCTCTTCTGGTCTAAGTCTAAGTTCTCTTCATTTTGGTTTCTACCTTCTGCACTTAACTGAAACTCTTCCTACTGCCATTCACTTTTATTAGCCAAACTCTAAAATCATTACTTTCTTCTCTTTGACTTGACAGATGTTTTTAATACAGCTGATCACATTTCTTCTTGATAAACTTCCTCTTCACTGCATTTCTCTCCTTGGCTTCCTCCTGTGCCACTCCTTCAGCACAGGCTCTCCAGGGGATACTTTCTGTGATATTGTTCAAGTTCCCAAGAAGGGTCCCACACCCATTCGCTCTGTAATCTCTTCTCTTTACGCTAACTTCATCCAGTGAGCAAACTAGCGAAAAATCCACTGCCATTCACATGCTGATGAGTCTTGATCTACTACTCTGAGACACATTTGTTATATTCTGTTCAGTCCAAATTGATAGCCTACTTTATGGATACCCTTGTAAGCTTTGTGTGGATAATAAGATTTCTCAATTCCCTCCCTTCAGGGAAAGGAAATACATTTTCTCAGTCAAAAAGGAGAGCCAGGATATCACACCTGCCAATCTGGACTATGATCCAAGTGTCATCTTTGACTTTTGCTTCTTTCAAAGACTCTCATCCAGGATAAGCCCAAAATCTCACAGATCTGTTAGACATAACCTTTCTAATAGAGTTATTTTTAATCCATCTGTAATGCTAAAACTCCTTTCTCAGCTCTGATGACATAACATACTGATTACTACAAAGTTCATATTTCCCACATTAAAAATTGCAAGCTCCTCTCATATCTCACTGAAACTTCTGCTACAAAGGATCTCTAACCACTTGCTTTGGTCATTTCCCCCATCTCTTCACATTGCTTTAATAGCTCCCTTGTTACCTGTCACATCAAAGGTATGCTAACTATCTTAACTTCCAACACCATACACTTTTTACTTCAGTCTTCCAGGTTACCTCTAATTCATCATCAAGATTTTGGCCTTGGTGTCAACCTTCTTCACCTACTCCTATTTATTAAAAAAAAAAATAAAAAAATCCACAAATATGTTTAAACTCTCTTATATCTTCTTTTCAAAGTGCTAATTTCTAAGATCCTACTATGAAGATGCTATTTCTGTCATTGAACAACTCATCATCAGTTCCTTCTACTCCCCAGATATCTCCATCACCTCTTGCATGCTGTAAATTCTCTGGGGACACACATTCATACCACACCTAGTAAAACAACATCCCAATTCATAACTAGACACTTGAGTATAAGAAGTATATTAGTTATAATAGCATCAGTACTAACAGTAGCAGTAAGAAAAATAATTATTAGCATAGGTGTACACTCTCTTTTCAAAACAACTCTTAAATCTTTGCTAATTTTTAAGGTATTTGCAACCCTTCAAGGTACAAGGGTAAATGGAGGAACTGACACATCATGCTTTATGTTGATGATGTACTACTCTATTCGTTTGACACAGAACACTCTTTGCCTGAGGAAAAGACAATCTTATTGCATGGTTACGACACTGTCTCAAGTTATAAGCTTAATTTAATCAGATCTAACTGCTTGTCATTGATGAACAAAGTTCCCAAATATTTCTTCCCTTTGATTTCCAGAGAGCTCCCATGAGCCTCTGTTTTGGTTTCTTTTCACTTTGAACCATGAAGAAATGGGCATAACATTCAGCATTGTCGCATACACACCTGGCAGTGCTGCCTCAACAAAGCTCAACTTTGCACCTATGCTGTGCACTGCCTCCCTGACATAGAAACAACTTCAAGAGAAACAGAGCATCAGTCCTAGAACACGTTGCTTGGGATTAATCTTCTCAAATGTATATAAATCTTGTCCAAGCTTTTATCTCATATACAGACAGCATTATACTATACACTGTGAGCAATTAGTGAAGACTTAAATCAGTTTCCAAATTAGTTTGTAACTAAAAATAAGTCTTGAGTATATGTAATTTTATTTCACCTACTAAAAATGATTAAAAGTACCCTGTAAAACGATGCAAAGCAGGTGCAAATTATTATTAGCAATTATTAGTCATCCATTCTAAGGATAAATGGCCACCTTCTACAACCTCTGAAACCACTAGTGAAATGAGTCAGTGATTTTCTTAATCCACAACACCAGGTCTAGAAGTGCATTTTAGCAGAGAGATGATTGACCAGCTGTGCAAAACCCTATACTCCAGGTCAGTCCTTGAGCTTAGAGATGCTTGCAAATGTGTCCATAGAAAAAGTCAACTTCTAGCTATTGTGTGTATGCACTGCTATTGAAGTTTGAAAAACTGAATATATAATAATGTAGTATGTATTTTATAATCTTCAAAGTCAAGTTGTCCTAGCACAGCAAGCTAAACAATCACTGAATTTATATGAAAAAGTAAAACTGGAAGATGGCAAATAGTTTTTGTATGACCATTATTTTTTAATTTAGTTTTATAAGGCCAACAAATTTTCTCATGTACGTGTACTGCTTCTACTAATGTCTTAGAATAGGTGTGGTGGTCTTACTTGGCTATCAGACAAACACAGCCACTCGCTCATTCCCTATCCCTCACAGGGAATAGAGGAAAGAATTGGAAGGGGGAGGGTAAGAAGACTCATAGGTTCAGATAAGAACAATTTAATTGGAATAATAACAATATGCAAATGAATGATACACAGTACAGTTGCTCACCACTCGCTGACCAAGCATGGACGGTTCTTGGATAACAATCCCAGAGGAGTCCCTTGTTAATATGTTAAACTTAGTGTTATATGATATGGAATATTCCATTGACATAACCAAATGCCAATCTAGTTTACTAATTTTAATACTGCTCGCCCCCCCCCCCCCGCCCCGACCTTACACCTGTAGACCAGCAAAACAGGAAGTCCTTTGACTTCCAGCAACAATTGAAAACATTGCTATGTTAGCAATGTTTTTCTCATAACAAATCCCATGCTGAAACCAAAACACAGCTCTATTCTAGCTACTGAAAGAAACCTAGCTCTTTCCTAGCTAAAATTCAGGGGACAGGCAAACACTGTAGAGTGATGAAATGCAAATACAGGAACATATTAAATACAGGAGCATATTTTAAAATTAATCATCCATAATTAATTTGTAATTTCTGTTTTCTGATAAGTTGTACTTAAATTGCAGAAAATTAGCCTTGCTGGGAATGATAACGTCATCTGCAGATTTGCAGTACTTTAGAGAATTGTTTTACACATATTTATGTATTATAATGACCATAGATATGTCAGATTATTTAATTTAACTTTCCACTACATTAAAAATATGTATATATATAATCTTTATTTTTAAATTGCACAGTATTCCAGCAGTCTATAGAACAATCTGAAGTAAAACAATTTGAAAAAAAAAGCCAAGAAGGAGTAGATGAAGGTATGGTTAGTTTTTGGTAGTCTTGTTTTTTTAGTGCTTACTGGAGAGCTCCTGTCTCAGCTCTTGCAAAAGCTGATACTGAATGCTATTTAAAAAGTACTAAAGAAGGTGAACTGCATGTGGCTGGATACAACATTTCTGTGTTTTCAAGTCTGTAATTGTTTCTCTTCCTTCAAAAAAAACCCTCATAAACACAGCCCTTCCTGACAGCTGGAAACCCCCAGTCTTGAGGTTAAATCTGTGCAGAGAGGTACTTCTGAACTGACTGTGTTAACATGAGGTTATGCTGGAAGGAGAAATCCATGAACCCCGACACGGCTCCATAGTAACCCCAACTCCTGCTTCCAGGACATGAATGTCCATCTCCGTGTTCCATTGCCTTCCAAAGTATGGACGCCAGCTTTCTCAGGGCCCTCTCATGTGAACAGGCTGACCTTGCACCATACTATTCAGCTTCCATATTTAATAGAGAGATTGAGGAAAGATAAAATATAGTGGATGAGAAAATTAACAAAGAGAATGAAAAAAAACCCAAAAATAATTAATGAAAAATAGCAACAAATTAAAAATAATTAAGTTCATGAGACAATAAAAAGTTAATTTAAAATATTTCAACAATTTTGTCAGACAGATTTGTCACAGTTTCCTTTAGACCTGACATTATTACTTGGGGACAGCAGCAGAATTTTTAGGAATTAAGTCATGTTTTAGCAACTGAACACCTGCAATGAAACAAGGACCCAAAAGTACATTGAAGATTAAGCATTAGAAGCAAGAGGAATGCCCAGATCCTGTACAGACAGATTTAATGACATTTAAAAATAAATGATCCCCTATGCACAAGTGCCAAGTCAGCAGATTCAAAATATAAGCTAAAAAATCTAGTTGCTTCAGACCAGACATACTATTACTGACATTGAGGGACTTCGTAAGACTGCTAGTAAAGCAGTTTCTAGACATTTAAGGACTTTGTGTAACTCTTGCCAATGTATTCAATTTCCACTTTTTTTTTTTTTCTCAATTGATCCACAAAGCCTCACAAAACTGCTATCAGTTACTGTTAGAGATGTACAAGATTGGATACAAGCTTCATATTTCTCATTATTTCAACATTCAGGTTGAAAATGAAATCTGATGCAACTTTACTAGTCGAGTCAGGCAAAAAAAATTTCTAAAATTATTGTCATTTAAACATACTTGCAGTAGTAAAAAGAATGTCATTTACATGAAGCATTTCGTAAAGTCATTCACCAAATTATGATTTTTTTTTTCCTCTTCACAGTGCCTACAAATCTGTAACAGTATATGTAAATGATTGCTCTAAACATATTCTCACAGTTATCCCATAGCTTGGATTAATCATAGTGAAACAAAATGCAGGAGGGTTTGTGTTTTGGGGTGGGTTTTTTGCCCGATGGAAAGAAATCTGCTTCTGAGCCAACTTATCCCAAAATGGGAGGCTTTATTTTCAGTTAGATTTTAGCAGTTTAATGAGGTTTGCTTGCGTTTTAATTATAACTATTATTCTCTTGAAGCACAAAGAGTCTCACTGTATTGCAAATGTCAACAATAGCAGACCAGATTTTAGCTTGGAAGAAGAAATAGAAAACCAGAGGAGGATTTAGAAAAAATAAGGTAGATGTAATTTAATATGAGCTATCAAAAGGATAAAGTATTATTTCTACAGCTCTATTACCAGTACTCACAAATCAATACCAGCTCTTTAAATAAAGAAATTGCCTTATAAAAACTGAAGAGGCATAAAATTTTTTTCCCAAAATTTTTCGCCAATATTTCAAGGTGTTTATACATTGTATATAAAACAGAAATATGGACTAATATGCTGAACATTTTCAACATAAATAAAAGGATATGCATGCCAATATGAAATGCCAGGTGCCAGAAAATTAGTATTAAACTATTTTTCCTGTTAAATTCTGAAAAGCAAAGGTCTTTGCTTCCTATGAGAAACTATTTTATACAATTGCTTGTGGGTGCAGATTGTTCAAGACACCATAAATAATACCTGCAGCTCCAGTCAAGTAGTAGTATGTCACCAACTGCAGAAGTGAAAAGAGAAGGCTGGGGCAATGTTCACAAACAAGTGCCACCTGGGAGTGCTCTGGGACTAAGATACTCAGGATTCTCAATGACCAGGGATGAAGGAAGATCGCAAATCAGTGTGAAATTATCTCAAAAGCCTAAACCAAAAGCAGAATAGCTATATTTTTATAAAGAACCACTCAGAACATCTGTCATGTATTAGGGTAAAAAAGAAACAGAGAGCAGTCAGCTTTCCAATGAGGACACAGAGGTGGCTACATGAACAGGGCAGACATAGATTACAACAGTTTATCAAACTTAGTATTATTCTGGAACTTTATAGCTTTAGCTCACATTGGCATTGCAGTGATTCAGATAATGCTGCTGCAATGATGCAGGGCTTTAGCATTAATTTTTAATGCAATTAATCTGCTCTCTTATTATTTAAAAAAAAAAAACAACAACTTGTTTACTATACTAGGCATGCAAGAGTTCTGGTTTCTGTTAGTATGCTGCAGTGATATGCATATATACTGGCAACCTTATTTCAGTAAGCATACTAGCTTACAGGCAAGATAGACTCACAAGTAATGATATAATTTTCAAAGATGCACCTAAACAGAAACATTTTGCACTTCAGTGAAGCTGCCAAAGACAAGTAATGGTGAGTTAAAGGTTTTGTAAAGCCAAGAGTTCCTTCTCTTTTCAAATGAATAACCACATGCAATTGTGTTGCAGCCTCCATTTTACTGGTTTTCAAAGGAAAGGTAATAATACTGAAAAGTAGGATGATTGAAGTCTATAAAGCAACTGATATCTTCAATGGTTTTAAAGAAAAATTTAATTAAAATACATATCCAAAACAAACTGTATATGTTTTGTGAAGAAGAAAAAAACCCAAACCCTCCACAGATAACAGTTACTGCACATCTTCAATAGGAAACTTGAGAAACACTGAACTAGAAGATCTCTTCCTCCTCTTCAAATATGTTGCATACATAATGTACAAAGTCTGAATTCATTTACACAACAAATGTTTCCTGATATATCATCAGAAGGACCCAAGGGCCACCTAGAACATCCTTCAAACTACTTCAGGAAAGATGGCTAGACTAAGTTATCCAAGTGTTTTATCTAGTGAACTCTCGAACACCATGAAGAGCAATGCCTCACCAACCTCAGCCATGATCACCTTAAAAAATTCCTCCTCTTCTCATGTTTCTTCTCAAGCATTTGTTAATTGTATTCCCTTACGCGGGCTGTATATAACGCATTCCTGAGACCTGTCTTCATAGGTCATGCTCCCCTATACTTTTATCATTTTTTCATGTCTCTTTGAACTGTTTTCACACATTCATGTCACCATGTAGTGTACAGCCCTTAATGATAAAAGCAATCCATTCAAATATATCTCTACTTGCAACTGAAAACATGTGTCCACTGGTAAGTGGAAGAGGCAGGTGAAATCTGGCTGTCGCAGAAAGCGAATCTTTTGAGTCTCACACATCCTATGTCTGGGCCAAAGAGACTAACGGAACACCTGAAAGTAAAAAATCTCCTTCTCATATCTGAATTATTAGTTTTTCTTCTTTTCTTTCTATATATTGCCCTGCAAGGAGATCACATAGTCTTCCAAATGGAATACCATTTTTGCTGTTAGATGCATACCTCAATTGAGACTGGTTTTGCATATAAACTGAAAGATAGCACCAAGCCAAACATATCAGGTATTTTTGTAGGTATCATTTGTCTCAAAATTATTAAGAATTCTTTAGATTCTGGTTTAGATTTAGGTTTACTTTAATCCCAAAGTGACCTTTTAATGCAAAACCTAGGGTAGATGACATTTTATAAATGCATTTATCTTCTGTTTTCTGAATAAAGACTGATTCTATGTTCATATGTGTACCATTGAAAGATTTTTTTTTCCTCTCTCCCTCTTTCTATTACTACAGTCAAGGCTGTTTTATAGAAGAATAATGAACCTTGAAAACTTATGAAATGTCAGTAACTTCTCCTGAAGTAAGTTTGACACACGGCAGAACCAGACTTTGAGGATGACAAGCCAGTAAAGTGAAAATTAAAGAAATAAACCTAAAACTGAGATCTTCTAGGATTTGGAGTTTTTCATGTATGAGATGCCACAGTCACCCAACTTTGTGCATCCAGAGTCAGGTGATACCTCTCTGGCTCACCCGAGAGATGATAAGCGAGACTGAAATCTGGATCTATATTTTTAGCAGGAAAAAATTATCACTTGCAATATCACAACAGGTGAAGAAATCTTGTACCAGCTTCCAATGGCTGATATCTATGACTTAAGCTAAGAAAAAATTGTTAAAACCATTCATATCAGGGTTCATAATCCAGACACTAAGAGTATCTTTTTTATTCTGCTTCCATAGGAGGGTTTGTGTGCAACATCTGTCTTTTTAACGAAGATAAGTTACTAGTCAATAGACGTTAATAAGATATTTTTGAAGTTTTTTAGGCATTTTTCCCTTGCTAAAAAATATCAACTATAAAACTGAAAATCTTAATAAGGAACTTCTTATAAGGCAAATCTTCACATGGAATTTTCCATTTCCATAAATTCATGAAAACAAGGTATAAAACATTTTTTTTCTATTTTTTCTTAAGTTCTTAATTGTAATGTGAGCTAAAATAGAAAAGATGCAAATAAAGATACCCAAAATTAAAAAATATATTATTTGACTTTTTGTTTCAGGCTATTACTTACATTTTTTAGAGACCTAGATTTTTTTCACAAAACTGAAAATGGAAATTGTTTCAAAACCTCAAACAACTTCCAAGGTGCAGAACCAGGCTGGTAGCAATCCTAGTTGGTATATAGCTATATAGTACCTATGGCATAAAATATTTGCTAACTGTGGAAACATGTAAATCCATCAAAGGCACTTACTGCTGCACGTTGTAAATGAAGTGTTTCTTTAAATTATATAAGAATATGCATTTCATTTAAGCTGAAAGTTGTCATTCTAGACTGTCTGAAATTGTGCTGTAGATAACTAGTTGCATTTATTGACTGAGGTATTGAGGAATCACAGTTATTGTAACTCTTCATGAAGTGTAAGCCCAGGCTCTGCTAGCAAAGGATTCTTCCCTACACCATGCACTTCGTATCTCAAGCCTTTGAGAGTTCTTTTCTAAGATTCAAATTTTCTTTTATAAAGCTTTTCTGAATCAATCAAGGTTCAATATAGGAAGATTGCCAAATAAATTACTTTTCATTTCTGCCCACAGTTAAACTCCTGCAGGGATCTGGAAATATATCAAGATCATTAGCCTTAATACCTATAATACACTCTGCTTTAAGGTGAAGTGGGTAGTAAAACAGGTTAATACATTAGCCCTTACACTTGAGAGACCTGCAGGGTCCTGACAGTGCACACACAGAGCTCTTAAAAACATTTCTTGGGCCGTGTGCACTGATGAGGGACAGACATTCCACTCAGAGTGGGTCTAAATAAATAACATCTGTTGATTTCTTTTTAATACCTGGTTTGGATACTTTGTTAGGACTCACTGGAAAACTAAGTAATATGTATTTTTGATGGAGGCCTGCTATGAAGCAAATGACTGACTGAGCTGCATATAGCTTACTACACTTTGAGGGCAAGTACTCCCTCATTCTGCTACTGAAAATCCCTGTATGAGCGTGAACACAAGTTGAATTTGTCCTTGTGCTTAGTCTTTCCCAAGCTACAACTTTGCCTCATTTATTTATGATAAAAACTTACCCTATTAATTTAAAAATCACTGATGAACATAAACCTGGAGAATTTACTTATGGTGATATATTAAAAAAAACTTAATGAGCTAATTTAGGTGTGGGTTGTTTTGTTTGATTTTGGTTTGTTGTTTATTTTTTTTTTTTTTTTAATTTAGCAGGCTTTGATACAGCAAAACTTATAATTAGAAACAGGTTTCATCCACATTTTAATTTCTTGGTTCAGTCTTATCTCTGGTTAGTTAAAAAAAAGAATAAAAAAACTCCCACTTCATTGCCAAATTCTTCGCTAATGAATATACATCAATTTATGCTGAGGATCCAACTGTCATTCTCAACTCTGACATACAAAGCACTGTAAAATAATTCATTATTTAACATTAAAAAATGGACAAAACTAATTAATGCCAAAAATTAGCCCACAGCACAACATTAATTAAAGTTTCCCCAACAGCTACCTCCCTGTCCTAATTAGCCTTGTTGATTTCAAGAAACCATTAAGAAAAAAGACAAACGTATAATTCCTACTTCATACTTGATAAAAAACTCTGTGATTCAGCTTTCAAACATGAATAATGTGCCCTTTTAACAAGAATTTGGAGATTTCCACAATAAAGATTACTCTCTCAGGCATATTATATTTCATTTCTAATAGACTAGAGTAGATTTTCTGGTCACATTGACAGTGGTTGAAATCCAGGTCAAAAGTGTTGGTATGGAAGACAACCAGAAAAAAAAGAATTGCCTCGTAGAGCTGGACATAATATTGAAAGTGTCAATCTGGCCCATGCTGTCCACTTGCACAACCACAAAGTATGCATTACATGGAGTACCTGATATTTCAACTCTCTGGCTCTAGTGTGACAATCTTATTTGACATTTAGCAACCAGCACTGTCAAAATCTACCACTTCAGAAAACATGGCAAGGTATCACATAAAGAATCACATACGTTTTTGAAATGTTGATGATAAAAACAACTGTGCACTGACCTCATTAATAAAAGTCTGGGCTCCCCGTGGGCTTAGGAGTAAGATAGCCCTTCGCAAGGTATCCCGATAGCGGTTCAGCTCTTCTGTTTTCATGGTAGTGAAAAGGTTGGCAAAGACTCTGCTGATGTTCCTGTCCACTTTTTGTAATGATACATCAAGTCCCAGTCTTGAGGCCTGATCAAGAAATCCCTGCAGTCCACGTATATCTGTAACACAGGAGAAGAGGAAAAAAAAAAAAAAGAAAAAAAACCACTGCATCAACCTTCACCAATTAGGCAAGCATCACTAATTAGGTGGAAAAAGACTTTTACTTTTTTTTCCTGCAGTGCTGCCAGAGGAAGAGTATTCCACACAGCCATCTTCCACAGCTCCCTTTCATTGTCAGTGTCAAGAGGGAAACTCCATTACCTTTTTCCAGAGGTGACTAAAAGATTCTTAGGAAGAACCAGTTCATGTAATTGGGTGGCTGTGCATACCCCACCCTAAACTCAAGGCCACAGGACTTAACACTGCACAAGCAAAAAGATAGTCCCACCTCAACAATATCACAGTTCAAACACAGAAATCCAGGAACAGATTAATAAAGCAGGGGGATAAATCACTCACCCCTAAACTTTCCTCCTTCTACCACAACCTGTCTTACATAAGATCATGCCTGCCTTTCCCAAGAAAAAATTACAATACCCAGAATATATACAGCCCTCCTTTTGACTTATTTTTTTTTTCCTCCTTTTCCTCTCCTATAAATAAGCTACACAACCAGAAGTTTACTATTAACAGTACACAAAGCCCTAAAATATTAAAATGTATTATAGTGCAAAAAAATTGGCTTTCAGTTGGGGAAATCACTCAAATAAGCCCCTTCAAAACCTGTTCCTTTGAGTTCGGTCCCTCAACTTCAGGCTGGTTAAAAAAACATATTTTCCTAACCATGTTTGTTAGGATATTAAATGGAGGAATACATATTTCATATTATGTTCATGCTGAAACCCAGTCATTCAAGCTGTACGCTGTCTTCATGACTTACAACATTTTTCTATAAAAATTATCTGAGATTTTATTTTGTAGTGAAATTTAAAGCAAGAACAAGGTAAAAGCTTATACTGAACCAGGTTGCTCTAAAAATTAACAGTGACCTGATCACAGCTGCATCATATCATTAGGAGCCCTTAATTTTGGCTGAAACATGTATAACTTGTCTTGAATAAGTAAGTATTTAACTCTCTTTTCTGACATTCATTTCTTGCACTTTTATCACCAAATTTCAGCTCGTGGGTGAAGCCAAATGATATGTTAGAGTACATTTATTGCTGCCATAGTAAAACCCACTCTTCAGAAACTTTGCTATAACTCTAATGATCTCTATAAACTAGATTGTAACAGGTGGTAGGTGTGAGGTTTTTTGTTTGTTTAAATCATGGAAGCCATCCTCTTCTGATTAAATTCTAAGTATCAATTCCATAGACACTGCTAAAAGTCAGAGGACTGAAAATCAGTTTGGTTCAAGTCAGTAGCATTCCTTGCTGCCCCATCTGGGTGGGCTCTTAGACCACCATCAATCTTGGTGCTGCATGGCCATAGAATATACATGTGATCTAGTCTCCACCCCGCCTCCCAAAAAAAAATGTTGTGTGACGTGAGATACAAGTAGCATCTTACAAGGATATACCTGTTTAATATCTTAGCTCATGTACAAGTGCAATATATTAGGGTCAATAAGATAACTAGCAAAAATTATATTCAAAAGAAAAGCACCAAAAGTTACCTTCACACTTTTATCCAAATATGGAAATGCTTGTTAATGTGGTTAATTCAGCTTCAGAAAACAGCTGAATTACGGAGAAACATCAGAAAGAATACAAATTAAGGCGGGGTTGTGCCAATCACAGCAAACTCTTCACTGCCCTTTTAGCTTGGGTTTAGTTGATAAGGTCATCCCTTCAGACAATCCCACCATCAAGAAAGGTGCACTCATGAGGATTTTGCTGGTGACTTAGGCAAGTGTATAGCAGTTTTGTCACACTGTCAAATACCTGCTAGACTTGCTCACTGTCTAAAATCCTGAGTCACTGAGGAAAGGAAGAGGCTTATTGTTATGCAGGCATTTCTGGAAAACGCCAGAAGACTTTAGCACTTGCATAACTGCTAAATATTGCAGGTGTGCTGAAATAATGACAGTAACAACTGTTGTTTACAGGTTAAAGTATTTTATTAAAGCTGTCAAGTTAAGTTTGTATTTTGCTAATTTAAATTCAGTAAACTAGCATTCATTACTATACCTATGCTCACTTTGTGGATCTGTGATACATGAAACACAAAGATTTTTCCTTTAATGTTGTTTAGTCCTTCAAAATTACTGCAATGCTTGACAAGCAGTAAGAAAATTCCCTTTTTTATAGTGCAGAACTACTTGTCTTTTTGTGCAAGCATCTGAAGTTATTTCTGCACAAAAGAAAGCTGTTTACAAAAGATTATATATGCTGATATAGCTCTAGGTTGGTTTTTTTTTTTGCCTTATGTTTTCAGCTGACCTGCTGAACTACTGGTTAGAAATATTGTTGTAGACCAGTGCAAAATACTTCATGCACATGGCGAGACTATTTGGACTTGAAATAGCATTTTGTATTCCCTTATATGTCTTTCCTTCAAGGAAAACTGTTTATTTCCCAGTTTGAAAAATGGAAAGGATTCAGAGTTTTTCCAGCTTGAAAGCAAAACAAAATTTGAGATGGAGTTCAAATGTACAAGCACAATCTGTCACTTTTTCATAGGTATAAATGCATGTGAAATTATTCAGTGTTGGCAACTAGAAAGAACTGCATGACTGTATCTTCCCGAATGCTGACATGCCTGTTCCTAAATGACACTGGGGAAGAGGAAAAGGCTCGGTTGGAATTCAGAGGTGGCAGTGGGAACTGAAGAGCAGTGTTTTCAGAGGTGATGAACAATTTCAGGTGCCTACATAATGAGATCACCTTCAGAAATAATTATTTGAAATCATTACCAAGAGGGCAATCATTTCTTAAAATGCATCAGTACACAAATACACAAGCACATGCACATATGCAGACACATCTGCTTACAAATCATAATGAATTAGTCTCAGTTTTATTTTATCTGACATATCACATAGGAAGTGAGTTTGATACTGTCATTTTTTTTCCCCTCCATTTAATAGATCGCAAATCCATGTAACATAAAAGAAAAACTGAGCTTTGTTCCATGGCAACTTAAACAGAAATATTCACAGAAACAGTTATGAATTTCCTGCCACTTCTCATAATTTATGACACTTAATCCTTCATTTTTTTCAAGACTTAAGAGGAGTCTTATAAAACTCAGAAGATTTAATTTAAAAAAGGATTCTATAAATGCTTTTGTCTGTTAAAATACACGTTTTCTGTCTCTTGTAGTGACTTTTTTATTAAAAAGTTCAGATTTTAACATTAGAGAGTTATCTTGAGCTATCACTAATAAAATAATTCCTTGTGACTATTTATTTAATACTTTATAAGAAAAGTATAGCAATCCAAACTCAATCACAGTCTAACACTTCTGTCTAGAAGATCTGATAAATGAAGGACCAGTTTGATGTAGCTACACAACTTACAGCTATCTCTACCCTCAGTTTTGCAATTAGTTACTTTTGCTCAAGGGGTAGCCTACATTCAACCATAAAAATCACATAGTACTACTTTAATTCTTTAATTGCCCACCTGATAAATGCATGCTCAACATGCAGAATTTCAGAGACAATATTTGAAAATGTCTCTTTAGAGAATACCACTCCCAAAGGAAAATGACACTGTACAAAATGAACTCAGGTAAGCACTTCTCATAGAAGTGACCCGTAAAACCATGTAATAATTGGATATGTTTACAAATAGTCTAGCATCAACCACAGTCATGAATTTAGCAGTTCGGAATTGGAATTAACTCACTAGAGTTTCATAAGAAAAACAAGCTTCTTATAAACTTCATCTCTCTTCTGTGACATCAGGCTGGAAACAGAATTTTTGTGGCTCAGAGCCTTCTTCCTAACTCTGGCAGATATATCATATATTCAAGTCTGATAACAAAAGAACAAGACAATTTCAGGGATAACTACTACAAGGAGGTAAAAAAAGCCTTGTCGCACTGCTGAAATATGAATTCTGTCACGGTGACTTCAAAACTAAGGCTTGCCATAAATAAAGAGCTTTATTGTATAATGGAATGTATAATTGTCTGCTAGAGTTAGGTTGGTCACTGTGCTAGGTGACTGGAACCCAAACATAAAAGAATAATACTAAATGTGGCATTAGCTACCTATATGTATAAGGTTACTGTCATCAACAAAGTATTTAATTTTTATTATATTATCTATAATCTTGCTTACATAAGAAAAGTTTGCAGAGTCTACCATAGCATCCATTTTTCAAAAATTTACAGGATCTGATTCTTGTCCTGGACGCAAGCATGTTTAAGCTATTTTTGCATGAAAAAGCTATGTGGTTGGGCATAGCTAGCCTTTAAGGATGGCTCACTGGAGGAGTTTCCAGGAAAGGAATTTCCAGGAGATAGAGAGCAGTATATTGTCTTTTGAACATAAGTTCGTAAGCCTACTTGACAGAAATAGAGGCAGCACGTGGCCAGGAAACATTTTAGTTTGGGTAGAAAACAGCTGGAAGTAAACTGAAGTATCAAGCTGAAGCTGAAGGCAAAGTAAAGAAGCACCAAAAAATAATTTCACACCCTTTCATTCTTATCCATCACCAAGTAAGTTCTGGGAGGACTGGAGTATCATCATGAAGCTCTATTTTCAAAAGACCTACACCAATCCTTTCACTTATACATTTGTAAGAGGGAAAAGTAAATAAGTGTGAAAAACAATGAGATTAGGCAGAAAGCGCTGAGCTTATGACTTTTGTGATTTGCTGATTGTAGGTTCTATTCTTCACACTTTTTCTTTTTCCCTAGTGTTAGCTTTATTTGAGCATTATTTTGGTGATACATTTAAAGTAGTGAGAAGAGTGTCAAGGATTCTTGGATAGTTTCATTATTTTAGTATATATACACTTGCAAAAATATATTCAACTTTTCCAATATTTTAGGAACAATTTCAAGGCATTTTTCCCTATACTTAAGTTTCAAGAGAAGATAAAAATGTCTGTTTCTTACCTTTAATATGAAGATACTCTTTTGTCTCTCTTAACTGCAAATTGGACAGAATACTTCCTCTTATTATTTAATTTCTTAAGACAGAATAAAATATATATCCAGGATTCACTGATTTGGAAGATAACTTGTAAGTATTCGGAAACAGATTTCCTAAACTACTTCATTTTCATAGGTTTCATTAATTTTATTTTACAATGGTTGTTGTCCCTCATATTTTCAACTACAAATTGTTTACATAAGAAATAAGGGATAACAAGACTGATGTAGGAAACAGAGACGCATATCCTGGCTGCATTGTAAGCTTTCTGAATGAACGATTTTGAATACCATCTTTAAGTCCTTGCTACAGATAATAACCTACTTGAAGGATTTGAATACGCTTTAGTATTTAAAAAAATCAAAAGTGAACATACTTCAGAAGCAGCTGTTATTCTTAAGTTAATAAATAAAAATATTCCCTTCCTTCAAACAATAGAGGGAAGATTATTATTTATGCTTCCATAAGAGAATTATTTTGTCCAAATCATCTAAAGAAGTAGACTTTGAGCAAGAACTGAAATTTTCAACCTAAAATACTCACAGTATAATTTTAACTGTTCAAACAGAGTGATTAGAACAGAAAGTATAACAAAGTATTTTGGAATTGATAAGGTTATATTAATATTTGAATGTAAGTGCAAATGTGAAATTACATTACTGCGGTATATTTCCTACTTTGATAAATATTTTTGTCTGTTCTTAGAATGTATCTCCAAGCATGTAGCATTTCTCTCCACCTACCACATTTCCTCATGTATATCTCCATGACATATTCCCACAATCAGTGCTAAGATAATTGCTAACAGAGAGATGATTTTTCTTCGAACATTAGAACTCATAGTTTCAAAGCAATGTCTGTGATTTAGTCACCTCATTCCTAATGAAGTTTAACTTCAAAAAGCTTTCTGCCAAGAAGAACTTTCTTCATGCAGATATACTGGAACTCAAAGTAGCACTCTGCAATTATACCTCACTTTCTTTTCTTTTTTCTTTTTTCTTTTTTCTTTTTTCTTTTTTCTTTTTTCTTTTTTCTTTTTTCTTTTTTCTTTTTTCTTTTTTCTTTTTTCTCTTTTTTCTTTTTTCTTTTTTCTTTTTTCTTTTTTCTTTTCTCTTTTTTCTTTTTCTCTTTTTTCTTTTTTTCTTTTTTTTTAAAGAAATTAAGGAATCAAAAACTAGACAATTGTTATCATAGCAAGTACTTATAATAACAAGCACAATAAATCCAGTAATTAAATTGGATTTTTTTATTATTTAGCTTACATAAGAACAGCTTTATCAGATGAGACAAGACAAGAAGTTCTGCTGAGCTCCATAACCTGTCTTTGATAAACAGAGTGTAAACCAGGAGCAATCATGGAGCAATACTTCTCTCTAATATTATCCAACAGTTCACAGTTTGCAGTGCAAGGAACTCCTCAGGCAGGTGTGGTTTCTATGCATTTTTATGCACTACACAGGTGCATTTCTGCATTGTAACCCTCAGTGTCTTTCTCCTCAATAAAACTGCGCAGTTGCCCTTTAAGCCCATGTAAACTATGAGCATCCAGACCAGTTCACCTTCAGCATTTTAACCTGGGAATTTTCAGGATCCCATTGGGCTCTCCTTGCACCATTTTACACCCAAAGCAACACACCAGTGCCTACACTCCCCGACCACCCAGGCACTATATAATGCTATTCAGACCTAGAAGCTGCATAGCCTCTTCTCAAAGAGATGAGAAAAAAGCAAGAAAGAGAGGTTTCTGGGAAGAACAAAGCAAGCTAGTAGAAATATGATCTTTGATTTGCCATTTAAATCTAGATCACAGGCTGACATTTGACGATCTCGCCACAGAAACTGAAAATCTTACGACATGTGTTTTGATACAAGCATCAGGATTAATCAAATGCAAGGGTCTACTCAGAACGCCTTGTGATTTCAAAGGCTGAAGCCTGTATAATGGCTGCAGAAAATTTTTTATCGGGCAGTTATGCTGCCTACATCAATTTTGTTATCAGGTATTGTTGATTTTCACTCCTGAACAGATGAGAAAGGGATTGAATATACCATAAAGCCAGATGTGTTGCATGCACAAAGAGATGTTTTAAGATTCAATTTACCATAGGAAGCAGACATCACCGTTAAAAATACTGAAAAGTTACTCTGCACAACTGATGCTTCATACTTGAAACAGTTCATCCAGTCTGAAAGTAACTGGAGCTTCCCAGGAGACCCAGAAGCACAAAAGCCTTTTAAAGGATACAACAGCCCTTTCACATTTAGCATGAAAGGTCAACTACAGATCTCTCCTGCTGGATTTTAACACTTGGCATTCAAAAGCACTGGGGAAACCACCTCAGGAAATTCATTAATGTTGGAAAAAATGTGGACATATGCTACAGTTGATGCAAAAAGTGAATTCACTGAACAACTATCATTTCCATTTAAATCATCCATTTAATTCCTCCAAGTGCAATAATTGCAAATTGTTTGCCCAATGGTAAACCACTAAAATGAGCTGTAATAGCTTCTCATCTCACTACTGCTGTTAATACTTTAAAATACTTTTAAAGACACTATGCAGTGTTATTGATGTATCTTCTTATGAGACAAAAACAAGTGTATTGACACAACCTTTGCTTTTGCTGACATATATCTTAAGTTCAAACAAAATATTTCTTTCATCTAAATTAATTTTTATTATTGCATTAAATTACTGAGCTTAATATTTCTTATGGTACCAGCAATTCTAACCATCCATCTACCAGTACATTAGGAAAGTACATCTATCTTCTTTGCGAGGGCTGAGAAGCACCTTCCTGAAGCCGTGTTGTTTTACATGAACACCTAAATTAATAGTGTCTGTTTAGAATTTTGGGACTGTAAGCCTTTCTGCTCTAACACAAGTGTTATTGCTCCTGATAAGAAGCTGCTATTGTGTTATAAGTTTGGTTATCATAATTTGACATACTAAGTATGCCCCTCATAAATAAGACTGGTAACTCTAGACTAGGGATAAGCAAATACATATAAGTGCATCCTGAAACAAACTGAATGTGTAAAGGGAATGCTTTAAACAGAGAGAAAAAAGGTATTCCTTCTTATTCAGAGAAAACCAGAAGTCACCTGAGAGTTGGAAAGAGATTCATTCTGTATGTCCGTATAGCTAAGTGTCCAGCAAAGAGAAGACAGATGCACATCCCTTTGGTTTTAATGGAATGCAGAGTGAGCCTCCCTCTTATTTAAATCATCTTTAAATACTGCACATTCTGATCTCAATAAAAACCACAATAAAATTACTGCAGATAAAGAAATTAAATTCCCCCTTAAGGAAAGGTTACTGGCAGGAAGACCTTATTCTTTGATATGTATAACAATAATTATTGATTGCATTTATACAATACCTTTCAGCCAAAGATCTCTATTTTATAAACACCTGTACAATATAATATACACTATAAATACACATTACAGGAGCTAGTTGCTGTTTTACCTACTTAACTACACATCAGCAAACAATAATTTAACTTTCTATTGAAGAAACTTTCTCTCATTGGAGTATTTCTGTAGGTTCAAGTAAAATTCAGGTGCCCTGGGCACACAAGAAACAGAAAGGCTATCAGAACTGCTAGCTCTCATGATGTTGTCCATGAAGGGATGGAGTCCCCTTCACTGTGGAAACAGGAATTCTCTTTAAGATTATGAACTCTCAACCAGTCTCAGATTCTGGACAATCAAGTCCTCACTGATGTTGATTTCATACTATCTCAAATCTACACTGTGAAATCTAGATTTCACTGTCAGAAGCCACAGTTTCACTCCTTTGCTTGCTTTTCAGAACATTCAGTACAAGGTGGCACAGGGGCACTGAATCCATAACTTTTCTTGAGCCTTACCACCACCAGTGCAGCATGCTCTGACTGGGTCAGCGTCAGGCTGCCATTATCAGAAAGGCTTTTTTGTCACCACACCACACTCACCATGCGAATGCCAGCTCACATGGAACCTGAGCATGGCCTTGAGCTGCACAAAGCTTGCCTGCCCTGGCAAGCCCATTCTCAACTATTTGGGCAATATTTGGTCACCTGCTGGCAAGCTAAGGGCAATGATGTGCATATTTTTAGCTCAGAACCCAGGAAGATGGGTTTTCTGGCCAAACTTTACTTTACTTAAATGATATTCATCAGGCAGTAGTGATGATGGTGGTACTTGAAATTTTATTTCCTCGGCTAGGTGTTTGACTCAAAGTGCATTTTCATATAAACACTGAATTCTGAAAATTAGAAAAAATATGTATCCTTCTTTAAGTTCCTACTTTTTAAAAGTCCATTTTTGCAGTAGAGCCACCATAAAATTCTGAACAAAAATGCAAAAGGATACAAAAATCAATTGCAGACTCCGCTGTTTTCCAGTGTTTTCTGTTAAAAGCAAGATGAGAAGCATCCCTACTGAGATAAAAAATCTCTTGGAAGAAGTTGAAAAAAAAACCAAAGTTTGTGTCATATATAATGACCATCAGTTATTCCCTTTTGTAGGAATATGCCAATGACAAACAAACAGAAAAAAAATCAATTGACAAATGAAATTATTCGTTTGCATTATGACAACTACTTTTAGTAGGGTGGCAAATAGATGTACTCCATTTTCCAACATGATTCTGATCCCAGAGAAAGAGAAAAACAAAAATAAACCACAAAACACAAAAACAACATACTAGAGAAAAAAACATAAATCTGCTTATACTTTGTCATCAGCTAAAACCTCCTCAAGCATCCTTCTGTTAGCTCCATGCTTTTTGAAAATAATGAGTAATGATTACTGAAAAGACAACTTGTAAAACTGAGGTGGTACACTGTACCAAGATTAGTGACAAAAGATTCTCCACTTATTATACTGTAAAAAATTAACACATTTTAACAGATTGAAAAATGAGATGGTTTAGGCCTTAGTCCTAAAAACATTCAAGTGTGCATTTACCTTTGTGTGAGGAAACACAGTGCCAAGTCTCCTCCCACATACAAAATCTCTCAACATAAGAGTAAGTGTTCACATAGTGTGATTTATTCCTATGATAATAATCTAGATCAACACTTCAATTCATAGAACACACTTACGCCTTCCCAGATGTGAAGCCCTTCTTTCTTAAAGCAGCAAGAAGGAACAAGCAAAAAGCTTCACACTAATTTAAATATCCTCTTGTGCAACTCTCCTCTCCAAATGACAACCCTTTTAACAGCTTGTGCCCATGACTGAATGTGTGGCCTTTGCAAAGGCACTGGAAACTTGCTCTTGAAAAGAATGCCTGTGATTTATTCCATATGTGCCTAGATACAAGAGCATTTACCCAGGTTTCACTGAAGCACTCCATTTGAAAATTAACAACCATCTGTAACAATAGTTTTTCTTCTTCCCTCTGCTATATTTCTATAGAGTAACAGCAAAGATAAATATTTACAGGCTTAGGAAAATAGCATCTCCTAATCAAAAACTTAGATATAGCAAAAGGATAATAGGGAAATGAGAGCATAATGCCACATAGACTTTGACTCCCTTAGTGTGTCCCACACAAATTTCATTAAAATGCCTTTATTTGAACAAAAGCAGTCAAGTACAGTAAGAGAGTCCTTTGTTTACTAGTCAATATCATCCTCAGTTTGGCAGCAGAATAAGTGTCCAAAAAATTCCAGTTGTAACTAACTGGAATCTACACTCAGAGGTACCCAAGTACTTGGACAGGGAAAACAAAACCTGACATTCACAAGCAAGAAGTATTGAGGGTTCTCAGTTTACTTCAGTGATACTAGGGAGTTTTATTTGCATATTTATAAAATTGGAAGTTACTATAATGTCCCCTTCACATGTATTTATGAGTAAATTAAACAAGACAGCTATATGCCTCAGTAAATTTAAATTGAGATTTGATTGTGTGACTGATCAAGACAAAGCATCAGTGCAACTCCCCCAAAACCTGACAAGCTTTTATCTGCTGATTTCAGTTATTAATATGGCCAGTTAGGAAACCAAATATACCCTAAGGTTAACATTTGAATGAAGGGTTCTGTTTTCCCTCCCTCTAATTAACTTAATTACTTAGCTAATGTCTTCTAATTTACTGTAAAGGAATTAAGTAATTCTGAATATCACAGGGAAAATTCTTATCATTAGAAAAGTTTGTGAAGAACATATCTGGCTGAGCAGCACCATGCAAGTACTAGTACCTTTGGTGGGTGCCAGCAAATCTGCATGCCTTAACGTAGTTCACAGAAGCAGACACTGTGCTAATTTAAGTTACTTAAAATAAAGTAATGGCTTGGAAGAGGATAAGATGTCATGCCAGAAAAGATAGGACAATACGTTACTGCCAGGCATCCAAAAATCCATCAATCGAATAAGGACAAGATTTTAACGTAATTACTGACTTCTCATTTTTCTATTTTTGTGGAATAGCTGGAGAGGGGAAAACAGACTTCTCCTTAAGAAAAGACTACATTACTACAATGCAGTGAAAGAAAAAGATAAAAAACTATACATATAAACAGTAAATTCACATTATTTTTACATATTCTAGTTCCTGAGAAAAAAACTAAATCTGCTGAGTTCATGAGAACAATTTAACCATGTGGTGTTTTAATATAAAGTCTATTTGAACTCTAGATGAACCAGCTGCAGGTTTTCAGATTAACATACAGAATTTTTATTTTCATCTTTAACTTTTATTCTGCTCCTCACTCCAGGTAGAATCAATCCCAGGTTTTTATTCTTGGGATACAATACATCACGCTCTGCCTCTTTATAGCTTTAAAATAACTTCCACATACTGTAAGTAATCATAAAGGCTAGATAAAGACTAACATTTCTCATTCTACTAGCTCCTTCATTCACCAAGTATACCTAATGCCTCTCTTAATTGTCTTAAGTTTGAGTTTAAACATGATAACCATAGTGTTTTGATGCTCCATAATATGTTCTAGCACTTCCGTGTCTGAACTATATTCGGTTAATATCATTAATAAATTGGGAGGGGTGGTGAGAAACTTCTTGTAACTTGGATCTCTGAAAGCCAACTTAAGAATGCCAGCTGGAAATCTTTGGAAGGTAAAATAACACTGAGTGTTTTTCTTCAGTTTAGACATCTTTGTTATGCTATCGGCTCAATCTCATTAGTGTAGCAAAAAATTAGGTTCATTCATTCCAGTTCAGGTATTTCTTCAAATCTCTTAACTCACTCATATTATCATTCCTTTGATTATCATGAGGTTGCTTTTGGTCACTGAGTACATTAACAGATTTAATCTGCATGTTTCTCCTCACCCTTAATATTTATTTAGATGCATCTCTTGACATATAACTGCAATGACTTCTACAGCAGCACAGACAATATAGCTGTAAACTTAGGGGAATGAGGCAGCCATGTAAACTTCTGGGAACACCCTTACTTCTGGCAATAGGTTGAAGATACAGTTTCACACTTCATTTCTTTTGACATGTCCCCAGAACCACTGCTGTGCATATCCAGTGACAGGTTTTGAAATCTCACATCCCAGCCACCTCTAAGGCTCTATTACACTATCTGCTGTTTGCATTAAAAAGAATCATTTTTTTTCCCCTGAAAACAAGTATTCAGTATTTGTATGAACACAGCTCTTTTGCTCAAAAGAGTGGAATGAATGACCAGCAAAATGTGTTTTAACACTAGTAAAAGAAAGAGCTGGAAGCTGGGTTTTAAGAGTTAGGAGATCACTGATTAAATTCTTTATGCATCAGGATCTATTTTTTTTCCTCCTCATTTTTTATATAGAAATAGTTTAATACTAAAAATACCAGTTTCTGGCTATATTATAATAGCATCCTGATTTATGCCTTCTTTCACCTCCTATTACCAAGCCTTCCAAGTTAAAAAAAAAAAAAAAAAAAAAAAAGACTACATATTCTTGTTCTTTCTGCTCATATATCTCTGATTTGTGTACTCATATTCCACTCCAATATGGTAACTCCCACACCTTATATTTTGTTAGAATTCATACATGAATTTATATAATCCTAATTTTTATATTTTATATTTCACCGATTGAAACACAATTTAAAATTACTTTTAAAGAGTAGAATGTATCTATTATCTTCCTATAGAGCAGAAATTCAAGTGATCAACAATCGATTTCTTGATTCTAAAATTTTGAGAGGTTTACCTATGTGTATACAAATACTTTTTCCCAGCTTCAACTAGGAAAAGTCCTACCGAAAACATGAGTAACTGTTTAAATCTCTGTAGTATGTGAGGCAGGAAAGAGTAATAGCAATCCATTGCTATAGCAATAAATAACAAGCAATAAAAATATTTCCCTTGAGCAGACATGGTACAATTCAAGTGCAGAAGCCAAAGGAGAAATATTAGAATGAATATAGACTAGTTAATTGGGGATAAACATAGCAGGATAAAGAAAAAAAACCCAAAACTTCTTGAACTCTGCAGTATGGTGATGACAATTTGAAGAGACAGTGAGTAAAAAACCTACTTAGAACAGAATGAATCATCTGAAATTTACAGTGGATTTGGTGAAGTGCATAGTCCCATGGGCTAAAGAGACATAAAGAAAGATAGCAAGGTTGCCTGTGAAAATGAAAGAACTGGACACTGAAGAGTGCCATGGGTATATTTAACAACTGCTAGAGAATAGAAAGGAAGAAAACAACAGATACTGAAGTTTATCCTCAAGTCTGTTACTTCATTTAATTACATTTTTTACCTTTCTGAAGAAAGAAAAAAAAATTAAAAAAAAAATCTACAAACCAAAAATGATAGAGAATAGTCCAAATGAACAGCCAAAGCATCAGCGTCTCCTTCAAGAAGATTCTGGAAGAATGGAAAGAATCTTTCCATTAGAACTAATAATAATAATAATAAAGTAACAGTCATTAGGTGAGGGATATAACCCCTCCATGATAATGTCTGTTCTGTATTCAAGGAGTTAGATTCTTTCTCTCAGTGACAAACAAAGATATATATTGTTTTAAACTCTTACTTAGAAATCAAGCATCAGCTGCACAGTGCAAGATTTCAGGCAAGGTGCAGTTATCCAGGACAAGCACTCATCAACATGGATGATCTTATTCATAAACCCTGTTAAATTACACCTTCAGAAAACACTGCCCTCTGTGCTGCCAACACCCTGTTTCCACATGGGTGCCAGCTCCTCCTCTTCTTCCTCCCTCCTGTCCCACTCAAAGCCAGAGGTCCCCTTCTCACTATGCCTATCCCTGCTGTATCTCTGAATCATATATTCAACTCCCAAAGAGAAGATGCAGAGAGTGCAACTTCTCTGTGAATGTAACTGTTTTCTTATGCTCAGATATCCTGTTTTCCTAGTCTTCCAAAAGAATAGCTGGGAAAAGAAAAGACATTGTGCTATGGAGAGTGCTTCTAGTACATAATAATTTTAAAATAAATTAATTGATCAAAAGTAAATAACTATTTCTAAATCACATTTGAAAACTTCAAATTGAAAAGGATTTCAGTGTTACTATTTTCGCCAATCTTTACTGAATTATATTGTGATGGAGAAAGAGACTCGTGTACTCCTGAAGAGTTAATTTCTTTAGTGGAAACATAGGCAGGAAATACCAAGCAAGCTCAGAGATGTGGCATCTTCAGCCAATGGGATAAGGAAAGCAGTTATTTCAACACTTCTGTGCAGTTCCAGAGTCCACTCCTCAAAGGAAACGTTTAAAATCCAGGACAGATCTACAGAAATTATTGAGTATAAGGAATAAACTTTATGGTGAGAGACTGAAGAGCTTCAATCTACTTTGTCTATAGAAAAGAAAGTTAAGTCTAATGAAAAATTTAAACAAGGATAAAACTGATAGACAACTCTTTCACTGAGCAGAAAAACAGCAGAGAAAGGTCTGCTAGCAGAATCTAAACCAAAACAGTCAGAAAACAAATAAAACACATCTCTTAAACTAGTGAAAACAATTGAACTTATTAGAGTAATTCCTTTGGGATGTCGTGGTTCAGATTAAAGGTTTACAAGTCCTTACGTGAAAGCTTTCTAAAAGATATGCAATAGTGGAAAGAACTGAGAAGTTTAATTTGAAAAGAAAAATGTTATATGTTATGGCTAGTATTAGATGAGTCAAAATATTCCAGCCTTAAATCTTAGACTCTATGAATTTAATGAACATTTCTATTTGTTTGAAAAAATATTTGTAAAGGAAACAAAGCAACAATATAAACCTGAAAGTAAACCTAAGCAGAAAACCAAGTATATACTCAGCAGTGCTGCATCATTGTGAAGATGTGACTGCATGAGTATGGGAAGGTATACACAAGGCTTCAGGGAAATTTCCATCTCTTCGGGAGGAGGGGTACACACAGCTTAGCCACGGTTAAAAAAAGAAAGGACATATACCGAATAACACAAAGCTGAGAAGAAAGCAAAACAGTTGCCTCTGTATCACAGTCTGTATGATTAGGCAAAACCATGACTCCTGAAAGGATCTATCCCAAGAAAAGAAAAGTTATATATTTTCTTAATTCCTTCCCTCACTCTGAAATCTGCCTCTTCTAATATTTAAAATTATATAGTTTTTAAAATAAGCAGTAGAAAAACTCAGATATTCTGGAGATACCAAGTTAAAAGCATTTAAAATAAATATCTACATTGGTATTAGACAATATCCCACTAAAACTATATTACATGTTTTGAATTCTATAAATCATACAAAAAACAATTTACATAATCATCAAAATTTGCATTTTACACATATTATGATGAAAATAAGTTTACAGAATAACTGTTCAAAAACTTTACCTCATTTCTGATTTTATAATTCACTACTGCAAATGAGTTTATGATGTTTATCTGACACTGTCTTTGATGTTTCATATCTTAGTTTCTTTTCTTTTTTTATTTTTTTTATCCAATTTACCTCTTATTCCCAATGCAAGAAATAGCCACTTTGATTTACAATTCTCTTCAGCCAACTGAACAGGATTATATATATAATATATATATTTTTATATATATATATATATATATATATATAAAAATTAAAGATATAAGAAACTAAATGAAAGCTCATATTTAATATTTTTTTGCAAGAAAAGGGTTTGAGTTTTCCTTTTTTCTATTTATAATTTTGTTTACAACTTTAGCGTGACATCAGTGGAAAGACGAAAATAAGCTACAAATATAGCCTCTAAAGATATAAGCAGCCATTTGTTGCAGTTTTCTACATGAATAATCGGACTCCAGAATTACAGGGACAAGATATACTACGGAGATTTAAAGAACAAGGTCAAACATCATTCTATCTTTAGACTAGTAGATACTACTATTTTTTCCTTTTTAAAGACTTTCCAAACACCTACATATGCACTCAGATGTCTGTCTCAAACTCATTAGATGTCCAGTGCCTATTTCTGTTACATCCTGTACTTCAACTAATATGAATGTCTATTATTAGTTCTCTAATTAATAGATTTCTTATAATCTGATTATTGTCACGAATGCAATGCTCAATCTCCCCTTAAATTTGCCCTTTTTCCTTTTAGCCTCTTCTAAAAGCATCTGAAAATTGTATTAGACTGAAAATTAAATTTAAAATATCCTGTAGGTTCATTAAATTTATCTGATACAATTTTTAGGGATTACATGACACAGAAATTGCTAACTCCGTATTTTGCTTTCAACATGTGCTTATAACTAATGGAAACTTAATAAAATTAGAATTTATCATTCTTTGTGAAAGTGGTTATCAAACGTTTAACATCACTTCTTACTTTTGTGCAGTTCTCTGGACTTGACTATGTCCCCATGTACTCACCTTGTGGGGTTTGTGTGTGGGGGAAGGAGCCAACCTGCAAGAAGCTTCATCAAGATGCCTTGGCTCCAAGACGTACCCACCCCAGCCCAGGCTGAGCCAAGTAGCATGGATAAATGCCTCTGCAAATCCATATTAGTGAGGGGAAGGACTGTCTTGAAAAGAAGAAGGTGGAGAGAACCTGGAGGAGAGGCCATTGACCTGTAAAAAGACGACCATCGGCCTAAACAAAAAGAGCTTCATTCCCAGGAGAAAGGAGGAGGAGAGAAGGACAGAGAACTTCAGAAACCAAATTCAACAAGCATGGAGAAAGATAAGGTAAATGAGGTCCCGTGCAGCCCATGGAGGTTCAATGGTGGAGCAGATACCCATGCATAGACCATGGAGGACCCCATGCTGGAGCAGAAGAGTTGAGCCCAAGTGCAAGTGTGACTGAATTGAGACCTCAGAGTCATTCAACACCGGAGTGTGGGTAGGCCCCCAGAGCCTGGGCGTGAGGAGGTGCACTGGACCAGAGGTCCTTCTGCAGCCCATGGATATCCCCATGCTGGAGCTAGGAGCTGTGCCCGAAGAGATCTGTGACTATATGGGAAGCTCACTTTGGGACACTTAGTTCGTGGACTTTCATTCCAGGAAGAGTGGCAGAGGTGAACTGACTGAACCCCCATTCCCTGCCCCCTGTGCTGCTGGGGGAGAAGGTAGAGAAATCAGGAGCAAAATTATTTGGGCCCAGGAGGAAGGGAGAGGTGGGGGAAGGTGTTGTAAGATGTGGTTGCTGTGTCTCACTGTGCTACTTGGATGATTGGTAACAAATTAAATTGACTTTTTTTCCCCCAAGTTGATTCTATTTTGCCTGTGACCATCACTGGTGAGTGAGCCATCCCTGTCCTCTTTGTTGTGACTCCCCTCCCATCTCATTGGGTGGGGGGAGTGAGCGCAGGACCACTTGTCCTACCTGTGGGTTAAACCATCACACACTTCTACACCAGAACACTCCCACTTTCACCCCATCCTCACCTCTCAGTCATTCTTTGCATGGAATCATTAATGATCTGTCACTTTCCCCTCTTCCTCCTAAAAAGACTCTGCTCCCCACTTTAAATGTCTCTAAAACAAGAGTGTGGACTCCTTAGGGATTCACTAAAACAGAGGCAGAGTCTTCTCAAGCACTGCAAGTCAGCCAGGCTGGCTACTGCCCTGTAAGGAACTTGGCCAGGCAGGGAGCTGAAGATGCCCAAAACCCCTTCCTAATTCATGTTCTTGCTCTTGCAGACCAGCTTACCCCAAAAGCTCCCTTGCTACAGGTGTCACTATAACATACATTTCATGAACAGTGATTCCAGGATCCTTTCCTGTGTCTCAAAGATGCCTCTCTGCAGTTCCTGTCAACTCCACATGAGCCTTACTTTTCCCACACCTCCCAGAGCTGCTGCAGCAGGGAATGACATGATGGAGGAGAGGGCAAGAGATCTACAAAAGAGGTGAAGGAGAGGAACTAGGGTGTTTTGTTCTGCAAAGGCCTCCTCAGGACTGTAGAATCACTGCTTTGTAAGGTAGGACCTGGCTGTAATTCAGAAAGCGAACAGTCAGCTCCTGAAAGTCTGTTTTGCAACTTCAGCAACATCAAACTCATTGAAAGGGTTAAGAACTCATTATGATCAGGCCAGGATTATTCAGAAGAAATTCATTCTCAAGACTTTTTTTTTTCAGTTTAATAGTATATTTGGATGTTGTCTTCCTAGACTTTAGTAAAGCTATTGATACAGTTTCCCACAGCATTCTCCTGGAGAAACTGGCTGCTCATGGCTTGGATGGGCATATACTTTGCTGGGTAAAAAACTGTCTGGATGGCAGAGCCCAGAGAGTTGTGGTGAAAGGAGTTGAATCTAATTAGCAGCCAGTCATGAGTGGTGTTCCCCACCTGGTGAGTCCAGGTCTCAGTATTGGGGCCAGTTCAGTTTAATATCTTTATCAATGATCTGGATGAAGGGATTGAGTGCACCCTCGGTAAGTTTACAGACAACACGAAGTTGGGCAGGAGTGTTGATCTGCTTGAGGGTAGGAAGTCTCTGCAGAGGGATCTGGACTGCCTGAATCAATGGATCAAGGCCAGTTGTACGAGGTTGTGGTGGTTTAACCACAGAGGCGTGCTCACCCTCCCCCCCCCCACCACACCCCCACCCCCCTCCCACCTCCGGTGGTATGGGGAGGGAAAAATGTAAATGAACGGGGCTCATGAGTAGAGACCAGAGCAGTTTATGAGGATGGTAAGGGAAAAGGGAAACAACACCAAACAATAACAACAACAATACTAATGAAAGAATATACAACACAAGTGATATATGGAACCAAGCGGCTCACCACCCAACTACCAACCTGCTCCCAAACTGTGGTACCTAGTATCCCCCTCTCCCCAGAACTTCCCTGTTTAAATACTGAGCTTGATGTCACATGGCATGGAATAACCACTTTGGCCCATTTGGGTCAGCTTCCCCAGCTGCTCCCCTTCCAGTTCCTGTGAACAATTAACTTTATCCTAACCAAACCAAGGACAGAGGTTCATCAAAGCCAAGTGCCAGGTCCTGCACTTGGGTCACAACAACCCATGTAATGTCACAGGCTTGGGAAAGAGTGGCTGGAAAGATGCCTGGTAGAAAAGGACCAGGGGGTGTTGGTCAATAGGAGGCTGCATATGAACCAGCAGTGTGGCCAAGAGGGCCAACAGCATCCTGGCTTGCATCAGGAATAGAATGGCCAGCAGGACTAGGGCAGTGAAGGTGGTGAAAGGTCTTATGAGGTGAACAAGTCTTATTAAGAGCAGCTGAGGCAACTGGAATTGCTTAGTCTGGAAAAAAGAAGGCTCAGGGGAGACCTTACCACTTTCTACACCTACTTGAAAAGTGGCTGTAGTGAGATGGATCTCAGCCTCCTCTCCCAAGTAACAAACAATAAGACAAAAAGAAACAGCCGCAAGTTGTGCCAGGGGAGGTTTAGATTGGATATTAGGAAAAACATTTTCACCAGAACAGGTTGCCCAGGGAAGTGGTAGAGTCACCATCTCTGAAGGTATTTAAAAGACATTTAGATGTGGTACTTAGGGACATAGCTTAGAAGTAGACTTGGATGAGCTACGTTAACAATTGGACTTGGTGATCTCAAAGGTCTTTTCCAAGCAAAATTATTCTATGGTTTTCTTTTCATATACTGCTGCAGAGTTAGGAAGGTGACATTCCATAGCACACCTTCAAATTCCCCCATCACACTTGGAGTGCCATGACACCCCGTGCCTCTCGTGGACCCTAAGGCTTAGTGTGTGCAATTTCTTAGCATAATATTCCGCCCCTCTTCCCCTTCGTTTGCCTGACAGACACTAAGATCAGAAAAGACAGTTTTTTCTACCATTTCCAGTCAGAGAAAGAAATGGGTAAAATTAGTCCATTTGGATAGAGGTGGGATATTTAGTTTATATAGAGAGAAATGCCAGCTCTCCATACAGAAACAGATTTTTTTAATTATTATTTTATTTTTATTTTTTCCCATAGTTTCCTGCTGTCTTGATCCTGGATAATCTGTAGCCAACTGTGTTCATCATTCTGTGCTCATCAGGCTGACATGCTTTTCTCTGCAGGTGGTCATTCCAGCAAATAACTTCCACCTATTTTGGAAAGGCAATAATATTAAGAAAGCACTGGCAAGGAGTCTTTTGGTACTAGACTAGCAGATTTTGGTCATGAGAATACTAATTAAATCTGACATATAGGGTGAATACAACACATTCTTATTACTCATCTAAGGAATTGTATTGTGCCCATAAGTATTCAAGTTTTTATATTAACTCTTACCAAGTGCTTGCACTAGGGTGAAAGAGATAAAATAATAATAGGTAAAAACTGTTAAAGTACTGGGCTACTCAAATGAATAAACCCATGATTTACATTATAAGAATGCTCAGTCTGTTCATCATATATAAGTAGGGTACAGGTAGAGAGAATTAAATATTTTAGCCACCACCTGTGGCATGCCTAGCAATGCAAAAATATAACCTATATTAAAATGTGATTTATATCATTGGCAGTGATTAATTTTAATCAGTTTTAATAACTGTAGCATTTGAAAGTTAAATTCCATATTTTAATTACCAACGTAAGTGGGCATGTAATTATTATATTCATTATATTCAACACAGATCTTGAAGAACATGAGCCAGAAAACAAGAGGGAAGATATCTAGACTCCATTCCATGTTAAAAAATGCCTAAATGATACAAAGTAATTATATCTATAACTATGATTTTAGATATGTAATTCCCAAATATTACTAGAAGAAAAATTAATATTTTCAATAACCTAACATTTAGTTTTAGCTAAAAAAAATTCTTAATATCCAAGGTAATTTGAATAAATATCTTGTGAATGCTCTTCACAGTTTTTTTGTTATCAAATCGTCCTGCATTTATGTGGTGGGTTGACCCTTGCTAGAGACCGGATGCCCACCAAAGCCCACTCTATCACTCCCCCTCCTCAAATGGGCAGGGGGAGAAAATTATAACGAAAAGCTCGTGGGTGGAGATAAGGACGGAGAGAGATCACTCAGCAATTACTGGCACGGGCAAAACAGACTCGACTTGGGGGAAAAAAAAAACAAATTTACTTTATTACAAATCAAAATCAGAGGAGAATGAGAAGTAAAACCAAATCTTAAAACACCTCCCCCATCCCTCCCTTCTTCCCGGGCTTAATCTCTTTCCCGATTTTCCACCTCCTCCCCCCAGCAGCACAGGGGGACAGGGAATGGGGTTAGGGTCAGTTCATTACACGGTGTTTCTGCCGCTGCTTCCTCCTCAGGGGGAGGTCTCCTTCCCCCGCACCAGCGTGGGGTCCCTCTCACGGGAGACAGTCCTCCACCAACTGCTCCAACGTGAGTCCTTCCCATGACTGACAGCTCTTCACGAGCTGCTCCAGTCTGGGTCCATTCCATGGGGTGCAGTCCTTCAGGAAGGGACTGCTCCAGCGCAGGTCCCCCACGGGGTCACAAGTCCTGCCAGCAAACCTGCTCCGGCGTGGGCTCCTCTCTCCACGGGCTACAGGTCCTGACAGGAACCTGCTCCAGCGCGGGCTTCCTGCGGGGTCACAGCCTCCTTCGGCATCCACCTGCTCCGGCGTGGGGTCCTCCACGGGCTACAGGTGGTCATCTGCACCACCATGGACCTCCAGGGGCTGCAGGGGGACAGCCCGCTTCACCCTGGTCTTTCACCACCTCTTGGGGGGGGAATCTCTGCTCCGGCGCCTGGAGCCCATTCCCTCCCCCTCCTTCTTCACTGACCTTGGTGTCTGCGGAGTTGTTTCTCTTACATCTTCTCACTCCTCTCTCCAGCTGCAAAGTGTGCAGCTTTTTTTTTCTCCCTTCCTTTTTTTTTTCTTAATTATGTTATCACAGAGGCGTTACTGATTGGCTCGGCCTTGGCCAGCTGCGGGTCCCTTCTTGTAGCCGGCTGGCATTGGCTGTGTCGGGTCGGACATGGGGGAAGCTTCTGGCAGCTTCTCTCACAGAAGCCACCCCATGTCCCCTCCCCCACTGCTACCAAAAACCTTGCCATGCAAACCCAATACATTCCACCCCTCGCCTCTGTGAATCACATATTTAAGAATCATCACTAAAATCCACATTCATCACACAATCTTCACAAACTTCTACTCACATCAACAAAAAAAAAAAAAAGAATTCCCCACACCAAAATCAAAATAACTTCATCACAACACCAGACAAAAGTGGACAATTTACACACATAATCCACCCCTTGTCTCTTCACCACAATTAAATCGATAAAATCCCCCATAATTGTCCTACTCATCACTCTTTAGCCATGTTCAGTCTATGTTTTGCCCGTTACCTCTCCTCTCTCCGTTAATAAACTTATCTCCAATCTCTCATGCCCCACGTTGGGCGCCAAAAAAGACTGTGGTGGGTTGACCCTGGCTAGAGACCGGATGCCCACCAAAGCCCACTCCATCACTCCCCCTCCTCAAATGGGCAGGGGGAGAAAATTATAACGAAAAGCTCGTGGGTGGAGATAAGGACAGAGAGAGATCACTCAGCAATTACTGGCACGGGCAAAACAGACTCGACTTGGGGGAAAAAAAAAACAAATTTACTTTATTACAAATCAAAATCAGAGGAGAATGAGAAGTAAAACCAAATCTTAAAACACCTCCCCCATCCCTCCCTTCTTCCCGGGCTTAATCTCTTTCCCGATTTTCCACCTCCTCCCCCCAGCAGCACAGGGGGACAGGGAATGGGGTTAGGGTCAGTTCATTACACGGTGTTTCTGCCGCTGCTTCCTCCTCAGGGGGAGGTCTCCTTCCCCCGCACCAGCGTGGGGTCCCTCTCACGGGAGACAGTCCTCCACCAACTGCTCCAACGTGAGTCCTTCCCATGACTGACAGCTCTTCACGAGCTGCTCCAGTCTGGGTCCATTCCATGGGGTGCAGTCCTTCAGGAAGGGACTGCTCCAGCGCAGGTCCCCCACGGGGTCACAAGTCCTGCCAGCAAACCTGCTCCGGCGTGGGCTCCTCTCTCCACGGGCTACAGGTCCTGACAGGAACCTGCTCCAGCGCGGGCTTCCTGCGGGGTCACAGCCTCCTTCGGCATCCACCTGCTCCGGCGTGGGGTCCTCCACGGGCTACAGGTGGTCATCTGCACCACCATGGACCTCCAGGGGCTGCAGGGGGACAGCCCGCTTCACCCTGGTCTTTCACCACCTCTTGGGGGGGGAATCTCTGCTCCGGCGCCTGGAGCCCATTCCCTCCCCCTCCTTCTTCACTGACCTTGGTGTCTGCGGAGTTGTTTCTCTTACATCTTCTCACTCCTCTCTCCAGCTGCAAAGTGTGCAGCTTTTTTTTTCTCCCTTCCTTTTTTTTTTCTTAATTATGTTATCACAGAGGCGTTACTGATTGGCTCGGCCTTGGCCAGCTGCGGGTCCCTTCTTGTAGCCGGCTGGCATTGGCTGTGTCGGGTCGGACATGGGGGAAGCTTCTGGCAGCTTCTCTCACAGAAGCCACCCCATGTCCCCTCCCCCACTGCTACCAAAAACCTTGCCATGCAAACCCAATACAATTTACTTCACTGTGTAATAGGCACATGGAGGCCTAACTTGCATATCATCCACGCAGTGATAGGTCCTGTAGCATTCCATGAAAGATTATTTCTTCTCTGAGGAATTACAAATCCAAACAGAAACGACAGGAAATAAAAAATGAGAACAAATTTATATACTCTTCAGAGTTGCACTAGAAGTAAACCACAGGCTTCTGGCAAGACTCACAGGATCATTGGCATACTTAGAGGTCTGATGTTGCAAAGAGGTGCCTCATGACACTTTCTAGTCTACTCTTCAATAAAAGTGTAAAGCAACTAGAAATTTTTAAACATTTTTCTAAAAGAAAATAATAAACTAATTCTGGATGTCCATGCCTCCATTCCCCATCTAAATCATTAAGAGCATTTTTTCACATGGGTATTGCAAGGACAAAATGCTTTAAAGAGGGTAAATTATCCAGATTCTACACTAAGAGAAGTAATACTGTCTTACTTTAAACAGATCACTAAGAAACACATCCAACAGCTCAGAAACTCTTTGATTTCTATCTTCATTAAGATCCAAACACCTACTTAAACTAAGCAATGGATAGCTTTGGCACATTTGCTTGCCTCTCCTGCTCTCTTCTCCTCCCCAGGCAAGAAGGGATATAAATGGGCAAACAAGTTCACTGGAAGCTGTTGCTTGGTGGGCAAGGCCTAAGAAAAAGTAGCAGGAGATTCACACAAGGAAACATGTGAGGGGAAAAAAATATTTTAACTTAGGATTGAAGAAGGATCAATAGCAGACATAACCTAAACATTTGGGGTTTATTTTCCCAAGTTACTAGGTGGAGACTTGAGACGATGTTTATTAGTCAGGCCTAGAAGTATCACACCTACCTGATACCATTAAAGATGTGAAAGAGATGCTACATGGATGTTTGTTTTTAGATACTGAAAGGAGAACTCATAAGTCTATGTAAGTAGCTCTGGCACTGGGACAGACATGATCCTCTTCCTTTGGGATTCAGGGAGGAGGCATAGAAGAGCAAAGACCTTAATATGTTTTAGAATGTTGCTGCAGTCTTCTATAACAGAAGACAACCACGTAACGGAAAATGCAAACACATACATAGTTTTGTCTTCTCTGCCTTGTCTACCAACTATCTCTCCACATAGCCCATTTAAAAGTTGGATATATTTCTCCTTTTGTATGACATTTACACATTTTATAAAACATTTCAGCTGTACCTGTGCTGTTCTTGGGCTAGGGCAATGTGCTCTGCTGTAGTTGGAGATTTTTTAAAATTGAATGAAACAAGTCTTTTTCCCCTTACAGAAAATTCTTTATTTCAGATCTAATCTGGAACACCAGCAAGAGTTGTCATAAGCTACTGTAAAGCACTGTGTAGGCTGCTATGAAGAAAGCTAACTCCATTCCAGCCAGACTCACACAGCTGCACAAGTTGTTCCCTACATTTCCCTTCTGACAACGTTTAGTGCTGTTTCACTCCCTGGCCTGTCTTAGAACAGCCCCAGAATTTTACCCATGGATGGGTTTGCAACCTCAAAGTACTAAGTGACAATCAAAATTACACCATCAACTAAATTTTAAAACCAGATACTAGTTATATTTCAATTATTAAGTTAAAAATCAATCAATGTGGAAATCTTTAATATCAAGGGACTGAATAGATTGAAACCATTTGCACTCTGTCTCAGAATCTATTCTCTTACATTGTTTACTGCCAACATGAAGGAATTTAGTATCTATAGTGAGTGACTTATTTAAAATATTACCAGTGATTCTTTTTAAAAATCAATTCTTTCTAATAACTTCAAAAAAGCCCACTAATTAGAAAGCTTTACTGGCAAAATATATCTAATGTAATAGGATGCTGGAAGAATCAATCACTGTAATCATCTGCTGCCATAAAGCTCTATAGAAAGATTACAAATGCGATGTTTCAAAGGAGGGGAAAATTCTTTTAAAACATAATTTGAACTTTACTTCTGAAATATTATGACTGTCATGATCCATCACCCACTATCACTGACCAGACTTAGAACAAATTGAAGCTATGTTTAAATGGTTACAATCAATCACGTGAGAGCAAATGGTAGAAACAGTACTGCCATGTCCAATACATTCATTTCAGATTATACAAGATACAGCGTGTTAGCAAATGGCAAACAAAAAGCTAAGAGTTAATGCATGAGACTAATAAAACCTTGTATATCAACTAATTAAAGCAACCTAGAAAGGCAGAAAACCACCAAAGAGATGCAGTTGAAGCAAAGCTACATTGCTTAAGGTGCATGGAAGAGTGATTATTTACATGCTGAAAATTAAATGCTTACACAAAAGAGATGTTATATGCCACTTTATCAAAGGAAGTAAATGTCCTTGGAAGACATTTAAGCTGTGATAGAGTTATTCAGGTAGAAAAATGACCAATTACCAGAACATAATTGGGGCCTGTTTTGCAGGAGCCTTAAACAGCAAGGGTACTGAGGATGGAATTTATATGGGAACCAAGACATTTACCCATTTTTCAACTGGTAAGAAAGATCCATCCAGGCTACTCATACTTATAAACAAGAATAAATACACAAACAATATAAACGGTTAAAAACCAGTCTACATCAGGTCTATAATACAGCCTTAGTCCAAGAAAATCCTGTCCTGAAAGAAAATCTCACTCTGGATGACCAAAAAAATCTGGAAGTATAAGTTTGTTACATCACATTGGATATTTGCTAAGCTATTACAGACAGAATTTTTTTATCAGTATTTGTTTATCTACAACCATGCATCTTACTACCATAAAGCATTCTGATAGTTGCTGTAAGAAATCATCAACCTTTTACTACCTATTGGACAGCTACCAAAGACAAGTTGCTTTAGTCAAATACCTTATGCCAGGACTTTACCAGGATGGATTATTTTATACTTGCACTTTCAAAAAATAAATCTGAATTGAATAATTGGAATAACCCTTCTTCATTGTCTGCTCATATAGTTCATGCAATCTATCTGAAGTCTTATACTTCCATGCAATAAATTGAAAGAAACAAGTCATGGAGCACCATTTCAGAGCAAAGTAGTACATAGTCTAGCCTTCATTCAACATATAGGCTGAAATTTTAATACAGAAATTGCTTTCATTTCCTGTGAGGAATTAGAATGGCTTTTCTCCAGTAGATGTCTATTAAACAAAGTTATGGTGAGAAACAGAAGGCAAACATTTAAATTCACTATCAAGAGTTTTCATTTTGATTATAGCAATTTCCAGTTTAAAGGAAATGAATATCCAGGAAAGTTTTTAAAATTAATCCTTCCATTCTGGAGTAACACTAAAATTCAGTTAGGAGTGAAATATGATTATTTAATTTCAAATCTTCCCATATAGAAGAAAAAAAAAAAAAAAAAAAGATTCAGTTGTGCATTTATTTGGCAGTAGCTCACTAGGCAGAGTAAAGTAACAAAGTCTTAACAGAGTTCTAAAATTCCAATTTCAGCTTTATTGCTTTCCATCATAAACTATAGATCAGTGATAATTATAGTGCCAGCCTAGTTTTTCTACACTTTCTTTCTTCAAATTCCAAGTATAAATATCGGTGAGGAACACTACTATATTTTAAGGTAGAAAGGAATTGCAAACCTTCTGTCTGCATAAAGGTCATCTTACCTCTTCCTTTTCTAATGCAAAATGAGACATTTGAGCACAAACAAAATATATAGTTAGAGATAATGAGAAGGCTGAATGTCATTTCAAGTCTATTGCCAATTACTGCACATAATAATCATTAATATTAATAGGAGTTTAGAGTATCCAACAAAATAACAACTTGAGCCTAGGCCTCCCACCATCTTGGGAAGAGCTGTCCTGGAAAAATTGTGCTTGTCATTTTGTCTAGAATATGACTGTAAAAAAACTTCTTATTTAAAGTGATACATGCTCAAAAAATTACATTAAGCAAATTGGCATGTTCTAATAAGTCATTTTACTTGAGATAGGTCTTAACATTTCTGACCTGCCCTAATGCTAATCTGTCCTTCAGTACGTTTCCACAGTCATCTTTCCTTCATCCACTCTTTTCTAGCTGAACTGCAGAAGCAGAGTTCCATTATCTTTCCCAAATACTTCAATACCTATACATTGGGTCAGTCAAAGAGTTGTTGCTCCTTTCTTCATTCTTCATAATATTTTTACTGCCTGCTGTCTCCTTTCCATCCTGTCAACACTGTGATATAGGTCTCATTTTTGACACTGAATATGTATTCTTTCAAGCTTTCCTACCAGCCACTGCATCTTTTCCAGTTCACACAAAATACTGCTTGTCCTCTCGCTCAATTGTTTAGATTGTATCACCCTTGTGAGAAAACTTTCAGCAGCACATAATCTATTAGTTCAAGCTCAGAGCCGTATCCTTCCTCATGCTGCTTCTTCCTCATTTTCCACTCTGCTCTTTTGAATATTATGTTACCCCGAACATGCTTTACCAAAACCATTGTTTTTATCAAACACTTTACAAGTTCCTAACATCTACCAGCCTGTACCTTTTGCTGCACTTTCAGAAACTTCAACTAGATTTTTATGGTATCTGGCCACAACACTTTCTGACATGAGCCTTGCTTACAAAAATGCCAGCATCCATGATGAAGCATATGAGAAATGTCATCATTAATTAGAGGCAGATACACATGAAACAAGAAAATTAATACATTCTCATGTATTTCATTTATTTATATCTATACACACATGCTCTCTCTCCCCACATTTTTATTTTACTTGAAAAAGTTCAAAAGGAAATCTGATAACCATTACTAATGTCTGGGAACTCGGCAGAAATTTGAGTTGAACAAAAGCTATGGTCAGGTCTAATGCATAATGAGTCAGATTTCAGCTGTTATCAATGGGTACCTGTTCCCTTCCTACATGTGTCATTGCGTAGAAAGATATCTGAACTATCTCGGACCCCAGAAATAGCCCGGTGCACTCCCCTTTGCCATTCTCGGTGGTGCAAAGCTCTCAATGGTTTTACACCTCAGTATTTAGAGCTCCCCTCAGCAATGTGTAAACTCAATAATGATGCACTCAAGAGCCCATCCAATTCTAAGACTCAGTGAAGTTTATGTGAAGGTAGCACAAAGCTTATTTAGCTAATCAAAGCTGCCTTAAAATCACTAAGTGAAGTGATTCTGTGAGATCCAGGCTTTCTAAAGCTTACACATACCCACTTGGAAAAACAACAGTACAATATGAGAAATAAAGTCCTCATTTTTGAAAACTATGCTGTGCAGTATCAAAAAGATATTTCTCTGCTAAGGAAAAATAACCTCAAAATTTTTAACTCCCCATCAGTCAGGTGTCATGATTCTTTCATTGTCTTTCTTATTTTAGATGGAACAGGAAAAATAAACGGTAAACTGGACCACTTGAAAGACCTAACAATTGCCTGCTTTTTACCTTACTGACTTTGGCTCAGCAGGCAATTTCAAGTGGATTGTTCCTGAAAACAGCCATATGTCAACAAACTACTAGAAGGGTATCTTTCCCCTAGTAGCAGTATAATCAGTGTAGATATAACTAACAGAGCTGCTCTGTTAGTTATATATAACTCTGTCTCAGGTTGCTCTGTAGATAGCCACAGACCGCAATGACCTCAACCTCACCAAGTAACTATCTCCCTTCTTGCAGAATCAAATATTAATCTATTGACAATCCTAGTCCAGGAATGCTGTTCCTGACACACTTGCCTCCATGTTTCATTTATACATTTAGTTATTTAAGAACAAATGTACAGGTTAATATTCAGAGCTTACCACTGATGTGACTCTGTTTAAGGGCAATAGCAATCACAATTATTAAAGCTCAAATACTTTTTAATAAGGCCCCCTAACAGTTGTTTTTTAAACTATTTCTCCTTAAAAGCTTTATTAATATGAAAAAGCCTTGCACAGTCCAGGATCTCTGCAACTACCTAATGATTTTAACTGAAGCATTTATGCCATCCTTTTCACCATGGTACCCCTCGTAAACTAATGATTTCTTCCAGCTTTGCCTATTTCAAGAATGCTGAGTCCAGCATTCATGGAAAACTCCTTTTGCTGGCTAAAACATAGAACCCTGAAGAATTCAATACTAGTTTACAAACACTTAGCTCTATAGTTTCCACTGATTTTAACGAGACTTGTACATTCAAAAATGTAAGCAGAGGTTTGAAAATTTTGGGGTTAACATCACATGTCTGACCACATTAGGTCTTGCTGCTGGCTTCAAAATAGCCTTTAGGCACATAACAACTTCTCAATAATTCTAGAAACACTCACTCAGTACATGGTCAAAAGATAAATATGACCATCCTAAAGGATTCAGTAAACAACAGTAACACAGATAAAATTATATTAACCCTTAAGTGCATGTGTTGCATGGGATTCCTAATGAAGTTGTTTTACAGCTTTCCATCCTTTCCTCCCCTTCATTCCATCAGCTCTGGCTCCACATTCTTTGTCCTCTGCCACCTCACAGGTGCAGACTAATGCTCCTTCAGCATATGGCAGACACACACATACCAAATCAATCTTCTCTTTCTTCCTGTCTCTTTCTGTAAAATGAGGTCAGACTTAATAGAAAAATACCAATGTTGCACTATCTAGAGTACCATATTACCTTGCAGTGACTTTGGAATGGGCAATATCATTTCAAGAACAGGGAGATAGTGTTACACAATCACCTATCCTAGCACACCTACACATGAGACTGCACATGCACGTTCCTGACTCGATGCACTCTGCTTCCTTGTGAGGAATTGCCATGCTTCCAACATGCTGCATGCAGAGGAAGAGCTCAGAAGTATTCCTTCATCTTTATTACTTTTGTGCCCTGTCATGGTAATCAGGGAAGGCAGAAACCCAGGAGAACGGAAAAAAGGCAATGCATATAACTTCTGCCAGATTAATTTCTTTTTAGGCTGGTGAAGAGTTTTAAAAAAAAAATTAAACAAGCATGATTCATTTCCTATTATTCACTGTGAGATCCATTCAATTACTGCTCTAACAGTACATTGGAACAAGGATAGCTCTCGCACACAGGGAAAGGTCAGTCTGACCTCTACTTCTAAATTCTGCCTAATGATTACTTCCAGACCATCCTTTTCCAAATGCAACAGCAGAGAACAAACACACAAGTCCATAATACCACCTTGCAGCTGAGGACCCACTCTGGGTAAGAGAAGCGCTGTGAATCTTAAAAAGAGAACTTATAGAGGGTATTTGCCTAGTATTTGCTGTTGGAAATAAACTTGATATGAGGAACTTAGCTCCAGATATAACACAATCTTTCCAGTTTCCTAGCTTGTTTAAATACAACAATTTGCTCTGGTCCATTCTATACAAAATAATCATGCCTATGGGTAGGCACTAGCCTCAATAATATGCAATGGGACTTGTAGCATGGAGAACTAAAAGAAAGAAACCAGCAAAATATGCTATGAAAGAGGGGGGAAAGGAAGTAACTTTATTTTCTAGTTCCCTCAACCCTAGAAGGAACATGGGTTGTAGTGGAACTTCCCAGATTCGAAAGGGGCTAGTGGGGACAATTCACTTTCAGCAAGTCTTTCACATCAAACCATTTTGGTGAGAGGCTTAGGGGTTAACCTCTGAACAGACAGAAATGCAGATACAGAAGAGGACAGAGACACCAGAGCACCAAAAAATGTATTTGAAATTTTGAAGTCATCTCATAAGTGTTCATATCTTCCTGCCTTGGGGCAGGGAGGTGTGCTACAAAAATAAATGTGAAATTGTTCTTCATCAGTGAAGAACCAGCACAGAAATCTGTGGATAAGACTGAACTGTAGAGACAAACACCATTTTACCTTATGGACTTCCATTTATGAAGCCATCTTCAGTCCCTACCAGCACAGCCTCTGCTCTCTTTAGTGAGCCCTGTCCTTGCCTTGATCCCTGAGCCTCTCTGGAGCTTCCTGGCCCCAAATCCCCGCCTCCTGGTCCTATTCCAGTTTATATTCCCACTCTCACTCACATCCCAACCCACTTCTGTCCCACAGCCCATCAAGACTCTCAAGCCAAAACAGAGAACTAAAACAGGTACTATTATTTCAGTACAAGATGAACTAGCTCCTCAAGGAAAGGAACTGATTGTGTTAACATGATCAGCATGACAGATCATATCAAAACCAGAAATGAAGCCCCTATCTAGCTCCAAACTTCCACAGTGCTAGTAATGTTTAATTTGTAATTGTTTGACAGCATTTAGATTTTGGACAGTGCAAGATGTAAGAACAATGCTGACTTCAAACAGAAGGAGGAGACAAGCATGTACCATTTGACAGCTACAAATGACAGACATAGATTTGTAAGCTCTGCCCTGATCTCTTTTTATGCAAGTGTGCCAATCCTCCTTTGAAGTTACAGGCAGCCCCCTACAGAATACACTTCAAGCAGTCAGAGGAAAAGCTTCTGTATTTTGACAAGATCATGTATATGTTGTCTTGTACAAAACATCTTAAGCAACTGTATTCAAAGTAACCTGTTGATAAGGTTATATGAGTCATCCTCTTTCTCAAGCATATAGTGCAGCAGTTTTTTCAGTGTGCACTTGGACTAAAACAAAAAATTGACCAATCCTTTTTGCACTGTACAAAATGGGAGTCTGTGTTACCAGACACGGCTCCCTAGCTCAGAGGCCAGGCAGGTGGTTATTGACTGGGTGTTTCACAGGAAACAGCATTTGACTGTCTACTCTGAAGGGCTGCAGCATGAAGCAATCAAAACTTTCCTGTCAGAAGACAAAAGCCATCAACTCTCTTACAGTCTTCTCTTCCAGTTCAAAAGACCAAAGCCTCACTCAGTTTATCAAAACTTCTCTTCCACTTGGCAGGCTGGGATACAAACCAGCGTCCATATATTAGAGACTACTGACAGTTCAAGGCAAATGTAACAATTTAATCTAAAATGATATTTAAGGGCTCTAGCATTCCCCAAGCATTTAACCACAGTCAGGCTCTTAAATTATTGATAACACAAAGGACATTTGAACAACAATTTTATCTGATTTAAGAGGCAAGCTGCAGTCTTCTGCTGCTGCTGATTCCCTCCCCTGTAGTTACACTCCTGTATTTTGACACAGTCATTATTTTAGCTCTAACCAATTATGCCACTAAGTGACATCTACGACTCCAGTTGAGGAACATATAACAGCAGCCACTCATTATATCAGCACAAAACTTTGGAAAAGGGTTACAGGAATTATTTTCTTTCACATTTTGACCCATTTTTATGCTTCAATCTATTTAGTCTTGATCTTGATCCCATGTTTCCCATTAACCCACTCTTGTCAAAGTGCTACTGTTGCATTGTGCTGCACTGTAGCCCAAGATTAGAGGAAACTACCGAGTTTCAAGTGACTTTTAAAAGTCATGACTTCGACCAGTGCTCCTCAAATCTCAGCTAGGAAAAACCAAGATGACAGCATTTAAAGATTTTCACTTACTCCCTGAATAAATACAGCACAAAAAACTCTGACATAAGCTATTACTGTGCTGTTCTCCATGCCTTGGGTTTTATCCACAAAGATAATTTTGTAGGTAAGTACATAGTTCGTTTATTCAACTTGTTAAGGATCAAACATTTTATTAGTTCCAGGTTAATTTCTAATATGAGTATCTTTATTAAAAGCAAAACTCACATATGTATTATTAAACCTGTGTCATGTACTTCAAATATTAGTGTTAACCACTGCCACATAAGGACAAGAAGTTGGTCAATACTTAATATTATGTTTAGTGCTGCAAGTGAAAATTTAAAAAACATTCATACATCTAAAAACCTGTATCTTATTTCTAAAAATAAGGTAAGTAATCAGACCAGATACTTAGAAATTTGAAGACTATGGAATTTTCGAATTCACACTAGTTGTTTAAAGGAGTCGGAGTTAGCAGATTGAGCAATCCATCTCAGTCGCAAAACTGTTATAAAGCATTGCATAAAATGTTCTAAACTTGTCTAATTATCAGAAGATTCCTGTACACTATTTGTATGAATCCAAGATAGAGTCAATACTTAACCCGGGGTTTTCATAGTACAGTAAAGCAGAGTCAGTAGCTATCAATATGTTGAATGTAAACAACTTAAACCAATGAAAACAACTGTCCTGGTTTTACTAAGATAGAGTTAATTTTCTTTTTAGCATTTTAGTTAGTGTTTCAGTTCAGACTTATTGTGAGAAGAACGCTGATAACAGTGCTGGTGTTGTGGGTTGCTGCTGGAGCTCAAGGCCACCATGTTTGGCTGCTTCACAGCTGCATTAGGACTGGGAGGGAGAAGTGTAGTGAAAAGCAAAACCCAGAACTGGCATTTGGATGTGCCAATGAAATATTCCATATCATATCAGGAAGGGGATGAGGGGGAAAGGAAGGGGGGGGGGGGGGGGGGGCGGTGATAGAGCAGGCTGTGTTTGGCTGCAAGCTGCAAGCAAAAGGGGTGAATGCACCCAAACCACCACAACAACAAAAGGAAAAAAAAAAATCAATGAAGCACTGAAAAATCATCTGCAGCAAATATTCAAATACAACTGTATGTATTTACAGACTCTCAGGTATTTTTTTATATTAAAATCAAACAGCCATGAAAGTAAATTGAAAAGGGTTTTAACTTCTTAGACACTAGAAAAATATAAGATTTTATTGCATTACTTGCACAGCACTGCATCATGGACTAGATCTTTATGTGTTAATGATTTATTTAGTTTAATTGCTTCCAAGTCAAACCAAGGGTAAGAATTTTGGTCCAGCTGTGAGACCTGGACCCACAGCTAAACAAACAGATGAACAATCAAATAAAATTACCTTCTAAGTCTGGAACAATCTCACAATATGAAACAACATCTTTCTTGATAGATGCATACACTACACATCAAATTAGATCTCTACGTAGTCTTTATTATTCTATGTTTTACTATTTAGGAAAGCAGTATATAAATATTTAACATGTGTGAACAATACACAAGTCAATTTTTGTGAAACTGGTGTTTGGAAAGCTTAAACAAAAAATACTGGTCATAAATGTTGGTTTTCTTTATTCAAACCAATATGTTCCTCTCCACATCCTACCAAGTATACATCAATCAAATTATCTATGTTTGTACACACACACTTCTGTACGTGTGAATGCAAATGCTTAAATGGAAACTTGTGTTATATTCAGTCATTTAGTGATTTCATAATAACTGCTTCTAATCACAGTTATTATCATTATTTATTACTTGGATCATACCCCAGGTGTGAACGGTGCCTTACAGGCAACCAAGAGAGTTGTCAGAGCTAGAGAGTTGACTGGATCAGGCTTCACACCATTGAGGAAACAGCAAGCACTGAGACAGTGACAGGACTGACAGCATGAAGATCTCTGCAATTATCATAAAAAATATGCACATAAAACTAAACACAATTTTAACTAACTACCCTTGTTCCACAGCAGAGTTTCTTCCCTGTTCAGAGATATAGCAGCAAACACCTGCGGTGCTCCAAAGGGAATGGGTGGCAGTGGTTTGTGGAAGTAGGACTTCCACTTCCATACTCCCACTCTACAATTCAGAGTTCCACCTTTTCAGTCACAAAAAGTTCCTAGCAATATAACTAGCAATAATGCAGTAGAGCCATGCAAATCATGATCCGACTCAAATACCCAAGGAATAACCACTGCTCCGTTCTTTAGAGTTGTCAAAACTGGAAATAGGGTTTAACAGGTTCAATAATATTTTTAAAAATATATTTCACTAATGAACAGAGCATGGCAGAAAGCAGTGCACTATTTCTTTATGTGATACTTGACCTTGGAAGCATCTATAGGTGACCTATAAGAGTAATTTATATCTTCTTCTGATCCATTCAACCTCCAAGGCAGAGAAGAGGAAGAGATCTCAGTTAACCTAAAGCTCTCTGCCCCCAGAAATTGCCAAGCTTTTTGAAGACACTCCAGAGCTCTGGAAAATAGGGGGTGGGTTTGGGCTTACAGCTCTTCACCAAGTCAACCAGTCCTTATAATCTGCTCAGAAAATTTAAGTTTAAAACATGAAGGGAAAATAGCTTTGAGTGAAGACTGAGTTGCACTGGAAAAAGCATACATGAAACACATGCACCAAGTGGCTTTACTATGGTCAAGGTAGCACTAGACCTTCCCCTAACACATGCAGTAAAGAAGTATCTTCAATAGCCTTTGCTTTTAATATCTCTTCACTTAAGGGAATGCAAATCTTGCAAAGAGCAAAATATTCCTTATTTTGCCATCCAGGCAAGTATATACCACTTTTCAGTGCAATTACTTATACTCATGTCCGTTTTATAAGTGTAACATTACCACAACTATAATGACAACAACAGAAAACTCTAATATAGTCTACCTTCACTATGAAAGAATGCCTGAAATAGTACTGACCATACTCACATTTCTAAATAAAAACAAAAAAGAGTACATCTCGCCCTCATTTTTACTAAATACATGATCTAAAAAATCAGCTTCTTTTTTTTTAATGTACTTCTAAATAGTATATATTTTTTACCTCTACATTTTCTCCTTCTTTTGTGGTTATTAGAAAAACACTACTCGGATTTGTTATCTCTTCTTTCTTTGTTTCATACCCTACACTCTTGTTTACAATAAAAATTCCAAATGAAAATAAAAGTTTATTGGGCTGTACTGTAAAAACCTTGCAATAGAATGTCATTGCCTGGGGCTAAACAATTTACTTGGTTTTTATCCCCCTCCAGATATTTACAGGATTCAGCCTCATTTAAAATCATGCCACTGAATACACCACAGTTGATGGTCAAGTTTAATTCTTTTGTTTCTAGTAGCTGGACACAACATTTTGATTTAAATGAACTACAGTGTGCAAGTGAAAAAGGACAACCAAGTAGGACTTGGAAGGGTGTTTTTCCTGTATTTCTTTTCCTGAAACTGAACAAGGTAGTGAACCAGCCAGCAGCTGGTTCACTACCCATGCACTAGGGATTCTGAACATAAAACAGATCAGTGCAAGGAGGAGGGGTGGGAAACACACAATAAACAACAGAAAACAAGCTAATGTAGTGTCTGACATCTTTGCCATTTTTTAGCTTGAATGGCTGTAATAAACCACTTGCTTTTTAACCTTCTGTAGCTGGAAATATTTGACGTTTGGCCCTTTTTGTTTTAAAGAATCCTCTTATATTCTGCTGCTCGTCTTCATGATCAAGGCAATAAAATTTCCACAGTGGAAGTTACTTTGACAACTGGCATAATTTGCTTCCACTTACAGCCTCAAATTGCTCTATGTGCCCCAGTGCACTGGCTGGACCTACACAAACTCCACCCTCTCACCTACATACCAGATGTTTGTAACACTCTCGACTTTACAAGATGTCAAGGAAAAGCACCACAATGTGAATACATGGATAGAGTAACTAGGAATTGTTAGAAAACTAGTTCATTTCTCAGAGGTTAAGCTTTTCATATATGACATATGACATGATATTTCGCACAACCACCCATTCAAACTTGGAAGATGCTTTTGGTACAATCACACCAGTGTATCTTTTCTTTTTACTTGGTACAAACTTTTGAAGACAGTTAAATAATAAAAATAAGCTACTGTAAATTTTAATATAATTGGAAATTCATATTCAAATTTTTTAATAGGAAATTCAAAAGTCCTGATAAGCTTCATAATCATCAGGAGGAAAGTTGTGATTTGGGTTAGTAGAAGTACAAACACTGGAAAGGTATCACAGAATCACAGAATGATGGGGATTGGAAGGGACCCCGAAAGATCATCTAGTCTAATCCTCCTGCCGGAGCAGGAACACCTAGATGAGTTCACATAGGAAGACACCCCCACAGTGAAGTTCCTTCTCAAATTGAAGTGCAACCTCCTGTGTTCCAGCTTACACCCATTGCCCCTTGTCCTATCATTGGACACCACTGTGAAGAACCTGGCTCCATCCTCCTGACACTCACCCTTCATATATTTATAAACATTAATGAGGTCACCCCTCAATCTCCTCTTCTCCAAGCTAAAGAGACACAGCTCCCCCAGCCTTTCCTCATAAGGGAGATGCTCCACTCCCTTAATCATCTTGGTGGCTCTCTGCTGGACTGTCTCAAGCAGTTCCCTGTCCTTCTTGAACTGTGGGGCCCAGAACTGGACACAATATTCCAGATGCGGCCTCACCAGGGCAGGGTAAAGGGGAGGAGAACCTCTCTTGACCTACTAATCACACCCCTTCTAATGCACCCCAGGATGCCATTGGCCTTCCTGGCCACAAGGGCACACTGCTGGATCATGGTCATCCTGCTGTCCACCAGGACTCCCAGATCCCTTTCCCCTACACTGCTCTCTAGTAGATCATCTCCCAGCCTATACTGGAACCTGGGGTTGTTCCTGCCCAGGTGCAACACCCTACACTTGCCCTTATTATATTTCATTAAGTTTTTCCCTGCCCAGCTCTCCAGCCTGTCTAGGTCTCTCTGGATGGCAGCGCAGCCTTCTTGTGTCTCAGCCACTCCTCCCAGCTTTGTGTCATCAGCAAACTTGCTGACAGTGCATTCAGTTCCCTTATCCAGGTCGTTGATGAATATATTGAATAGTACTGGTCCTAGTACTGACCCTTGAGGGACTCCACTAGACACAGGTCTCCAACTAGACTCTGCCCCATTGACCCCATTCTTCCCACCAGCTAGTTAACAATCCATCTCACTACCTGATCATCTAATCCACACTTCCTCAATTTGGCAGCGAGGATGCTGTGGGAGACCGTGTCAAATGCCTTGCTGAAATCAAGATAGACCACATTCCACTGCTCAACAATCATCTATCTAGCCACCTGGTTGTGTTTTCATAAAAGTCTAGAAGGATGGTCAAGCACGATTTCCCCTTGGTGAAGCCATGCTGACTGCCCCTAATGACCCTCTTATCCTTGATATGCCTTGAGATGGCACCAAGGATAAGTCGTTCCATCACCTTCCCAGGGATGGAGGTGAGGCTGACCGGTCTGTAGTTACCCAGGTCCTCCTTCTTGCCCTTTTTGAAGACTGGAGTGACATTTGCCTTCCTCCAGTCCTCAGGCACCTCTCCCATTCCCCACGACTTAGCAAAGATGATGGAGAGTGGTCTAGCAATGACTTCAGACAGCTCCTTCAACACCTGCTGGTGCATTCCATCTGGACCCATAGATTTATGGATGTCCAGATTGCTTAATTGGTCCCTAACCCAGTCCTCATCAACCATGGCAAACTCCTCTATTGTCCTGACTTCCTCTGGGGCCTCAGGGGTCTGGGGCTCCTCAGGACAGCTTCTGGCAGAGTAGACAGAGACAAAGAAGGCATTCAGTAACTCTGTCTTCTCTGTATCTTCTGTCACCAGGGCACACACCTCATTCATCAGTGGGCCTACATTGCCTCTAGTGTTAGTTTTATCTGCCATGTATTTGAAGAAGCTCTTCCTGTTGTCCAGCTAGGTATCCTAGCTGTGAGCTCTGTAGATGCTAAATTTTCTTGAGCCTGTGCATACCTCCTAAATCCCCAGAACTTAATCCATCACTAGCTGCAGTCCTTTGCTTTTTTTTTTTTTTTTTTTTTTTTTTTTAGTTGAAAACAGCCTCTTGGAAACAAAAAATAAGGGTTTTCTCCCCCGACAGATTTATTTCTCATTTTCTCACTTTGATGAGTACTTTCTTAATGATTCAAATCTAACTTGAAAAGAATAATTGTTGTTCTGTTTACTTTCTTCTGGTACCTCTGTAGCACTCATTTCTGACAGAAAGGTAACTGTAACTTCTTCATCTGCATATATGTAGAAAATGAGGGCAGTAAATATATGACAATAATAACAATGCCTAGTCTTGAGCCTGGTGGTTTAATCCTGCTAGTCAGAGAGCAAAGAGAACATAGACACAAAAAAGAAGTGCTTCTCTCCCAAGCTTTTTGGTAGTCTGAGCAGATACTTCTAGAATAATTCAAATATGCTGAGAATTTGGCATTATTCATGCTTTACTATTTTCAACTGGGTCACTTTTCCAATCTAATCATTTAAACTTTGTTTTTTGAAATCATTTTTAGAACAAGAAATACATAATTATCAATATTCATTCCACAAGACAAGTCATGTGACAGCTCAGAAAATCTGTGGATAATACAGGATGAACAACTGACAGAGCAGAACTGTGTAAAGTGCAGCATATTGAAAAGAGGCCCTCCTTGTGGTTGGACTCAATGGTCTCAGAGGTCTTTTCCAACCTAAATAGTTCTATGATTCTAATGTTGACTATATACTCTTTAATTCTGACCTTAAAAATTCCAGCATCCTAGACTTCTAGTTTTCTTGGGTGACTTTCACACAAATTTGTGACAAATTTTAAGCAAATCTGAAACAGATTAAAGATGTTTGATTGACAGCCATGTCAATGTTTTACAAAAGACCTGCAGGGAACACCGGCAGGACAATTGCAGCTGAAACAGAATGAAGACTGCCTTGTTTTTTAAGATAAGCTTATTTCTGGGACAAAAGATTAGTTTCCTCTAATGCCACATACTAGTTCCTCTAAACCAGGATTTGGAAGGTATTAGCCACTATGTAAATAGCCCAGCAGATTTGAACTCAGCATGTTAATGGATGTAGAAGGCACACTGCCCTACCTACACTTAAAAGGAAACATGCTAGTAACTCACATTAACTTGTATTTTCCAAATCCTGGACAACCCAACTCTTTCTGACTTTTCATTACAATATCTGAACAGACAGCTGTTCACCAGAAAACTGACTTTCCATCCAGCCATTTTGCATTCATGACAGCAATGCAGTTTAATTACTACCACTGCATTTTAGCACAAAAAAAAGAGTACATAAAAAAAAATACATCTTTAGTAAATCCTCCCAATTTACAATTTAAAATGTATACATTCTGAATATATATAAACAGATTATCACAAATCAAATCATGCAGACTAAAACATTATTAATAATGGCAGCACATCTTCTAATGTTTAAAATTCACAATCCTGCTCCATCCATTTGTCTTCAAACTCAAGGTAACTGGCTTTTCTGTCCATACATTTCACTAGAAAAATTCCTTTCCTTCTAATTAAATGAACTCTATCCTTAAAAATTGGTAGAAACTTCTCAGCAAATGCAACAATAGCATTCTTAAAAATATTATTTTCAGTTCAGTGGTGGATTTTTTTTTTTTTACCTCTGATTTTTGACCTTTAAAATGCATTGATTTCTTTTTTTGCTGACTTTTACAGTAAAAATGTCATTGTTAGATAAAATAATTGAACCTAGTAATCTATTCACAGACTGGAGAAAATCTTTCACTGATTTCACCATGATATATCACAGTATAATAAGAATCTATGTATGCAAGTATTCTGGGTTTGCCAGGATAGAGTTAATTTTCTTCTTAGTAGCTAGAAAGCACTGTGTTTTGGTTTCAGTATGGGATCTGTTATGAGAAGACAGTTGATAACATACAAGGGCATCATGTTTGGCTAGTTTGCAAGTGCAAAGGACTGGGAATGGGGAAGTGTGGTAATACGCAAACCCAGAACTGGCATTTGGATATGCCAATAAGATATTCTATATCATATTACATCATGTTCAGTACATTAGCAAGGGCTGGCCAGAAAGCTAGGGGGATTCTCTCGGGAATTGCTCAGGCTCACTCTTCCAGGATTGTGGTTGTGGGGTTCCTTTTCACTCCTTCAGGATAACTATCAGTGAGTGGTGAGCAAGACCAGGACAACAACACACAAAGTTTATACTGGGGAAATATTCTGAAAGTGAGACTTATTGCTAGTTGCCATGGAAATAATAAATTACTAACTTAGTAAACAGTGTCCTCTCTTTGGTGCTCAGGCAACTCATTTCCATCCAGGACACAGGTTGCAAAGGAGTGTACCAGCAGCAGCTCAGCCACCTCCCAGCACTGTGCAGTGCTCAGGCAGAGGTTGCAAGCATTTATGTAATTTTTACCGAGACAGTTGCTGGAAGAAATTGAAGTCTACATTACCATCAATCAGACAATCTAAAAGCTGCATCACTTCTTGTATGTGTCTAAAGTTAATACCTGACCCAATCCCATTCCTATAATCCACCTCTTATTAACACACAACAGTGTCGAAGTCACATGCTTTCTCTCATCCCTTAGCTGACAAACAGCACAGGGCTGGTGTATGCTGCTGTGTGTGTAGAACTATCCATTGTAATTACCTGAAACTTTTTATTGCCCTCAACAGGTATCAGATTAGGTCTTTAAGTAATTAGATTCTTGAACACAACCCCTATTTTCATTATGCTTTCTGTAAAGGGCAGTGACCTATGCTTTACAGTAATAATAAATTAGACTACTTCACTGTACAGTCACTGAGACACCTACACATCTCAGCAAGGGGGAAAGCAACTAACAGTCTTCTCAGCCTGCTTGCACCTCTGACAAGCTTAATTTTTATTGCTTTAGGTAAACTCCTCCACGTCTTTTCTGCCAAAGCTGTTCCACTGCAGTGAAAAATAGGCAAGGTACATCGATCCAAAGAGACAAAGCACAAACAGTAATTTTAACCCATTAGGAGACAAAGCTCTGTTTTGAGAAAAGGAACAAGTGGTTATGAGTACCAAACCCCTCAGATTCCTCCTTCCCAGGCTAGGACACTAGCCACAAACCTGCAGTCACAGGTATGCCCCATTCCCTTGGGTGATAGGGAACACGGCAGTGTCCGAAGTCGCAGCACTGGTTGGCACTGCGAGCAAGGCAATGCTGAGGCTCTGCCTTGCAGAAAGCTTTGGTTTGTGATCTCAAAATGATGATAACATTGGCACAGGCCCAAGATGTCCAGTTCGGTGAAGACAGGGACACTTCTGGGTATAAGCAGGAAAGGAAGATTTTGTGCCTGTAAAACTGGCAAAAGTATAGGGAGATTTCAGCTGTGTATTTCTGATACAACAACTATTATGCCATGTTGACTCCACACCCAGGCTTTGAAAATACTCCAAAACCACTGGAAGTTAAGGCTGGAACCTTATTTATCTACTTCATTGGTTCTGTTATGACCTTACCTGGAGCTTTGTGAATGATGTCTGTCATTCCTTAAGAAGACAGAGAGGTTATACAGGCTGTTCAGTTGGAGCAGTTGCTTTTTGAATCAAGAGATAATCAAGCAGTGAGGAAGAATACATAATATACAGAAACCAGCTAACTAGGGTTTTTAACCAGGTAAGTAAAAAAAAGTGAGCTTGCAATAAAAATATGTCCATCTACCTCCTTTGTATTAGGCTAGGATTCTAAAGGAAACCTATGAGGGCTGTGAAGCGTGTCAGAAACATAACATTCAAGAAAAAAGAAAGGACACATCTGGGGAAAGCAGTCCATCGTCCCTGATGACCACGGATGTCTGCTCCATGAAATTTCAGGGCAACAATTAGTGTTCATTTCCAAAAATATATAACTCTTTAAAGCAAATGAACCATGAAGGAAACCCAATTACAGTAAGTACAGAAATGATCTGAACTTACAACAAAAATGTCAGTAGTCTTGCTGTGCAATAGTGTCTTGCTCTGTGCCTCCTACCAGATTATGGGATTGTTTAAATCTATTATCACTTTTTAAACACTCTTTTCTAAATTTAATTTCACTGACACATAAGGAGAACTCTCTTCTCATTCTTAATTAATTCAGCAGTTTTACTATTAATTTATGAAATGTCTGCAGACTCTCAGAGCTCAGGCAACCAAGAAAGTAGGTGTAGCAGGCTCTCATCTGCCTCTGGGTGTTCATGAGCCTGTTATCACTTGAAATGCCTGTTTGGGATTGTACCAGTATATAGTTAAATATTGCATTTTCATCACAAACCCACCTAATCTGGTTTTACATGTGGCACACCTTTCCTCCTTTGTCATGGTGGCTTAGGTGTGCTTTTTGGGCTGCGACATGTGGACTGAAAACCTGGGTGGAGATTATGGCTCATTCCCACAAACTGCTCATGCTTGCTTATATTGATGGGGTGCTCAGCTCCACTCAGATTTTACTACCAGAGTCTCCCAAAACTAAAATCAACTATAGGTACATTATAACCCACATTACAACTATTCCACAAAGAGAAATAAAGGAGCAATTTCTGTAGCATTAGTCTCCCATATAAGAAAATAGGGTCATAATCAAGCAAAGACAATTTTTTAAAATGGTGGCGCCATAAGTAGATTGATGTAGAAAAATATTAAAAACTACTCCACACCATCCTTGCCATGACTTTCCCATATCTTCAACATAAAAGAAAATCTTAGACAATCCTGTTCTTTAGAGAGAGGAAATAAAAAGCTGGCTGTGCTTCACAGACTTAAATAATTTTTCTATACGCATTAAGATCTGAATTGTCTCTGCCTGTGTAATCTTCATTTGTTAACGCAGAGTTGTTACAAAAAACAAAAGTCCCAAAGAAAATAGATGCAGCACTTGTTTCATTTTTAATATCTGCTTCAAAGATCACCACTTAGGTAGCCACAGTCCAGACTGTTTTGACAATTTATCCCAAGTTTACCACTTAGAAATTGTCTACATACAATCATCTCATATTCACCCCTAAGAGCTGACTGCTACCTGAATAATTTCAGGTATTGCTAAGTCTATTCCATAACTCATATTCAGATGACTCAGTTTCAGTGCCAATCAATGGCATCAATTGTACACATTATGAAAAGAATTGCAAAACTGACATTAACAGCTGAGCTACCATAAAATCATTTTGATGTAATAGTAAGTAATCATTGCTGAACCTTTCCACAGGAACTCAGCAGGGAGGGATGGGTTAGGCATGTGCACTTCTTCTGAGCGTTACAAATGGAATACATTTCATCCTTAACAAGTAGCAGTTTCCAGTGCAGCTGACTTTCTTGGAGGAATTGCAAAGGTATACAGTGATGATAGGGCTGTGTTGCCCTCTGGCCCCAACAATCAGCACCTCAGCTCTAGTTCATTTTGATGCCAGCTGAGAAGAACCTGGCTTGCAATGTTTATTTGGTTAGCCAAGATGCGAATACTCACTTAGCAGCAAGATGCATCACAAGTATTACCTACGGGTTAGTATCTACAGGCTGGGTTAGAGGAACCCATAAACAAATGATTAGCACTAGTAATTCCAAGGAAGCATTGAGGTTTTATAAAACATCCAGAAAGTCATAGCTAATAACACTAGACCAAACTATGGTCTCAGTAAAGCCTATGTAAGCCCTGCTATCTGCTCTTCCTCTTTCCCATACATCTATGGATGTGTTTTTTATGTGGCCAGCAACACCATTCACATTTCAGAGCTTCTCAGAAGAAAGAGACAGCAGAGCTGTCCACTGGGTTTTGCAGAAGGACTAGATTGGATACTGACAAGCAGAAATGTTGTGGTCAATATTCACATTGAGGAGCATTCTTCCAAAGCATATACCAAATAAAAAAGCAGAGACCTACAGAACATTGCATAGCTATCCGAAATTCACTGGTTCTCTCATATGGCCCTGGTCCTACAGCTTCTAATCATCCACACAGCAAAGTGCCTGTTGCTTGCTCTCCTCCTTCCTCACAGAATAGGTGGCACTGAGACATCGCCCCACACCTATGATTTCACATCACCTTGCAGGTACTCACAGGCATGGGAGATCCCTGGGGTATTTTTTCTTATTATGTTTCTTAATATAAATATTATCCTTCTAAGATTTATGATTTTGTGAAGTCAATATAGCTAGTCTCAACCATCCAAAAATAAGGACTCCAAAATCAGCAATGTTTACTTTAAAAATACAAATAGCTAGGAAAGATATGAAAAATTACTTTTACCTTTAGCTTATACCACAGTTAGATTTCCCAGCATTAAATTTTCCCTCCCTAATATGAGGCACAGGAGACAATCATGTTAAATAAACAAATAAGCAAATAAGAATTACAATAATCACATTCTGTCATAACTCCTGGAACTGAGAAAGAGAAAAAAAAAAAAGAAAAAACAAAAACAACAACAAAAAACCAAATAGCACAATACTCTTGATGAATTCACAGAACTTGACAATACACCTCTGACAAGACAGGGGACTTTGAAAAGCTCAAAACAATTCCTTTGATGATAACAACTTGAATGTTACTGAATCTTCAGCACTCCATCCCAAATAACCACTTTTTTATATTTATTAAAATTTATTGCAATAGTGCCTTGCTGTTCATTCCTCTACTTACAAAGCACAGAGCAGTCAGATAAATCTCCCATAACACCATCTTCAGGGCAGGAACTTACCAGCAGTGTAGAGGAGGAAAAATTCTGTGGGTTGGGATTACACTTTTAATTATAAACTTCCTGAGAGAAAGATGTCATCGATCTACATTCTTTATGAACTCTGCCACATAAAAGCCCTCTTTTACACTAATAATAGCTATAAGGTCTTGTTCAGGTGGTACCTGCAACAATACTCCTATGTGGGAAAGAAAAACTTACTTGTTAGATACAACCCCTCAAAAGAAAGTAAGTCAGTGTTTGGGTTTTTTTTTTTAATGCAGTCAGATTTATCTTTATTTTTCCATTGTCACCAGCATGCTAGCTGTTACATATCTCTTTAAGGAAGATTAGAGATTAATATCCCTGTTTTCAAAATGTATTTGAGCTCCTACTTCCTTGCTCTATAATGCGCACATCCCACCCAACACAGGAAAGAGTGGAAGGCCTATTTCTAGACATCTCAAAAAACAGGTGATGAAGAAAAGTTCATGAGGATCCTCCCATGCACTTTCATTAGAAATGTCAGTTCCACATTTGCCATCCTGGCCCACATTCAGGTCTCTTGCAGAGAAAAATGGCAAAGATCACAGTAAATTATAAAGACTAAGAGCAGGAGGAAGCACAGAAGCCCATGAAAGGAGGAGAGTTGCCTGTTTCAGGGGCTGGGTAGGTGCCTCAGCCTGGGTTTTGAGGCAGAAGGAGTAGGTATGGCAAAGTAAGCTCAGGAGACTTAGTTCACTGAGAGCATGTTGGTGTGGTGCTTTGCCACATTGTGAACTGTCCCAGCAGCAGAACGTGCAAACACCAGGAAGAGTGTAAAGATGCCACTGTAAAATAGGCAGCCTAAGCACTTAGAGCCTTAGTTCAGCGCTTGGTTCAGATACCCACTAACCCATGTAATTCTGCATTTATAAAAGCATCTTATGCTACCTCTCAGGACAAAGCCAGTAATGAAAATAAGATTGGTTTAAAAATCAATCCTTAAACTCATACTATCCCTCTGACCTGTCCATACTGCTTTCAGCACAACAGGTTATCCTTTCCTCTTTAGGCATTGCTGGCATTCTTATATCAATCTCCACTGAAACCAACCATTTCCCACACAGCATTGCAGGGAACACTTTGCTAAAACCTAGACATATGAGAACCACTGCATTTACCTAAGCAATTAGTGGGCTTACGAAGGGAAGATATCACATTAGCTTAGCATGCTTTGCCTTTAAAAATATCAACTGTTTTTAATCACATTTTCTTTTTACGTATGTATCTTTACCCACCAAAAAAATGAAACCAAAAGCCTCTCCTCCTTCCCTAAATTCTTATTCCCTATTCAAGATAGACTTACAAAGACTTTATTCTCTGGATTACTATTTCTCTTTTGTCTCTGTCCATTGCCTTAGTCTCCCTTTGATTAGCCATTCTCATTTTGCCAGAGTGGTCAATAATAATCAATCTTATGGAAATCCAAACACAAACATATATACTGAGATTTGCAAGTCTAGGTAGATCCTCTTTTTTTTCTTTCCCATATTTCTCATTCCTTTCCTTTTATTTTGTTTTGTTGGGTTTTGGATTTTGTTTGGGGGGGGGGGGGGGTTGGTAGGGTTTGTTTGTTTGTTTGTTTGGGGTTTTTTTTGGCCAAAGATCTGTTTATAAGATTTAATTGAGCTTGAATTTGCCAATATTCATCTAGCTGCAAAATACTTGGCCTCTAAAATGTAATATATTTCACTTATAATCTTTTCCTTCTTTGCTTGTTCCCAGTGTTCTCAGGAGTTATCAGTCATCCAGGTTAATGGGAGGGTGGTGGTGTTTTAAAATGTCATGCTTCCTTCATGTTCAAGTTCTTGAGCTCTTCAATTCAGCAGGGTTTGAGAGTTATGTCCTTTACTTTCTCAGAATTTCACCTTCTGAAATCAGGAGCTTCAGATATAGACCAATTTTTCTTTCAATTTAATTTAAAACCAGGTAATTTATTTTCTTACTATCCGAGCTTCTTTCTTTATCTAACTCCTTTGTACTGTATTACCAGAAATTACCAGAAAAAAATCTGAAATAGTATTTTCTTGGTCCAGTGGACCTGCAAGTAATATCATCTTTCTTGGGATAAAACATCCCATGTACTTTTCTGACTTCTCTCAGATTGGATGGACTTCAGAGATCCAAATGCTCTAGCCTCTTGATCTCGCTACAGAAAAGAAAAAAATATGAACAGACAGGAGGAAGAGACTGCCTTGTTTTAAAGTAAGAAAATGTGAAGATCAGAGAAAACTTCAGGAAGAAATTGGTGATTGTAACACATTGTGTAAGCTCTGGGCTCAGGGCCAATCACCAGTTAAATTTGTGCCCTGGGCTTCAGCTGGCCATGCCAGAAATAGTGTTTCTATTCTAGGGAAGGTGCAGCTGGCTTCTTTTCTGTGACTGGCCACTAGCAGATCTCATAAAGGGACTAGTGCAATCAGCACAATAGGCTGGGCAGTGATATTCAGCATAAGACACACCTCAATTTCTATGATTTAACAAGGGACCTCAGGCTTCAGTTTCCTTCCAGTAATCTTTGGACAGTGATGCCTTCAGCGTTACTTCAAACAAAAGTTTTGTGCTGAATCAAAGCACTGTCAAAGCTAGTTTTGCAATTCTTCCTTTGATAATCGCAATTGCATATTAAAAGAGACTGAAATATTTCACCCATAGTGTTTTCTCTTTGTTCTTGAGAAAAATTCAGTGAGTTACCTCCTGCTATGCTGTCTCTGCAGCAAAAGGCTTTTAAAACTAAACTTCTACATTTTCTATTTATGCTATTTATTAACCTAGGTTTCAAAAAACTTTTTATAGTACAAAACCAAGTGTTTCTCTGACTCTTATTATTACCAAAAAGGATCAGAGGGTTTTCAGGGTGTTCACTGGAAATGTTAACTGACAAATCAGATGATTCTCAAACAGGAAAAAGAAAAGTAAAAATTCTTCCCCCCCTCTGAAATAAATTCAGTGTTTCTATTGTATTTGCTTCTAAACAAATGTTTGCTTAGCTTTTCTACTGTCCTGAGGTATGAAATTACTCTGAACTAATTAATTACAAAAGCACCAAGGTCCTTGTACCTACATAAGTGCATGGTCTGTATTTGAAGCTACAGGTAAAGGCTGTAATCTAGTTCCCATTCACTAGTTTTGATAAAGTAAACAAACACTTTCTAAAAAGCAGTAGAAAGACATGGCAGAAGAATGCTTAACATCCAACCAAACTACTCTTGATTCATACTTTACCTTGTGCAGACATAAATAATAAGGTATTTATGAAAAAGTAATAGCCATTTATCCTTTCAAAAACAGTTTCTTCATTCTCTGCAGTTCAGTGCACAGCAACATAACTTATACCTCTTACCTTGATCTCAGCTAAATCAGTACATCAGCAGCCTAGGAGATCAGCGTTGACAGTTATCAGGCACCTATATGACAACCATATTTCATTGACGTGCTCACAATTTAGCCCACGTATTTTCAACTCTGCTCATATTTTTCCACAGCCAGACAGGAACAGTGTTTTCTCTATTACTACTCCTTTTAGCAAGCTAAGAAAGACTTTCAAAGTTGAAACTAAATAATTTGAAGGAGAAATTGGGACATAAAGTATCATTTGCCAAATACTGAGCTTTACTGCTCTACGAAGTGGAATGCTCTCACAGGAAAACTCTAACACAGCAGATCTGACACAGCAGTCAGATAGAATGAGAGGCTGTAATTGTGGCATTTCAATGTGCATTTTACATGTCTGTCTAGAGCAAGACACCTTGGGGGAAAAAAAAAAAAAAAGTTTAGACAACAAAGCAACTTCATTATCCCTGCCAAACTTGGAAACTGATATCCTGGATTATACTTTTGTTCTCAGGCAGCAAAGCTGCAGCATTTTCTCAAAAAGACTGTCCTTAAGTGGCACATCCATCATACCTTTCTCCTCACATACAACCACCAGATCTCTCAATGAGCAGCCTTCCACATGTAGCACTTTGGAAGATCAGAAGAGAGGAATATCAGTGGAAGTAGCAATACTGAGAGAAAGAAGTATTTTATATAAGAAGCCAGCTGCAGACTAGCTGGAGCAATCTGTACAGTACAGCACTTGTGTACACAACCATCGCTTCTGCTGCAATTCCTTAGCAGCTGCTATGTCTGACCTGATGCAGGAAAAGTGAAACCAGGACAGGAAAAAAAAACAAACAAACAAACAAAAAACAACCCACAACAGAAAGACAGCAGGCAGAAGGAGAAATAAAAATGTTAAAGAAGATATAAGAAAGGATAGGAGAAATATCTCACCAGATTTTTCCCATGCAGTAAAAATCACTTAATTTGGGGGCATTAGGTCCTACACTAGCTCAGTATTTACACATAAATTTTATAAATTTTGTACTTGGGTCCCTTCTAGTGCAGTTATTGGAAGATTGCTAAACATTTACAAATTTTAATTGAGCTATCCAGCACTCTTTCCTGAGGCCTTTTTTTTTGTTCTTATTTTACCCCAATCTTCATCATTATAATAAATGTATGACATCAGCTACAGACCCTGCTAATAAATCTTTGTGCATGTGAGTATCTCAATATATTTTGCGTAACATGGGAAAAGACTTTTCATTAGTTTCATAATATAATTTATGTCATTGTAAAAGCATCATGAAAGGAACAATGCATGACATGAGACAAAAGCATATAAACAGAATGATATATAGTAGCGTACAAATTCTAAAGACTAAGATGAAGACAACTCTCTGAATTTTCAGCAATAATATTGGCAATAAGCCTAAGAACCAAAAATGTTCTTTTGTGGTCTTTGCATAATTCATTTCCTTTTACAAGCAGCAGAAGAACCACCATTAGTGGTTCTTGTAGAACATTTCTAAAACTCATTTTTTTAAGCCTGTCATATTGTGATAGTTTTTACAATAATATTCCTGCCAATGCCACTTTCATTTTAGCTACAAATTCCTGCCATACGGTAGCCTGTTTCTCCTTGTGCAATACTCCTAGATTCAGATCAAAACAGATGTACAGAAATTATTCAGTGAAAACACCATTTTCAACATTGTCTTCCTAGAAACTTTAAAAAACATGCAGCTGTTCTATCTCAGCCAACAAACATGGAACCAAACATCAAAGAACAAGAGCAGATCAGAAAGGAAAGGTCTAAGAGGAGGAATATCTATCAATTTCTCCTCCTCATTGGAACAAGTAAGCTAGAAGATGTATGCCTCACCAAGTGAGGATAAAAGATGTGTAGATGGATTGACAGGAAAAGACAGACAGAAGGAAAGGAATACATGAAAAAGATTACTTTTGGGGTCTTTTTTAGTTTGTTGGGTTTTGGGGTTGATTTTTTTTTCTCTTCTTCTCAAGAGAGGACCAAGTGCAAAGTCTAAAAGGCAAGACAGAAAAAGGAAATGAGAATCAGCATACTGGCACCATGAGAACCATCTCCTTGAGGCAAATGGGAGATTCTCCTTCATTTGAGATCCTTTGTTCAAGGTGAATAGCTCTCCAAGTAATATGCTATAACTTTATCAGTCCACTGCATAAGTGATATTCAAGATAAATCAGATAAGATAATCCTCTCTGGCCTCAAAAGACATGAATTTGTGTAAGACTTGGATAAAGAAGGAAGTGAGCAGAGGTTACAGGATATGAAGGGCAAAACAATGATGTAACATATCTCAAAAAGGGTAACAAAAATGCTCACTGTTTTCAAACCTCATGTGTAACCATATTACGAATTAAATGCTTTATTCTCATTTTCATATAGATATGTACTCTCCAATACTATTTGCTTTCTAAGACCCCAGAATAAATACGATTATCTGTACTGTTTTACCAAAAAAAACCCAACAAACAAACAAACAAAAAAACAAACAAAAACCTAAAGAATTTAGGATGTAACTTTCCACGACACTCTGCAACTTCGAAAGAAAATATTCCATAGTTTATTAAATAGCACCTGGTAGGATTCAAAAACAAGGTGTGGCATAAACTTTCCACGTACTTCCTATTTACAATCCATCACTTCTTAAAGTTCAAGTACATGCCTACTGTAGAGAGCACAAACAACTCCAATTGAACGTAAGTTCTCAGAAGATTCAGACCTTCTGTATTTTCAAAATTAGTAGGTATTCTTATGACAGCAGCTTTTCCATTCCAGGTTTGCAACTACCAGCTATTTTGCTTGAAAGTCCATTGCACTCAAGATTACAGTTTTCATGACAGAAAAATTATATTTAAGATACAAAGACAGAACTCAGTGGCAAAGACTTGAAGCATACAAAATAGTAATAAAATAGTTATTACTAGCATTGAAAGTTAGCCCAGAATATTTCATGTTTCACAGTTTATGTTGAGTTTAAATTTATGCCTGAATATATATCTCTTGTGAAGTTACATTACAGCTATTGTAGGAACCATAATGCTAATTTTTCTCCCTTTTTGACACTGAGATTCCTTGCATGATGCTTCCTTTAATAAAGCAAGGAGACCAAACAAAATTAGAAAAAAAGATATACTGGCAGGAATATATGCAACTGAGATTCGAGGAATTGCACATTTAGTTGATGTACAACACCCAGTTACTCAAACATAAGACAAAGGACAAAGTCTTAGGATAAAGTAGTTAACACACAATAATATTCTTAAATTTTAAATAGACAGTTGCATCATTTGAGTTCATTTCAACACACAGAACTCCCAAGACAGTCATGGGTGTTGTTATTCCACATTTGTATTTTGAGCTCCTCAGCCCAACATAAGCATGTTGAAAATTAGGCACTAAGAAACAAAACATTTTAACACTTGAGTCTCCTTATTTGCAAAATGGACTATTCTTCATTAAACATATGGCCACGGTGTGATAGAAGTTTTTTAATTATCTTAAGTTGATGAAAGACTTAGCAAAAGACTTGAAGGAAAATATTATCTGGAGTCTAGTAAAGTATGTCCAGTAATGCAAAAGCCCAATATAAATGCATTTTTTCTCAAAGATATTATGCTAATGTTGTACTAATGATGAGGAAGCAACTAACACCAAATAGAAATACAATCATTTTCTAAAAAAATTATCATAATGGAAAGAGTAGCATACAATAAAAATATTAGCTCAATAAATAAAATATTTGGAAAGTTATGCAACCTGGAACAGGTGTTTAGAACTTGTCTTATCAGCAAATTCAAAGTCCTTTGCAGAGGCCATACCTGAGTACTCACAGCACTGTTCCATACAAGAGCCCTGTAGGCTCAGTCCCATCACGTAGGTTAGAGAGAATTGCCAAGAAAGCAGCTTGAAGTTTTACAAGACTATATCAGCTAGAACTGGAATTTAGGAACTGAGTACTCAGAAGATAGGTGATTGTCTCAAGGAAGGCCAGCTGACTTCTGCTACCACCCAAGTCTCAATAGCTGCCCAAAACCTCTGACTGTCCAGATAATACCAACTAGTTTGACAAGTCAGAAGCCACACTTTGCCATAAAGGTTAGTGGAAGCAGACTGAAATAGAAAGTAGGTTTTTTAGAAAGAAGATTTCATAGAATCATAGAATCGCCTGGTTGGAAAAGACCTTTGAGATCAAAGAGTCCAACAATACCTACCCACTACTAAGCCATATCTCTGAGCACCTCATCTACTCATCTTTTAAATACCTCCAGGGACGGTGACTCAACCACCTCCCTAGGCAGCCCATTCCAGTGCCTGATAACCCTTTCAGTGAAGAAATTTTTCCTGGCATCCAACCTGTACCTCCCCTGGTGCAGCTTAAGGCCATTGCCTCTTGTTCTATCACTAGCTACCTGAGAGAAGACATACATCTGCCTCGCTACTACCTCCTTTCAGGTAGTTGTAGACAGTGATAAGGTCTTCCCTCAGTCTCCTCTTCTCTAGACTAAACAACCCCAGTTCCCTCAGCCGCTCCTCATAAGGCTTGTTTTCCAGCCCCTTCACCAGCTTTGTTGCCCTTCTCTGGACACACTCCAGTGCCTCAATATCTTTCTTGCAATGAGGGGCCCAAAACTGGACACAGTATTTGAGGTGCAGCCTCACCAGTGCTGAGTACAGGGGAAGCATGACTTCCCTGGTCCTGCTGGCCACACTGTTTTTGATACAAGCCAGGATGCCATTGGCCACCTTAGCCACCTGTGCACACTTTTGGCTCATGTTCAGCCAGATGCCAACCAACACCCCCAGGTCCTTTTCTACCAGTCAGCTTTCCAACCACTCTTCCCCAACCCTGTAGCATTGCATGGGGCTGTTGTGACCCAAGTGCAGGAGTCAGCACTTGGTCTTCTTGAACTCATACAGTTGGTTGCAGCCCATTGATCCAACCTGTCCAGGTCCCTCTGTAGAGCCTTCCTACCCGCAAGGAAATCAACACTTCCACCCAGCTTCGCAGCGTCATCTGAGAATTTACTGAGGGTGCACTCAATCTCCTCATCGAGATCATTGATAAAGATGCTAAACAGGACTGGCCCCAACACTGAGCTCTGGGGAACACCACTTGTGACTGGCCTCCAGCTGAATTTAACTCCATTTACCATTGCTCTTTGGGCCCGGCCATCGAGCCAGTTTTTAACCCAGCAGAGAGTATCCCTGTCCAGGCCATTGGCAGCCAGTTTCTCAAGCAGAATGATATGGGAAATGGTGTCAAAGGCTTTACTGAAGTTGAGGTACACCACATCCACAGCCTTTCCCTTGTCTACTAAGCAGGTAACCTTGTCATAGAAGGAGATCAGGTTAGTCAGGCAGGACCTGCCTTTCATAAACCCATGCTGGCTGGGCCTGATCATCAAGATGATCTCTTCCACAACCTTCCCCAGCACTGAGGTCAGTCTGACAGGCCCATAGTTCCGCAGATCCTCCCTCTGGCCCTTCTTGTAAATGGCAATAACATTTGCCAACCTCCAGTCAAGTGGAACCTCCCCAGTCAGCCACAACTGTTGGTAGGTGATGGAAAGCGGTTTGGTGAGCACCTCTGCCAGCTCTCTCAATGTCCTCAGGTGGACCCCATGCGGCCCCATAGACTTGTGAATGTCTAACTAGCTGAGCAGGCCTCTAACCACTGTTTCCTGGATTGTGGGAGCTTCGTTCTGCTCCCTGTACCTAGATTCTGGCTCAGGGGCCTGGGTACCTAGAGAGTAGCTGGCCTTACTATTAAAGACTGAGGCAAAGAAGGCACTAAGTACCCCAGCCTTATCCTCATCTCTTGTCACTATTGTTCCCTTTGCATCCAGTAAAGGATGAAAATTCACCTTGGTTTTCCTCTTGCTGTTTTCTTTAACATTTTCTAGCTTGTATTTTGTCACATTAACTAATAAATAATGTTCCTCCCCACATGAATGAATATTGCAGTCACTGATTATACAAGCGAGTGCTCCGAATAAGGTCATATCATTGCAGCAACCATAACATGAGTTAAAACCAGAAGTTGAAATGTATTTTGTGAAAAGCTCACCAGATCAGTTAGCACCTGAGCGTGTAAAAAAATCACCACGCCAAATTTAATCTGCAAACACTCACTTTGGCCTTGAGGCAAAAGTTACAAGCCTAGGGTATTTTGCATTGTTTGGGGTAGGTCTGCTCTCTGCTGCATTGACCAAGCTGAAGGAAGTTGTGAATTTAATTTGCATCATCATAGGAAAGTTACAAACAAATTTGACACTGATTCAGTGCCAGTATATTGCCTTTAAAGTCACTTGCCTTTAAAGTCACTCCCTCTAGTGTTTGTGGTCACAGCTATCTGAGCATCTATTCTTTTGGCTCCTCTTTTCACTGCTAAGATGCTCCTTTAAATCTATCAGTACCCATCATTCTTCTCTTACTGACAGAGAAAATTGTTCACTTGAAGACATAGAAAAAAGATTTTAAGAAAATATACACAAAGGAATTACAGGAAATGGAGCAAAGCAGATTCATAAAAAAATGAATACTGACAAAATGATTAAAGGTCCAACAAGTACTACCAGTAATACGATAAATTTACCCTAAGATTTTAGACTCTCTCCTTAAAAGAGGTGTTAAAAATATAACTTATTGACCAAGAAATAAACAGTATCATATTTAAAAGCCCATCTTATACATATAATAGATACTGAGGATGACAAAAATAGGACAGCAATAGGTTGAATGCGCTTAGTAAATTGCAAGATCAAGCTGAAAACACCAAGACCTAACACAATACACTTAATATATACATCATCTTTAAGAATACAATGAAAGACACTAAAATTTTGGTATGCTGAACAGATCTAATTTCCAGCTTGACACTTTCTCTGCTGAGCTGACCAAGGCTTCCTTGAATTGGGAAGGGAAGGTTGATTTTGTCTGTGAGGTTTTTTTTTTACACTGTAAACAATTCATCTGGAGTTCTATTTTCACAAATGAATTGTGCATTCTCGACAAGAATTCAGACTCAGTGCAGTAAAAGACTGTGATGTAGTCAGTCACAATATAGGTGGCAAATCACAAAATTGGCTCTATTGGAAAAGACCTTTAAGATCATGAAGTCCAATCACTAACCTAACACTGACAAGTCCCCAACTAAACCATGTTCCCAAGTACTATGTCTACATAACTTTTAAATGCATCCAGGGATTGGCACTCCACCACTGCCCTGGGTAACCTGTTCCAATGCCTTAGAACCCTTTCAGGAAAGAAATTCTTCCTCATATCCAGTCTAAACTGCCCTTGGTACAACATGAGGCCATTTCCTCTCCTCCTATCACTCGTTACTTGGTTGAACAGACTGACCCCCACCTCTCTACACCCTCCTTTCAGGAAGTTGTAGAGAGCAAAAAGGTCTCCCCTCAGCCTCCTTTTCTCCAGGCTAAACAACCCCAGTTCTCCCAGCTGCTCCTCATAAGACATGTGCTCCAGACCCTTCACCAGCTTTGTTGCCCTTCTCTGGACATGCTCCAGCACCTCCCTGTCCTTCTTGTAGTGAGGGACCCAAAACTGAACAAAATACTCAAGGTGCCACCTCACCAGTGCGGAGGAAAAGGTAACTTCCCTGCTCCTACTGGCTACATTACTCCTGATACAAGCCAGGATGCCATTGGCCTTCTTGGCCATCTGGGCACACTGCTGACTCATGTTCAGCCGGCTGTCAACCAACACCCCCAGGTCCCTCTCTGCTGAGCAGCTCTCCAGCCAAGCCTGTAACACTGCCAGGGGTTGTTGTGGCCAAAGTGCAGAACCTGGCATTTGGCCTTATTGAAACTCAGGCAACTGGTCCTGGCCATCAATCCAGCCTGTACAGATCCCTCTGCAGAGCCTCCCTACCCTCAAGCAGACCAACACTTCCAATCAGCTTGGTGTCATCTGCAGACTGACTGAAGGTGAACTCAATCTCCTCATCTAGATCATTGATAAAGATGTTAAACAGGAGTGGCCCCAGTACTGAGCCCTGGAGAACACCACCACCATTCGTGACTGGATGCCAACTGCATTTAACTCCATTCACCACCACTCTTTGGGAACAGCCATCCAGCCAGCTTTTCACCCAGCAAAGTATACGCCCATCCGAGCTGTGAGCAGCCAGTTTCCCCAGGAGAAACAGTGACAAAGGCTTTACTAAAGTCCCGATAGACAATGTCCACAGCCATTCCTTCATCCACTAAGTAGTTGACCATGTTATAGAAGGAGATCAGGTTAGGCAAGCAGGACCGCCCTTCACAGAATGGCACAGAATATTAGGGATTGGAAAGGGACCTCAAAAGATCATCAAGTCCAATCCCCTTGCCAGAGCAGGAACACCTAAATGAAATCACACAGGAAGGCGTCCAGGTGGGTCTTGAATGTCTCCAGAGAAGGAGACTCCACAACCTCCCTGGGCAGCCTGTTCCAGTGCTCTGGCACCCTCACAGTAAAGAAGTTCCTTCTCAAGTTTAAGCGGAACCTCCTGTGTTCCAGCTTACACCCATTGCCCCTTGTCCTATCATTGGGCATCACTGTGAAGAGCCTGGCTCCATCCTCCTGACACTCACCCTTCATATATTTATAAACATTAATGAGGTCACCCCTCAATCTCTTCTTCTCCAAGCTAAAGAGGCCCAGCTCCCTCAGCCTTTCCTCATAAGGGAGTTGCTCCATGCCCTTAATCATCTTGGTGGCTCTCTGCTGGACTCTCTCAAGCCGTTCCCTGTCCTTCTTGAACTGTGGGGTCCAGAACTGGACACAATATTCCAGATGTGGCCTCACCAGAGCAAAGGAGAGGGGGAGAAGAACCTCTCTTGACCTACTAACCACACCCCTTCTAATGCACCCCAGGATGCCATTGGCCTTCCTGACCACAAGGGCACACTGCTGGCTCATGGTCATCCTGCTGTCCACCAGGACTCCCAGATCCCTTTCCCCTACACTGCTCTCTAGTAGATCATCTCCCAACCTATACTGGAACCTGGGGCTGTTCCTGCCCAGATGCAACACCCTACACTTGCCTTTATTATATTTCATCAAGTTTTTCCCTGCATAGCTCTCCAGCCTGTCCAGGTCTCTCTGGATGGCAGCACAGCCCTCTGCTGTGTCAGCCACTCCTCCCAGCTTTGTATCATCAGCAAACTTGCTGACAGTGCCCTCTATTCCCTTATCCAGGTCATTTATGAATATATTGAATAATACTGGTCCTAGTACCAACCCTTGAGGGACTCCACTAGACACAGGTCTCCAACTAGACTCTGTCCCATTGACCACCACTCTCTGGCTTCTTCCCACCAGCCAGTTAATAGTCCATCTCACTACCTGATCATAAACCCATGCTGACTGGGCCTGATCATTTCATTGTCCTGCATGAATTGCATGATCCTACTCAAGATGGTCTGTTCCATCAGCTTCCCTGGCACCAAAGTCAAACTGACAAGCCTGTAGTTTCTCAGATCCTCCTTCCAGCCTTTTTTGTAAACAGCTGTCATATTGGTTAACTTCCAATCTGCTGGGACCTCCCTATTTAGCCAGGACTGCTGACAAATTATGGGAAGTGGCTTGGTAAGCACCTCAGCCAGCTCTCTGAGAACTCTTGGGTGGATTCCATCTGGTCCCATAGACCTGTGCATAGATCTATGTGGTGCAGCAGGTCACTGACCTTCTCATCCTGGAACACAGGGGGATCATTCTGCTCCTGGTCTCTGTCTTTTAGCTCAGGGGCTGGATTGCCAGAATACAACTGGTCCTATGACTAAAGACTGAGGCAAAGGCAGCATTAAACACCTCTGCCTTTTCCTCATCCTCAGCCACCATGTTTCCTCCTGCATCTAACACAGGATGGAGGCTCTCCCCAGCCCTTCTTTTGCTGCTGATGTATTTATAGGAAGATTTCTTGTTGCCTTTTATAGCAGAAGCCAGATTAATTTCTAGCTGGGCTTTGGATTTTCTAATTTTCTCCCTGAAAAATGATTTGGATTTCAAGCTACTACTGTCAGTAAAGCCCAAGTATCTAAACCATACACATTCAAACAAACAAACAAGTTATTTTTTCCACACTAAAGCAAAACACCCATACTGAAATCCTTTCAGATGAGGAAGAAAGCCAAAGAAGGCAGGAGCTGGGTACTGAAATGCTTGATCTTCTTTCAGTTTCATCTTCATTTTTTTTTTTAAATAAACAACATGAAAACAGAGATATCAAACATGAAATGCAAAGTAACTGATTAGCAAACATTTTTATTTCCCAAGCATTGACACCAAGCTCTTCCTTGACAGACCCCAGAATACTTCACAGAAAAATAGCTTCCCAATCTTCAGGCAGAAAAGCTAAAGCAAGAAAAGCTAAAGCACAAGAAGACAGAGAAAGATCATCAACAGACTAATAGAAGACCCAAGAATAAAAGCCCAAACCATTGCTTTATTAAATTACTTATACTTTGTGCCCAGACAAATATTTTTCACCTGATGTCTTTAACAACACAGGCCTACAAAATACGAATTCTAGCTTCTTTCCTAATCAAAGAGAGAAGTGTGACATGCAAGATTTTTCTTACATTGTGGTTAATCACAGTGGTAGAGGAGAGGGGGAAAAAGCTCTACAAATATTTTCAGACCCTGTTCTGCAATTCCATCCATGAAAGGATGTTATATCCTCTTGTACATATCTCCCTTCAAGATTTATGTTAAAGTAGAAGAAGTAAGTAGAAGTCATGACGAAGGGGGAAGGTATTGAAAGGGTGAAGGAGAAAATTTTCATGACTGCTAAGCTTAGAGAGATAAATGAGAACAATGCTAGTTGTCTAGCAGCAACTTGTGCTAATTCCTGGAGTTACAAGCAGCAAATGTATGTTTGCCTGTACATGTATTTATGTTTCCTGTCCCATGGTATCGCCCACTTATAGTAAAATAATCAAAACATCAGATTACAACAGCTGATTTACAGTTTCTTCAACATCTATAGACCAAAAGACCTTGTGGCCACAGAAAGTTCAGTGACTTGGGGGCAGATCCAATCTCTGCTTGAAAGGAATGCTCCAGATGAGGCTGCTTTAGCAGCTCAAAACTGTAGTAATCTTCAAAGAAATTGATGCAAATTCTAATTTATATCAGAAGTGGACAGGAACAAGGTGGATTGCATCTGTCCTATGTTTCTATGTAGCAAAAGTACTCTGCCTGTTGATTTTCAAAGAATCCTAGGGCTAAGATATGAGACAGGTTGATGCTAACATAGATGGAAAAAAGACTTCAGGTTCAAGCACTAGTTCTTACCTTCCATAAGCACTGAATTTACTGTTAACATGTTTCGCAAAAATGTGCAATATCCCCTAAATTATATTATAATGTAATCTGATGTTAGGAATTGCTGTGGCTGGAAAAAAAAATTAAGGCATGAAAAATAGGTAACAAACTCCTTGTCACTTCCCAGTGATTTTGTACATCTGTAATTTATCACTGTAATTGTATCGCTGTTATGCCAACAACACTCAAACCTGCTTTTCTATTTGTAGCAATATATCTTGCAAGACAAAATGTAAACTACTGTCTTTTGGCTCTGAAGCTGTGGCTGTCAAATAATTTTTTTCAACCTAGACACTGACTACCCTTGATAGCACTTCCTGCTTTCATTACTTGACTTGGTGTTTTCTGTTAATTTTGCACCCTAACTTCCATCCCATCATTTTGGGCGAGTAGTTAGATAAATACATGGCTTTTAAAAAAAAATAGGAAAAATATTTCCATAAACTGGCTTTATACGCAGCCAGAGAGACTCTCTTCTCCATCAACCCCCCCTCATAAATTTGTAAAAATGCAAAATACAGCTAATTAAACCATTGCTAAAAGTACAAAGAGCAAACTCACATAATAGCAGTTTTATACACTAAAATACTTGGGTAAATCTTATTTAAAAAAAATAATCATAGAATTAATAATAGAATGGTTAGGGTTGGAAGGGACCTTAAAGATCATCTAGTTCCAACCCCCCTGCCACAAGCAGGGACATTTTCCACTAGATCAGGTTGCTCAGAGCCTCATCCAATCTGGCCTTGAACACTCCCAGGGAGGGGGCATCCACAGCTTCTCTGGGCAACCTGTTCCAGTGTCTCACCACCCTCACATTAAATAATTTCTTCCTAATGTCTAATCTAAACCTATCCTCTTCCAGTTTGAAGCCATCACCCCTTGTTCTATTACTACCTGCCTTTGTAAGAAGTCCTTCCCCAGCTTTCTTGAGGGCCCCTTCAGGAACTGGAAGGCAGCTGTAAGGTCTCCCTAAAGCCTTCTTTTCTCCAGGTTGAACAGTCCCAGCTCTCTCAGCCTGTCCTCGAAGGAGAGGTGCTAAGAAGGTAAGATAATAATTTGCTCTTTTCCATCACCTTAAACTCAGGGACAAGAAATATTTATCATCCATGTCACTAAATGCAAGTAGAATGCTTTAAGTGCTGAAATAGCATACTAAATTCAAAGTTCATTTCCAAGCTAAACACCACAAACACTGATGAAATAAATAGGTTATATTCTGGTAAGACTTAATTACTACTTCTATTTATGATAATAATAATACAGTTTTTAAGAATTTGGATATAAGAAATTCTTAAAGGTTAATCTCATTCCCATGAAAGCTAATCTTGGCACATATTTGCAAACTTCTCTATCGTGTTCCTTTCAGACTTCCTGAGCCATGCACCAAAAAGAAAGCAAAGACTTATTCACTGTACAGTCCTTTATTGGTAAGACCTTTCTTTCTTTGCACACCATCTCTGCTGTGCTGCTTCATTTGTCTTCCAATATTACTCCTTCAGGAAAACTTTAAAAAAAAAATTGTTTCCAAATTTTATGGGGCTACAGATTTTCTTTTTGGAGTGCTTTATGGGATTTTGAGACAGTAGCTCTGTTCTCACTTGAAGACTATGAGTTATTAAGCTAATAATTTTTAAATATAGATTAAGGATATCCCAATGTAATAAGCCTTAAAAATATGTACCACTGCTTCACCTCTTTGTCAGGCAATGGAAGATACTGTCTTTGTATATGGGCTAAAAACTAGCAGAGAGCTAACTAGCCACGCTAAAATTAAAAATTAAAAAAAAAAATAATAATAATAGTTAAATAACTTGATATTATTCTACACAGTGTGAAACCTTATCTAACCCTTTGTGACAAAAGCTCCTGAAAGGTAAAGAGATCAAGATTTTGAGTTTATCAGTATTGCAACAGTTAAGCACACTTGTGGCAGAACATGAGTTCAGCAAATAAGCTATTCCCTGCCCAGCTCCCTTTGGTTTCTAAAGAAAAGTAATAGTAAGAAGCAAGATTAAGTCATTTTCTTAAGAAGAAAACAGTGAAGCTCTGTTATGGGGCCTTAGGACAGGAAGGAAGAAAGAAGCACTATGAGATATCACTATAAGGGTTTGTTGTTGTTTACCTGGTTGTTCTGGGGTTTGGTTTTTGTTTTTTGGTTTTTTTTCATTTAGGTCAGTAGAAGTTTTGCTTTCTGGCAGTAGCAAAGTAGAATCGGTTTGTTAGCTAGCTGTATATGCTCTCACCAGGAAAGAACAGACCTCATTCTTTGCTGGAGCTGTGCTTAGAATTGATTAATAATAATTTGTGGAAAAAAACTAAAGAAAACTAACCATAGTGCAGGCACCTGTCATGACTGTCCAGAAAAATCCCTCCTCACTTTTTGTATGGGATTCTTTATACACCAAACCAGTGGAGGTTTTCTTCGCCCATAACTCCAGAACCTCTCCTTCCCTTAAAGTATCCCCAGTAGTGGGAGGTCAGGATGCAGAACCCCGTTACAGTACCAAGACTGGATTCTCAACTAGAATTAAAAGCAATAGAGTACTGCAAAAGCTTGGAATACCTGCTCTGGTAGTCCTGAGATGTAAAACTGTGTAAAAGCTTGTTTTACTTAGAAAGGTACAGCAGATTAACCTTTCCATCTACGTGCAGGATATTATGAAGGAAGACACTAAAAAAATTCCCCACCATCTTTGGTATGAATTGGCATGGCTGCTCTAAACCTTCTGCTCTGCTTCACAGATTCTGTCCCTTCCTCTCAATGTACTTGGATCAAAACATTGCTCTTGTCTCCCTGTGGGCAGGGAAAGACAGTAACGTGAATTCAAGTATGTGAGTCTATTTGTGCAAGACACGTTTCTTTTTACAGCAATCTAAGTGGGATTTGATCTACCTACACGGTCTCCTGTAAGTCTTTCTTTCAAAGATGGATTCTCAAATCCATTATCTAAGGCATCTCCTACAAATAAAAGAACCAACCACATTTTAAATTATGTAAACAAGCACAGAAAGGAAGAACAGATGGGGAAAGAGATAAGAAAGAGAAAGAAGTCACTATCAGAAGTTTATACATCTCCATCATACAAACAAAAACCAAATTAAAACGAAACAAAAAACCCACCAAAACAAGTAATAGTTGAAACAAAGTCTTCAATAAACAGCAACATCTTTAGCAACTTTAGTAGTACATCCTATATTTTTAAAGGATAGAAGAATAAGAATAGTCTTCTATAGAGAAAATGACAGAGATTGTCAGAAAGGATTGATCTTAAGGGGTTTTTTTTGTTTGATTTGTGGGGTTTTTTTAAGGAAAATACTCTGTAGCTAGAAAGAGAAATAACTTATGAATGGAGAGAAAGATCCAAAAGAAAATAAGATCGCCATGGCTGTCAAACTCAGGAAACTGACCTTAAGATTTAAAGAAAAAGTAATGCAATTCAGCAATAGGTGTTTCCACCCTCACAAAATTTACATTGCCACATTCACCTGAGAAGCAGCTCTGGCTGGCTGAATATAGAAAGCTACTCCCATTGTATAAACAGAGTGGTCAAATAAAATAGCAGTTTTGATGGATATTTAGATATCATATGGCATATGAACCAAAACAGGAAGTTAGCACAAGCTACATCTAAATAGACTTCAGAAAAAAAAGAGCAGGAAGAACTACAAGGGGAAAAGGAGGAGAAATAAAATATCCCAAGTTCCACTTATTGCTTTGCTGTTTGGACAAGACTCACTCTTTCAGGAGTGAAAGTCAGACATATTAATCCATGTGTATGAACAGTTTTAAGATCTTTGGCTGGAAGGATTCCTTTAAACACCAAGAACTTTTATGGGTACTAGAGTGTGCTCCAAATTGTGCTTGTCTCACTTGGAAGCTCATTTCAGTGTATATCTTTCTATGATGTGTGCTACAAAAAATGTAACTTTGAAATTGTCTGTACTCTCACCAGGAAGAGGGAGGTAGAATAGTTACAAGGTAGCAAATTACTTTCTGGTAATTAATCTTTTCATTAAAAAGCTATTCACAATGGAAAGTTCTCTAATGGACTACAACAAGCCCTTCCCAGAGCTTCCAGAGTTGCTCATTAGCTTTCTGTCCAAGTTATACCAATTGTAAAATCTGGCACTTAACCTTACACGCTGCAAATACAGATCTGAGTCCCTGTAGATAGAAGCATGCAATAAATGGGGTGAAGAATCTTATTAATGTGAGGGTTAAAAGGAAAACACTGAACCCAGATGATGTAGAAAGTCAGGATTTGAGTTCTTCACATTTGAAGGTACATAGGGATTGTGGAATGCCCAGGTTTGCTAGAGAGAACACGGCTAAACCCGTTTTATTCACAGTTTTTCTGTAAAATAAAACCAGAAAACATTACAGGACTTCAACACTTGCAAGTCTTCACCAGTCATCCGTTATATTAAAATGGGCTCTCATTCCTGCCTTGTACAAGCAAAAAAAACCCAGGCCAATTCAGACTTTCTACATTCTTCAAACCACTGTGACAAGGCATGGTCCAGGATCATCTTTTTTTATTTCTGATAAGAAGTGCTCCTGTGTTGTTCTGCATTCACAAAGGCCAACATGAGCTTCTGCACATTCAATACAGTCAGCATGAAGGAGAACTCAGACAACGTTGGATGGAAGCTGAACTGATGAGCAAGTTGAAACAAAGAACCAAACCACAGAGACATCTCAAACTTAGGCTGAGGAGCAAGGCGTATTGTAGTCTTTCTCCTACTCTTACAGATTCATACAGAGACCAAAGGAAAAGACAATACATTTCGCTCCCTCCAGGTCAACAGAGAGAGAGAAGCAGCTTAAAACAGTAAGAAAAAATGTGTCAATGTTCTTTCCTGAGCATTAATATTCGCATTGGTGGTGCATCCTTGAATCACAAACACCTTTCCCTTAATATTTGATTCTTTGTCTCCCTCTACTTCTTTGTCTTTTAAAGTATTTTAAAGTTACTATTAATGCATACAACTCCTCATATTCAAAAATATGGGTTCCAAGACTGGACCTCTTACTATATTGAAGTATATCTAATCACCATAGTCACAGAAAACAGATGGTGTTTCTTCCTTACTGATTCTAGTGACACAATAATTGTAAGTTCTTGACTGTTTTGATAATGTCTGAAGCTCACTGCAATGTAAGCTGTTCTCCTCAACCTGCCAATTTTAAGAAATAAAGTTTAAAAAATGAGCAATGTGTGCCCTGAAAAAGGGAAAATAGTTCCTTTTTGTCCTGGTACTTCTGCTGCTGTTTGGAATTCATTTAATCTAACATCTGTGAAAGCAAGATTAAATTAGTTGTATTACTCATTCTAGCTGATAGCTAGTCAAAACTACCACTCAACCTCAAGCCATTCTTTTTTTCTTTTTTATTTTAATTGTATACACATAACCATGTATATATTGAGTCTTTTTTTCTATCGTTTCTTGAAATTACTTCAGTACTGTGAGATTAAACCCAAGGCTTGAACAACTAACAGGCTCCTCCAGCTTTGGCTAAAAACTCAATAATGCCTAACAGGGCAGCAAGGGGCTCTCATGGTCTACAACTCAGGCCTGAGGGAGAATGTATCTGTTGCTAGAGCCCACACAAACACATAAACAGGAAAGACTTCCACAATCTCACACTAAAACATGACTTTAAATTCTAGTTATGAACTGAGTTTTCTAAGAATTGAAATAAATGTCTTCATTTACTTGACTAATGATGCCAACTGGAACAAAACTCTTCTATCAAGTATTAAGAAAAACATCTCACACATTAACTTCAGGAATGGTGTTCCCCACTGAAACCTTCCTGATTCTTTAATCTACAAATCAGAGAGCTGTAGTTCATTCACTGAGGAGAAAATCATGGCACTGCTTAACTCTCCCTTCCCATGTTACTCTGTTAGAAACCACCTTACATCTACTTAGGAGCTTTGAGAATTAAAGTTTTATTCTGGGAAATACCTTCTAGCACAAGAGAAATATTTGTGCCTTGAACCTTGCTTTCATAAACAAATAAATATTCAAGCCACACACAGGACCTCCTTATCTCTCTTAAATTCAACCATTGTCTGGGTGTCGTTTGGAACTCCTCAAGTTATTCACTGAAAACAATTTTGGGAAGTTTCTTCTTCACACAATTGAAACTGTTGAGATTATCTAAATTGGCAGAAAGCAATTCTGGCAGCTTGAAACTGGTTAGAGCAAATTTAGCAGATCTACTTTCCCCTTACAGGAATGCCGTGTGACAGCAAATGACAACAGGAAGCTGGATCTGTAGCAGTTATATCTTAGTTTGTCTGCACTGCAGTTAAAGGTGGGGCTGCAGCTCATAGACTCGTGTAAACCAGCTTTCAAGTGACAAACTCAAATACTGACAATGCTGTGACTGAGATAGGTCAGCATGAGAAAACTGAACTCAAGCAGGGCATTTACCTGGTAAGCTTTTTGTTGTTCTTGGTATCTGAACTAATCACATAAAAAATTAGGTATGGCTTCAAAAGCTGTAGTAAAACCAAATCCTACTCCAAACTGTATTTCTAGAAATACAGAGCATTCCACAGCCATTCAAAAAACTGTATTACAACCAGCTTACCAATTCAAACTAGTTCTTCCAGTGAATCTTAAAGAAATATAAAAAAAATTAAAATTAAAATTAAAGTCATCCAAGCATCAACCAATTTTAATGCTCGGTTTCATTTCTCAGGGGGTCTTCAGTTGATCTGTGGCTTCATTAAGATGGAGAGAGAAACTGATTTGTCAGGAGTAGCTTCTCATAGCATGCTTTCCTGATGCATTTCAGACTGACAGTTTCTTACTCCACAATTGTACCTGTCATTGCATAAAAATTTCTTTATTTCTGGTGATTGCACAAGTGGCTGACAACTTTCCCTTCTGATTCATATATTCTCCCTTGAATCTTTAGACTGCTCCTTTACAGCAGAACCAGTCTCAGCAAGTGACTAGTAATCACCATGTTAAAACACATTTTCCAATGAAATAATTTTTTATTATGGGCTCCTCAAAATCTTTGTACAAAACCCCAAGTTTATTCCATCTTCTCCTGCACCCTAGAAATTGAGTGGTTAAAAGAGGCAAGCTTATTTTTTATATTTTATTTCATTATACCTTCACAATAACTAGAGGAGCTTTCCCCCTTTCTGCCCCTCACTTTGGACTCCTCTGAAAGGCCAAGGTGTTTCAGTGATTTCATGTTCCCTCAGATTGTATGTAAGAAACCACACCTTTTGTAGAGGAAAGTCAGTCAAAATATTATTCAAAAAAAGTGACTGCCATTCATTTCACAATTATAAGTTTTCCTGCTTGTCTTTACCGATTTGTAGACATCAAAATTAAAGGATGCTTAGTGTCATATAATCCCCAAAACAATAACACTTCAGCATGTCATCTCAGTACTCAGGTCTAGAGTCTCCATTTGAAAATTGACAGATACAAATGGAGTGAAAGCTTGGGATTTCCTGTGTTTTTTTTCTTAGACAGCATGGCTCATAAAGCACCTCACTGTCTCGGTGCAGAAATCACAACACACACAGAGGCTCCACAGAATTATTAAAAGTACTTGTACTGCACTATTACTAGAAATCTCAACCCTGATTTAATTTAGTTTTCACAGTACTGGTGGATTACCTCTGATAGCTAATGCCAATGCTCAAAAGCAGTTTAAATATGTGATTTGTAGAACATGACACATGACAGGTGGCACAGCCAAGAAATAGACCATGGACATGGATGGATTCTCATAATGTTACATTCTACAGACTAAGTTCTTGTATTAGTGTTACTCATTTTCTTTTTTCATCAAACACTTCCATCTGCTAACTAGCAATTTAACATAGAATTCCAAACAGTTTTAAGGAACTATGGACTTTAAAGAATGCAGCCCTATTGATATGGCAATAATACTTCTATGTCATAGCACAAGCAACATCCACAGACAGCTCTTTGGTTCACTCTTTTCAACACCCTGCCGTACTTACTCTATGCTTTCGCTATGCTTATTGTTTGGGTTTTGTTGGTTTTTTTCTTTTTTTAATACTGGGGTGAACATATTAAAAGGACTAGGCATTACTGCAGTTTAATATACTGATACTTGGTGTTTGCTGATTATATTTGATTACTTTTGCAGAGGTAAGTAGAGACTGTTTCCAACCAATTTTAAATTCAACATGAATCTGCCACTAAACTGTATTTTCATATCTTGGTACATTATTGTAGCAGATGCAATGAGAAACAAGAGCATCTCCCAGTCCAACTTGCAGAATTTAATTTGTGAGCAAAACAGTCTACAAAACCAATAGCTCATTGGCCTGTTGAATCGCTCCATAAAGCCTACAGTAGGCTATCTCTAACTGAATTTGAATTTCTGTTATGTCAAATCATATTAAGTCCCATAACACTACATGCTGTCAGCTTGAAGCAGGACATGGTCCAACCTGACATGGTGAAAAACAACCCTACAAATCTGCTCTGAAATGATGTGTCAGATGATACACTGAAATACTTATCAGTTTCAAAAGCAAATGCAGTAACACACTGACCCTCTAGAAGTGACCCTCTAGAGAAAGAAAATATTAGGTGATCTTTCATTCCCTCTCTGGTAATAAGTCATGTCGCTTTACACTGTAATTTAAGAACCGTCAAGGAATTACTTGCTGAATGATCTCATCAACAACAGGTTCACAACAAAGACGGATGGCAAGACGACTGCTAGCCTCACTAATAGAGCATAAGCACACAGGCTGAAAGACAGTCCAAAACTTTGGTTTCTCTGTTCAGGTTATGGATAAATAAATCTCTCACAACACTTCAGAATACTTTAGAAGCTGCTCTTATCACTGTGCTTATTGGTTTCCACAGACTGAAAAAATGTAACCACTATGGAAAAAGCAGGGCCCATCCAAGCTTTTCCTCATAGTGTATAAAGACCTACAGTTTCTGATAAACATAAAATAGAGAATGAGTTTAACATACATGTCAAATCATGCTATTTATAAAGAAATTCATGTGTATATGCCTATATACATAAATAATCAAACATTCCTCAAAAATGCTTTTAAAGGACCTCTATGTAGCTACCTAACTTCAACAGGATTTACAACTGGTCAAAAAACTGAAAAATTAAAGAATTGGTTCCATAGAGGTAAGTAAAAACTAGGAGAACTTTCAAACAAAAAGCAATTTTTAAATCCTTCACGAAATTGGAAAACACAAAGGGTAAAACATTTGTAGTCAATGCTTTTTGCTAATTTTAGTCAATGCTAATTACTGATTCAGACAACTTAAATTGGAATGTCCAAACTGGAGACTAAAACTTGAAACCATAATTTTATTTTTTTTAAAGCAGTAAATATTGCAAATTGGACAGAAATATATTGACAAATCATTAGAAAAAGGGAGAGTGTTTAGGTTTATCATCTTTCATTAATACTTGTTAAACTTATTTATAACAATTTGAGGATAAATTTGCACATTAAAAAAATAGAGTAAGTCAGTAATGAGCTCTTGATCTAGTAGTCTAGCTGAACTAAGTCCCATAAAAAGCTTAAACTCACAGTGTTGTGTTTCTAAGGCTGGAGATTAGTTCCATTTTTTGTTAGTATTGTTAAACTTGCAAAATATAATCAGGCTGTAGGGTTTGACGTAATGAAATGACTCTACAATAAATACAAGGGTTAAAAGAAAACAAGCAGGGGAAAAAGATGACAAATGTTGTCAAAGTTTGCACTAAGTGTCTATTTAATATAAAGATCAATGTGCTGACTGAAGCTGTGCAGTCATGAAATACAAAGCACCTGTTGGTCAACAAAGAGAAAACTAGGGAAAATAATTCCAGAGATGAAAATAAAAATTTTTGAGTTACTTTTCAATTTATTTAGTATATTTAAAAATACAGAAAAGCTCTAGAGATAAAAGTGAGATGCCTGCCTTCAAAACATCACCAGTCACTACTGCTCTAAAATAAAATAGAAAACCAAAATTAAATACAATAAAAGCTGTTTTATTCTTTGAAATCATGATCAAGGTATTATATTCTTCTTTTCCATGGAGCGAACAGGCCCAACTGACCCAATTGTCTATTGGTAGCAAGTCTGTCCTTTCTTGTCACAACAAAAACAGTATTTCTGGAATTTCAGCTCCTTGCTAGAATCTGAAGATCCTAGTGTCTCTGTATTCCTTATGGACAGGAGTTAACGAGCAACAACTAATTATCACTTTCATGAAAGAATAACATTAACAGTTTTTTGAGCATTTTGCAGCCTAGAAATGACCAAGAACTCAATTACTCTGAAATATACTGTAGCTGTTTTCTCATCAGCCCTAACTTACAAGAAACCATTAGTGGACGCAAAGAACTGTCTCATGCAAATTCCTGAACCCAGGCCTTCTTCATAACTACCACTGTGAATCTGCAAACACACTATTTGTGTTTGTGTAGTCAATTTGCATTGAATTAATGTAATTCATAATGATCTGTGACAGAGGAGAGCAGAGCTGTGGGAAAGATGCCTTTTTTTACCATCATCTAGAGTGATTTTTCCACGATCTGTTCTCAACCTTTTGGGTTTGCCAGCACTCCTTCTGGAGCCTTCTGATCCTGCATAAAACCAAACCCCTCTTAATGCCAAACCCTTTCTCCAGCACTGCAACACAAAGCAGAGCTCTGTGCATGGCGTCACAGCCCTTTCACTCCCCAGGGACAGAAGCATCCCCTGCTGTCCGGGCATAATGTTGTTCAAAAGACTCTAATAAACAAATTATCCTTCAGAGCATTACGAAATTATTCCTACCCTGATACACTCTTAATAACAAAACCCCCCCCCAAAAAAAAATCCTGCTCTCCTGCTGTCCTTTACTCCTTTCACTAACAGATGCCTTCCATTAAAAAAATCTTCAATCACAAAAAGAAAATAAGAAGATTAATTAAACATTTGCTATCTAAACAAGTCTCATTCTCAAAAGAAAATATAATCACTTTTATGCAGGAAACCTCTTTGTGTAAACATATTAAACTTTCAATCATCAGTACATAAGGATATTAGAGAAAAAGAGCCTTATCTGAAGCAGAATTACTTTCCAGTCATAATATTTGACATGTAAGTGTCTGAGTACAATGAAACAGAGACCAATAGTGTGAACTCAAAAGTAATACAGCATGATAAGACTGAGATTCTCTAATTATTGCCCTTTTAATGTACATTGGGTAGCAGAAACAAGTTCTCAATTATCAAAATGTCCTGGGGGTTCAAACTAGCTTAGCCATCTTCATTCTCCTGTATTACTTATTATGTCTCTGCCACCCTGTATACCTTTCAACTACCTTAATAGTGACATGAAACACTGTACATTACAGGAAGAAAATTGGGAGGAGGCTTTATTGGGAGGCTTTATTCTCATTATTTTTTTTTTTAACTCCCAACAGTAAACAACACTATTTGAAAGAGAAGACCAGCACAGCAAGGCAACATCGCTTCATAGTTGGATTGTCTCCCAAACACTCATTCTTCTAATATACAGACATTCAGGTGGAAGTCCTTCAAAGTGTGATTAAATACCCACTAAAATATTCTACTATCTTACAAATTTCAAACATCTTGACATCACGTCTAGATTTTATCTTTCAACTTAACATAGGACATACGTTAATCTCTGAAAAGAGGTTTAGTTTGACCTTGAGAAAAGTACTTCAGTTAATTTTACTTCCGTATCATATAGGTTACAACAAATTTTACCTTGACTATCATCAGGATTTACAGCCAACCCTTTCCAATATTTATCAGCTTGTCTGATTTTAATTATAATAAGCATGGAGCTAATTTCAAATACCACATCTATCAGATTAAGTTCTCAAAAGCTCTCAGCAAAATCCAAGTATGAATGCTAACTAAGGTAATATGGACTTCCTTGTGCTACCCATTTTATATCGTGTTAATAACTGAGTGCTGACTGAACTAGGAAAAATCAAGGAGAAGAAACTTCATACATCCATTGTATGGTGAAGACAACAATATCAGGGCCGTCTTGTCTTGGGAAGCCCCTAATAACTAGTGTTTGGCATACACTCTATTGCATGATGGAAATCTTAGATTTTTCCATTTCATATACCAGAGAGAGAGAGCAGGGAAAAAGCAAGAATAGAAGAAAATCCTGGGAGATATTCAGCTCACAGTAAACACAAACTCCTCTGGGTTTGCCAGGTACTTTATGTTTGTGAATCAACCTCACATTACCTACATAGCCTGACCTTACCAAAATAATTCACTCCCGGGACAGACCAAACACAAAAAAATTAATCTGGAAAGCAGAATGGTAAAGAAAGCTACCAGGGCTACACAGAAACCAAGTTATGACTTGAAAAGCTTTACAACTCTAACAAAAACAAGCACTACTCATCTCCAGGGGGTTTTGTGTTGTTTTTTTTTTTTCCATGTATACCTGCAAAGATGGCATATAGAGCTGACATTTGTCCTGTATGCACCCAAAGGAACTAGTACAAGAAATTGTATACATTTTCAATTAAGATATGTCCCTATAAAAGCCCAAACGTCATGCGTTAGTCCCCATACTCCAACTTCACAACACAGACTTATTTGGGAACCTAGAAAGCTAGGTGTTGATTTGCAAAAAAATGAATTTGCATTTTTTACCAGAAGATTTAGTTTTTATAATGTGTCTAAATGATACTGACCCAAACTCCTACTAGTTTTTAATATGCTACCTCTATACTTGAAGCTGAATTTCTAATTACAGACCAGGTAACTGCTATTCATCAATATAAACACAAACTGCCTTTGCTCTTCGTTCACACGGATGCATGCATATGTGTGTGTATATTGCTCTGTATATGTGTGTGCATATAAGTAATGTGTATATGTATCACACAAATGCAGCATGAGGACATGAATACAAACACAAAAATGCACTCTTTGAAAGAGTTGAAGTACATATGTTCATGGGTTTTGTGCGCATATGGGTTTATGCCATTTTTCTCCCATCTCTTACTGATTCCCAATTATTACCAATTAGTCTCAGTACCAGGTGGCTAGCCGTAAGGACAGAAATGCAAAATAAACAGCACTTTCTCAGAAAGCTGGCTCTGCTTTGTTAGCTGCTGTGTCATGGTACCAGCAGCCACTACCAAAGAGGCATGTCCCTAATTGTGAAGACTGTAGGGAAAGGAAGACAACCAACTCCTGATTAGCCCCCTGACTAATATTGCCCAAATGACTCTGTAGCTTTTCCTGTCAGGAGGAAAAGCTCATAAGCAGAAAGAGGACAGAACCATAACACAGTCCACAAGCCTTACATTTGAGTGAAGCCTCTGAAGCAATGTGTGATCACAAAGGGACAAAGGCAGATCATTTTGAAGGCTCTAACATGCAGCCTCAGCAAATAAAGCGAGATATAAGCCTCATCACATCGTGTGACAGTAGTTATGTCTTCTCACCAATTACTTTTAATAGGGGTGGCTCCGTTTCCCCATTGCCCATTGCTGTGTGTGAAACAAGAAGAGAGACAACGACTGTACCTTAAATAGAGACACTAACTGCAAAGTGCATGGCTGTCAGATGAATCACAAATGAACACAGAAACCACTCAAAACTTAATAAATACTCACCTAACTTCGTCACCCTTAAAATAAGAGAACAAAACTGCCTGTGAGTACAGTGGGGCCCCTACCAAAGTTTGAACTTTGGAAAAAAATAAAACACCATTGGTTCAATAATCCCTTGCCTTATTAAGCACTTTGGGTCAAGAGTGTCAAAGAAGAATTTCTCCAACAAGAATGCTAACAAATACAAGCCCTGTTATGAAGTAATAGTCAGAGTTTCTTTTAGAAACTGATAATAAACAGGGCCATACCACCTTTTCTTTAAAAGCAAGGATTCATAGGAGTCTTGTTTGAAATGTATGAACAACAAGATTTTGGGTTGGCTCCTGTTACTACCATATTAATAAGAAGCCTTAGGGGCTGGACTTGAATTCAATCATCACTATAGCCATCCCTTTGTGATAAGGATGTATCACTTTTAAAAAAGCAAACAAATCTAACACACACACACCCCTCACTCCTACCTGAGACCTGATCATTTCAGAACAACAGAAAAGCTGTGGAAAAGTCACAGAAAGAGGGATAAGAAGGTTGTTTGGTCTTAGTATTAGATTTAGGGCTGCTGCAATCACTGTGATAACTGGAAGGTTAAGGGCCAGGGGCGTAAACCCAACTGATGAAGGCCATGTGCAAATTACTCCAAGAAAAACAAGGTGCATTACAGTCTGATTGACTGACTAGGGCCAGGATTAACATGATTGGTGAAGACATGTACATGCAAATGTGGTTGGTAGGAGTATATATAAATCCTTTTCCATGAGGATCTGCAGACTCCTGATACACAAAAGATTCCATTCAAATTAAGTTTTGCCACATTTTAAAAAGAAGTCTTAGTAAAAGCTCATTAAAAATGCAAAATAGTCACTGGACCAAGCATTTAGATGAATTAAAAGCCAATAAAACTCTGTCAATCCCAGAAACGTCTCCTTGGAAATCAAAGTCAAAATCATAGAGACAAAGCATCTTGCCCACTTCTGTGGTGTTTAAGTTTAAGGACTATTTTGGCTTCATTTTGTTTTAAACATATGAAATTTTATATCCACAGGTTTAAGTTCTGTAAGCGACACTTCACAATAAGATAGGCTGTAGGGAGCCTGGTGTCTGCAAACATGGCTATGTGTTACACAAGATTTTCTAATTAAAAATTGTTTGTAGATGCATTTACGTGTTTCAAATAAATAGACTAGAAATTAACATCACAAATTGCTATTTCTATACAACTACCACAGTAATTAACAGCAATAAACAGTAAGTGTTCAAAATCCTTCTTCTCACATCATCAGTCTTTCTTTTTTCCTTAGAACTAAAAAAAAATTTTCCCTAACAAAACATGTCTTTAAAACATAAAGAATTAGCTAAATAAAATGCAGCCATCTATCCACCCAAGACATATGGGAAACAAAGCTATTTGCACATATCCCCACAGGTCTCCTTTTGCTTGCCAATTTCCAGTCTTTAAATCATCATTAAGGAAAAAGAAACAAAAAACATGTAGCTACTAATTTTTCTTAATATGTTTTGCTGAAGAGGATACTCAAATAAATATCAATTCCTCATAACAGCATTTCAATCAAGGGATTTTTTTTTTCCCAGTTAGGTAGGTAACATAAATAAGAACATTCAAAACCAGATTAATCTAAATTTCTCCAAAATCACTCACATTTAAACACAAAAGCCATAGGTATTCTTATCTCCTAATTTTCTAATAAATCCATGACAAAAAAAAAAAAAAAAAAAAACCACCCAAACAAACAAAAAAACCCATGTCCCTATAGATTCTGCTGGAGCAATACCTGAAAAACAGCAGTGATCACAAATTAGAGGAAATTCTACTAGGCTTTTGTGTCCTAAAGAATCACTCAGAATCCCCAGATGGTTCTGCTGATGTTCTAACATTTAAGCTTTCACCATTATTAAGAAACAAAGATCTAATAAACTATTGTTTTGTTAGATAGCAAGAGTAAACTTTCTTCTTACGTTAATATGAAAAACCTGCAATGAAAATGCACTCCTCTCCTGCAAAGGGTCAGAGCTTCTCAAATACTCCTGCCTGCCCTAGGCGATTATTAGTTTCATAAGGATTTTCCTTTCCCTCAGGTGGCAATGCCAGCCCTCCTGCAGCAGAAGGGTCTCAGAATTGTCTGGTTTTACTATAAAGTGATTAATGGCCACAGTGCATGAAGTCTCCAGCAAAGGAAAAGGCCATCTTCCGAGGAATTTTTTAAAAAATGAACAAGAGAAAGGTAGATGCTGCATTAACCATTAACTAAATTTTTTTTGACAGATCCTAAGACAGCACAGTGACTACTGTAGAGGTTTTTAGAGACAATTTAGGGATGGTTTACTCCATCCCAATCCATTATACAGTAAAACAATAACAATGAGTTTTCCTGGCATCAGCTGAGGAAGATGAAACACAGGAGGTTAATTAACACACAAATGAGATTAAACCTTGGAACATTTAGAAACAAACCCTCTCCTGAGCAACGGCAGTCATGAGTCCTGTGACTTTGTGTCGGATGGTTGAATTCCCTTATATTTAATAATGTCTGCTTAAAACTTTTAGCACCCTTGAATCTTCTGTAAGACCCTTTACTTTCAGGATTCTCTGATATCAAACCCAACCAAGCACCTACTGCTGTCTAATAGTTTGTGATTGGGTTCACAGCAGGAATTTGGAGCTCTGTTGAACTGACCACCTAATTTTTCAGAATTTATAGAAACGGCTTGAGGCCTCTGCCATATTAGATTGTTTTGAAACTGGCCAATAGATCTAAATTATTCAGAACAAGCAGATTGACAGATGATCTCACACATGAAGTATGCAATCAGAGCTGTATTTTTTCAGGAACAAAATAAAATTCAATGCAAACTGGATAATTCAGTCCTTGCATACACATAGGCAGGGCATTTTGCAAACAGTTACACGTATTTTAATTTGAGGTTATATTTAGCCTTTAAAGTATTTCTATTCAGTCTAGAGATAGAGCACTTATACATGCATGCATTTTGCAGGATAGAAGCAGATACTGTCTCATGGGCCTCCTGGCATAGATGGTGTCAGGCTCTGTTGCTTAAAAGTACCTCATGCAGATGTTTCCTCACATCAGGCAGACCTTTCTGCAGCAGGATTTGAATGCAGGAGTCATTCTGAGTATTTTAGAGACACTATAAATTCTCCAGTTCTCTTCCTGTGATTATTCCTCTATATCTGAATTCCAAGACTATTCACTCATTTAAAGTTACACTGGTACATCAGTTCTTGTATAACTAGAGAAAAAGAAGGTAATAAAGTTTCTATCTTTATTCTTTATAACAACCCAAACCAGATTCTTTAAAAAGAAAAATTTATCTCAGTCTACAAAACAAACTTCCTTCTCTCCTTCCCTGAAAAAAAGAAGATTTAGTTAATTTTTACACTGTATTTTTTTAAAGTGTACTGCAATGAGGTTGCTAAGTCAGTAAAATTAAGCCCTTCTATCAACTTCATTACATGAGGTAAACCCATAAATGGAAGTCGAGAAATCATAGAATAGTATGGGTTGGAAGGGACCTTAAAGATCATCTGGTTCCAACTGCCCTGCCATGAACAAGGTCATCTTCCACTAGACCAGGTTGCTCAAAGCCTCATCCAACTTGGCCGTAAACACTTCCAGGGAGGGGGCATCCACAGCTTCTCTGGGCAACCTGTTCCAGTGTCTGACCACCCTCACAGTGAAGAATTTCTTCCTAATATCTCATCTAAACCTACCCTCTTTCAGCTTAAAGCCATTTCCCCTTGTCCTGTCACTCCCTGACTTTGTAAAAAGTCCCTCTTCAGCTTTCTTGTCGGCCCCCTTCAGGTAGTGGAAGGCTGCTATAGGGTCTCCCCAGAGCCTTCTTTTCTCCAAACTGAAGAGCCCCAACTCTCTCAGCCTGTCCTCATAGGAGAGGTGCTCCAGCCCTCTGACCATACCTGTGGCCCTCCTCTAGACTCACTCCAGTAGGTCTATGTCCGTCTTATGTTGGGGGCCACAGAACTAGACACAGTACTCCAGGGGAGGTTTCTTTTTGAAAATGGGGCTTTTGTTATCCCTTTTCTAGTCTGTGAGAGCTGCACCAGGCTGCTATGACTTTTCAAATATCTCACTGCTAACTCAGTAGTTTTCTCTCTTGCCAATAAAGTCTATATAAAAATTTTTTTCAATCATATCATGTTATAAACCATCAAATTATTTTCTGATGCAACTGCCTGAAGAGGCTCTAAATACCCTAATGTTCTCTGATCTAACCAAAAAACATTCAAGATTTCTATTTTTGCTATTTTTCTGTCTGCTACTATAGCATAGCAGAAGTTACTAAACCAGATTCAAAGTGAACTGGCTAAATTATAGTAATCCAAAGAGGAAGAGGACAGTCTGAGATTATACCAAAAAGCACTTCCATCCCTTAGCAACATCATTGCCATCACACTAATGTAATATCTCCCTGCAGCCAGTCCGGTTACCGAGACATTGTCTGCACCTACTAAACTCACGTGTCCCTGGGGTTCCAACCCCTTCTGCTACCATAATTTGGAATTTTCTTCCTTCCTAATTGTGTAAGTAGGATTTGAGAGAAAGAAAACTTAAACAGATCTGTCATCAGTACTCAGTCAACCCCACTAATTGGCCAATAAACCAGCATTTAAAGTATCCCTCTTTCTTTGCCTCCCATCCTTCCTTCTGCAAAGCTGACCTTGTTATTCCTGTTTCAATACCGTAATATGTTGTTTCACTTAATTACAGCTTGTCCAGACTTATGTGGCTGCATAAGATGAGAGAAAATAAAAGATATAAACCACCACAAAGATTCCTAGATATTGCTTCATACAGAAGGGACAGAGGGTCTCACTAAATATTACTTGCTAAAGGGAGAGTGCAATTTGGGCAGCAGAAGTGTCATTTGGAGTAAAATATCTGCAGTCCAAACTGTTTTAGTTTGTTTTTTTTTTTTCTAATAAAGAATGAGGAGCTCGTATGTACTTCCACACAAGATAATCATAACACAGCATCCTTAATGAAGAGCAACAGGGCAGATCTTCACTCGAAATTAATGCACATTGCTTTTCCTTCAGCCAACAGGATTTCTATTACACTACATGTATCTGGTAGGATATCCAGTTGGGTGTTGGTGCTCAGGCTGCGCTGACTTATGAATACAATGCCAGAATTTGACTTTTAATTAACTCTTTCACAGCAGGGGGGATTCACATTCCTACTGACAAAAATAAATAGAAGACAGTTCCCTCCTGTAAAGATTCTGTCATTTGAAGTAAAAAGGTGATTACAGAAAAATGTTGGTTTTAGTTAATGGATTATTCCTTTCTTAAAGTTCCCTTAATGTTGTTATATGGCTTTTGGAAGACAAGTTATATCTTAATTCCTGTTAATAGCAATGTCAAATACTAACATCAGTGGGCCAAAGCAAAATTACTTTCAAAATCACTGAGGAGTTGCATTAGGACAAATGAGATCTCTGGGTTATGTATGGTCCATTATGCAAGAAACCCTTTTTGTATTTCAGGGACTGAATATTTCTTTTGGTATAAACGGAACAACTGTTCTTCCATGGCATAGTTTCTCTATTTTCCTCACTTTGAATGGGTGCTTTGGCAGGAAGATATTTTGCTGATGATATAAGCAAATGGTTACTGGAGACAGGCCTGAGGAAATCATGATCACATTGGAAATTAAATTCAAGCCAGACATAATGTATACCAGACCTGAGTTACTATCCTAAATTCCCTTCCAAGTCTGCTATGTGACAGCTGAAGATTTTATTCAGGCAAAGGTTCGATTCTTACTGATGGATGAGAGAGGCTGCTGGGAAATGGGGACCGTCAATAGTTCCTGACCCTGTAAGGCATTCCAAGTTGATGAACTGAACTACTGCCTCCAAATAACGATATGGTAGTGATGTTTTCATTCAGAGCTCCCCCATCGCAGGGAATCATCAATTAAATTATTGCAAGGGATATCCCCACTCAATTTTCCTCTCTTTCTTGAAGCCCTCCATGAGACTCCCATATGTTTCTGTTAGAAACAGCCTATTTGGGTCTTGATTACTAAAGCAAGAGACACAAAAACAAAATACCCAGTATTAAAAGGATCTCTGTAGGACTCAGTGTTCCCCAGTAATGGAACTAATCCTATTCATGCAATTTGCACACAAAAAATAATGCACTATTTCCATTAAAACAAATGTTGTAACAATATGATGAATATTAAATCACTCTCCAATGGAATTCAGACATCCAGATTACTTTCTTAATGGGCTCTGACTCTAAATAATCCAAACTGTGAAGCTTTTTTCTTCCACTTTTTATTTAATTCTTCACAGTTTAATGATGCATTTGCTTCTAAAATGATTGAAGTAACTCCTAAAATAACTCCCAAAGCAATAGATTTAAAAATTAAATACACCAAAACATAAATGCAAAAGGCACAAAAGGCCTGCATAACACAATTCAAGGAAGAGCAAAACTCTGCCACCTTTGCACACCTTTGGTCAGGAAGGGAATCTTGTTTGGCTGTTGAAAGCTAGCTAGACATTAAAAACACATTTCAGAACCTTACTGAAACCAAGGTAAGACGCCTAGTTTATAGTCACACAAACACATTAGTGGTTCAACACTCTATGTTTCTGCAATTTTTATACAATGGAACAAGCACAGCCACCTTATTTTGCAGGATGATACCTTAAACTGTAAATTGCTCATATGCTGTGATAAAGAACCTCACTAAATGGATAGTTTAATGGAAAATCGTAAAGGTAGTGTGTAACACTCCAGCATTGACTGAGTGTACAACTTGCGGTCCTGCTCTAAGCCCAGACAACTCCGAGTGTTTTGAGATCCACATGGTTGAGGGAGTCTCCACAGTTTCACATTGACTACTTCCTGAAGAGGGGGAGCATCGGGACAGAAGCTTGTATAGTACAAATCCCAAGAGCATTTCATTGACAGGAATTCACATTTCTTCATTTTCCTGGTTAAATAACCTTCTAGGCAGACTATATAACTTATCTTTGTCTGCACTCACCTCCACCTGAAAATGAATCAAGTTTTACTTACCTTTCTTGATCATCACACCTTTTTTTTAATCTAAGGAAAAGTATCTTGCTTTCCTGCTTGATGTTACAAAATAAAATGTGATCTTGCATTTCCACGAGGGCTACGAAATTCCATGTTTGTTTTAATTCACAGTATGAATGATATTAATTTCATATTCCACAAAGATCACTGCAGTACAGATAATTTACAGTCTTAACTTGCCTTTTCAGGAAAAAAAAAGAAGAAAAAAAACATTGTGGCTTTACCTTTAAATGCAATGTTGGATTGCATGGATCAGATCTTTCCAGTTCCCAGATGTGAAACAAAAGATGTTCTGTCTAATAATTTTCCTACATTATATATTTACAAATGCAGTTTTCTACCATTTTACAAATATATGTATATATTACAAGCATATGAATACTGTGCAGGAGTGGTAACAGCACATATTTGTGATAGCCACACAACACATAGAAACCCATTTTGACACTCAGAGCTCTAAAAGAGTTGTATTCCTCTAGAATGAGTTCAGAAGTTTTACATTCATTGGGATCTCAATGTTGTCTCTTCTCTAAGGTACTCAGTCATCACGCTTTACAAGCAGAGGAAAAAAAAAAGAATACTTCAGAATACAATAATTTACTGTTTATCATCAATCAGTAGAGAAAAGGAATAGTCCTGGCCAAAACACTAGCCCCAGCCTAAGGAAAGAGTGCTGAAGAAATCCAGGAAACCCACAAAAAAGCTTAACCATAAGAAAAATAAATACATAAAATACAAAATCTATATACAGGAAGTGTGAGAGGAGAAGGAATGGGATTTCTGTCTCAATAAGGAAGACATGAAGCAGTGATGGGAAAGCCATCTCAACTCTCAATTGGGTAAAACAAAAAAGAAAATGCTTCCATCCAGGAAGGAAGCCAAGGTAGTCCTGCCCAGAGTGGCATCAGAAAGATTACTGGGAGAGACTGGGCAAAGGCAGGAAGGGAGAAGTGGAAATCAGTTTCCTTGATTCCATTTATGAACTCATGTATTTACACACAACATACACATGTAATGCAAATGTGCAAATATACATCCACTCCTTTATCACCCTGAAAACCACACAAATACATGAATGTGCCTATATATGTATGTATTCTCTCCCTCTCCCCTACCTCTTTCCATGAAAGACAGTAGAGACTGGAAACTTATTCACCAAAGTTCATTGCATATTAAGACATTTGAATATATTTTCTCAGAATGATGCTGCTACTGCCTGAAGCTCTACATACATCCTCCAGGCTTCTAGCCTTCTGCTGTTCAATCTCCAGCTATGCATTTATCAAGCAATTTCTAAATGGATGTATACCATTCACTCTAACAAATGTGAACTAAAGAGACTCCCTTCTGGAATTAGTTCCTCAGATTCCCTGCCCAAATCATCCTTACATTTCTCCTTGTCATTCACACATGCCTGAACAAACAGTTCAAGCCTTATACCATGGCTTGAAAAGTCAAGAGATTCAAACTGCCATCAGTCAGGGAAAGAAAGTTCAAGAACTTAGGAGGACATTCTGTAGATGATGTCTACAATTTTCAAAGACCTCTCTGTTCAAAATTAATTAATTTGCACCCTCCAGTTCCAGGCTGCTGCAAAGTTCATTGCACTTTCTTTAAACAGTGTGTGCTGTATTATGAAACATTTATCTGTTTCAGAATACAAATGGGAAAAAAAAGTCACCAATAGCCACTAGTTTCTGCAAAGCTGGGCCTGGAGACTGTTCACTAAAGTGTTACAGTGAGTTGAAAAAGAGACAGCAAAGAATGCACAATGAGTGCTTTCAGGACCAGATTAATAATCACTTCTGACCAGACGACTGAGCTGAAAAACTGGTAGAAAACTGCTTCTAATGGAGCCTTTCATTTAATTTTTCATGAGCATGCCCTTAGGTACATACTTTTTAAGTCTTTTAAAATACAAACTGATTTTAAAAATAATTGTTTTAAATAAAGAGTGCAAGCCATCTGTTTTGAAGCTGTCACTCCGTATAACTTTGAATTTAAAAAAAACCCAAAACTTGCATTCTTCTCATTGCAAAACATTTTTCAAACTATTTGAAGGGTTTAAATTATTTCTTTAACTTGCCTTGAATATATGAGTAAGAGAAGTTGTCTGAAATTACCCAAGCTGTTTGTCCAAAGATCTCTGACTGGCTTCTACTACCATTGAACTTCCAGCTATGCAGTGATAGCAGAGTAAAGGCTTTGACATATCTTTTAGATAATTTGTACATCATATCAGGCATTGCCCTGAAACTGTTTAGTGAATAGCTTTTATGGGAAGCAATCTCTTCCACTGTTCCAATACCGTGCTAGGAATTATAGGGGGGATTAGAGAGAGGGTCGTCTTACTTCTGCTATTAGCACACATACTCATATACTTTAAAAATACAAGTACTAAAATTATAAGTAATAATTTGAAGTGAAATTTACTTTCTTTAATTACATTTAGTGTTATATACTGTGATGCATTACTAAATAAAAAAATACTACCAAAAATGACAAAAATCCATGCTTAATTTAAGTAGGCCAATTACTTTAAGTGCTGCTACAGTCAGAAAAGTGATTCAAGGATAAATAAGAGAACACACAGTGCCATTTCTTCAAGAGCTTCTAGAGAAAATTCAATGTAAAAGTCAAAAGGTCTTTTTTTTTTTTTTTTTCCCCCCCTCTTCTCAGTAGCATCACAAAGTCCCTATAGCTGAATCCTTTCTTTCCTGGCATGCTCTGCAGCAGCAACAATCATTATAGATTATGTTATGAGACACACTCTTTTCACAGTGTGTCCAGGTTTTTCAGGTTTTTTTCCAGGTAGAAATTGAAGATTTTATATTTGTCTGGAATTCAGACATCCAGTATCCCTGATTATGCATTAATAACTAGGTGGTGCAGAATTTGTGTAGAATAAATGCTCAGAGGATTCTGTTCCTTCTTGGATGAAAAGGTGCTTAGGCCCAGTCTGTTACTTCCTTAATCATATTATACAGCAGCACCAATGACAGAGATGTCCAAAGATTCCCTCCCTAAGTCATTGCTGTTGCAGATTGATGACCATGAAGAAATTTAGTTTCTCTGTTGCTGGCTGCTTAAATTGTGTATATTTTACTATTCAAGCACAGCAATTCAAGCATCTCTGCAACAGTTCCAGCTGGGATGCTCCAACCAACAGAAAAACCCAGGTATTTTTAATAACACATGCAAGCTCAACCACACAGCACATACAGAAAGAGTCTAACACTTTCTAGTAGCGTCAGATTTGCTGAACAGGCACATACCAACACATGTGCAGTTGGTTCAACACTTCTCAAGCATCAGATTCCCTATATTTGCATTAAACAAGGCATGCTCACTGGAAAAGCCTGTAGAGAATTATGGCAGCCCTACTGATTCAGAAGTGGTTGTCTGACAGCTGTGATAGTGCTTCAGAAAGTAGAAAATACCTTATGTTATCTAGACAAGAATAAAAGAAATCTTAAAGACAAAGTAAAACAGGTAAGACAAAAGTAGCTTATGTGCAAAGTTCTACTTTGCTTTTGATGTGACAGTCAATGCTTCACATCACAACTGATTTGCGGTGTTACATGTGGATTGTGTAAAAGCATGCATTTCTCAATTTTCATTACTATATTCCTTTGTGAATTAAATAATTGAAAGAGTAGTGGCCTGCACAAAGGCACCTTCACAGTAGTAGAAACCATTCCAGCATCAATACCTAGCTGTAAAACTATTGAGAGCATAATTCCTGTAAATTCCAGTCAAAGGTGAGGCTCTTGACAGGTAGGACTCAGAAATAGAAGTGCCATGTAATTGCTATAGGAAACAAAACTTCCCAGGAAACTCATCAAATTGAAAACCAAGTGTTTTCTACATAGCAAGATTCAGTAAGAAGCATTCAAAATAAATGTGGCATCAATTGTCATAATGAAAAAGAATATATATCTAATTTTTAAAAAATGAAAACTTATAAATCAATAAATTTGTGAGTTTGGGCTTTTTTTTTCCCTGTAGGAACACAAAGCTCTATAGATACATTTGAAAGGTCCAAAATTATTCAAAAGTTTCTTCTGTTAATGTTCTGTATGACATTTTTCTTAACCAGACAATATTCACTTATTGACACCAAAAATTAATTATAAAATATTACAACTCCCTTTTGCAGGTGTAATACCATTTTCATTTAAAAAAAAAAAAAAAAGAGTAACAAAAAACCTGTTTTGTCTTACATTTTGTAATGTTGGTATGTGAGTATGTAGGCAGGAAAGCAGAGAGACTTGATACAATCACAGGGACAAAGTATTTTTCAACAGCAAGACTAATCTAGTGAAAACCTAGCTATTACTCACTTTTCTCTTCAGAAATATGACTTGGTATTCCTCATTGTTTTCATTTTCACATCCAGTTTCCAAAATCCTTCTCAAATCCTTCCTCTAACTGTACATCTGTTTATTTGCTCACCCTAGAAGCACACTTTCAAATATTTATTATCTTATCTTTCTGTGGGCAGCACCACTGCTTTTACCCTATATTCATTTTAGAGCTTGATAAGATTCTTTATGAAACTTGCCATGCTACCAATTTTTGTGTCAGAGAATTTGATTACTGATGCTTCTACATCCAGGAGGTTGGCAAAATAAAACATTAAACTTTCCAGTAGGTCTTTACCCACTGATGCAATATACATAGAGGCAGGAAAAATGCTCCTGCAGAGGAAAAAGTAATTCAAAACACATCAGTGCAGCTGAAGCTTTGGGGGATGACACAACAGATCTGACTTCTGTTGAAGTTTTTTTAACAGGTGGGTAGACCTTGTTCCACAGAGGACTGTCTGACAGTCATTGCCAAACTTAGGGTCAATTCATTTTTTTCCCCCCAGAAAATTAACATCAAGTACTGTGACGTAGCACGGAATTTTTATAAAGACATTTAAAGTTAAATAATGAATTTAACATGACACTGGTTCCTTGAGCTTTTACTTGAATTACCTTATTCCTGAATGGGCCACTTAATTCTGTTGCCTGAAGAATTTCTAAAGAAATTTCAAACACCAGTTCAGTCACACTGGGACAAAGGTTTTTCTTTCCATTTCACAAATGGGAAAAGGAAGCCTACAGGGGTTAGAAAGTCTTCCCAGGATGAGATGGTAAAGAATAGCAGGGACAGAGAGAGGGCTCAGGCTGTCTCATTCTGGCATAAGCCCTCTGGCTGGCATTCCAACAGCTCTAGAGCATATCAGCAAGAGAGAAGACTTTCTTATCTTAGCTATAAATTACTTGAATTGCTATAGTGCCTAGCCATCATTTCCATACCAGGCACCATTCTCATCAGCAGAAAGCTCCCATTATAATCAATGGGGAGTAGTTTTCTGCGCATCTTCTGAAATTATGCACAAATGAGAGAAGTAGAAAAACAAGGGCTGAGTCATGAAGATTCAGTACCTATACGAATCTTTATCTTTTCTTATACAAACACAGTAGAACTGTATGAATATGTATCAACTGACCTTTCCCCTATTGGTACTGCTCAGATTCATGAGGTAAATAATTTTCAGCTCCAGTATAGCACAGCATTACTATAAACATGGGACTTCTTTAAATTGTGCAATGTTATTTTGTCTTCAAAAAACCTGTCAGTTTCCACAAGGAACACACCAAGGGATTGGCTGGTTTTTAGAGAGCAGCAGATAGACAAATTAAAATATTACTCAAGGGAATAGTATAACTTCCAGAAAGCAGGTAGGGAAAGACCATTTATTACAGTAAACCACAAAACCCCAGTGCTAGAAACTCTCTATAATCATATACATATGTTCTTCAAGTGACATCCCCCTTCATGGCTAGCACTCAGATCCTGCATATTGAGCAAGGAAGTGTTGCTGGAGATGTGCTAATCATGGCTCTGCTGAAGGTAACTAGTAAGGGCAGTGGGCATGCCCGTGGGGGCAATGGGCATGCCTGGGAGCTCTGATGCCTGCCCAGAGCTGGCAAGGGTCAGTTGACTTCTTTATGGAAAATCCTCACACCAAATTCTTATGTAAAAAGTCCTTCTGTTGGAATTAGTATAAGATGGTTGTCATATCCAAGAGGAAGAGAAGAGGAAACAGCACATGGGGAGCTGCAGTATGTGACACGCTCTCCACTGGAAGATATAGAATGCCTGTGGCAATTTTCCATCACCTTTTAGTGTCTATCTTCCTGGTACAAACTGAAGGTCAGTTGGTGATAAATGGAAAAGATAAATTTGATCATAACTGAATTTACAGAGTATGTGACTTAAGGGTTTCAGGACTTAGTACTGAGTTGTTAACACTTCACAGAGAGAGGCAAAGAAACACAGATCTACTATTGGAACAAGTGACAGCATAGTTCAGTAACCAGGTTTGCTATGAGGAAAAACCTGTGGTGTTACCAGGGCCAGGATTCCCAGGGGCTGCAAATGCACCCTTTGAAGATCCCCATCTCAAGCAGTTTTGGAAGGTTAAAGTTACAAATCAGCAGGAGAGAAACAACAGTAAGTACAAAAGGATGTTTGCAAGACATCTTTTTAAGATTTTTTTTTTTCCCATTCTTGGAAAGAACTGGTAGGAGTTTTATCTTTTTAAGCCCAATCCTCTGCTACATAGCAGTTTTCTCATCACTACCAGAAGGCAATCAAAAGAACATCTACCACTTATATTGTGGGTTTTGCTTTCAAAGCATTCACTGGCCAAGCATTACATAGGACAGTAATTACATGGCAGTTTATTTGCTGAGTTGGTAGATTTTTGAGTCTGCAGATTAACTCTACAAGTATCATGGTAGACTTCTCATGCTTAAAATAATTCTATATAATTAAAAGGATGTTAGAGCCTCATTCTGCCTATTGAAGAAACAGAAAGTGACATCTCTAAAAACTGAAAACAGACAACTGAACCAAAGACTTTACTTTCAGAACTCATTCAAGCTCAGGACCCTTTACATATGCTTTTTTTTTTTTTTTTTTTTTTTTGGCAGGTGAGGTGGGAGAAACCAAGAGTAGCCCACCTTCAAAACCAAAGATGTTATTTCTCTCTGATTCACCACTGAAAATCTGTCATTATATAAGAATGCAAATAAAGATCTATTTTGCAATTGTGGGAGACTATGAAGAAAATCTAAACTATGTACACAAAAACACGTAAGATTATTTTTCCAACTGCAACTTAACCTTAATTCCTTTCTTTTTATTTTGTTCACAGTGAGTAAGCACATGTATCCCATTTTAAATCAAAAGTGTTTGCAGGTTTTTAAAACATACTATAGAAAATTTATTTTCCCCATCACAGATCATATATCCTAAGATGAGAGTCCTGAAAATACCACAAGTTAAACATACAGAACACTGTTCCTATCAGTTGATAAAAGGGGAAAATAAATTAAAAAAAAAATATGCACACTGTTCCCTTTCACTCTGAGAGTTTGGCACAATGAGAGATTTGTTTTTTCATTGCTTCTTCACATCCATCATAAGGTACTAAATTTGCATAGGCAGAGTCTCCTTTTCCTCAAGTTTCAGCCCAAAGGAAAAATTTTGCTAAAGGAGATGCATCAGATGTAGTGAAAATGCTAACTTTACCTCTTGGTTTACTGCCAGGAAGTATATCACTGTGACATTTAGTCCAAATGGAGAATAGTGTGAGGAAGCATGTGAAAAAATAAATGGTAATAGTAATAGTGGAAATTAATTTTTAAAGAGAACAGTATTCAGCTTTGATAGAAAGTGTTTCCTGGGAATGGGTAGAGGCCATGTTGAACTTTCTTGAACAGCTACGTGACCCCTGCCAATCAATGTCAACACTTTATTAATATTTTACTGAAAAAGTGTGAGATGATTCAAACTTCGTCTGTCTTGGTAGGTGTTGCTAAGCAACTTTACTGCTTGTCTGAGAACTAGTTTTCACAGCAACCTTTCCTTTAAATCAAAGCCCTATGTCCACTTGAAAGATTTTCCTCTTTGTCAGTGAAGAACCCAGCAAGTTCCGTTCCACTCTTCCCTTTATATTTTCCTCTCCATTTCCCAGTTAAAGAGAAATCAATTGAATAGTGTCTGAAATTCTCCACTTTACTTACCGTAATCACTGTCATAAAATACTATGAATTTCTGCCACCGCAGCTCAGTGACCAGTTTCAGCATAACATCATTGAGGCGGACGGGCGGTCGGGCAGCCAGCGTGTACTCCTCTTCCTCCAGGCTGGGGTTCAGGTGGCAGGCTGTGCGTGGGGAGCCTCCCGTGTTGCGCTGTACAAAAAGATGGGGGATGTGCATGGCGTCTGTCAGGGACTGCAGGGCGTTGGCCGAGGCACAACCAGTGGACGTCACTAAGGCCAAGATCCCCAGGGTCATCAGGTCACAGGCTGGAAAATACAAGTAAAGCCAGGTTAGAGCAAGGTCAGCAAATACTTTGATCAGCCTAGGTGCTAAGAAGGGGACAAGAGAGGCTTAGCCCTCACCATTAACACAGAGCTGAAATGACATCTATTACAGTATCAGCTGAAGCCTTTCAGAGATAGGTCCTGTACCTTTACAGTAGGAGACAGTATCTACAATCCACTCTGACAAGACAACGCTGAGGACAGATAACATTACTACTGCCATTGCTTCAGACAGGAGGTGATGTGGATGAAGATTATGGCCTTTGCTTCCGGTCACTCCTGATAGAAGCAGGATCTGAACTTCAGTCTTTTAAAACCCACTTCACTGCTTTCACCTCATTCTTTTTTGTGCACATTGGATGAAGATTTCAGATAATGAAGAGCAATTTCACTTTCAAGGATTTGTCTTATACAATAGAGCTTTGAAGGATTTTTAAAATGATTAAAAAACATTCACTGTGTGTCTCAGAGCAACAAAGAAACAACAAAGACACTCGTTAAAACAAAGGCAACTCATGAGTGCCTAAACAAATATTAACAACACCACAGCAGTCTTTAAAAAGTTTTAGAAAAGTGTGTACCATTTAAAAACACAGCATAAACTTTTTGAGCCCACCTGCTTTTGAGAATGAAGTGTTAGGCAAGCTTGAAACACAGGCCACACAGGCTGGGCAGCCCTGGGCAGAGCCCTGCATAGCTTTGCTCTGATGCTCAGGACAGGGCTCGCTCTTCCCAGGACTCCTCCAGTTAAGACCACCTGGTATTCAGCTGGGGTTGGAAAATGTTTCCAGCCAAGGCCCCCAGGTATAACTCAGCAGCTATTTAGTCAGTGGTGGTGGTAAGACTGTGTAAGACTATCAACTAAGCTGTTGATGTCTGTTTTTAATAAGTCGCTCGAGTAAGCAGCAGCAAGGTTGGCCCCTGGGAGCTCAGCACACAGCGCACTCATAGGTGAATGCTGCCTCAGCCCTGAGGGTCCCCCGGGAGCACTTGACACTTCCTACTCCTCTCCTCCTTTGAAGAGAGCTGGGGGCAGGCTCAGGGTTTCAGTAGCTATTTCAGTCCCTGAACAACCACCTTCACAAGTGCAACCTGTCCAAAGGAAACCAGCCACTCTGCTTCCCTGGGACGGAGGCCCAGTATAATAAAGGCTGACAGGAAGTGACCATAGATGCTCCACGGTCCAGACACAATCTGCATCAGCTTGCTAACACTGAATAAATGAAAGAGCCTCTGGGCCGTAATTCTGAGCTCCTCCAGGACATGCAGAGGAGCTGAGAAGGAAATTCAGCTTCCACCTGGAGAAGAGCGGCTGCTGGTACTGGTGTTCCCCATACAAGGTGACTGCCTCAGCATGCAAAAACACAGGCTGCCCATGCATGGCATGTGCTGTGGGACTACCAGGGCACACGTCAGGTCTGGTAACACCAAAGAGACATACTGCCACCCTGTTACTGACCCACTGCCTCTGGCCTCTACAAGACTGAGCAGAAAGGTAGACAACTGAACATAATGTATTAGAAGGATTTATTTTTCCTTCTTTTTAAATGGTTTTAAGTATATATCCACTTTCAGAGGCCAAAAAGTCAAAGGGACTGTACAGGTTATGAATAAGTAATAGCAATCAACAATTAATTATCAATTAATATTAATTACACCAAACCACAGTAATTAAATATATAAAACTGTTCCTAATGCAAGCATTAGGAACATTTTCCTAATGAACCATTTCACCAAATATCTTCTCAGAGCAGACAGAATATAAGTATATTTCACTTTGATATGGGATAACAGAAAGAAAATATTTTATCTTCTCTATATACAGAATATTCAACACGTATCCTAATGCAACAGAGAAAAATGAAGTGCTTTGAAAATTATTTCTTTGATGATCTTTACAATAAACATGTCAGTTACATTATCTAAATTTACTCTGTGTTGATTATAGTTATAAGAAATTTTTCTTTGTTTTTGCTGAGAGCTGACCTGATTTAACAGCAGGGAGGCATTACATTTGCCAAATGGGAGACCCAGGTTTGAGAACAGATTTGATTTCCCAGGCTTCTTGCCAGAGAAAACTGAACATGTCATACAGGTAATTTATTTAGTCACAGTAGGAGAGGGAACAGAAAAGTGGGAACAGAGGGAGAAAACAGCAGAGCTGAGCTATAAACCCTTGCAGAGATCACGAACCAGTGAGCTTTGCTGTCACCGAGGGGAAGAGAAGCAAGCCACACAGGTCTGTAGAAGGAACAATTTACTTGCAAAGCAGACAGAAGGAAAGAAAAAACAAAGCCCTTTCTAATGGGAGACTGCATTCAGAGAGTCACTTATTTATGGAATATAGAGCTGTATAACAAGAGAGAACTTCATTCAACAGCCGACACTAATCAAAAGCTGCTCACTTATTAGCAGCAAAAAGACCAGAGAGACAACAGAACACAGCAAGTGGGCCCCCTTATCTCCCAGCACAGTCCACCAAGCACAGCTGAAATATCTCCGCAAAGACTGTTTTGGCTGAGCCATTTTCCCAGTGTTTTGTAGTTTGTAGTTTTGTAGTTTGTAGTCAATGTGTTTAAATGAAGAATTAGTCAACAAGCTTCTACATTCTGATAGTTTGTCAATTGATTATGTTCTACCAGAAAGCATATGCTGCACAGTAAGTGTTATCTCCTTTTGCCTTTCTGGTTTGAGATAGTATGGCAAGCAATAAAAAAATGGAATGGCTGAGGAAAAAAGGTTTCATATTTCTAAATTGTTTTCTTTAGTCATATTACAGAATGTGAAACAGAACATGGCATATTTCTAAAAGAAGACTTCTACTATATAAAAATACAACGGATTCCAACACATTCAACCTCTTAATGCTTGTTACACTGGAGGGTGAAAATAAGCTTTTACCACATAAAGAAGAAAAGTACTACTTACTACATGAGTAACACAATGAGGAACAACTACATAACAGATTCTAATTCATTCAAAACTCATTAATTCTTAAGACATCTTGAAATTCCTTAGAAAGAGAATATTCAAGGATTATACAATCCCAGAAGAAAACTCTGGTGACAATTTTTTTTTTTTTAGGATTTCCCTCCATATGGCTGTGCTTTCTTGCATACAAAACTTGACATGTGAAAAGACTTCATACTAGCTATGGATTTTCAGCAACAATCAAACACTTCTGACTATGTGACTGAGGAAATCACTAATTCTCCATGGCAGTTGCAGCTTCATAAGCACTCAAAAGAACCTGCAATTTTTCTACATGAATTTTACAACCTCCACCTTGATTTCCTTAAAGTTGAAATATAGAGTTTTGAAGTGCCTTGGTTCGAGTTAACCTATCATCATAAGGGGAATCAAAATACCTTGAGATCTTTAGTGATCTTTAATTAATATTGTTGTAATTATAGCAATTTCATATTGTTATAACTAAGATGCTTTCATATTTGTCCTGTAGATATAGTTACACAGATAAGTTTCAAGAAATAATGCTTTTAAACTATTTGTTCCACATACAAAAATACACAATGTTCTAGCAATCCTGCCTCCAGATTTCACTGTTACATGAATACCAACAGTTATTAGTTTACTGTACAAAATGCCTTGATTGCCATTAGGCTTCATTTTAAAAAGATGCCAACATCCTACAAACCACACAGTAAGAAATGTTCATGTTTACGTTATGAAGACATGAACATCACCATACTTAAAGAATAAATCTGCATTCATCTATTTGAGCAAATTAAATTATGTCATAGTAGTTGTTCAGCCTCCATCAACAGACCATTTCTCAAGCTTATACTAGGATTTCATTGAAGTTTCTCAAATTAATTAATCCAGTTTTCAGTTGTTTCAATGAAGTCTCTCTCCTAACCTATTCTTTTGAAGTCTATTTTCAGAAACTCCCCTTTCTATATCTGCTTGACATTTTATGTCTGGAACTGTTATTTCCATTACAGAGTTTCACAAGACACTGTCTGCTCTCTTCTCCATCTATTGTGTTGAGTTTTTTCCATTTAGCTTCCCCGTGCCATCTCTGCCCTGACACTGGCAGAAGTAACACAGGTTTATATATTTTGGGCATCTTCTAACATCCATTTGTCTAACTTGACTAATACATCATAGCAACACATACTAAACTTTTTTCTGATTCTATGACCCACATCTCTAACTGCAGTCATATCCCATTAAAACCATACTTAAGTCTGGAAAAACAGGTATATGTTTTCAGATTACACCTTAACCATATGACCTTTTTAATAAGTGGAGCACGAGATGATGCAAGAATTCCTCTTTGTTATCATCATGTTTGAGGTCTTGCTCTTCTACCCTTGCCTTGTGTATTGCCATTCTATTTCTGAAGACAGGTGCAGATGGCAAAGTCCCAATTTGGCAGCATCTTCATAGGGATATTTGCATTAAGAGCTTTAGCTCAGATCTCTCTGTAATTAAATCCTTCTCTCTCCAAACTGTAGGGAATCAAAACAGTCCAAGAGAAACTGTTATCTTGCTCCTGGCAACATGACAATGTGACTGTGTTTCAATCTCCCTTTCAGTGGTTTTCTACTATTCAGAAAAGGGTAGAAACTTGTTCCTTTGTTTCCACAATTATCAGTAGACCAGCTGCCACTATAATTTCAGATCTAACAATATATCCACCTACTGTCATTCACACTGCCTCTTCAGACTTCAATGTCTTTCTGTCTTTCACTCCTGTGTATCTCTATAGCTGGTCCTACCCACTTTGGGCATCATCTGATCATATTTGATAAATCCTCTTCAATTTTTTTAAAATTTTATTTTCACTTTAAGTTTTTTCTTCTTTTTTTAGTTTGACTAACTCTTTGGAGCTCTTTATTGCACTGCAAATGGAGACTCGCTCTAACCACAAATAACTCGCGTTTTAAAAATTCTCACTGTTTGAAAATTGAGAGGTTGCTGCTTTTTTGCTTGGAAAGGTTTTCAAATGAAGGAAGAAAACTTCAGGTCTGGCAAGAGAATGGAAATCCAGCCACACTGCATATAACTGATATTTCTGGTGTAGTACTCTGCAATGAAATTATTAACAAAGTTGCCACTTAAGTGCTTGTAATTAGGTTTCAAAGCTACTATCTTGCTGAGATGACTTCATGCTTGCCTTAGTACCATTGTTTTAGTCAATCTGGCAGCAATATGATTTTTCATATTTTTTATCTTTGAAACCCAGTAGAGAAAAAAAAAAATCATTTTATCATTAAAACATCAAATTCCAGATAACATAGTAAATTTGTGGGGTGGGAGGAATCTATTTTTGGAACCTAAATACTAATATTCTGAGATTATCAAGGCTTGTAATTTATTCTGCTGAAAGTGCATAGTTAGCAATTCTACCAACTGGCCTAATAAGCAGATGCAGAGTATCATGTGCTGTATACAAATAAACACACAAGGAACTAGCTATTGTATTATTAATGTGTATAAAATTTAATCAACAATTTGGTTCATTAGCCAATTTATATATAAACAGGTACACATAACAAAAGTTTTGGGTGAAACACTAGAACAGCAAAGAGTTGGGAGATAGAAACATCAGTTTAGAAAGCTGATAAGCTGTCTCTCTAATCAAGATGTAAGGTCTGCAGGAAATGCATGCATAGAGGTATTCTTAAATTAAATGGAAAAACTCCTTCTGGGAGGTTTGTCTGGAGCACTGAGGTGAGAAAGAATGGATGATGATACAAGAAAAAAGACTGCAGTTCACTAAGTAATATTTTGAAATCAAGAGGATGAAGATACAATCCCTTCAGCTAAAACCAAAATAAGGCAAACCAGAGAAGTTTCTGCTGTAGTACCTGAGAGACTTCCATGAAGTTGGGGGCACAAACCTACAGCTAATTCAGTCACACAGAAAAATCACAAAAGACTATCAGCTATCTACATTTTAAGTTTCCTTAGGCTTCAAAAGCCCTTTAAAATTTAAATGCTTTTGTGCAAAACCAGTCCATCAGGCAGACAAAATTATAGAACAATCTTATTAATATATCTGAAAAAGCTTATATTAAAAATATTGATCTATAGACTCACTCCTACTATTGGTTAATTAAGGACATCATCAAAATTAGTCATCTAAGTCCTCACTCAACCTGATCCTTCACAGAATCACAGAATCACAGAATATTAGGGATTGGAAGGGACCTCGAAAGATCATCTAGTCCAATCCCCCTGCTGGAGCAGGAACACCTAGATGAGTTCGCACAGGAAGGCATCCAGGCGGGTCTTGAATGTCTCCAGAGAAGGAGACTCCACAACCCCCCTGGGCAGCTTGTTCCAGTGCTCTGGCACCCTTACTGTAAAGTTCTTTCTCAAATTTAAGCGGAACCTCCTGTGTTCCAGCTTACACCCATTACCCCTTGTCCTATCATTGGTCATCACTGCAAAGAGCCTGGCCCCATCCTCCTGACACTCACCCTTCAAATATTTATAAACATTAATCAGGTCCCCCCTCAGTCTCCTCTTCTCCAAGCTAAAGAGACACAGCTCCCTCAGCCTTTCCTCATAAGGGAGATGTTCCACTCCCTTAATCATTTTGGTGGCTCTTCGCTGGACTCTCTCAAGCAGCTCCCTGTCCTTCTTGAACTGTGGGGCCCAGAACTAAACACAATATTCCAGATGTGGCCTCACCAGGGCAGAGTAAAGGGGAAGAAGAACCTCTCTTGACCTACTGACTACACCCCTTCTAATGCACCCCAGGATGCCATTGGCCTTCCTGGCCACAAGGGCACAGTGCTGGCTCATGGTCATCCTGCTGTCCACCAGGACTCCCAGATCCCTTTCCCCTTCACTGCTCTCTAGGAGATCATTTCCTAACCTATACTGGAACCTGGGGTTGTTCCTGCCCAGGTGCAACACCCTACACTTGCCCTTATTATATTTCATCAAGTTTTTCCCTGCCCAGCTCTCCAGCCTGTCCAGGTCTCTCTGGATGGCAGCACAGCCTTCTGGAGTGTCAGCCACTCCTCCCAGCTTGGTATCATCAGCAAACTTGTTGACAGTGCATTCAATTCCCTCATCCAGGTCATTTATGCATATATTGAATAATACTGGTCCTAGTACTGACCCCTGAGGGACTCCACTAGACACAGGTCTCCAACTAGACTCTGCCCCATTGACCACTACTCTCTGGCTTCTTCCCACCAGCCAGTTAATAATCCATCTCACTACCTGCTCATCTAATCCACACTTCCTCAATTTATCAGCGAGGATGCTGTGGGAGACCGTGTCAAAGGTCTCCCACAGCATCCTCGGGTTTCCTTAATTTTTTTTTTTTTTAACTTGCTTTAAGTTTTACGATGTTTTCTTACTCTTTGGCTTCTTTACTTAACTGGGAAAGGCAATTCATAATGAATTTGCATCACTGGCACCTAATGTCATGCTATGCAATTGTCCTTCCTTTGGATACTCAGCAACAAAGATTTTTTTGTTGTTGTTCCATTTCTATAGTTTGTTACATACCTTTATGTTCTGTACATACAATATGTTTCTTCAAACAACCAAGAATTTATTATTTTCATTATGAAAACTCTGTATAAAGTAAATGTTACTTATCACAGAGTAACTGTTATTACAGAGAAAAGATAACAAATGTAGACAACAAAAATCTTTTTATGAAACATTATTGTTGGATCACTTTATACATAGTGAAGATTAATATTTCTTATTGTATTACACAGTCCTTAAATCAAAACAAAATGCATTTTAAAACAAGAAAGCAAATTCACAATTAGTCCACTGTGGTTTGGTGCAAAAATCAAACCAATCAAAACCCTTAACTACTCCAACTTGGTCATGTGCATTTTTTGGATATAACACTTGAGAACAATAAATAGATAGAATAAATAGTGATAAATAGTATGAGACTAGATCTCACTCCTCTCAATAAAACAAGAGGAAATGGCCTCAAATTGTAGCAAGGGAGGTTTAGATTGGATATTAGGAAAAATTTCTTCGTCAAAAGGGTAGTCAAGAATTGGAATGGGCTGTCTAGGGAGGTGATGGAGTCACTTTCCCTGGTGATATTTAAAAGGCCGGTAGACAAGGTGCTTAGGGACATGGTTTAAAGGTGGAATTGGTAGTGTTAGGTTTATGGTTGGACTCTGATATTAAAGGTCTTTTACAATTGCTATGATTTCATGATTCTGTGAATATTTCCTTCCTTTCATCTAAACAGCTCTTCTTCTGCATCTGAGACTAGGAATACAGGCAATCTTAGATCTTATGGTCCTTGACGGGATTATTTTGGAAGCCACAGGAAAGTCTGGCGTAGCCCCACCATAGCTCCTGATGGCAATTATGTTCACCCACTTGCTAGCATTCAGAACCCAAATGTAATGCCAAATCATCCACCAGAGATAAGAATTTCAAATCATGCATGTATTCACTATGTATAATAATGCACTGTGAGAAGGGCCTTGGAGAGCATCTGTGACTAGCCTGGCATTCAAAATACAAATGCAACCACTAATGAACCCTGCAGACCCTCTTGCAATAAAAATAAATAAATAAATAAATAAATAGCCAGTCTGCAAACCAACAAGGACAGAAGATGCTTGGAATTAGTCAGATAGATAACATTCTTGCTGGACTTCACAGAAACAGAATATAAACTTAAAACAAATAAATCACATACCTAGCACAAAACCAAAGCAAACTCTAATGTTTGTCTCCTGAATACCCCTGTTTTCTAGAGTCACATCAAACAAGCCTCCATTTACATGTCCTTTTTTCTGAAGCCATGAAACCCAATTGGAAAGAACTCACACTGAATCAGTGCAGGGGTCTCTGCAGTTCCAAGAAGCCAAACACACCTTCTCCTGCCAGCTTACAAGTACAGGAAGAGCTTCAAAATCTGGTATGCACACCATACTGGACAAAATGTTGATACTTTCCCTTGTGTAAATACTTATTATGTAAGAGCATTAACAAGTGATGGAAACAGCAATGAAACCTGGGGCCATGGTCCCTAAAATCACTACAGTGCTAAAGCTAAAAAATGTATAAGTCAACCTGTAGCAGGATCTTTAGCATCTACACATGGACAAGACACTGCCAGTGAGGCACAGATTACCACTAACTCCGTGAAAGTTATAGAAGCTCATTGCTGACCTGTGGCAGGACCAAATTTTTCCATTTATTGCAACTATATAGGAAACAGTGTTTGCCAGCAGTGGAACTGTTATTGTGAGACCTCTATGGAGTTTTTTTAGCTACTTAGTCTCCTAATAACTACCAACCAAAACTATTGCACTAGATAGCATATTGAGAAAAACTGAATAATTACCATTTAGCCTCTTTCTGAATTCTTTCTCTATCTTTCACTATCTCTTTTTTTCCTTAGAAAACACGAGATAAAGTAATCTTAGGTGCTTTTTTCTTAGCAACTGAAGGAAGATTGGCAAGTCAGATGACAAATGCTCTTTTTTTTTCTTTTAGAATAACTTATCATGAATTGTATGGGTAAAGTCCTACTGCTAGACAATTCAGTCTCCAATTTAGGTAAAATTCTCAGCAGGCCGGCTCAAACTACTTCTTGATCCAAAAATTAGATTCATATCATTGCTTATATTTTCTAAGATAATTATGATGATTATGATAATTATGATGATTATGTCAGTATGCCATCAGTTATGAGGAAAAGATTCCAGAAAACCAGTATATACATTCAAGAAAACTAGTATGTACGTATTAGTGTGCATATTTAAGTGTACATGTAACCAGTATATCAGATTATCCCTGACAAAGCAGCATCTAAAAACACCTCTAAATCAGAGGAAAGCATGAGATTTTGAAATGTTTACCAGAAAAGTTTCAGAAAAGGTGTTATTAAAGATCCCCACACCAGTCCTGGACTGCCTTTTTATTGTTTTTCCAGTATTCTGTAGCCTAAGATGAACAAGGAGGAGGAATAGGGGAAGGGAAAGAAAAAAAAAAAAAAAAAAGGAATGGGTTTTTATATGTATTTTTTCCTATTTTTTTTCCTCCAGAAACATGCTAATCATTACTCACAGAACAGAGGCACACTGGTGATACCGCCTTCCTTGTGCTGCTTTACCAACATAGCCTGTTTATCTCTTCTGGGTTCAGACGCTGACTCCATCTCCCCTGTGTCACTGCTCAGAGTGCTGATGGGGCACCTCATTGCTGGTCATTGACACTGGCTGTATAGGAGGATCAGTTTTTAGGTCTTCAACTTGCTTTCAACTCTATGCTTTACTACCTGGTGACTTGTGGGCCAATTCTCAGCATGTGTAAACTGTCCCTTCATATTACCAGGACTATCCTTTACCTCTAAATTATAGTCACTGTGCCTTGTTTTCTCCATTACACCCTTGGTTCAGCATTTTCAGTAAGCTGTCATTGTCAGCTTGCACACACATAGACGGATCACCTAGTTTTGTTATAAAGTCTGCAAAATGCTTTTATTTTCTAGGACCTATAATGAACACACAAAATTGTATAAATTCTTTCCCTAGAATGCATGTTGACTGCAGCAATTGGAGGTTTAAAGTAATTTCCTGGAAAAGCAAACCAAAAAGACATTTCAGTGCATGACAACATTCCTTGTGTCACTATCATCCCACTAAATCACCAGTTGCCATCCTTGAAAAGTTAACCAAGAGCAGGAAGAGGAGCAATCTAGACCACTCTTCTGTTAGCATTCAGGCAGATAAATAAATTATTTCAAAGTGGTAAGTAATATACCATGGAGAAGGAAAACAGTTATCAAAACTAGAGATACAACTTTAATGCATGGGAACTTACTAGTAGCTCTCTTCAGTCTTTAATAGTTTAAAATAAAATATGAAAGCCCTCTCTCATCAAGCACACAAGTAAAACTGCTCTACTGGCAAAGCTGTTTGGTTTCCATACAACTGAGTTGATGCCATCAGGTGATCAACAAATGCACCAGTTGTTTCAAGTAGGGTTTTTGAGTTAACCTGCACTGAACACGCTACATTTTGCATGGAAAAGCTATCACCATGAAATCAGTATGAGGCATACTCCACTGATAAAATTGCATCAATTGAGAGCACTAGTGACAGATAAGAGATGGCTTTGTTCTTACAAAAGACAGATCTGATATGATACTGCTCTCTAGATTCTCCAAAGAAAATAAGAGACCAGCTTTATAGCTAATAACCTGCTCTATAGCTCAGTTTTGCTACTGGCTTTACAGTTGATAGTGGATTTAGAAGACCGAACCACAAAGTTTACATAATGTGTGTATTAAAAATAAATAAATAAATAAATAAATAACCTTTTTAGACAAGTTAGAAATGTGAATAGTGAAGGATGTGAAACATGGAATTTAAACATTTTCTATTTTTTTTCTGAATTAATAACAATTTAAAAAAATCTTTAAAGTGGCTAAATAGTACCTTGACCATATAGAGATTCTCTGGAATAACTGTACTTCTGTTTTCTCAACAAAATGTAATTTCATTAGTAATGGTTTTCTCCCAAAATCACAGTTTGGCATGAAGTTTAAAAATGTGAATAAGCATTTCTGGTCATTTTTAATAGAGCATGCTTTCACAGGGCTACACATTAATCACAATGCTATCAACATTATTTTAAGGCATTTGGCAGAACTGAACCAGCTTTGACTTTTTATTTTCTTTTCTCCATTCAACACTATTTCTGGGGTAGAATTAACTGCAAACCATCTCAATTATTCAAGGAACATAAAAAATTGCTTCTCTGAATACTGTGTATTTGATTTCCATTCTTTGCAAGTTCTTCCATAATTATGTTTTCTTTTACCCTTCAGCACAGAATAAACTGCACTTTCTCAACCTCTGCTTCTTTCACTTGCCTTTCATTACAAATCATACGGATATAAAAGTATTCTCTCACACCTTCATTAGCATTCTGCAGGGATGCTTGACTTTGCCACCTCCTTTGGGACTATTTTACATGTACATGCTGAGTATTATTTTAACGTCAGCATGGCTGAAGCTCAGTTCCAGCATGCACAAAAGGAAAATGCTCTCCTGCCATTTACAAAAAGCAGTCAAACGTAGCAACTCTAGACAAGCTGATAAAACCTCCCACTTCTTCAGTACCAAGAAACTCCTTTGAATTCTGAACAGTATTGACAAGCAAGGAATATGTTGGCCCTGCTTGCCTATCTAATTAGCAGCAATGATACATATGCACAAAAAGTGCCAACAGAAACTTCAGTTTGCAGGGTGGGGGCGGGATGGAGCTCCCTCTCTTAAATTGGTCTCCTTTGTATCATGCAGGAGGGATGAACATCAGTCTAAGCATCTCAACACTGCTTCTGAACTAACTATAAGATTCCTCTGTTCTGTTGTTTGCCCAGCACATTAAGAGCATGTGCCACTCACTGCACAGTCCTACTCACCTAGAGATTTTAAGCAAAGCAAAACATTGATGCATGATCTCTTTTTCCATAACCAATCTGCCATTGTGTCTACTTGAAAACAATAAATCCAAACTACTGCAGACATCACTCCAAAGCAGCATTTCAAATCCTCTGACCTAAACTTTAAGCTTCAAAGGGAGTCTCTGGGGTATACATAATACTATCAGGGCTGCTGCATTATGAGAAGTATTACAAGATTCAAAATAAAGTCACAAAAGCTGCCATTGCCTCATGCGTGGACAGCAAGTTTCATACTCCAACAACCAGCTTAAGAAACACATAGTCCTAAAACTTATCATCCTGTCTATATTTCCACCTGTCCAACAGCTTTTACTTCTACCAGCAAAGTGGACAGCAATATTATGTAAGTCAGATGAGACACCAGAAATCAATTCCTGCAGCCGTGGAAGCATACCCATGGTGAAGGAGCCAACTTATCCAGACAATGTTCATTTATTTATGCTAACTGCTGAAAGACTTGCAGTGTTTATGAACCTAGCTGTGACTCAGTACATATTTATAGCATATATTTATTGATAAGTTTTGGGGGCTGATCTATTGAAAGATCTCTGCAATGTATCACATACAATTGCGTTCAAGGAGTATGCAAATATCCCAAGCTTAGCAATAGTCTAAAGCTGCTATTTCATTTTCTAAAATCAACTTTAAAAGGGACAATTTCTTCTTTCCTCACCCTTGAAACATATAAGGAATGCCAAAATTATTTTTACTCCGTGCTAAGAAAAATATCTTGTCCTCACTCAGCACCAGTATTCCTTACATAAAAACCACTTTGCTTACAAATCTCAAACCCCCATGACCATCCAGTGAATGAAAATACTGCAAATCTGCGGTCTCCAGTTTGCCTTTTAGCACTTGCCCTAGAGTAACTTCAGACACTACACATGACTTCTTAACCACCTAATAAAACTGCTCTAAATTATTGGAGTACTATGCTGAATTTCTTTCCCTACTTCAGCTCTGCATGAGTCACATCAGGAAAAAACACCAAAACCCACAAATTTTCAAGAGTTCTCAACTGAATACATTAAATTAATCACTTGTTCAAATGTATTTAACACCTGATAGTTCCCACTGTGAACCTTAGGACAGACTTTCAAAAAGTCTTAACATTTATGGATATTTTGCCCAGAGGCTGCTTGAAGAACAGGTCACTTCTTTTGATGCTTAAATGAGATCTGACCAGCCTCTTGAAAGTTGCTCCCATTTTGGACTACACTTTATTTTTTTTCTTTGTTAGCCATCTCAGCCCCCACCCTCTGTGGATAAACAGATATTACACTGTAGACAACCAGGCTTTCCTCATATCAGCAGATGCAGAATATTTAATCTCATATTATTTAAAATTGTTTTAAAATTGGCCTAATTACATTTTGCACCTAAGGTTTCTCTACACATGAAAGTCATTCTAGGAAAGACACCAACTTGAAAACTAGCAAGGTATCCTGGAGTGGAGGACAGGGTAGGTAGAGGCAAGTGCCTTTTCAGCTACATCTATCTGTTTGCATAGCTGGTGTCAACAACAGGACTTGTACAACCATGGAATCTTCTTTCAAGACCAAGGACTTCTAGGAAGAGACAAGATCTATCTAATCAGTGGTATAAAAGCATCTTTGCCACCATTAAATCCATATAGAAAAAGAAATCAACTTTATATAGTAAATTCATTGAACAAAAATAAACATGTATTAATATTTTATTCCACTAGTTCCCTATTCTGTCTTAAATGGTGTCCATCACTGATTAACCCATCTGACCTTCATTTTGGGCTTTCTGTCCTCTATAATTCTTCCTTCATCTACACTGCAATCACATAGTGTACTTGTAATCAGGATTCTTTGGATAAAATATTGTGCTAACAATTAAAACTTTTTATTATGACAATTGATGCCACTACTAAATTATTCTAAAGCATCATATTTTTAAAGACCTGTATTTAATTGCAATGCTTACACATTTTATTGAATAACTTGATATAATAAGATATCATCATATATATATGACACTAATTATTACATTAGATTACAAAAAAGACTACAGAGCACACAATGGGAGAGATATCTAAAAAAGCAAATATTTCATAGGTAAGCAAGCCTAAACTGACTAATCCTGAAGGAACAACATATAAAGGATCTGTTATTAAAATACCTCACCATCCACTAAAAGATATTATTTCACTTAAAGGCTCTGCTCTCAGCTGTTATACAATTCTTTCAACTTCATCTGATCTGAGTAACTGCATAACAGAAAATTGTCAAAGTGGATAACAGAGGATAACTTGAGCCCCATAACATTATATACATGACTATGTTACCACACTTTTGATTAGGCCCTGCTTAGGCTATGTTACTAGTAAAGCTTAACTGGCTGTTATGACTGTGTTCATAAAATCTCATTAAATAAAACCTCCAGGTAACTTTCTTAGTCACAGACTAAAATCAAAATAATTTTGCCCCTGTTCTCCTGTCACAGAATTTGAATGAATCTTATGTAGGACCAAGGGAACTACTAGTGTGCTGTGATCAGATGAACCAATCCCAAGGAACAAACAGTTACTAAGACATTATCACATATGACGGGACAAGTAATGCTCAGTAAGGAATTAAAACATTGCTTTTCCTGCACCTGTTTCTGCAGGGCGTTGTAACACAGGTGGAAGGAAAAGGCTTAAACTGACAAGATAGACCTCATACCAAAGCAGCCATTACCAAATTCCAAATCCCTACCTGAGGCATGCAGAGGGATTGGTTTAAGAAAACAAAAAGATGCACCTCAAATACAGAGGCAGAAAGAATAGGTCAAAGAAGGATCCCACTTTCAAATATTAATTCTCTTTTTACCAGTTACAAAAGAACAAGTGACTTATTAGAAAAGTTAATTTCTAATCAGAAGTATAAGGATTTTTGTCTGTTTATCCATTGGTCATCAGCTTGTCACTAAAGGCTTTGACTAAATCTCTAAGTGTGCATTAATTATTGGGTCATGAAGATTTTCTGAGAATATGTATTATAGTTACATGCTTAAGTCATAAGCCAAATAAAAAAAATTCAGAAGCCAAATATTAGAAAGCAACAGCAGCTGCAACTGTCTTGTGCTTCCCACATTGTCCCAAGCATTAGGGACACATAAGTGTTTCCCACAGTAAAATACTTACTTTCCCATATTGTGGGAAACACATAAGATCATTAAAAATTCAGTTATAGCAAGGCATTATAGACAAGGAAATGTCAGCTTCAGAGCCTGGACATCCTGACAGCATCTTAGTCTCTGGAGGGCTAAGGTTTGGTTTGGTTGGTTTTGTTTTGGTTTTTTTTCCTCCATTCATCATTGTATGATTGTTATACTCACTTTGATTTTTCTATTTTATTGTACATCTGTATAAAATCACTGACCCATCCAGAACATATGTTATATACAACAGCTAAACTGTCACATTCTGCATACATTTGATTCTTTTCTCATAATCACTTTGTTTTCATAAAGTAACTTGACTATACAGGAGGCAGAGGGGGAATAAGTTCCCAGGCCATATAGCACTTTCCCCTCTAGAACCTCACTTGTCTGATTTCTAATAACCTACACAGATGGCATTGTGGGCTTTTAAAGTTTCAAAATCTTTCCAGAAATGAGGCATTGTCTTCTGAGTTTAGTTCTCTAGAGATATCACGAAGGTGTCGTTTCTGAGAGCTCAGATATTGCAGCCTAGTTCTGCAGGCTCAGTGGTTACAATTAACTCTCTAAGCCTCCCAATTTACCTAAAATAACCCTTTTCCAAAGATTCAATTTCATGAGCACTAGACTAGGCTATAATTTTTCATTCAAGGATCTCTGACAGTCAAAATAAGTACCATAGCTTTTGAAGTAGTTGCTAACACAAGAAACAGTACAAAAATACTAACACCCTATTTCTAGTCTCTTCAACACATTAGCCTCATCTGGATGACTCTTCAGACTGAAGACTTGTCTATCCTTCCTTCTTTCCCAGACCATAGTGTCTCTTCCCACATGTAATCTTTTATCTCTCCTTCCTTAAAATGAGTGGTGAAAGACCTTGCTTTTACAAGCTTTATGATGCTTTTTATGATTTTAGCTGCTTATCTCATATGAGATTACAGCTTTTATGATTTTTTTTTTTTTATCTGTGCAGTGTATTTAAATGCAGCAGTTTCTTTTCTCACTTAAGATTTTCCCAGTCTCCTTGGACTTCTGTGCATGCAGAAGTTGTGTTGTGGAGCAATTAGTTAAGTGGGAAAAGAAAAGGGGGTTCTAAAAGGGAGGGGTGCCTATCTTTTTTTTTTTTCCAGATTAACTATGCACTTGAGTAACTGCATTGACCACAATTTTTCAGGCAACTCTTAGGAGTTAAGCTTCTTTGAACATCAAAATTGGATGAAAAGGTTTTTGTGAGCAATGGCCAGATATATCAGCTAAACTATCAGAAAGACTGCAAAACAGAAAGATTGTACAAATTAGATAAAAGCATGTGTAGAGTCGTAAGTCTTCATTAGCTCCCTTGAGAATGACAACTAGATCATACTTCAAGCAAAACATTTTTCAACATCTGGTGGTCATTTATCTATGCTCAGGTTGGTGGTAGAGTAGTAATAATAAAATGGTCTGGGTTGGAAAGGACCTTAAAGATCATCTAATTCCAATCCCCCTGCTGTGGACAGGGCTGCCAACCATTAAATCAGGCTGTCTAGAGACCCCATTGAACCTGGCCTTGAATGCCTCCAGGGATGAGGCATCCACAACTTCTCCAGGCAACCTGTTCTACTGCCTCACCACCCTTTAGGTGAAAAATTTCCTCCTAATATCTAACCTAAATCTCCTGTCTCTTAGTTTAAAGCCATTTCCCCTTGTCCTATCACTATCTGCCCATATAAAAAGTCGGTATGTCGGAAGTTGGTAGTAGCTGAATTAGACTCTCAAAAACCAATAAATCTTATGTTCAACAAGTCTGAAGATTTCAAACTCACGAATCAGGCCACTTATGATACAGAAAATTGCATGCAATTTGCATTACATCCATCTTTTCCCTGAAAAGAGATATTCTGAATAAAGAAGACTCATTAAAGTAATATTAGAATAATACTTCAGATACATGGACAACTGATGAGCTATTCATATAGGTAATATTCACTTTATAGACTGATTTTAGAACATATAGAAATGCATAACAAAAACAAAAGGCATTGTTTTCTACCGATACACTCAGCTAGCCTTGTCTGCTTGTGTTAACCAGAAGAAAACTTTCATGTTGTGTGAATACACCTTTTTTGACATTCAGTATGAGATGTTCAGAGTCCAACCAGCTGGACTGCACCAAGCCCCAGGAGCCAACACAGACTTTTAGTGACAAAAAGCACCTGGGTACACACAGAGCCTCATATGAGATAAGCAGCTAAATTACCTTTTTGTGCTCCACAGTGTACTAATGCACTGGAAAGTAAATATTATTTCAAAAGAATAAGTATTTTGAAGGCACAAGTTTCTTGCCCACTGACCCTTGCTGAAGCTATTTAAATATAAAGCTCTACAAAACAAAATATCGACCATAAGAAGTTTTATATGTTATTCATATGAACAATTTTTTAAAAATATTTTAAATCTAACCTTTGAATTTCAATACAGGTAATGTCTCTTTTTTCTTTACTTACTTTACTACCTAAATACTTGCAAAAATCTAACATAAATGCATAATTTTGTTTTGATTTTGAAACTGCAAACCAGCAGGACTTGGCTCAAGTATATCACACAAGCTGGAACCTGCAGTCTCAGTTGGTAGTATTATGCTATAGATTAAATCTCTTTAGTACCTGTCCATCCCAGAAGTGCACCCCCATGGCTCATCACTAGGCAGCACAAACAAAAGAAGAGTGACAGTGGCTAGGTGGCTCAGTGGCTCATGCTCGATCTGAAGCTCTCAAGGAAAAGAGTTGGTATGAATGTGATATTGATTTGCAGTGATGCTTGTATACAGATACATCCACAGGCCACTTCCCATCTTTCCAGAGCAAATCAGTATCACTAAACGCCTCTCTTGCACTCATCTACAAGCTTACTCATAAGTGTATTTGGGACAACACTAACTTGCAAGTGCATATAGTGTTTTTTCTATCTAACATATGCGTATAGCATCTGGTGATGCACTAAGAGATAAGTTCCTTGCAGGTCAGTTTTTAAACTGCCTAGTACAGTACACTAAACTCTGCTGTAAATCCAAGAACGAATGCACTTCTCACAGAGCACTTCACATTCCTTGTGGGCTGATGTTCATGTTAACTGTCTCTCTTGGCTGTTGCAGACAGGGTTGCAGGTGCACAGCATGTCAGCCAGGGCCCATCCCAGGCTCTGACAATTCTTGCCAGTTGCTAGGCGAGTTCACCAGTTCAGGAGACTTTTGGTCCCTCTCTTATCTCCACCAGGCTCTTCCATTCCTCCCTATTCACTTCATGACTCAGGCATGACTCCATTTGAGCCTTCTGGTTACTGACCCACACTTTGATGTCATCCCCACGCAGCCAGGAGATCCTGTGGGTCTCAGATGCAGCAAAAAAATGAGTCCCCATACCTGACACTTCATACAGTCCACATGCTACTTCAGCCCATAACACAGTCACTTTTCTCAAGGATCTGCAAGCTAAAAAATGTTGGCAACTGATTGGCCTCTGTAAAATCAGTTTGGGCTGAGCATCAGCTGGCAACCACTTTGCTTCAGTTCTTCACTCTGAAAAGTCTGAGATCTCAAGGCAAGTTATACAAAGCCTCCAGCATAAAACATTGCCTGCTTCCCTTCTTCACTTTGGGTGTGTGCCAGCTAAAATGGTGACTGAATCTGCCAAACACAGTTCCCAGTCTCCATCTTTCAGAAACCCTATTCAAAAATGACAGGCTTTCTACTTCACCAAGAACACCAATGTTTGTTTAGAGCACATTAAGTGCCCCAACTAGCACAGCACTTTAAGCCATGTATTGGGTTTGTGTGTCAAGGTCTTGGTAGCGGGGAAGAAGGGGCATAGGAGTGGTTTCTGTGAGAAGCTGCCAGAAACTTCCCCTGTGTTCAACAGAGCCAATGCCAGCTGGCTCCAAGACAGAACGGCAAAGGCCGAGCCAATCAGTAATGATGGTAACACCTCAGTGATAACATAATTAAGAAGGGGAAGAGAAAAAAAAAAACAAAAAACATTTTTCAGCAGAGAGGAGTGAGAAGATGTGAGAGAAACAACCCTTGCAGACACCAAGGTCAGTGAAGAAGGAGGGTCAGGAAGTGTTCCAGGCGCCAGAGCAGAGATTCCCCTGTAACTCATGGTTAAGACCATGGTGAGGCAGGCTGTCCCCCTGCAGCCCATGGAGGTCCATGATGGAGCTGATGTCCACATGTAACTCTTGGAGGACCTCACGGCAGAGTGGGTGAATGCCCGAAGGAGGCTGTGATCCCGTGGGAAGCCCGTGCTTCAGCAGGTTCTTGGCAGAACCTGTGGCCCTGTGGAGAGAGGAGCCCACACTGGAGCAGGCTTGCTGGCAGGATGTGTGAGAATGGGGGATCCACACTGGAGTCATCTGTTCCTGAAGAACTGCACACTAGGGAAGGGACCCAGTTCGTGAAGAATTGTCATTCATGGGAACGACTAACACTGGAGAAGTTAGCAGAGGACTATCTCCCATGAGAGGGACTCCATGCTGGAGCAGGGGAAGAGTGTGAGGAGTCCTTCTCCCTGAGAAGGAAGGAGTAGCCGAGACAATGTGTGATGAACTGACGCCAACCCCTATTCCCTGTCCCCCTGTGCCACTGTGGGGGGATGTATTTGGTCTGGCTGGGATGGAGTTGATTTTCCCTGTGGCAGCTCTCGGAGTCCTGTGTTTTGTATTGGTGGCTCGAGGGGTGCTGATAACACAGCAGTGTTTTGGTTACTGGTGAGCAGTGCTAGCACAGCACCAAGGCTGGCTCTCCAACATCTCCCCCCAGCAGGCTGGGGGTGGGGAAGGTCTTGGGAGGGGACAGAGCCAGGACAGCTGACCCAAACAGACCAAAGGTATATTCCATACCATATGACGTATGCTCAGAAATAAAGCAAGGAGAACAAAGGGGGAAGGGGGGGCATTCGTTACTTCCGTTTGTCCTCCGGGAACCGCAACGCGTATGAAACCTGCTTCCCAGGAAGTGGCCAAACATCGCCTGCTGATGGGAAGTAGGGAATAAATATTCTGCTCTTTTGCTTCTGCACACACAGCTTTGCTTTGCTTCTTTTAAACTGCCTTTGTCTCAATCCACAAGTTTGGTTTTTTGTGTTCCATCTTATTTTCTCCCCTCCCCATCTTGCTGAGGAGGGGGGTGATAGAGTGGGCTTTGGTGGGCACCCAGCATCTAGCCAGGGTCAACCCACCACAGGGGAGGAGGTGGAAATCAGGAGAAAATGTAAGTACAGTAAGAAGGGAGGGGTGGGAAGAGGTGTTTTAAGATTTGGTTTTATTTCTCATTATCTGCCTCCAATTTGATTGGTAATAAACTAAATGTATTTTCCCCCAAGTCAAGTCCATTTTACCTTTGCCAGTAATTGGTGAATGATCTTTCTCTGTCCTTATCTTACCCACAAACCTTTTGTTACATTTTCTCTCCCTTGTCCAGCTGAGGACAGGAGTGACAGAGCAGCTTTGGTGGGCATCTGGCATCCAGTCAGGGTCAGCTCACCACAAGCCACTTACACAAATCAGGACAAACTAAACTTTTTTTTTACCTACAGGTTCAATTGGATTTAGCTGGGAAACTTCATTTCTGATCTCTGCACATAGAACAGAAAAAGACATGTCACGTGGATAACTTACACAGATAAATGATAGCAATGCCTAATTTCCTTTCTGTAGTAATTTCTGCTTATTTATTTTATTTGTGTTTTCCTGGAGTACTTGCATGAAGCAGGTAATAGCGTTCTGTTTGAGTGGTTAATACAGCATGAAGAAAAATCCACACTTGTCATGACATTTCAGGCCCTGCACAGCAGAAATATATGTAATATTATTTTTGGCTACTGAAAGCAAAACAATGCAGATGGTATAAAACCAAATGACCATAAATCTGAATTCCGATAAACTATTTTCAATGTAAATAACTGTCCATGTATTTCTTGTGCAGTCCAGGATCTGCTCTCTTCTATTACAAAATATGATACAATATGTTTTTGCAGTGATCTGTCACAGTTCTACTGAAAGATAGGTTAAGGATGAAGTTTCTCTTGAGGCAAAATTTTGGGGAGCCTTTTCTGGGGCTTTTGTTATCCACTAATTGTTCCTCCGTCAGGGTTCAATCTTGCACTCCTTGTGTAAGCAACACCTTCACTGAAGGTAAATACAATATTGAATCTATCATATTAGCTAGTTGGGTTTGTCTAGGCCACTGTCTTTTCCACAGCTGTCACCAATACCACATGCCTCACTAAAATTTGTAAAATCTTTTGCAGGCATATACAAAACCAGACTCCTAAAGATAATATTCAGAACATTGCCATATACATTTTTTTTTGTGCTGAAGAATGAGGATTTAAATTCTTTATAATTTCTTAATCCTATAAACTAGAGTTGTGCATTTTCTAATTATCTGTATAGAATCTCACCCTTAAAAAAATTTTAAAAGCCTACTACGATCCATTCAATATGTTAACTTTGTGAGTTCAGAAGTTCTTGTTGGTTTTAAGCCTTGACTCTGCGTACTACTTAAGTTAAAATAACAAAGTCCCACTTGCTTTCTCTTTCCGTCACCATTTTCCCTCCTTCAACTATAAATCCACTTTTTTGCATAACAGCTCCAAGATTCTTCTCTTTTCTACATCTTTAATCAGCTTTCACTTCCCTCTGAATACTAAGGCCTGTCACATATATCTTCACAAAACACAGTCACCAAAAAGGAAAGAGGAAAAACATGACATTCCGAACACACATTGACCTCTCTCTGGTGACACCTAGGCCCTTTCTTTCCATAAACCACACTACAGCTGTGAAATTCATTATTTTTCCATGATCACAACTTCACAAGTCTCGTCACTGACTTTCACCCTCCATTATGCTGCCCGTTCACCTACTCTTGTTAGGAGACACTAAAGTTGCCGCCACCTCTAGTCTGAATGCGTCACCCATACATAATTGTTCTTCCCAATTCCAGATTAGAGATGAGGATATTAAACACTATCGTATAGAACTTGTGCAGATCTCAGCATTGGCCAGTTGCTGCACTGATTATTTGTGTTTCACATATTTCCATATACAGGTCCCTAATCATGACAGCACCTCACCTCTAGTTCTCCCTTTCTCCAGAAACTTTTAGATTTGCTGCTGGCTTCTTCTGAGAGCATTTGCCAGAGTACAATTTTTCCATATGGTAGCTGTTGACCTATAATAGTATGGTTCTCCCTTTGGTGAAGTTCATACTGTTTCATAACCATGTGTTTAATTGGGTATTGTTTTGGGAAATTGTGTTGTAGCTTCAGCAAAAGCCACAAACTCTCTAGTAAGATCTGAAAGTAATTGCAGGAGTCCTATTATAATGTAATTGCATTTGCACTGCTGCAGCAAAAAGTATTCCGATTCCTGGAAAAGATGACAAACAAAACTAAAAAAAAATAGTGAACTGATTATAAAGCTACTTCTACTTTTTTAAAGAATTGGTAGTGTCAAATCTTGCCATCTCTGGAAAGACATGAAAAGCAGAACTGACATAAACCTGTAAGAGGACATTATATTTTGTCTATACTGTGCAGCTTACAGCTGCCTCAGCTTCTGGTATGTAAGCTAGGTCATTTTGAAATCGCTTGGGTTTTTCTGTGCTACAGTGAACCAAGCAGTGCAGGCAAGCTCATAAGTGGCACATAAACTCACAAATGCAAAGTAGGGCAGAAGGTATGATGTTCTGGTTAAGTGTCACATGTTTCTGATGCACAGTCAGTGCAGTAGTTATACTGTACCAGTTCCCTCCATCAACAAATCTTGTAAAACATGGTGGAATTCAAGATACAACAGAGACACAGAAGACAACCTAGAAGCCTACATAATTTCCTGGGAAAATGGTATCACAAAAATTGAATGATCCAATATTGAGTTAGATCCAGATTAGATTCCTTGCTCTGGAATTCATAGGCTGAAGGCATGGGCTAAAAATACCTTAGAAATATTTCACAATTCTGTACACAGCTTTTCAGCAATGTTTTCACCCCATTATTCAGCTGAGATGGACAGGGATGTTATTCCCCCCAGTATGCATATCACACATAAGATTTACCACTTTAAATTCAAAATAAGGGTTCTTTCTCATGGCTGAGATGCAAGAAATTATCATGTACTGCTTATTGTCAGCATCAGAATCCTTATGATTAATTTATTTTACCCCCATAAGGCACTTTAAATAGAAACACAATTTCAGGACATACAGATAACCCTTTAACATGGTGAATGATTTAGTATATCATCATGAAATTTTACAGTGCTGCTACTGGTTTTAGAGGAAGTCTTATCTGATATTTCACTTGGATCATGACTTTACCAAATGTTCTGTTTAGAACATTTGTTGTAGTTCAGTAAAGAGTGTGGAGATATATGCATGTCACATACCTTAGTAATTTACCCCAATACATTACTGAAGAACGCTAATGATCTAAATTGCACTTTTAAGAATGAAATTCAAGAAGACTAAAAACAAAAAAAACAAAGTTGTTTTTCTGAACCAAAGAGCAGAATCATGGTCAGAGTTTTCATTTTACTGCCTCAATAACCATCAGATAAAATCACTGGGCTCACATGCACCACTGGGTAAAATAAGCAAATCATGGAAATAGAGTCTTTCTGCAGCATCAAGAGTTCCTGCCTTTGAAGAGGAGTACCTCAGAGTTTGAACTGCTGATTTTGCTCTGTTTCAACTACCAATTATATCTTGCACAAAAAGTATTCACTTACCCCTGACAAAACACACTTCTGTTTTCGTTATCTTTGCTGAACTGCCATAATTCCTTCTCCATTTCAGAACCAATAACACAGAACAGAAATTCAGACCTAATTTATCTCACAACAGTTGAGACAGGCCTACTGGAATAAGAGACATAGGACTGGAATAAAACCAAGACTTAATATGAAAATAGTTTTATATATATGTGTGTGCATGTGTGTACACACACATTTTAAAGTCTACTAACTTGTATAATGATCTTCTGCGACCTTTAGTAATTCACCAGCTACTTGTGGGCTGTGCACCCAGCCATAATCCAGCTAAGAACACCCAGGAGAGTCAGTGGCACTGTCAACAATTACAGACAAAGAAACTAAACTAACTCCAAAAAAACCTGCTACTCCTTTTTTGAAATAGAAATATGAAGTAGTACATTAGAAAGGGTGTGGTTAATAGGTCAAGAGAGGTTCTCCTCCCCCTCTACTCTGCCCTGGTGAGGCCGCATCTGGAATATTGTGTCCAGTTCTGGGCCCCACAATTCAAGAAGGACAGGGAAATGCTTGAGAGAGTCCAGCACAGAGCCACCAAGATGATGAAGGGAGTGGAGCATCTCCCTTATGAAGAACGGCTGAGGGAGCTGGGTCTCTAGCTTGGAGGAGACCAAGGGGTGACCTTATTAATGTTTAGAAATATATGAAGGGTGAGTGTCAGGTGGATGGAGCCAGGCTCTTCACAGTGATGTCCAATGACAGGACAAGGGGCAATGGGTGCAAGCTGGAACACAGGAGGTTCCGCTTAAACTTGAGAAGGAACTTCTTTACAGTAAGGGTGACAGAGCACTGGAACAGGCTGCCCAGGGGGGTTGTGGAGTCTCCTTCTCTGGAGACATTCAAGACCCGCCTGGACACCTTCCTCTGTGATCTCATCTAGGTGTTCCTGCTCCAGCAGGGGGATTGGACTAGATGATCTTTCGAGGTCCCTTCCAATCCCCAGCATTCTGTGATTCTGTGATGCCTAATATTGCTGACTGCTTCAGTTTCTTGCTGTCAGTAGAAATCCCTATATTAAAACTTAAGAACACTAAACCTGAGATTCAAATACTCACTGAGAAAATTATGGTGTTTAAGTTAGGAAGGAGTCATCACATTTCAAATCTTCTTTTACTTTTTATCTCCTACACAAGTAAAGGATGGCCTGAAATATTTTTTTTTGTTCTTTTAAGAAAGGAAAATCAATCCATCCTTCCCCATCCTTGCTGTCTGCTTTCGTCCTCAGCTTCCCACAACTGAGATATTTGGTCACAGTTGAAACCCTGGCTTCACCAGAAGAGACAACTCTCAGATTTAATCAGAACAGCAAAAGAAAAAAGGGCTAAATAATGTACTCACTGCTTCACGGCTTAACAATTTTGACCACTTCAGATAATGGCAGATACTTGAATGTAAAGTACTTTTTTTCTTATTATAGAAGAACCTGAATGAAGATACAGGTTCTAGAAATTTATGCAATGATTCAGAAAAACATTTAGAATAACACTTGGATGGCATGATAAAATTCATCCACTGTTTAGCCACATCTGGCTATAAAGTAGAAGTGAGGATGTAGACATAGAACACCATCCATAGTAAATATGCCTCATGTATCCTGCTTTGCTGGTATCACTAGATAGAAAATTGAGACTATCCATTAAGTATTTTTTGCAGTGTTGACAGTTACTTTTCTACTCATTAGGTATCCTGCCATTGCTTTGAAAACTATTTCTGAGCAGAGGTAGGAAAAAAGTCAATTTACATCATAGGAAAGCTTTTGCTCATTTAACCTGAAATCCTACATTTAAAAAAAAAAAAAACAGTATTTATTGGCCTTTAGTTTGCAAAACATCTAAACAGCACCATTTTTACATTATTTTTTTAAATAAAAAAATAAAGCTAATACCTGCTCCTTAGATCTTATGATGACTAAAGACTAAAAATCATGCACCACAGAAGAGCCACACTCAGAGAACAAAGAAATGACTGTGAAAGGGAATAAGGAGGCTCCTAGTCCAATATGCCCTTCCCTTTTTTCTTTTTTTTTCCTTTGTAAATAAACAACACACAACAGCTGATACTAACAGAAATGCTCTACAAAGCAGAGCACATATTGTGCAACCCTCTTGTCTGTATACTCACACTGGTTCCAGCATCTTAACAGAATTAACCTGAGGCAGAGCTGGCTTCCAATACACTTTTTAGTGGCCTAAAAAAAGAACTATTCTTCACAGAATCACAGAATCACAGAATTCTTAATAAAAATCAATGAATTTTAAGTCCTTTATAATTTGATTTCCTTAATACTGTATGGTAACAAGCTCTGCAATTTAATTGTGCTTTCCATAGAAAAGTACTTTCATTTGCTCATTTTAAATATTCTCCTATTTTTATTGGACACCCCTTAGTTCCCATGTTACAAAATGCAGGTAATCCTTATTCCCTATTCATATTTCTGTATCATCCATGAATTTATATACTGTTATTATGCAATCATCATATCTTTTCATGCAGCAATTCTAATCTATTGTTCTTTTTCTCCCTTACAGGCAGCTTCACACCTTTCACCATTCTTCTTGCCCTTCTAGATTTTATCAGTTTTAGTGTGACCTCTGCGAGACAGGATCATCAGATCTGCACACAGAATTTGAGATGCAGAAGTACACTTGACAAATGAGGTTGTTTTGTTCTCCATTCCCTTCCTAAGAATCCCCAAGATTTGTCTTTTCTTACTGCCACCAAGCATTCAACAAGTGTTTTCTAAGAAATACCCACAACAGGTGCAAGATCTCTTTCCTGAGTGGTAATAACAGTTTTAGAATTTACTACTGTGTACACAAACACATATATATATTCTGTGCAGAAACCCAAACAAAGCATATTGCAGCAGGAAATGTTTCTTGACAGCCACACAACACTAAGAAAACAAAATGCCTGGGGAAACAAAACAAAACAAAAACAACCAAAAAAAAAAAACCCCAAAAAAACCTCTCTCATACCAGATCCAAACAACAAGTGATCTATATGCATCTACCAAACCCCATGTCCATTCCCCCCAAAAAAGAGGATTACTCATAAAAACACACAGAGGGAACTCCTTCCTGCTTTTGACAGTCTAAAACCAGCAGAACACATATTTGCATACTTCGTGTTTGACCAGCATCCAAAAAGCAGTCACACACAGGTACGTCTTCACCAGCTAATGGGCAGGGCACCATCAAATGCTTTTCCCACTGCACAACACATGTGTTGCAGGTGGTCGTTCATGTAGCCAGGAGTCTGTCATTGCTCTCTGACTGCTGAAACAGAAATGGCACCTCAGCTCAAAGAGGTAAATAAGTTGCTTTGTCAGCTATTATGAAGCCTACAGAGTGCAGGGACTGCAAGGCTGATTTACAGTGTGATCCAGAGTACCCCAAGATCACTGGAAGTTACTTCATGTAGCAAAAGAGATTCTGAGCTTCAGGTCCTGTCAGGGCATTATAAGAAAAAGCTGGGTGAAGGTTGTCATACAGACCCCTTGGCCAGCACTCTGCAGGTCAGCACGTGCATGTCTGTGCTCTGACTGCAGGCTTCTGTATCCAAGCTGCAGAACTGCTTTTGTTATCTTCACGTGTATCTTTAATGCATCCATTGAAACCCAGGAAGAGAACAGTAAAACACACAACAACAGGGATGAACACGCCTGTTAACAAACACTTGATAGATACACCAGGGAGAGTAGACATAAAAGCATTTGTTGTGAATATAGAAAGAGAAAATATATGCTGTAGAAATGCAAGACAATGAAATTCTTTCAAACTCTAATAATTGCAAACAAATATGGCTATGTTCCTTTAAAAAATATTTATGTGCCACATCTAAATTCATATTTTTCAGAAAACATGGTGAACATCTTTACCTGTCTCAGTGAAATCAAACAGCATATTATGAGGCACCAGAACTTATTTCTTTGCCAGGTTTTCTATTTGTGTTTTCTGATTGTCTGGGTGTTTTTTCATTTGCACCCAATTGAGCACTGCTACATCATCAGTTCCTTTGTACTGACCTGCTCATCTGCTGCAACAACTTTTTTGTTTTCCAGTTGGTGATTCCATCTCCTAGCATCGATCATACTGTTTTGGTACTTTATTCAATTTTACAAACTTGCCACTGCAAATTATTTGTACAAATGGAGAGTGATTTCTCTTTACATTAGCTTTCCCCTCCTTAAGACTTGCTCCAGCAATGCACTTGGCAATGTTGGGGCAACCAGGGAACAGGAACGGCACAACCACAAACAGGAATTAATTAACTCAAGTGCTGAAGGAGAACTACACATTGGCAAAAGTAATGCTCATTTTATAAAACACAGAAAAACAAGAAAGCTTATCTTAGACCTAACCATCTTGGAAAAATATTTCCTTTATGTATTTTATAATCTATACTTGCAGCATAAATCCCCTGTTATTCACATTTAATTTAAAGGAGAGAAAAGAATAGTGAGACACTTCATGTTGTTTCAAATAAGTGAAAAATTACACTGCAGCAGCAAAAAACTACAGAGCCTGTTTTTAACATCAGAAAGATGTACAATCCTGGCAGGATCTAAAGAACAGGCTATATGTAATCTTGTTGTCTTCAATTTCTTCTCATCAATTGAAGCATTCCTATTAAATGGCCTTTATATGCTCCCTAATTCAAAAAACTGCCAAGAAGTTAATTTAGTCCTTAAAGTGGATACTATCAGAAAAAGCACGCCCTGTGCTGTAAACAGATAATAGAAAAAGTGGTTTAGATTCAACAACATAAAGTTTCAGGTTTTTTCCATAACATTAACTTCTTACGCTACATCTGTTTTGTACATCTTACAGGCTTTCCAAGCTGTACAAAAATTCATATTTTAACAAATGTAACTAGAGGCCTGCAATATACTTATTATCTCCAGCCAACCTTTTAACCTTAACCACAGATAAACCTTGTTTCAGGGAGTAAAATGCTTTACTTTTGAAATACCTCTTCATTTGTTTCAGAAACCTGAATGCTCCATATTTAAAGTGCAAGAAAGCCAAATTTTCTCTCTGAGCAATGTGATTTGTATGTGTGTTTGGTTTTCCTTATTGAAATAGCATCACAAGAGCACTCGGTTCAACTCATGTGCTACCCATGAGGGGTCAGCCCGATTCATATTGGAAAAAACTGCTGCTATCCCTATACTTACTTCAGCTCTTCTTCAAAAAGGAAAAGATGGCAAGGAGAAAGAAAACAGCCTTTGTCTTTCAGGAGTTTCATTTGTCAGTGACATCTCATCAACAACAGGTTGAAAAGTTAGGCTTTATAACTCTCTTGCTCACAGCTGATACTTGCCTACAGGGTCACAGATGCAACTGCATGAAAAAGCACTACCTGGAGGAATGGCAGGTAGATGGAGACAGGCTGAATAATGGCTCCTGTCCGGAGAGGGATGAAGACTGTACAGGTGATGCCCAAAGGGCACAGGGGCTCACACAGGTTCCAGATGCTATGCAGTAAAACGCCGGCATTCTCAGCTGCGTGGTGCCGCATTCAAGAAAACTAAGACAGTTACATTTTTAACTAACTGCATATGTGTCTTTGGATACTTGTAGCAATCTGTCTCATAGCAATACTTAGAGGGTTTATTCATAAAATCATTAAAATTTAAGCCTTGATCACTTTATTCCTAGTCAGTGTTTTTCCATCTGTGCAAGAAGGTTTTCCAGTGGAGGGACAGGACCCTGGAAATTTCACAAATAGCAGCACAGCAAATGTCACTGCCTCGTTTCAACACCTTTTCCAAAAGGCTTACCAGTCACCCAGGGCCCACCAAGAGCCTGTGGACAGTTGACTAAAAATTAGTGGTGCAATTTTTTTTCTAGTTCAGGAAAATTATATAAAAGTTACCGCAATAATTATGAGATGTCAAGGGCAACAAAAAAAGCTTCTATAGGTATGTTGGGAAGAAAAGGAAAACTAGGGAAAATGTGGGCCCTCTCCGAAAGGCAACAGGAGATCTGGTCACTCAGAACACTGAGAAGGCTGAGGTGCTCAATGACTTTCTTTGCCTCAGTCTTCACCAGCAATGACTCGTGCCACACTGCCCAAGTCCTAGAAAGCATAGGAAGGGTCCAGGAGAATGAAAAGCTGCCCACTGTAGGAGAAGATCAGGTTTGGGAGCACCTAAGGAACCTGAAGGTGCACAAGTCCATGGGACCTGATGGGATGCGTCCGTGGAACAAGAGGGAACTGGCAGATGAAGTTACAAAGCTGTTATCTATCATATTTGAGAAGTCCTGGCAGTCTGGTGAAGTTCCTGCAGACTGGAAAAAGGGGAATATAAGCCCCATTTTTAAAAAGGGTAACAAGGAAGACCCGGGGAACTACAGGCCCGTCAGTCTCACCTCAGTGCCAGGCAAGATCATAGAGCAGATACTCCTAGAAACTATGCTAAGGCACCTAGAAAATGAGAAGGTGATTGGTGACAACCAACATGGCTTCACCAAGGGCAAATCGTGCCTGACCAATCTGGTGGCCTTTTATGATGGGGTTACAACATTGGTGGACAAGGCTAAAGCAACTGATGTCATCTACCTGGACTTGTGCAAGGCATTTGACACCGTCCCACATGGCATCCTTATCTCCAAATTGGAAACGTGGATTTGATGGATGGACCACTCGGTGGATAAGGAACTGGCTGTATGGTCGCACTCAAAGAGTTGTGGTCAACAGCTCAAAGTCCGAGTGGAAACTGGTGATGAGTGGTGTCTCTCAAGGGTTGGTAATGGGACCGGTGCTCTTCAACGTCTTTGTCAGTGACATGGGCAGTGGGATTGAGTGCACCCTCAGCAACTTTGCCAACAATACCAAGCTGAGTGGTCCAGTTGACATGCTGGAGGGACGGGATGCCATCCAGAGGGACCTTGACAGGCTTGAGAGGTGGGTCTGTGCTAACCTCATGAAGTTCAACAAAGCCAAATGCAAGGTCCTGCATCTGGGTCAGGGCAATCCCAAACATAAATACAGGCTGGGCAATGAGTGGCTTGAGGCCAGATCTGAAGAGAAGGACTTGGGAGTGGTGGTAGACGAGAAGCTGAACATGAGCCAGCAATGTGCGCTTGCAGCCCAGAAGGCCAATAACCGTATCCTGGGCTGCATCAAGAGAAGTGTGGCCAGCAGGTCGAGGGAGGTGATTCTCCCTCTCTACTCCGCTCTCATAAGGCCCCACCTGGAGTACTGTGTCCAGTTCTGGAGCCCCCAACACAAGAGAGACTTGGACCAGTTAGAACAAGTCCAGAGGAGGCCACGAGGATGATCCGAGGGCTGGAGCACCTCTCCTGCGAGGACAGGCTGAGAGAGTTGGGGCTGTTCAGCCTGGAGAAGAGAAGGCTCCAGGGACATCTTATAGCGGCCTTCCAGTACCTGAAGGGGCCGACAGGAAAGCTGGAGAGAGACTTTTCATAAGGGCAGTTAATGACAGAACAAGGGGAAATGGCTTTAAGCTGAAAGAGGGTAGGTTTAGATTAGATATTAGGAATAAATTCTTCACTGTGAGGGCGGTCAGACACTGGCACAGGTTGCCCAGAGAAGCTGTAAATGCCCCCTCCCTGGAAGTGTTCAGGGCCAGGCTGGATGAGGCTTTGAGCAACCTGGTCTAGTGGAAGGTGTCCCTGCTGATGGCAGTGGGGTTGGAACTGGATGATCTTTAAGGTCCCTTCCAACCCAGACCATTCTATGATTCTATGAATGTTCTACAATGAACAAGAGTAGGAAAAGAATAAATTAGAATAAAATGACAAGAAACACTTTGAAAACTAAATTGAACTGATTTGTCTTGGAAAAATACTTCATTTTAAGATTGAAAGTTTTGTAATATTTTTAATAACTCTTGCACTAATAATATTTCAATATATTTTAAATGGGCCTTTTATGATTATGCATCATGAGAGATATTTAATAACACTTATAAATTATATATTTAAAATTACTGCTTTAAAATATTTGTCATAAGGTTTTCTGAGGGTGTGAGGGGTTTTTTGACTCCCTCTTCCTTTTTCCCTCCCTAAAAAACCCCCTCATTATCCTTCTGCTACTGGGCACAGCAGCATATTTTAAACCAAAAAAGTAAAATGAGGGTATAATAAATCTTGTGGAATCACTGCTTCTTGATTCTGAGTGATTTCAGTTGCAACACTCCACTGCCTATAGCAGAGCAGAAATTATCTAGTTATCAAAGCAAAAGCAGCAAAATCCATAAATAAATACCTGTGCAAATAACAATTTAGAGTAACATTTCTAGAACTCAGCTTTTTTCAGAAACTTGTAGCTTTAGGAGTGCAATTAAAGCCACCATAAAAAGCAGCTGATGTTCAGGCAGGAGGTCGTCTGCATATTTTTCAAATGACATTTTTCCCCACAAAGTCTGGAAGTGACAGTCTTAAGGGCAGGTGCACTAAAAGCTGCTAGAGAAATTTCCAGCTCACTGCAGCTTACAAATGTCCCCAGAAGAATACTCAACGCAGAAGCAGTTACCCTGGCCCACTACATGCAACCCAAGGGCTAGACAGGGCTGTTCATCAGTGCAGAGGTGGCACAGTCACATCCCCACTCCCTGCGGTCTCCACAGTGACAGCACATTTCTATGTTCCCCCTATATCTTTTCCAACCAAAGATGCGACTTAGCCATGATAACAGTCTAAAATTTGAACAGATCTGAGGAGACGACACACACCATTATTCTCAGTCTTCAAAACATCAAGTATCTGACCAAAAAATTTAAAAAATACATATACTGGAGGGTGCCATAAATCTCTGGCTGTTATATGCAGGTGGTCAGAGGAGATGACCAGCAAGACTTTGATGGTATTATAACAAGAAGATTGTGCTATTCCCTTCCAGAAGATTCCACAATAGAAATCTTGAACTCAATAATATATAATATACCAAAATAAGTTACATTAAATTTACCACCATGTCAATATGCATTTGTCACAGATCCCTTGGTAAAATCTAGTAGAGACAAAATTAATATAAAAACAACAACAATAATAATAATACTTCCCCCTTTAAAAACCTGACATCTTCATTTACTAGCTAGAAATTACTACAATAAATATCAAAGATTCAAATTATTTAAGGCCTGAAAAATATAATTATAGTTATCTAGTTTGAGCTGCTGCACCATATTGCTATGAAATGTTATCAAATATCTCTCACAACAAGTATAGGACTTTGAGGATTCACCACATGCTCGGCTTCACTGATCCAACATTTTGTCACTCTTTCTATTTCAGAAAGTCTCTTCTGTTCTAGCATCAATTTTTCCTAATTTCAGGTTCTCTATTTTGTAAAGGCTTTTTGTACAAGAGTATGGAGGACCTTAATAACAGAAATATTGTCTTAAAGTCATTTGTATTGGGTTTGCATGGCAAGGTTTTGGGGGGGGGGGGGGGGGGGACATAGGGGTGGCTTCTGTGAGAGAAGCTGCCAGAAGTTTCCCCATGTCCGACCCGACACAGCCAATGCCAGCCGGCTACAAGAACGGACCCGCTGCTGACCAAGGCCGAGCCAATCAGTAACGCCTCTGTGATAACAGAATTAAGAAAAAAAAAAAAGGAAGGGAGGAAAAAAAGTTGCACACTCTGCAGCTGGAGAGAGGAGTGAGAAGATGTGAGAGAAACAACTCCACAGACACCAAGGTCAGTGAAGAAGGAGGGGGAGGAGGTGCTCCAGGTGCCGGAGCAGAGATTCCCCTGCAGCCTGTGGTGAAGACCATGGTGAGGCAGGCTGTCCCCCTGCAGCCCCTGGAGGTCCATGGTGGAGCAGATGACCACCTGTAGCCCGTGGAGGACCCCATGCTGGAGCACGTGGATGCCCGGAGGAGGCTGTGACCCCATGAGAAGCCCATGCTGGAGGAGGTTCCTGTCAGGACCTGTGGCCTGTGGAGAGAGGAGCCCACGCCAGAGCAGGTTTGCTGGCAGGACTTGTGACCCCGTGGGGGACCCGCGCTGGAGCAGTCCCTTCCTGAAGGACTGCACCCCATGGAATGGACCCATGCTAAAGCAGTTCCTGAAGAACTGTCAGTCATGGAAAGGACTCACATTGGAGAAGTTCGTGGAGGACTGTCTCCCGTGAGAGGGACCCCACACTGGTGTAGGGGAAGGAGTCCTGCCCCTGAGGAGGAAGCAGCGGCAGAAACAACGTGTGAGGAACTGACCCCAACCCCATTCCCTGTTCCCCTGTGCCGCTGGGGGGAGGAGGTAAAAATCGGGAAAGAGATTAAGCCCGGGAAGAAGGGAGGGATGGGGGAGGTGTTTTAAGATTTGGTTTTAGTTCTCATTATCCTCTGATTTTGATTGATAATAAATTAAACTTGTTTTTTTCCCCAAGTTGAGTCTGTTTTGCCCGTGCCAGTAATTGGTGAGTGATCTCTCTCTGTCCTTATCTCCACCCATGAGCTTTTCATTATATTTTTCTCCCCCTGCCCAGCTGAGGAGGGCTAGTGATAGACTGGGCTTTGGTGGACATCTGGCCTCTAGCCAGGGTCAACCCATCACATCATTACAGAAAGACTGTGTTAAATTTTTCTTTTCTGAATTAAGTGAACCTTATTAATTTCTTAGAAGAAAAACAGATGTCAAATCAGCCTTGTAGTTCTTTACTGAACATAACAACTTGCCCATATCCTTTATAAAGCCCACACAACTGAGCCACACACCGTATTTTAAAACTATAGTAACAGTGGTACTACTGCTGTTACTCAATATTCTGCTCTCATAGCTGCTACAAATTTCTAGGAGCTTATAGTTAGAAGTCACTGAAGGTAATGACCCATATTGTTTACTAAACCACAACTCCTTAAAAATACACTCCTATATTATGCCAGTATGATACACATTCTACATTCATGAGCTCACATTACTTAATGTGGTCACAGAACAGAAATGCTTTTTGTAACAGCAGTAAGGTATAACTAAATATCAGCCTAAGTTCCAAACCTTTAGTTAACATATTTGCAGAAATTGCTCATGTGATTTAGCTGAAAATAATGTCTCTGTAGATGTTATGTAGAAAGATAATAGTCAAAAATAAGAAATATACAGATAAAAGATAATTCTTAGTAAATATTAAAGGTAGTGTATTTCTTTTAACAAATCCTTAAAAAAAAAAAATAATATTGTTGATATCATCAACACCAAGCTATGCAAAACTTGTTACTAGGCACACAAGTAATCTCACTGATACCAAGGATGCCACTCCATCTGGGTGAGAACAGAACATAAAACTGCAGCCCAGCCAGTCAGTACTCACTTTTTTAACCAATCGGTTATCAATTTCATTTCTTAATGATTCCTTCCCTTTATTGATGTGTTAAAAATTATCCATGTCCAAAGAAGCTGTAGTTGGTCAGTACTCTCCCAAGACAAAAGTCTTAAGCGGAGCATTATGTACAGGTAGGCATCCAAATTACTGAAAACATAAGTCAGTATTTTCCCACTCTACATCTGGATTTATGCATATCTATACGTAAATTCTGATTAGCCTTATTTTTCAGTAGCACCAGCATCTACCAGAGGAAAACTATGTAAGTGAAAGAAATGCCAAACTAATTTTGTCCATAATTCAGATGGGATATGAATAGAAATTCTAAACTATAGAATCCATAAACAAAATCTCAGAAACCTCAGAGGTAAGATTGCATGTTCCTAGGATCTATAGTCACAACTCAGCAGGTCTGCATATAGTAATTAGAATACAACACAGTAAAAGGTCAGGTCAGAAAATACAAAGAGAATTACTACACAGTAACCTTGCCGTTTTCTTTTATCTTATTACATGCATGCTGCCAGAGGAAGACTTAATGTACTGCATTTTATTCATATCCACTTTGTCAAACACCTCTTGTAGAAAAATGTTAATTCCAAGATGCATTTATTCAGTGAGAAAACATAAAAATTTAATTGTATGTTAAAGATGGCATGAGAGGATTTTTTCCTATTTTTTTTAATTATTATTTTATTACTTTGTTTCCTATTGACTGTTTCAATGTTGCTCAACCATAACGCAAAAAAAAAAAAAAAATATCCAAGCAAACAGTAGTCCTTGCACTTTTATTCCTCATAGTTAACAATACACCAGCCTACTATGTGCTGGCTGAAACTTCTCTGCATAGTTTGCACTCCTGGGTGCCACAGGGCCAGGCTGGCAAACTTACTCATCTGCCCTTGGAAGCAGCACTCCAGGGTCCCAAATGCAGAGCCCCAGGGACTTTTTGTGGCATCCACTACCATTTCAGTTCCACAATACAATTCTCTCAGACAACAGGCAGACCTTCCCAAAACTCTTTTGGAGAGGAGGCATTTCACCACTGGCTGATGCCAGGGCCATGCAGTGAGCCAGAGGTGGGTCAACACAATTCAGAGTCCTTGGAAAGTTCTCTTTATTAAAAAGAGAAAGGAAAGTTCTCTCTATCAAAGGAAAGTTCTCTTTATTAAAAGAGAACTTCAAAATGCATAATAATAACAGCATTAGAAATCTGAATCTTCTCCCTTTGGGTGTGTTGAAGGGGTTTTTTTTTGTTGTCAACTGTTGGGTTTTTGTTTTTCCTTTGGGGTGGGTTTGGTTTTTTGTTTTTTTGCTTTTAATAGCAGTTTCCATGTTTCTAACAGGACTCATAATGACAATTCATTTTAGGGTATTTAAAAAAAAATGAGCTTCACAAATAGCATTTTAGTCTTTGAAGTCACACTTTTGTGTATAGGGCTCTGCCAAACAGTAGTTTGCTAAGTGGTAAATCTTGTAAGAGCTCTTGGACAAACTCTTTGGAGTGTATAACTACACCTCTCCTAGGCAGTGTATTTCAGTGGTGCTGCTACTGCTTTCCTCAGCACAGCAGTTCAATTAAGAACAAGAGCATTTTCCTCTAAAAGATCCACACTCCTGACAATTGTAGTACTGAAATGCATAACATTGAAATGCAGACTCTCTCATATAGCAGTATCAGCAACTACTGAGCCCATTAATAACAGAAGAGAAAATATAAAAAGGTGTTTTTAAAAACATCCTTTCCTATTTTCTCAAGAGAAATGTCAAGGTGCTTCTGATATTTCTTGAAAAACATAAATTTATTGTAGATTTGGATGTACATATATATTTTATCAGTAATACCACAAGGTAGCACTAGCAGTAGCAAGGAGGTAAGGATTTATTTTCTTTAAAGCTTTTTTTTTTAAAAAAAAAAAGAGGTTTTTTTGTGGAGTTTTGGGTTGGCTTTTTTTAGGCATTTCACCACCCAAATAGCATGTGACATGCAATGAAGTAGCCATGAATTCAACAAACACACAGGAAGGATCCACATCCTAAATAAGAGGCTCACTTTCAGGACCAGCCACAAGGGGAATGTACACTTAATCTTTCAGATTGCCAACAATCTCTGCACTTAGCAAGTCAGTACATGCGATGAGTACAATTCAATTCAAGCACTAGACAGGTGAGGAGGAGAAGGTTGGTTTGGTTTGGTCTTTTATTTGGAGTTTTGAGGTGGCGGGGGGAGGTAGTGTGCGTGGTTTTAGTTTTTTTTTGTTTAGGGGGAGGTGTTCACACAGTACTTGCAAAATGCAGAACCACTGCATGTGTGAAGCTGAAAATAAATAGTTTTGGGGTCACTGAGGTGGACCCAAACCTTATTGTGTGAGCACAGGCTAAACTCATTTAAATCTCATCTCCTGGATAAGATAGCTGACCTCTCATTGTGACGCAGCATATAAACAAATTAATCTAGGGTGATTAAGCTGCCTTTGATATAATTTGTACAATTCTATATAGCTCCAAAATCCAAATCACAGAGCTGCATGCAATCAACTTCAATACCCACTTGGCTCTGCATCCTGTTAATTCTAAACAATAAATGTGTCCTTTAATGAACACACACCAGCTACATTTTTTACATCCCAAAACAAGACATCATGGCTGCTTCCGAGGTCAAGCTGTGAAAACAGCGGAAGCAAAACACAAATTACGGATAGGTGTTCTCGTCTGCTGGCCTCTTTCATTCTTGGCTCCGAAATGCGTGTTATGATGATGCCTAGGGAATCACTCTCACTCAGCTTGCACCTGGAGGCTCCTTCTTTGATTCAAATACAGAGGTATACATGTTTACTTTTCAGCATATATTTTGCACTGTGAAAGCAACAGGCCACAACCACTGACAAAGGCATAGACTGGCTGCTGCTATGCAGGACTTTCATCAGTACATCCCCCACTCCACTTCTCAATTACACCAGTATAGATCATCTTATTTTTAAAAAAATAAATAGTTGCACAAAGAATACAAGCCAAAGCTAATTGATTCCTGAAAGCAACAAACTTTTTATGTGAGCAAACCACTCACACTTTAGTGGGTAGATTACAGGATACAGATTCCTGGCTCTTTATTATATGCTTTTCAATAAAAATAAAAAAGCAAAGTGATCTATGAGAATACAGTTCCATTTCTTTCTCTAGAGCACTCTGGGTTCTCTGTCTCACTCTGCTCTAGCTGCTTTCCTTGTGATCTCTATATTCAGGTGTCCTTAGTGAATCACCTCAGACCCACTAGTAAGAATCACAAGTGTTCATGCTAAGACATGCAAAATACAGCACGATGCATCAGCTTGCTCCCTGTAGCAGAATAAGAATTACAAAAAAAACCCAAACCAAACACCCCAGAAAAACAATACTAACATTTTCATTGGCCTTTAATTTAATATAGATTCCTCCTAAACCATAGACAGTAAGCCTTGCTCAACCACAATACAACCAGACCAAGATAATAACCTACTGTAGCATTTTCTTTTGCTTTTACTGCTGTGAATCATTTGGTGACAATTTCTCCTGCCAAGCTGCTAAGTGCAGGACTTTCGCCCTCTCTGAAGAGCCACTACCACACCAGCACAGAAAGAGGTGAGCCGCCCTTTGCAGCACACTGGGCCGCACTGGACACAGCCCGGTGCGTTAACACTCCCGTGCAGCAAGTGCTGCTGCTCTTCCTCGCTCTGATGATGGCTTCCTTGAGGGCACACTCCACAGAGTGCAAGCGTTCATGCAATCAGGTACTATTCCACTTGAGCACAGGTGGTAGGCTCCAAATCATGGTGTTCTCACAGCAATATGCAAAATTTGACATCACTTCTAGCAATTTTCTGTGACAGTGCCAACACAGTACATGTTACCCGCTGTGCCACTCACGCACCAGGATGCAGCGTGAGGTAGCTTGTTCCTAGTATTTGAAAGGGGTTTTAATTGACTACTCCAAAATAAGTATACAAAACCACTTTTCAAACTAGAAACACCACAATCTGTCTCAAAGACACAATTCCATTTCTTCTGCTTTTAAAACACTCATTGACATTACCTTTAAGTTGCTGAAGTACAAAAGACTAAGAAAGGAAACAGCAACATGTATTTCATGTACTTGGCACTGGTATCAGGGAGAGGTAAATCTAGGAGCAGAAAATCTGTGTAAACATACTGCCAGTCATGAAAGGAAACATATATAAATTAAGCACTGGATGTATTCAGCAGGATTAGTAATATTACAATTAAGGGACTTACAAAGAATACAATTTAAATCACAATGAGAATCCCTATTAAATGTAAACTCAAAACAATTATTATTTTGAAAGACTTTAGCTCTCTACTGCAAGAAAAAAAATCCTATTTTTTTATTCTCCTTTTTTTGAGATACCTCTTTCAATCCTCAAATCACTAGAAAATGAATTATAGAAAAATGTTTAAGGTTTTATTTTACATGTCTTGTTCAGACAAACCACACAAGATATAGCAAACATGACCAGCATAGAAATAAAGCATTCTGTCAAAATCAGACTAGTCGGTAAATACAAACACTCTTTGTTTAGACATTTATTTTATGTATACAGAAGCTGAAGGATAGCTATGCCACAGAATCAGGTATAATTTGGTTCAGTGCTTCATAAACACTGGTATTATCTGCCAAAGTCCCTGAAAGTCCTTCACTACCCAGTCCTGGGAGTATCTTGCTCGGAACTGCTTCCCAGTCCTTACTGCTACAACATCAAGCCATTTTAGCACCAGCTACTTGAATTCTAATAAGATTTCACTTATTGTCAGTTACTCAGTGTTTTATAGAGTATTAAAACACAATTGTTCACCACACTAACCCAGACTTCAAAGGAGTAAATTCTAGGGAGTAAATCCTATTCCATATGCCATAGATAGCACTAAGATTACTGACCTTCTAAAGGGGAAAAAATTACCCACACAACCCCAGCCCCCAATTTCTTTGAGTCTTGGAAAAAAAGACTGCAAGAAAATACTCCCCTCTGATAGAGAGAAGATCCCCAGCTTAATAGGGCACAGTAGCTATTGACTCATCATCACCATTCCCGTATCCCTTCTCAGGGGTCTGTATCTATTTTTGGTGTTGCACACAATATCACTCAGATATTTTCCTTTGTCAACTCAACTCTGACTTCAGCATAGGAGTTTCATCAATAGTATCAATTCTTAATTTAGGACTTCTGATTATCTTTTCTATTCCACTCCATAACACCACTTTATAGTACCATGTTTGTATTATGCGTATGGCATCCAGGGTGATGGAGCCAACAAAAAGCTATTATGCGCAGGAATAACTTAAAAATTTACTGTGCTAATGCAAGCAAATTCCCCAAGCATAGACAGATGATGCAATAGCATCCAATTCTGTGCATGGGAATTGATGTAGCGATATAAACACACAAAGAAAGAGGAAACAAAATATATGTAATGCTGCTAGATGGTAAAAAGCAAAAGCACATCTTGATCAAAGCACACACACACAAAAAAAAATAACTGTGCCAGGACTCTGTAGATGGATTTGTGTTCCCTTTAGTGTGTATTCTCCCACAAACATATGCTCATGTGCCTGACGTGCAATGCCACAGTTATCATTGCAACCACAGCCAAAAATATCACAAGAAATAATTCCCTGCAGATGACGAAATAAATGAGAGAAGTCTATAGCATAAGTTGGACTCAGAAAAATGCAGGGTTGGGGAACTATTTCAGTTAGGGCTTGGGGTAGGTTTTTGGTTGTTGTTGTTTAATTTTGTTTTAAGCAATGCTTCACATGGGGTAACCTCACATTGTTGTCTAATACTGAAATGACACATGGCTATGCAAGCTACGCCTTGTGATAACTTGGTGGTTTCCCAGCCTTGTTTCTAATCTAGGAAAAAATGCAAACCACTTTCCTAAGTAGCAGCAGCATTAGGACACTAAACTCTGAAGTGGTTTTCTGCCTTTCTTGTCTGTCTCTTTAGATGTGTGTAAGTTGTTATTAGTTTCCATCTTGTGGGAATTTTTCTCATTTTCATTTCTCCCACTGAATGAGTGAGTAGAGGGTGACCACTGATGTTTAATTACTGTAGCTCTACGCTTAGTTCTAAATGCACTCATCTTAGGATGTACCTTATTATTTCCTACTGTACTTTTTTTCTGTCATCCTGTTAAATTAAGAATAATGGGTATTAGTTCAAGCCAATTCTAAGACTTGTCTAATGAGTAGATTCTCTTTCCTCTTTCAGGATATTCCTCTCAGAGTACAACAGAAAAATCACTACTGCTCTTATTTTTTTACATAGACACTGTCTTTACTTCTACAGGAAGGACTAAATAAGTGCTGTTAAGCTTCATTTTCAGTCATACACTTTTTTTTTCTTTACAGAATATTATTTTTCTTGGTACTGTACTGATACCTTTGCCCTAAAGTTGGTAGAAGTCCCATTTACTGAATAAATGTCCCACTCTTTCTGTTTTATCCTTTCATCCTTTGCTTCCAAAAGGAGTACTTCTAAGCTCACCACCTTGTCATCTGGACATTTATTGGTCCTTGCAAATTCATTTTACACACTGTAATTTTTCCTTTCTCCAGATGCCAGGCTGACACTTGACCTGACTTTCTGCTTCAGGTGTTCTTTAAACGTTTACAATTTTCTATTTTATCCCTGGGATCAGAGCACTGCTCATCCTTCATTCTGGACTGGGAACCTGTTTCTGGTGTTCTAAATATTAACATACTATCAAACATCAATTCTGGGTTTTCCACAAACCCAGTACTATAATGTTGCACAACTGAACCACAAACCAGTTGAGGATGCATTGTTAGAAAATCTCAGAAATCAAATTCTTAGGCCAGTTTTTGTCTTTAATTCTTATGTCTTACCTTCCGGATTTTTGTAATAAGTTTTGATCATTAGCTTTCTTTGCCTCAGTTAACCTAAAACTACTAAAAATATTAAGAGTTTCAAAACCTGCTCCTACTCTCTCATTAAAGCCACTCTTTTACCATCTTGCTGCACAAGCCAGTTGTTCCTTCAGGTGAAAAATAAAATGCCTTCTAAATCTCCTTCAGTTGTTTTATACATTTCCAAAGAGGCTCAATTTCAGAGAGATATTTCTTCTCTGCCCTCACTCCCCAGTTTGCTTACCTTGTAGCTGCAGCCATCAATCGAACCCATGAATCAGAAAGTGATCTCTTTAGCCTCACATCAGAGTTTCTAAATGATCACTATAACCAGCATCAGCCTCTGCACAAGGTGATCCACATCCAAGAGTACTAATGACAAGCACTTTTGAAAGGTTCATTACTCAACAGGGGATGAGCTGAATATAGCTTAAATCAGAACTGTCCGCAGCTACAAAGAGAAATTGAGAGGTTATCCAAAACAAACCATTGCCTAGCTAGCTTATAGACAAAAGTTGTATATTTTTTTTTAATTAACAAAGGAAAACCAAGTCTTATCCATTGACACACTTGCATTTCCTGCACAGATACAGCACAGATAGATAGTTAAAAAGACAAAAACAATGGGATACTGATCAATGCTATGGACCCCAGCAACATACGAGAAAGAAGTACAAACTTCTATCATTTCAATCTTAATTAGAGTTTGATACAAGTTAGGATGAACCAGCTGACACCTCTTCACTGGCACACGGCCACTTCTGTGGATGGAGCTGTTGATGTCATTACAGTTTGCAGTAAATTATAGCAGACATGTCAATAGTTATCAGTGCTACTGTGGCACTCAGAAAGGAAGTTAAAGGTTGGAAAGCTCTGTCCTTCAAGCAGCCCTTTCTCCCACAGAAGAGTTCCCGTCACATCAAAGTTGGTAAACACTGCTAGATGTGGCAATAGTGAAAAAGACACTGACAGATTCAATTCTGTTTTGATGGCACTCCAAAATCTCTATCAGGAAATTAATTCATGCTAAAGAAATAAATCTACTCTCTTTAAGAGGTCACTTATAATTATTTATACTCTAGATTTTAAAGCATTTTGCAGAGTGCAGTTCTCTCTAATATAATTATCTCACAAACTGCATTTTATGGCAAATCTGGATTGACAGATATAGTCTGGAATGTCAACAGTGAAGACTACTTTAATGTGAAGCTTCAGTAGGTGTTTATAACAAGTATTGACAAAAGCAGGTAATAAAATACTACACAGCCTTAAGACAAAAATTAATGAGACTATCAACAGTAAGGAATTAAGAAGCTGATATGTGTGTTCCAGAAGCAGAAATGACACAATCGGTTGTCTCAGTGTTAGCTTTCATACTGACTGTAATGCTACAGACCTTGTTCAGATATCTGAATTATCACACCTAGCTTCCCACAGAAGAGCTCCTCAGTTGCCATCCCATGGGCCTTGCCAGTCCAGGCACAGCCCAACAGTACCATGTTCATGCCATGAGCAGCTCCCCTCACTTGGCACAACCCCTCATGCCTCCAACACTTCCCCTTCCCACAACTCTAAGTGATGTGCTCACCACCCAGCACAGCAAAAGGCATTGTTCAGCTACGTGGAGGAGTACAGGGTCATTTCCTTTTGCAGAGGGCTGTGTACAGCTGATGGAGAGATTTATCCACACCTCAGCCTTGCTAAGGACTGGGTACACCCATGGGAGATTAGTACCAGCACACCTGGTGAGGCAGTTAAACAACAGCTCCTTCCACTGCACACCGGGCAGCCCTTTCCCACCAAAAACTTTCTCACTCCTCTTCCCATCCCACCCCACTCCTGGGCCCCATCATCCTCTTCTGTCTTCACCTCTGCAACCTAAGTTTTTGGTCATCTTTTCTTCACCCACTCTCTCCTCAATATTTGCTCACTAACTCATGCAAGTTGTCCAGATCCCCACTTTTTTCCTCTCCTCAAAAGGGTGATTCTGTTCACCTTTCACACAGAGTAATCTGAAATTTTACTTTTTCCTCAGAGAAACACAGCTCAAACAATCAGAAATCACCCAAGACTTCAATAAGAGTTCAAGTTAAACTCTTGAGAAATTCAAGACAGATAGTCTTCCAATAGAATTCTCTTCCTCTTCCAACTTATGTTAAAAGATCTTCCCATTTTGCAGCTGCAAGCAAATTGGAAGTAACAAGACTGAAAATACATTTTTCATTCTACAGGAAATCCTGACATTTCAGATAATTTTTTATAAATCAGAACAAAAGACTAAAACTCTAATGCTGCTAAGTCATATTCATTTCATAGCATTACAGAATGGTAGCATTAAATAGTAAATCAAAATCTGAAACATAAGTATAGTTAAATTCATTTCAAAAAAAACATATTGTAATAAAAATAAACAAATAGTGGAATATTAGCCATTATTGGAACAAAAATGAATTTTTTTTTCATCAAAACGCAAACATTTCCATAATGGATTTTTAACAAAACTGCATTTATATTTTACATCTGATTTGCAGCAAAAAGGCAATGTACAGTTTTGAAAAGCTTGAAAGTACTATCCAGATTTAAGGGTATTCTAATCCACCCATAACATTACAGTCACTACACATTTAAGATGACTGTCTTTCACCTTGGCCAAATTCTACCTTATCATGATACACCTAACTGCTTAAGTTAATAGAGCACTGCACACACAAATACTGATTTTTGTTTCTGGTGCTTATGTCGTAAGAGAACTAAGCATTATATTTACAAATATTCCATAGAAAAATTCCTACCTTTACCTTGTATTTCCTGGCTGTTGATTTGAACAACAAGGTATGCTGGAAATTTATGGGCACAAATTTCTGCATGATTGAAACCAAAATAAAATACTTCTCAATGGGCATTTATTTTATGTGAAAACTAACTCTTAATTTTATTACTTCATTGCAGAATTCAACTTTTATACTGCTTCCTAACTATAGTAAACTGGGCATTTCTGAGAAAAGCCTCAATGCAAAATAACATTTCAGGGTCTATTTAGAGATTTTATTCACTCATGATCATTTCAACCATATTTGAGTCAGAGACCTGTCAGAATTAAGTCCCCTACCAGGTAATGATTTCCTACCTGTTCCCCAAACTCTCTCACACATGTAGGTACTCTCCCTACATACTCTAATGATGCTCTTTTATACAGAGGAATCTACAGTTTGGGCAATAAATGACCCTTGAGCTAGAAGCAGAAAAAGCTATCAGGTAACAGAAGTTGCTTCATGACTCTGAAGCCTTCTGGCTTCCTTCACACAAACTGAAGCATTAACACACCACAGAGAAAATGACCAAACTCAATGTCTAAGCGCTGATAACAACAGAACAGCCACATGAATTTCCATTTAAGGAAAGAAGCCAAAAAAAATTTCAGAGCTTGTCAGTCTCATTGTATTTTAATTAAATTGCTCTGGACCTCAAGTCACACAGCAAGTCTTTAGAGCAAGCTGGTATAGTTTCAACCTTTTTAGGTACTATCAATATAATTCAACATCTCTTGTAGATGTGAATGAGTTGCTAGCTGGAATACAGATTTGATAAAAGATGTAAAGAAAAGCTTCACAAGTTATTTGCAATGATTATGGAAAGTTTGACAGTAGCAATGTAAACAAGAACTTCTTGTTAGTGGCCAACCCAGAAGACACACAAACACCTTTTTTTAATACGACAATTAATACATAGTGTTGTCTGTTTAATATTAAAAAAAAAAAGCTGTAGTACAAAATCTAAATTTCAAAATGTAATTTCAGAATAATACTAACTATAATCTGACTCTAATTTTATTTTCTGCATTCAAATTTTGTTGAAAACATGCTCTGAGTGTTGTCTATTAAAAGCCCATACAACTATTTTCTAAATATCTCATTTGAAATTCTGTTCTACCCTTGAAAATTTCTAGTACTGCAGCTGCAAAGGCTGCTAAGTCTGCCTGGATTTCTGACCATTTGCAATTACACACAAAAATATCTGAGCTGCTGAATTATTTCTGTCATATTTCTGTTAGATTACAGACACTTCTGCTCAGTTCCCCATCCCCATTCTCATTGTTGGAGCTTTAGGTTATGTAATAGTCTGTGATATAACACAGTAATATGTAATATAACCAGATGCAACACAAAAACTAAGGTCTTATTGTAGGTATACAACACTGCAAAGAATGTTGTCTGGATGCTGTTTACTCTGTGTTCACAGATTACACTGCATGTTTGATAAAAGTACAAAGGCCTTTTTTAAAGGTGCTTCACTAACACAACTATAGTATCTTCTGCTTTGCTTCTTTAATCCCTGAAGATCTTTTTAACAAGCTTCTCCCACAGAAACTGATTAAAACCCACATCTTTTGATTACAAGAAATAGCACAAAGAGTAGTTAATATAAAGTGTTAGTAATCATGCTGAAACTGCATTTTAACAAACTGTTTCCTTTGATTTATTTATATATGGATGTCCATGAATGAGCACAGTAGGTCATTACATTACAATACTTCAGCACCAACAGGAAATCACAGTCCATTATATGATATATTGCATGACAATTCTAGTACAGGAATAAAATAAGAAATCAGCTCTATCAGTGTTATGCATTACAAAGGAAATTACCTTGGTACAATCTGAAATTCACTTATAAATGAATTATGATAGGTAAAACCGTAACTCCCCCCATTTCAGGTCTTCGGTCAAAAAATAAATAATTGAAAGTTAAACTTAACATGAATAATCTGTATTTAGTAGTAGAATAAACTTCTCCATGATGGGACATCTCAGCTTTCTGTTAAAGCACCTATTAAACACTATTGTGGCTCTTCTGTATGACATAATTCACTAGAAATTAGGTTTTTTACTACCTGCTTTTGCAGTCTCAGCTTCAGTTTAGAAAACTCCCACAGTCGCACTGGCTGCAGAAAGGAAAGTGCTGGAGGGAGTGGAGTAAGGGTTTCACCCATGCTCTTCTGGGACTTGGTAGGAGATTGTCCATGATTTAAAAGTAAAAGGAAAGAACGAGCCCTCACTACAAGGAGTGATAACAAAGAAAAATTTAGCCCTTTGATGTATCATTTCCCAAGGCCTCCTGAAATTTCAATTTCCAAATAGAAACTACACATATAGGAGAAATTTACCTAAGCCCAGAGTTACAAATCCTCATGAAGTTCAAAAGCACATTCTTCTACCAGAGGAAGCACTTAGCCCTGAACGGATGTGCTGCCACAGCATCAGGGAGACGTGCCAGACAGAACAGAAAACATTCACTCAAGATGCATCACTTACTGTACAAGTACAATTTTTCTGTATTAATCGGTATGGAAAATGTACAAGAGAACAAGTTAACACCAGCAGCCTTTCCCTCTGTGACCTTCCCCCTTGTTCATTAAGCAGCTCCAATCTAACTTGAGTGGCACCTTTAGGATGCCTTATTCCTTGTGTAGCAAAATAAATTTCAAACAGATACTATTTAACATTAAACTGAAAAGGACCAAAAACTATAAACTGTAAACATATACAAAGTAAAGCAAGATCATAAAACATACTAGGGACTGTTAACTCAAACTTGCTTGTTTCAATAACTCAAAGATGAATCTCACAGTGGAATCCACTGCTAATTATCTGAAACTTAACTGGAACTTAATATGATCCAGGCTGTTCTAACTTCCAGTTTCATGTCTTCCTTAGGATTGCATGAACTCTAGCATAAATTAGCCTAATTCAAACAGTCTGCAGAGTGAGAACTTGTTTCCATTCTCTGGTTCCAAGATAAACTCTTCAGAATCATTAGCTAGGCAGTAGAGACCAGTATTAACATAATTACACCCACAATCCAGGGTTAGCTGCAGGGGGAAGAAAAAAGAAAAAAAAAAAAAACCACACCCTTGCACATCAAGTAACGTTTTGGATATCTGTGGGTAATCACGAGGAAGGCTATCACACAAACACTTTGCTAATAGTTTCCCAGTCTCCAACCCTCATTGCCAGTTCCCTTGCCCTCAAGACTGAATTCTGTTACCTTCTTTGACTTTGTGAGGGTTGTCTGACAATATCAATTAAGGACTTATAAAAAGGTCCAATTCATGCACATGAAAATGCCACTTCTTACCATGGTTTACAGCTCAATTTTTGATGAAAGAATAGGATTTTTAATAATTCTAATAACTCTGAATCTACACATTAATAACCCGGGGCTGACTGACCAACTGTGCCTGTCTCCAAAGAGAGGCTCTGCAGTACACTGTTGAAGTGTGGTTAGCCATTTCTTACAACACAACCACAAAAAAGGGTGAAGTGACACCCATGCATCTTGGTGACCTCGCATCCTAATTAAGAGAAGGGTAAATTCTATCAGATTCCTGGTAAATTTTTGTACAAAAAAACCACGTCATTTAAATTCCAGACAGCCTGACATTTTAAGAATTTGTAAAAATAATATGACTTTTCATGCTTAATCAAAACTGACAGATACTTCGAGTGAATTTGTTTGCTAATAGCAGATTTGCAAGTGATACGTTTGCAATCTAATTCACAAAGTGAGCTGATAAATATTTGTGTCTTGTTATGAATTGTCGACCCACTGTACCTAAGTATTTATGCACAATTATCCACACGATTGTTCCTATTTAATAACTGACTTCTCTTCTGAGACTTCTAACTAATTTGTTAAGGTTGAAAGGCTTGTACAGGTGTCATGTAAAAAACTAAGAAGTGGTATAAATTACCTACCATATTTCTTACAGGCCACCTACCAGCTTATCAGGTGGTCAAAATTTGACTGATGTGATCAAATTGAAACCTATCACCTAGTGTGGAGGAGATTCTCTATCTCATTAACAGTTCCCTGGAGCAGCTCCTTAGTAGAGAAACATTTTGCTTAGTGCCCTGTTTCTCAAATAGTTTTGTCACTGAGCAGAGTATTGCCATCAACATTATGTGAGGCTGAAATAACAACTCAGCGAGGGAGAAACCCAAAAGAAAATAAGGTCAAACTCAATGGGCCCTGCAAAACAGGCTGCACACTTATGAATAAAATTCTCTGCTAATGATTTTCCAAGTCTCTGTAAAATCCCAATATTTAGCAAAGAGTGTTCCAGTTCACATTTTAACATCCTCTGGCGTAAACTGTCATGCTTTAATTAAACACAGAATGCAAATCACATCCCCAGGAGATGATGCCTCTAGCTGCTTCTCTTTCAATAAGCTAGTACAGAAATCAACCACAGCAGTAATGTAAGCGCAAAGACCAGAGCAACTGTGCAGCTCATGGGCTGAGCTTCCCAAACACCACTCCGAGAGGCAGCTCCTGAAGAGTTATTGGGGACATTGCTTACAGCTAGGCTCCCTGTTGGCAGGCAGGAAGCCATCCATCTCTGCTGTTGTCTTCCTGATCAGTAGGCTGCATTTGCTGGCAAACACAAGACAGTTTGATTAGCCAGGCTAGTCTTACACACATTTTATTGCCTTTAACTCCAGGGAAAAAAAATCCATACTCCAAGGCCCTGTCCAAATTGCTGTTCCCCATGGGAAAGCCCCCACTAACCTTGGGAAATTATGGGAGCTACCCTTCATAGTGCAAATAGCAGACAACACTTTTCATCTACTATTTAAAACTACCCTGAGTAGACAACATCATGTAAGAATTGCACTTCCATGTAAAACCATTTTGTCTGGTGACTGGCTATCTCTCTATCAGGAAGCTAAGAAAAATATAGACACAATGTGGAAATTAAAGTCATGCTGACAAAGAAAGATCATGCACTTCCAAGTGTCATATCAAGATATGCAATATATCTTCATTTTCTCTCCTCCTCAAATCTACCAATTCAGGGAAGTCAGGCACAATAAGTGAAACCTGAGAATGGGAATGGAACCAAAATTATGTTTAGTTTATCATACATGGAACCAACCAGAATTCTTCCAAGGCTGCTTAAAAAAAATATAGAGAGACACAGCTATCACAAAGGCAAGATTTGTTATGTAAATCTTAAGAAAGTCTCTCTTCTAACAACAGCTAATTCAAATATTGAGTGTAAGCATATAACACACTAGGTGCAGTATTGGGAATTCACTGTTGAAGAGTCCCCTTTGACTTCAACAGCGATTTCTGAGATCTAGGAACTCTGTACAACAGCAGGAAAAATCCTCAGGAATCTTTCCTATGAAAAGAGTTTATACAAGATGACTGACAGGAGTGAGAAAGGTACAGCTCATCCTACAGCCTGCACTGGGAAAAACAGGCAAACAGAGAGTATGCATATATTTTAAAATATCTAAAGCACTGTATTCTAATCTGCATTTACTTTTTGTACTAAAAAAATGAAGGAAAATCCACTCCACATCCATGTGGATCTTTCTAGACAGACTGCTGCTCAGAATCAGTATTCTGTTCTGAAGAGCTAAAATGTACTTAACCTCCCTGTCATCATCAGGAATTATTATTTTTCCCCAAATTATTTTTTTAAACCAAGATGCTGTAATTTAGGGTCCTGCATAAAGTACCTGAATGCATAAAATCTCATCTTTCTGCAACATGCCTTTACATCTTTCAGGGTTGTCATTGTCATGAGGTAATTCAGTGTATGAATCCCTGCAGCCATTCTTCAGACCTAGTTAAAGCTGCTGTATAACTTGTTCTTTGCACTGAAACATTTCACTGATGCTGTCAGCATCTCTCCTTGGCTAAGAGAGACATGCAGTACTGTAGCTGGTAAATGGAAAGTGAGGGAAAGACAAGCTCTGGAGGAAGTATCTATTTCACCAGGAAAATAAACTAATTCCTCTAACCAAAATAAATAGCTGTAAAACATTAGGTCTCTTTCATCTTGGGTGGGAGAAACAAAGACATTTTCAATTAGATACTGCACAGAGTTCAAAAGTTGAGGAAATCACATATCAAAAGTTCAACCTTTGATAAAAAAATCATGAACATTTATTATTAATTATCTTTAGTGGTAAATATCTTCATCTAAAATTCTTAACTGATAGGGACTTCTCAGAATTTTTTCACAGGGCAGCAAGAGGAATATTTCACTCAGGCATCTGAGGCTGTGCGTGCCTTCCTTCTCACTGGGGAAAAGATTATACAGTTTAAGCAAAATACAGAAGAAAGACTCTATGTTTAGACAGGCATGTCTATGAATGCTAAATAAGGGGGGGATGCTCTGAAGCTGGTGAAGTTCTTGGAATTTCTACACTGACCATACAGCATACATAACACCTGCCCAATATTAATGAGCCAGAATAAGAAGACTAGAGCGCCTTCGTGTCAGAGCTTTCTTTAATGACTAGGCAATAGAACTATTCTTCAGGTCAAGATTCTTTTTAGGCTAAGAATCAGCAAAAAATTAATCTCTAAAAATATTAATTCATTTGTTTTGTGGCCCAGTTGATGTACTGTGATTAATGTATCCAGGATCAGAATCGCTGTGGTTCCAAGCAAAATATTACAGTTTAAATCATAGTGCAGTTAGCAATACTTTTCTGAATTAGAGCCCTCATCACTGATGTGACTTTGGGCGATGCTATGCCTAAAGCTGTTGTGGATTTCAGTAAAACTGCAGATACATTGCTCCTCAGGGCAGAGGAACGATGGCACAGGACACACAACAGCAGCAACTTTATCTATATACTATAAATTTCAGATTCTCTGTGTGAATCTTTTGGCCTCATATAATAAGAAGGAAAACCACTTTGTGCCTTTCTTAAGTTTCTTTTTCCTTTCACCTTCATTGAGGTCTTATTTCCCTGGAAATCAAAAGAACTACAAATAAAGCAAAAAACAAATATTTGCAAATGCTAATGTTCAGGCACTCCACTAGTAGAAACAAGCATGTATCTTCTCCAAGCATATCCAAAATCCCTTTTGGGTGATTATCAACACAACTCCACTCTAGCGAGTCATCAAAAGAGACTAGTTTCATTTGCAAAATGCAAACGCTGATTTCAAACAATGCGACTGTACTGACATTGGTACATATGTGCTCTACTTAGGCCAAACAATTGCTATTTTAATATTTAACTGGAAGATTATACACTTGTTCTTATGGGTTCTGATCTACCTCAGAATTTTCCTAGCCAAACCAAAGGATATCCTTCAAATGTGTGTGCACTTTTTGCACAAATGTATTTTTTTTTTAATTATCATTATTTTACTGAAATAAAACACCCCACCTTCTTCTGTTAAATGCTTAACATTACTTTGAGAGAAAACTAGAATATGCGTTAATACTAAGTCAGTTCTTGGGCCTTTGTTTTAGGCAATCCCTAGCTAAAATCCAAAAGAAAAATCTGGCATGCTGCTTATTAAAGCCACTTACAATTCAGTTCATTTTCTCTAGGTGATGTACGTTTTTATTCACATTGTGCTGTCACCTTATAGAGGCTTCGCTAGCTAATCACTTAAATTTATCTCAGGAAAAAAAAAAATCATTTTAATTTGGTTTTATGACTTTATACACATGTCCCAAAGCAACAAAAGTAATATTTTGAAGGAAAAAAAAAAAATATATAGTTCCTACCCCTTCAATTTTGTTTTTTCCTACCTGCTTGCTATGGCAAAATACTTAGCTTCTAATCAAAATAATGAAAGCAAGGCTTCTGTGCCCAGAGGTTTTCATTTGAATAAGCAAGGCAATTTCCATTTCAAATCTATGTTCTGTCATGCTTCCACAAAACAGAAGAGTGTCATTTCTTATTTAATGCAGATGCCAAGTTATCCAGGTTCTTATACCCCTCCAGAAAAACATAAAACAATCTCAGCTTGCTCACTGCTCAGCACAGCTAGCTTCCTTGTCTGCCCTGATGTTTGACTGCAAAGGTTAAATGCAAATTATGCTCAACTCCTGATTTCTATTCTTAAATCTGACTTAGCATTTTTCTGAGGTTACTGTATCTCAGCTTCTCCCCTCACATTACTTTCCTCATACATGGATATTTATGAGCCTAAAGTTTGGTAAAAACTTTTTACATACTCAGATAAAAGATGCAGAGTACTGTTCTTATGAAACCAAGCTATGTAGCAGCCAAGCTTTGTCAGTTGTGTAACATCATCTCTACCCGCTAATCTTGTTGGAAGAAATAATGCAAACGTTGAAGTGAAACTACACATCAAACTTTCATGCTGAAATCAATTTTCAAAAAAATGTTCTTAGAAAAGCTCTTCTTTAAACAGCATAAGCAATTTGGCAAAGAGCAATTGATAAGTCTGTTTGTTTCATGATCTTTAATTTCATTTGCTGCCCTTGTTACTCTGACCTTAGCAATAGTCCATAAATATTTAGGTAGCTTTCCACCAGCATGCTTTCAGCTTTTGAATACTAATGCTAGCTGTAGTGAAGAAGAAAAAAGAATTGCTGCAATGGACCACAGAACTAGCTGTGAATATCTGACCTGCTGTTTGTAAGGTATTCTGTTTGCCAGAATTAAAGCAGTCATTAATAGCACACAAGAACCCATCACATTCTTAATGAATTGTGAGGCTGTGTCGGAAAAACAAGAAATATCTTCACCTGAATAAGCATTAATGTTCTAACAACAAGGGAAAAAAAAATCAATAGCTGTACAAAGCCCAAGGCTAGGAACAGAAAAACAAGACTGGCATGCATGCAGATAACCTTACCAGGGAAGAAATCAAAGAGATTCTGGTTTTCTCTGCATCTCATCATGGTGCCTGACAGATTATCAACAACTTTAAAAGTATCCTTTGATATAAGCACAGTCAAGGCCCAGGGACATGACCTTTTACTACATATATTCCCCTATTCTGCAGCACCTCAAGCTCACTAGACTTCAAAGAAACAATTTTACAAGACCACTCTTGGCAAAGCAATGGCGTGCAATAGTGTGGTGAGCCTTTCCACTGCTTCAGCCAGGAGAAATATAAGCTTGAGGGGAGAGTCACAGAATACCCCCCGTTCCCTTGGTCAGTGGATGCAGCATTCACATTCATTCTCCAAGGGGGCAGGGAGGGTCATTCATCCCATGAGGAGGTATTTCCTTGCCAGCTGGCCAGATCTGTCAGACACTAGATGTAGAAGCAGTCATTCGCCATTCCCAGAAAAGAGCAGAGCTGAGTATGGGTAACCATTACTACTGAAAGAGCAGCAGTAGAAAATTTGATAATATTAATTTCTACCTTGTTCCCTGATTCTGCTAGAGGCCTTATCTAGACTTTCATTTCTTCTTGGCCTCACTAACCAAAATTGCCTTAAAAATTATCTTGTTACATTGCTATGCTTTCAGAACTGCAGAAAGGGGTTGTGAATATTGCAGCACAGCTCCCCTTGCTCCAGAAATCACCTATCACTTAATCTTGAAACTAAAAACTACCCTTCTAGTTTTAGATTACATCCTTTTATTTTTCCTGTACATCCAGACCTAGCTCCTTACTTTCCCCCTTCCTATGCTCTGCTTCTTTCCAGGGTCTATACAGAGTAGACAGTCAAGTACCAGGGACTTGTCTCTCTATGACATCCACCAGAATTTAACAATAGTAAAAGCTCATCTTTTCTTTTTTTGTAATTCTTTTGAAAATACACTGTAAGGCTAAATGGAACAAGGAGCTGGGCTCTGCCTTTCACAAAAGCAGAAGGGTAACAGAGTCTAAAACTTACCTTAAGAATCACGAGAGCAAACCACGTTGGTGCATGTCCTCGAAAATCCTCTTTGCTTTTTTTCCCTAGACAGAAAACTGAAGTCTCTGGCTGCTAAAAATGTATGAGCAGTGACAAAGCAACGAGTTTAACAATATTAAATCAACAAGTAGAATAAAACTATTTTCTTCACATCCCATTAAGAAGCATTTGCACATGTGTAAATTTCTCTCCAAGTAACAACTACACTGAGCTCGTAGTCTGGCCTCTGCCATAAGGCTCAGAACTGACTAGGCTTGACTGACCTTACACACCTGCCCCCCACCACCCCAGCACATTATTTATTTTCTCATAAGCAGAATGTATTCATCCACAGCTTTAGAAAAAGAAAAATCTCCAAATTAACTTTCTAATACCTCTTCCAAATTGAGTTAGCAGGTTTCTGCAATAGATTATATAGGACAGTAGTTACTAGTGAGATGACGGTTACCTAGATCCTTTTGACAATTAAGGCTTCTTCTCACTGTACACAACCTTTTCCTATTTAGTCTGTATTTTAACAACTCTCTCAAGTCCACCAAACATGCCATAGTGGGGTACCATTTTATTCTTGACTTCTGATGCATGAAAGCAAGCAAAGTGCACAGTAGCACCTGCAAATGGTATGGCTCACAATAAAGAAAAGTAGGCTATCTTCACCATAAATTTCAGTCATCACTCTACCCAATGAACAGGGCAAAAAGCAGTAGCAGGTTTGAAGCTTCGTTTTCTTATTCAAGTAAAGGAGTTCTGTTGTTACTGCTGCTGGATTGCATGTTCTCTTTTGTTGACAGAGGTTAGCAGCAAATGTGAACAGCTGTTATTTGCTATATAGTTGTTACTATGAGGATTTTCTTTTTTTTTTTTTTTTCTTGTAAAATGAAAAAGCACTTAGGTACTATTTCTCAGAATACACTGATCCAGATGAAAAGCACAGCTCCTAAATAGACTAGAGCTTCAGAATCTTAATATGTGTTTTCAGAATATAAGCCTCTAATATTTGAGCACAAAATCACCTTCAAGTGATACACCTTCCTTCCAGTATTTACACCTAAAATCAGGGTCTGCCACCTATTAATGTCTGAAGAAAAATTATTTTCAATATTAATACTGACCCAGTGTTCCAGGTCTCTTTAAGCTGCAAATTATCTACTCAGAGTAATGTGCTTATACACACAACTACTAAAAAATTCATAATCAGTAATAACAGAATCACAAGCCATTTTCTTCAAATACTGCACGTTTTACCTGTTTTCAAGGAGACTTAATGAGACGTTTGGAAGAGTTAATAGTGATTATTTTTTCACACTGAAAGGCCTAAGAAGATAGTAGGTATTAATAATAGTGTCAAACTATCGTAGTTTCTTAACAATGTGTCATCCAAAAGCTCTCTGCCTAATTGTTCTCAATCTTTGCTTTCAGAAGGAACCCAGCTGTTATCAGGCCAGTGTAAAGTTCCTAGCAAAGCTTCTTTAATAGAAAACAACATTCAAAGCAATGCAATTGTATCGATTTACATGTCTCAACCCTCTCCCCCAAAACAGCAACCTTCTTAAAACCCCTAAGCAAATACTTAACAAGCACATACGTGTGCATGCACACTCTCACCCCCCATCAGACTGGTATTTTCCAAAAGTACAGCCAGGTCATTCAGCAAGTATTCAACCCTTTGCATTCTGAACACATACAACAGCTCTGCCTTAAGCTTTCACTGTGCAAAAACAACAGGGTTTAAAACTCCACAGTATGCTATCATTTCTCTTATATAAAGATTTTGGCAGTTTTGCTGTTGCTAATGCAGATTGAACATCCTTTTAGTATTGTATTCTGAGCACTGAATGAGCAGAATGAACTGCGTAAGTGAAGGCTGCAAGTACTGTTATTCCAAAAACCATAAGTACGCTACAAAGAAGTTTGTCAGAGAAAGAGCATCTTTAAAGCCAGTTCCCTTTTACCCACACTTCAAGATTAGGAATCCAGCAGCACCAGCAGTACAGATATAGAATGTGTTAAGCACTTCATCAACAACATCAGCGCAGAGGTGGCAGCAGACTGGCTGAACTAGAAGAGAATCATATGTGGAAATCCTCACAAAAACCTGCACTTAAAGGACTCCTGCTGGTACGCTGCGCAGCATGGGGAAGTTGCACAGCTTCTGCTGTGCTGATATAAGTACTGTCTTTCAGGTAAGTACTTAAGATAAGGTCTCTTTTGCTTATTTTGGGTGACTTCTAAAGAGAAATTAAGGACCCTAGGATTCTTTTCAAAATCTGCAGAGGCAATTAATCGTTACATACCAGCCAACAAAACCTCTCTCAATAAAATTATACCACTGGCCATAGCTTTAGCTCTTGCTAACTGTCTAATAGCTGCTGGGATTTACTATGACACATGTACTGCTACTACTTAGCTTTTCATTTTGGACAGAGCATTAGTACACTTTGGGGATCTAAAAAAACACACAACTAACCCCACCGCTCTCCTCTATAGCGCTTACCAGGTTAGCACTTGTAAACTAGAAAGAGAAAGTGTTGAGACTCGCTGTGAATGCCACATGACTCAGGCTGGCATCTGTGGTTACCTTACAGATAATTGCACTTGTTATAGCTTCCCTGTCTATATTGCTGTGTTCCATGGGGTAGTTCATTTTACACGGCTTCTCAGCACACAGTAACACTGGCACCTTCATTGCTCACCCCTAGAGACAAATAAACTCACCATGTGGGAGCTGTTTTTTTTCAGAAACCTTCTTAGTCCCAGGAACTGAATTTGCCCACTGTTGGTGGTAAGGCACAACTAATATATTTGTGATAGATACTAATCTTAAGTCATTTGTTCTGACAGACCATGCTGGAGCTGGAGTTAAATAACTGGTTCACCAAAAAGAAATCTCAATCTACATGATTCTCACATAAACAAGTACATTTATGGCACTCACTCTCTTTGCACTAGCCTGACCAGATTATTACATTCAAGAAGGCAGTCTTCAGGGATTTTCTCTATGACAGCTTGGAAAATAAGCTATTCAGTCATTTCCCTTGTGACCAGGAACGTTTAATGAAGCTAAATCAAGTTTTCCTCAGCCCTCTATGTATCTAAGCTGCCAGTAATGGTCTAAAAAATATTGGTTCCTTAACCAGTTTTCTCAGAAAGAGGAGTGGCTTTCCCTGCTTATCATTCCTATCCTATGCCTTACTGCAAAAATGCCCTGGGGGAACCAGGTTTACTTTGTCTTTATATTCATCAGCTGCATCTCCATCTCCAAACTCTCTTTAGCCACTCTCTCAAGCTTGCACAGCTGCAGATGGCAATGTCTTCTTTATTCTCTAGCAGCCTGTATGCCTCACCTGCTCAGGGATTTGATCACTGCTTTGCCTTAACAAGGCAGAGGTTTTAGATTTATGGGCCATTACACATCAGCAGTGTGATCAATGGGTAGATTCTGTATCAAGCATCTTATTCAAAGAAAACAATACAACAACAGGCCCAGAAGATTTGTCCCATGCTTAGATCACGATAGACACACTAATCCCAAATGTGTAATCTCTCAAATGTGGGATTAGGATTACTGCTAATTCTGTAAATCACTGTCTTCTAAATTCAGAGACTTAAATTTATTCTATCATACTATTTTTTTTCCCAGAAGACCTGTAAAACTTTGGACATCAAATATAGTTTTAGCATCAGAGGCCAAAGTACTGTAAAAGCACACTTGTGTCAGTAAAGTGACATGGCAATACAAAGTCAATAAAGTACTTGCTAGTATGTTTTTAGACTTTTATGCCTTTTTTTTTGCCAGAAGCTCCCTGAATCCACACAGAAAATACCACAACATTCAAACTGGACACATACACAACACTTATAAAATAAAGTTACCTTCCAGCTAATTTACATTGAAGATAAACTCCTGAAGTGGTGTAGTACTTGACTTTCTCAGTTACCTTCTGCATCTGATTTTGCTCTGATTGTGTACTATACAGCTGATCTAGCCCTTCAGATGTATTTTTTCTGGCTGTTTGTGGTTTTGTACAGGTATATCACATTGAATAGATACTATGATCTGTATCTACATTCTGTTAGATATGAGACAAGAGGAGTCATGATTCTATTAAACTGATCTTTTATTTGCAAGTTTCAAAAGACATGATGCTAGAAGATAACATTTAAATTCAGCACTTAAACTACTTCTGTCAGCATTTAAATTCTTTGAGGTGTGAATGAGGCATTAACTCTGTAGCTGAATTGCTCCATATTATAGGAATATATATTTTTTGTTGAAGCAATTGAGTTTCATAACAGGCTAATTCTTGGGAAGTAAGAATGCAGATAGCCTGAAATATATTTGAATTAGTAGACTTCAAAGCAGCTGTACCAAAAAAACAAACAAGGTCAAGCCAACTGTAGGAGTTCTGTTAGAGAAACACAGTAAGTTTTAGATATGACACACATAGTGAGAGAAAAGTGTATTGCCAAAGTATTTTACTGATTAAAAGCTGCAAAATATAGATTAAGTAACTAGCTTAGGACTCTGCAGAAACACGTGATACAACCAAAATTTGAACTCATATCTGTAGGATACAGGTTGGTTTTCAGGCTGTAAAATGAATTAAAACTGAAGAACAAATATTTTCTTTGTTTTAAGTATTTGTATTCTAGCAGTCATGATTCAGGTTGACTTCAAAGCTTTTATTATTTTTTTCCCTTTGGAATATTATTCTTATTAATATTTCTCCATTGTTTTTGTTTGATTTGTTCTATTATGGATTGAATTCACCCCTGAAAACCAAGTTTAATTATTTCGTACCTGCTTTAATCAGGTTGAAATCTTATTTCACAAATTTAATACAATGTATACATACCCAATACATGCCTTTACTAAGCAACTGCACATGCAGAAAAAATGCCTGAATCTATGGATGTACACCGTAGGCCCATAACTTGATCCAGTCACAAGCACATAAGCAGAAAGTAGGCCATAATCTGCTCACATTTACACAAGCATAATTCAATAGCAATCTCACAGTGGTAAAAAGAATTACACTAACTTTTAAAATATGTATATAAACATAACAAATACACACACATACTGTTTAGTGGTTTTGAAGCTTTATGTCCTCGTGTTTCATCACAGACTGGGGCAACTAGCATTTCTGGCCTCCAACCTGCAGGAAATCAGGGCTCCTATATTCTACAATTCCCGCTGCAGTAGCAAGGACATCCCACTCTACCAGAGGGATATCAGAGACATCTGCATACACACATGGTCATTTACTGAAACTGGAGAGAGCGGCCAAGGAAGGGGCCAAGCATCAGCATATTTCATCCCAGTACGTGTGAAACCATCCTGTGGCTCCAACTTTCCAGCATCCTGCAGGCTGCTTGTTCATCTGGTTCATGCAACAGCATGGTAAAAGTTAACAATTCAAAGTGATCATGCTTTTACAGCCCTCCACCTTTTACTAAATTAAAAATTGTACAAGGCTCAATACAAGCCTTTAATGAAAGGCACATCCTGTGATGTAACTTTTTGTCAAGCTTGAACTCTCCTGCAAAAATTTTCAAATATTAAAATTAAAAATATGAATCTACTTTCCACCTTTCAGGTGTTCATATTCAGCTACGTAGCCTCTTTCACACTGTCTTTATTTCTAACCTGTCTGTATAAGCACAGTCTGCTTGCAATTCCTGCATAAGAATTTCTGAATAGAAAGGAGTTGACAGTGATTTTTTCAGATTATGATAATATTCAAGTTGATATTCAGATACATTTTTCAAAAAAGACCTGTAACTGTACCAATGCAAATCATTTCTGTACCCAATCAGTCTATTATTATATTCAGAAAAGTTATTTTACAGACTTGAAATCCCTCTATGGTGGATTTTATTATTTGTTCTTTGTTACATTAGCACTGTTATGCCCTTGGAAATACCCATGACACCAGTTTCTGAATCTTTTTCATGTTATCTGTTTAAACAAGAGAAAACAATTTTTCTCCAGTAGGTCTTGAAAATAATATGGACACTTGATATATACAGAGAATTTATACAAAACAAGGTGAAGGGGGAAAAGGAATAACTGAACACTCAGAATAAGAGGTTCAGGTAAATGACTGAAATTTATGGTTTTAATAAGCATGTAAAGGAAGTCAGAAACAGATTTAAAATCAGCTTCAACTGGCAACAAATGTAGTGTGCTATGTTCTGCCATGATATTTACCTCTCCCATAAGTTAAAACAAGATACATTTTAGTGGTTTTGCAGTGAATTGCTGGTGGAAAATAGGCACATAGATCACCCTGGTAGAGACACACATACTTCAGTCAGGTGGTAAGTAATAAAATTAAAGACATAATGAATCCTATTATTTCTATGTGAACATTGGAAATTTTAAAATTCACTATAAGCTCACAATCAAAGACCTAATTTTTTAAAATGTTGATCAATTCCTTATGATAATAAAGACTGTTACAATAGAGGACTGTTAAACAATCTGAAAATATCAATTATAAGTCCCTTATGGCACTCAATATTCAATAGAAAGACCATCTCAATTTTTAAAGTGTAAAAATCCTCATAATTAAGGAAAAAACATTTTTACAAATTTTTCAAGCTATATTGCTGCATTCTCCTCTTCAAAAATCTACTAGAAATATTCACATTGTACAGACTGATTTAATGACAACAAAAAGCATTGTCTAGAAACCTTAAATCATGCCAATAAATTACTGAATTCAGTTGACAACTGCATGAATTGTTTTATGTACAGTTTTATTTTTCAAGTATAACGAAAATCATCATTAAAGAAGCTGTGCCATTCGTTTCAGAGTTCTCTGGTACCTCCTCTCAAGCAGTGAGGAGTCCTGTAATGCTAATTCAAAGCACAGAAGTGAACAGTCATCTCTACTCAATTTGTGATGTAATCAAAGGACAAATTTAACTCCACGAAATTTCATGGCCACCCTAAGCAGAAAGCAGCTCAATTTACCTCTTTGAACCATAAAACAAAGAGATTATGGGAAAAATCCAATCCCATCAAGTTAGTTCTTATGGCAAAGTCCACGTAATTCAAAGAGTGACAGAATGGCTGAGGCTGGAAGGTGAGATCACCGTCCCACTCAAGAAGGGTCAGTAACAGCGGGTTGCCCAGGACCATTAGAGTGGAACAACTTTTCCACAGAATTCAGCAACTGCCATGAAAAAACAATCTTCAGGCTAAAGTATCTAAATTTATGAAAAAGAAATAATCACTTGATTTAATTTTACAGACTTTTCAGAGAAAATTCTGTACATGTTGCTCTCTCCATTCCCACTAAATTCTTAGGCTTACCTTATTAGTTATGCAAAATAAACACTACATTTTTATCAAAAATCACATTTCTCAATAGCTGTTCACTCACACTGATTCTTACACAATTTATTGCCAAAATCCAGATAGATTAGATTTTCCTAATCAGTGGAGTTCCCCAGCACAGACTGTCATTTAGCATACATGGTATAATTCCATTTTCAAAACAAAGTAGACCTAGTTAATCCTTATGCATCTCATGTCTTACACAGCACAGAGGTCAGAGAATAAGTTGAAAGAAATCTAGAATTGGCAATATTTTTCTCTCTTTTAATGGAACATAAGCGAAAATGACGATGTTGAAATCTGAAACCGTGAAGCATATGTAAATTAGTCTCTCACTTCAGTTATGATAGACAGGATTATATGCAATAATTTCATGCAAGTTCTCAAGTACCCAAATGATATTATATGGCATCAAATAACCAACTAAACATAGTAAAACACAACGTTTAAGATTAAATTGGAAAGATTATTTTGTCAAACTACTTGCTGCTATTTAGTGACCACTAACATGCAGAACTGTTATTGAGTAAGATTTAATTCTTGGAAATATAGCTCAGTATTTCTCAGTATGCAATAGCAAATTGGTTTTTCTGTAATGATCGTATGCCCCAAAACAATTTGGCTCAGTAATAAATTTCAGAAGTTAAATCCATTTGTGTTTTTAGGGAGTCACTGATAGACATTAAAATGAAAGAAAGTAAGATATGCAAGCCAAAATAAGTAATGGGAGACATTGACAAAAAAGTCAAATGCGTAAATAGAAGCTAAAATTGAAAGTCCATACACTAACTTCAAATGGGAGATGTGGCTATTAAAGAGTCTGGAAGGGGCTTGAAAAGCAACAAACTGTATGTCAGGGGATGAGTCAGTAGAAGAGTAATTGTCTGTTAAGAGCAATAATGATGGAGACATTATATCCATGGTTTCCCTGATACAGATTAAATGGAATAAATGCTGTGAACAAGAAATTGTATTTTCTGTAGCTTAAAATTCACTTAGATACTTTATTGTTATAGTAACCAAGACAACATTGCCACCGTTTAGTCTAACCTTGATCGTAAATCTTCAACTCCAGCAGAATTTACAACTGCAGATTAGACTCAATATGCATGTCCTGAGCTAAAATACAAGGAGATTTTTTCAAGGGCATATCCCAAAATGAATCATCTGCAGAAGTGGAAAAGCTCTTTTCACTTATTGCACCAATAAAGATATTTAGAATTTGAATATACTGCCTTTTAGAAGATATTGTTAGACAACTGATTGAGATAGTACTTATGACAGCTATAAGTTACATGGGTCGAGCTAATGAAATCTATGTATGTATATTTTATGCCCTGTTTAACAAATTTCATAACACATTCAGTGGATCTACTTTCTCATTTGCAGAGATGTTCCACATTCAGTTCAGAAATATGTTTAAGTTTATAGATTCAAAGGAGTAGTAGTGCTGAAAATTCCAAGTTTGATTCACTGGGAAACAATTGAAGCTTAGTTAGGTCCACCTCATTGATTCAGTTCAAGTTTTAAATTGTATGTCTGTACATGGATCCTATATGACATTCACAGAAACAGAAAAACTGCTCTGAACTGTCTTCTTCATCTCCTAACCCATTCCTTACATATGGTTGAACAATTACACAAATATAATAAAGAGCATATTTAGAAAAATCCAATTTTAAATACACGTTTTGCTGAAACAAATGGCTTTTATGGTGCTGAACAGTATGTATAATACAACTCCAGAGTTACTGCTGCTACTTGTAGTAATTTCAAAATAATGTGTGACAGGGTCCTCTGTGCTACTGGTCTTGCTACTGGTAGTTTCTAGGGTAACCCACATTTTGCTTGAGACCATATAGTGCAGCTAGTGTCTTGAGACCTCATGCCTGTACCTCAAACAAATGAATATTTAATGTGCTATGGACAAGCTCCAACTCACACAGTAGCATTAAAAAAAAAAAAAAAACCAACAAAACCAAACAAACAACAAAACAATCTTTACAACAACAGTCTCTAATCCCACAGTCTGTTATGAGTTCTGTTAGAATTTCACAAGAAAAAGTCAAGAACAAATTTGGCACTTGCACTTTTTTTTTTTCTTCTCCCTTTCAAAAAAAAAAAAAGACATTGAAGGTGAACAATCAATTCATAAACTTGGGTTTATCTGTGCCTCACCTCAATTAATTGTTATGGGCACAGTTACACAAACTAATTCACTGGCTTCAGAAGTCTGGTCCTAAATGGTTCATGGACTGTTTAATACAAACAACAACTCTCTGACAAAGAAAACCCCTAGAAGTCAGAGATCATTTAACTGCCAGGTCTTTGAAGCACCAAGCTGCATTGGCTGCTAGAGCAAATTAATCCATTTGTTTTCCCAGCAAGGTGAAACTGAGCTCAGCCAGAAGCACCAAGACTTCACCATGTCATTATTCGACCCAAATACAATTCTTCATAAGATCGTGTTTGATATATGGCTACTTCAATAGGTTCTCTTCAGACTGATCAAGTTGAGCACATTTTAAAAATTAAGATTCTTATGCAGAGGAAACACTGAGAAGTTGTTTACTTCACTGCTAGGAGTAGAATGAAAGGCTAGCAGATTAATCCCAAAAGAGTAGAACTACAGAATATGCCTATGAAACAACATTTCTAGGGAATAAAACAATGGAGAAGCAGGCCACTTCCCCCATAAGAATCCACAGACTTTGTAAAACACTCCAGCATTCTCCAGAATGCTCCTAAAGTAAATGTGGAGGCGATTCTGCATGAGGAGAAGAGTTCAGAGAAATGTTATCAACAACTGAAAAAGTGAATCAAGATGATGAAACCCATTGGTCTGCAGCTGGCTTCTCTACTCATTGTTGACATGGATTATAGTCTGCAGGACAGCAAATCCTCCAAACCAAGTTTATACATGTTTTGCACAATTCTGCTCCGCTATTTGAAATTGCTGTTTATTAAATACAAATCTAACGTCTTCCAAGAAATTGCTCCGACTTTGTGGAAAATGTTTGCTTTTTTCTGATGTCTGGTTTTCCATGATAATTACATCTTTCTGTAACATTAAAAACATCTTTATTAAAACTGTTTTGCACTGTTCATCTGTGAGAAAACAACAGCCACAGGCACCTAGAACCCAGAAGTCACTTCTACAAGAATTAGAATAATGTATGGCGAGTTCTTTGGCTTACCTTCTAAATGCAGTGTGCAAACATGTATATATACACAATTATTATATTCAAAACTATAGTCATGGTTAGACATAATGCACAAATTAGAAGAAGAGGAAAAAAAAAAAAAGAACAAATCTGTTGGTAGTTATTTAGCAGAGATTTAGTTGCTATGGTGATGGGTTTCCTGTAACTACCACAGTCAGAGACCACATGTTTTTTGGCAATGTATTTTTCAATTATGTTCAGAACTTGTAATGAACTACAGAACTATCTTTATCCTCCTCTAATGCTTTAAAAAACACCAAAATACCAAAATCACTCAAAGAGACAGATTTGACAGGTGGGAACTGCTAAGCAGAAAGGGGTTGCAAAGAAAAAGATTCTCCATGATTTTTATTATGCTTTAACATGTGAGTATTGAGCAAATACACTACTGAATTAAACATCAACACTCATACATTTATTTGAAGTTAATATCAATTGAAATAAAACAAAGGCAAGAGACAGTAAATTTTAATATCAATTAAAATGAGCACTCATTTTCTTTATTTAATTGCATGCTGTAAATTTTATTGTAAATACTTCTTGTGACATAGGTACAATATAGTTTTTAAGGTTAGTTCAAGTTCAATATGTGGGCCTGCAATGAAGGTGAGTTTTGGTCTAGATCAGTGCTCCAGATCTGTAGAGGTTAGGGGAATTTGGAATCATACTTGCAACCTCTAGTCTGGCAAACATACATATCATAGGGAGATGATTTCCAGCTGGCCTAAAGGTGGCAGCAATCAGCTCTGAACAGTGCAATACCTATCATCAGTCTTACCCAGTTTGCCATTTCAAAGTCAAGACGGGGCTCTGGGGCAGGGTTTTCCTAAGGGATTGGGGTGGGATACAGATACCCATTTGCCACTTATGCTTCTAAAAAAATCCTTTCCTAATAACAAAGGAAGCTAGAACCTGAGAAGTAACACTTCTAGCTACCCGCCTCTCTCCCAACTCTTAGCTACTTCTGCATACAGTATTATTTTCAGAACTCCTTGACCTTTGCATTCAAATTCAGAGACAGCCATAAGTTAAAGCTGGGGGGTTGTGGGTTTTGTTTCTTTTTTATTATATTACTTTTTTCACTTGCAAACTGTGTTTCTAGTTAGGATGACTATGGATAGGGTTGTCCATCAAGCTAGAAGTACACTAGCTGAGACAAATAAAAACACAACACTATTTTTCCACTTTCATTTGACTACATTTTCCACTGTAGCTATATTTGGTGGGGGGGTTAGTTGTCCTTCCCTCATACTTGTTAGAAAAAGAAGTAAAATAATTAGAAGCAGTGAATGCTCTTTGCATGGAGGACCAAAGTCCTGAGTACCCTTAGCTGCAGTTGCAACGGCTGGGCTGTCAGGACAGGCTGGCTTGCAGGATCCAGCTCCACATTCTAATATTAGAATGGATTATATTCACCACATCCACACTGCTGCTACTCATCTCAGAGAGAGACATTTGGCATCAAAAGCAACACACTAGCTCAAGCATGTGCACATCACCATGACAAACTGGCATATGGCTATTTTCAGATAATCTGCATTTGACATCTGAGGTGAATAATTTTTCTGAGTCCTAGCACCTGACCTTTCTGACACTGGAATGATGGAACTTTGTCTGAATCCTGTAACAGTTTTTCAGAGGACTGACTGTAGCCACCTGGGAACAGTTAACGGTTTCAAATCCTGTAACAAATGAAGCTGATCCCCTCCCACTCTCCCCCAATATTTTGCTGACTTCAAAAGCAATGTGTAAAAAGACATGGTCCTGTTCTCACTGCTTCCAATAAGTTATTCACTGCATCCTCCTTAGAAAGGTAAACAATCCTTACGTATGTATTTTTCTAAACAAAGATGAGTAATCATTTACTGCTACTAATTGTTCATGTGCATGCACATTACTATCCTTTTAATTTGAGATTATTCTGTTATAAAGCAAAAGGCAAAACTACATATGGATAGTAGTGACTATGGATTAGTGGGAGAGTAGAAGAGGGTGGGTAGCAAAAGGGCAGCCTCAGGGCTCCCATGTTACTTCCCAGCAGGGAAGAAACTCTCCCACAACTCTAGAAGAATGTGAGGTTACTCACAGTAGTAGGGAAAATGACACACTTAGGTTCACTCCAGAGAAATTCTATGCCCTAAACTTCTCTTTCACTACCCTGTTTGTAATTAAATACTGCTAACCCATTCTAGTGACAAGGTGAACACTTTTAGCAGACACAGCAAAGGCCTTGTCCTAATTAGAGACAAACAGTGTCCACAGCAAGTGTACAGTTTTGCTTTCTCTCCCCATCTCCAGCTGTGTGGGGTGGAAGGCAACGAATGCAGCTAACCCATTTAATATCATCTCCTTACAACCCCTGTCTCTGCCTTAATCCTTACTGACAAGGCTGGTGCAAATGTTACTACCAAGTGTCATCACTGGTGGTTTACTGAAGATGCTTTAATGTAGACCTGCTGAGATGGTACTAATTAGTATCCTTTGCACATCATTTTAGAGAGGCCAAGAAACCAGCTGATCCAGCTTAGCTCCTATTAGAGCTGGCTTTTCCAGACAAGATCAATGTCTCCTGGTATTGGAACATTTGAACTATTTCTGGCTGCTTGGAACATGGAGGACTATATTTGCCAGGACTCATTTAATCATTAATTAAAGAAAATATATTTTTCCACATATTGACATAATTCAGAGCAGGAAAGAAAGATTTTAAATCAAAGCAATGATGATACCTAAAATGACAAAGGCACTGGAAACTTCACACTTTCTCTTTCCTCCATATCACAGTCACACGGGGTTTGATGTGAACACAGGAGAAATTTTAGTTGGAATTTACTCTCTTCTCAAGCTGAGAAGGCAAATCAGATCCTCTCACTGAAGGTAGGCTCTGAGATTAACAGCCAGGTCAGTGAGCTGTGCCACTGAACATTGGAACCAGGACCCTCCAGACATGAGCCTCTAGGAAGAGAGAGAGGAACAGCTCATTCTTTTTCTCATCTAATTAAGTACGGGAAATGCAGCTCCCAAGAGAAGGGCCAGCAATAACAGGGAGCACAGCTTGGTGGAAGCATTATTAAGCAGCCAACTCAGGAAATGGCTATGATTTGGAAGCCAGTTTTACTCAGCTGGACCAAACTGCATCCACAACACAGCCCAACACTCATTCCAGTCAAAGAAAGCATGAGCTTGTTTGATATCTAGATGTAATTTTTATTTTATCGTTTTACATTTTGTAATAAGTCACACTTTTTTCCAGATATGTTATGACCAGCGTATTTGACTTGTCCTATACTTTACATTTCAAATGAATTCTCAACACTAGACAGGTTTTTGACCACAGAAAATGCTGCCATCCCTTCTAAAACTATATCCTCAATGTACACTGACATTTTCTAAACTACTTTTCTTTCTTATTAAATGCCTAATAACTCTACAAAAACATTTCCTAATCATTGGCTGTCATTTGCCATTCCTACAACACAAAAAAATGACACCCTTGCATAAAAGTCTTCTGCCTGTCTCAGAAATCTGAAAGAACTTTTGCCATTATGTGTTTGCCAAAGATTTATCCTTTTATTTGATGAAGTCAAACAGCATTATTTCAAGAGACAAACAGTTAAGTTTCTGACAGCAGCACAGGTGACACCCAAAGATTTTACAATCTGATATGTAAGACTGTGGTACTGTTAATAACATTAGAACTCATGCAGGCTTTAAAAAGACTTCCCTCAATTACAACTCCCATACTGTACTCCTCTTCCTACACTACATCTTGATATTGAACTTGAAAATTTGAACTGAGTGTTTGCTTTGGTCGGGGTTTGTTGTGAAGAAATAAACACAAGCTAAGCAACCATAAGATTAACTATGTGAATATAACAGAAATTCAATTTATCTATCTCTTCAAATTTTATTTAATTTAAAAGAGCTGTTATTAAAACAATACAAAAGACTCCAATAGTACAGTTTAACTATTCAACAGAATGTGAAGAGAAAACAGATCTTCATCAACATGTAATGGCAATATTGAGCGTCCTGATGAACTTAAATAAACCTCCTACGCACACAATATCCAAATATTTTTATCTCATTGTTCTGCATTTTAAAGTTTTTACTGCACTATCTACATTGTACTCAACAATAAAACCACAGTCAGTACAGCTGCTGCATCCTGTGCAATATAGATGCCATGCATACACAAATCACTATTGCTAGCACAAAAAATAAATGTATATACACTGCTGAGGAGCCACACTGAGACACTTAGCTACCCACTCAGCTTTGTCTCCCTTTTATTTACCTCCAGTAGGCTTTCAGTCCCCCAAACACCAAGTGCTTATAGTAAGTAGTAATAATTGTCAGTCCTGAAGAATAACTTCATCCTTCTCCTCTGGTTCTCAGGTTCCCTCTCCCAGCCACATCCACCTCCCTGCTCAGCCCAGCAAACACAAGTTGGCAGTGAAGGCACCATGCACTAAAGGGCTGCTGGAGAAAGGCTGAGCATGGGGCAAGATGCTGTGATGTTTCCATCATACCCAACTGTTGTACTGTCAAAAGGAACATGTTTTTTCTTGTCCATGAGACATTCATACAGAACATACACATTTCTATGTGCATGTGCACACATGCAGACAAGTTTGTTTTCCTGTCAAATCAATTTTTTTTAATTGTGCACTCACTAAGCAAACCTGTGTAAACAATCAAATCCCCCAGTGCCAGAAGAGGAAACACCACCCATGTACCAAATGCAGGGAACTGGGATCCTGCCTGGAATAAGCCCAAACCTCCCCCTTCCTTTTCTATTTTTGTACCAGGCACTATGTGTAAGAAAAGGGATTAACAATCTGTCAGCTCTGCTCTATGCCTTTTGATGCCCAAAGAACTGCAAGCAGCCCCTGAACACTGAATGTTTTAACCCTGTAATTTCCTTGGGGTTTTTTACCAGTCAATGTGGGAGATTCTCAAGCACTAGTTCTTATTTATGCTAGGGCAAATTACAGAATCAGCATAAGGACCTTCCCGGTATATCTGCTTTCGTGTTAGACAGCTGTCAGCTACAGGAAAAAAAAGCAAATTAACGGGGAACTGCTAAGCCACATTCACTAGTAACTCCATCCTGAAAGTCTAGAGGAACTGCTGTCAGGTCCTGCCTGTGAAACTCTCCTGGAATGCTCTTCCAGCTTTACAAGGTATCTGATAGTGTCTTGGGTCTGTTGGCCACAAGATGGTTTAGCACACAGCTAGGAAAGTTGGCCATGGTCAGGCCATGCAATTCATTGCCATTGTCACTCTGCTCATTTTAGATAGTTTAGACCATGCTTCATACTGGCCCAGTTAGGCACAAGTAATTTCATCAATTAAGTGATATTTCCAAAACTGTCAAATGACAAATAGAACAAAAATAGCAAATATCTGACAAGTATAAATACTGCCATGGCCAAAGATGGTAGTGGAACAAAATTTCAACTGCCAAGCCAATAAGCTTGTGTTTTTGTAAGCAGTTTAATTTCTAAGAGAATCTCCATTAACCAACTCACTGAAAAATCAGGATCAGTAAATCCATTTAGGATAGTCAACTAGAATAAAAATTATTTTCTTCCAATTTACTGTGTGAGCATTAAATATATATACATCTCCAAATGTATATACACGTGTAGCTACATATAAAGGCTTTTTCATATTTATATGTATATGCACACATATATGCAAAACAAACATTTGGAGATGCATTTCATACCTGCAAGAGAAGAGGACACCAAAGTCAGCTGGTTCTTCTGCGGGGACTAAATGGCAGCTTGTGTATACTTTTTACACTCTTTCTCTCTGAGCTTTTGGTATCCCAGAAAACTTTCTATGAACTAATATTTTTTAACATTTTTTGTATATTTACCAGGCTAATTTTCACAATTCTAAGATGAAGTCAGATACATATTTTTTGCTACTATGTCCTTCATAGGTTCAGAACAAACTCCCCTCATATGCATATCCTTAAAATGACTCATTCCACAATTTGCAAGTTTGTTCAGCCTGATCTATGATGATCTGAATTTACCATTTTTCATCAAGAACCTCTCCTAAAAAAGACAAAAGTCTTTTTCCTCCCACAGAATTATTAAGAGACAGTTAACTGAAAAACTTTCATGGACAAAAGAAAAATAAACATTCTTTACCTGATTTATTTTTTGTTGTTAAGAAAATTACACAGTCCAACATAACCCTGCATCACAAGTCTATATTTACATAGTTTGTATTCCCAGAGATAATGCTATAGTCTTCAAGGCACCTCTAGTTTAATGCAAGATATTGGAGAATAGTATGAATTATCTCTGCAGAAATTTCATGCTGAATTTGCAGTGGCATGTAGCAAACAGTAAAAATGGAAGAGAAGCTTCTCTGAACATACACAGTACTTATCTTCCTTCCAGAAAATAAGTAGCAATAATATTTGTAATATGCTTATAGACAAAACCTCAGGCTGTGCAGAGATAAGTCTTATGACAAAGTACTTAACTAAGACAGAAAACGGTATTATTTGTGTTAAATTCAAAATGAGCATTTTGCCCAACACAGTTTAAAAAAAGTGTCATTAGTTACCTGAAGTTACAACGGAATCTGCAAAAGATGCTCTTTAGCAATTACTGTAGATAAAGAAACAAGCAACACCAGGTTCTCCATATGTGATGAATCTGTGCAGATACAAAAACCTATTGTATTTGGTCAATATAGGAAAGAATGACAGTCAGTGTTTTAGAAACCTGTTTGTCTCATTTATAATCATTTTTTCTGAAAGAACAGGAAAATATTAATCTTTCTTCTTACTTCCCTTACTTTGTTGTCTTATTCCTCTTTCCTTTTATGCTTTGTCTCTTTTTTTATACTTTGTTTGGGATTTTTGATTTATGAGGTAGAATAGACAAAAAGGGAAAAATACAAAGCAATGAATTGTTGCATTGTTTCCAATATTTTACGCCTAATAGAGTCAGTGTTCTCAAGCTCAGAAATTATTTGCTAAATAACTCAAACTTGCTTTGGCAGCTTCCTAAGCAGAGGGAGGAGAAAAAAAGAAAATTATCTAATTTATTTTTAAAAAAAATAATTAAATCTAGGCTGGGATCACAAACATAGTAGTACCGTTATTAAACACCTACCACATAATTCCAGGAAGAGCAAAGCTTTAACTGAGTATGACTTCACTTTTAAAATCCCAGACTTCTTTGAAGTAAAACCTTATCCATCAGTTTTCCGCTTCTGATTATTTTGTACCTACTCTGCTTCACTTACTAGCGTTTACTAGTAATCTAAAACTTTGATTCCATCTCAATATATATTGTCTTAGTGCAATAAAATACTAGTTAGTTAGTGTATCTTGCTACCATGTGTGTAACTTGGAGAGGAGAACCTTTGAGTATTTAGTAACAGTTTCTCTCTATTGCACGATATTAATACAAGTTTAGATTACTATGTGTTTAATGATGCAAAACTCTTAACCTTCTTTAGACATTCTCCTCTACAACTTGAAATAACACATGTACTGAGCAAGTACAGACACCCAGGAGAATGGATGTCAAGACAACCAACGCTAAGGGCCAGATTTTATATCTGTTATTTTTTCAACATTTCAGGTCACTTTCCAACTAAGAAATTATGTTACACAAATAAATAAGAGTGGCTCAAACACAAAAAGTTTTTACTTAATCCATCTTGTACTTCTCACAAACTCACTAAAAACTCACTGATAGGAGCCCTGAATCAAATTTCTCAGATTAAGGCTAACTTTCTTTAATTCATGGATGATATAGAGATTCTCTCATGGGACTTAACAGTACTGTTGAGTACATGGTGCCCTGTTAAGGCAAACAAGCATTACAGCTAAATGGGCTATTTAAATATACTGTCTTTGCTATTTGGAAAGTCCCTTGTTCCACCCAGCAATTTCATTCTGATTATCTGTTTTCCGGTCTGTAACACCCATCAATATTGGGCTAATTCAGGAAAATACAGGATGAACCAGATAGTCAGGTGCAGGAGGAAAAACCAGAAGGTGACATAATGCAAGAAAGAATGAATACGCTCTCCTTTAGCCTTCCCAAATCAAGGAAGCAGAATGGGTAATCACAATAACAATGTCCAGATACTCACTAAAACAAACAAAGGATCTTTGTTACAAAGATGTATAAAACATGAAAAGCATAACAAACACTGAAAAGTAAGCATCAGACTACATAATTTGATTGCAATTCAAAACCACATTAAAGCGCCCTCTTCTGATACCAGTAATAAGGCTTAGGCTGAAGGTTTAGGCAAAGCAGAGCCCAGCACCTTAGTTCCCCATACCAGAGTACTTGTCCTAATCTCCTGTTGCTCCTTTTAGGTAAAATTTTGTCAAATGCTGGTATTTACTACAAGGAGTTGGCTTTGACAATTCAGAGTACATTTTTAAAATTTTCACTTCCCTGTTTTTAACGTTTATCTTGTACATAGGAAACTGAGGTATGTGTAACTTAAATTACCCGAGATCTTATAATGATCTCATGAAGAGGTGATCTCTAAGCTTCCAATCCAGCACACTAGTCATAAGTTTAGCTTTTACTGTATTTCTGTAAACCACAGAATAAATTTAAAACTTGCTTGATGCTGAAGAAAAAGACGATATGTAGCAGGTGAACTTCTATTACCAGCCTATACTAGAACAAATGTCTATTTTAAAATGAAGACTTCCATCCATTAGGCTTATTTCATTATTACTTTAGTCAGACAAGGATTTGTGATATGAAATCTAGTTTTCTAAGGGAGTGAGGCTGAAAGTCTGTGGTGGTTTCACTTGGCTAGCAGCCAAACAAAGCTCACTCCCTGCTCCCAGGGGACAGGGGAGAGATTGGGGGGCAAGGGTAAGGAGACTTGTAGGTTGAGATAAGAACAATACGATAATTGAAATAAAATAAAACTTAAAATAATACTGATATTAAAACAATGATAATAATAATAGTAATAAAATATGAAAATGAGTGATATCCAGTGCAATTGCTCACCACCTACCAACCAAGTCCAGCCCATTCCCAGATAATAATCCCGGATGAGTGACAATCCCAAACCAAAACCACAACCCCGGAAGAGCGAGAGCCCAAGAGAAAGTCAGAGAGAGCCAAAAGAGGAAGACACCCTCATTAATATATTGAACATGTTATATGATACAGAATAATCCATTGGCTGATTCAAATACCAATTTAGCTTATTAACTTAAATATTCCTTGCCCCCTTAGATGTTGCACTTGTAGACTAACAGAACATGAGGTCCTTCACTTCCAGCAACAAAAATGAAAACACTGATATGGTATCAGCGTTTCTCTAATAACAAATCCCATGCTGAAACCAAAATGCAGCATTAGCTACTTCAGTAGCTAGAATAGCTACTGAAAAGAAAACTAGCTCTGTAGCAGCTAAAAAACAGGACAAAAGTGACAAGTCAAGTTCTGTAATGTTCAGATTCCTGTTATGTCATTTTTTAAGAGCACAAAAATTTTAGAACAGCTGCTATCACAGAACCAACACAATATTACATTGCTTTGTGTTCTGCTGAGTATTTCTTTTCTCTAATGAAATTAAATTTGGACTGCTGAAAGCAGAAGCAAACCACGGCAGACAATCACACAAATCTTACATTCAGCTTCTAAGGGCAATAAAAGTCCTCAGAAGAGAGAATTTTCCTTGTTAATGAAGTACACACATGCAATTCACAGAAGCTCACAATGGCAATAAAAATACATGTATAACCTGGAATACTGCTTGGGAAAATTACAAACAAATTTTTTTCACCCTCCTCCCACCCTCCTTCCCCAACTCCACCTGCAGCACAAAATGTCACAGGGATCGGGGGGGGGGGGGGGGGGGGGAAGTGAAAAGTGTCATTAAAAAGGCTTATTATTAGTAAAAAATACTCTCAGGCCTTTCCTGATGGTTACGTAAGTACTGTAAAAGCAAGATGTTCTTGGCAATCAGCATAGCTTCACTGTGCTTGCTACACTGGTTTCATTAACTATTACATCATGCTTAATTTCCATAATTGGCTTCAACTTCACTTTATAAGCTAGTCTAATTTAGTTTTTATGCATATTTTAATTTAATAGAGTTTGTTCTCCACTGTAAACCCTTCATGGGCCACATATTCATCCTGTACTGCCTCATTTGGAGCTTTCTCTAAGAGCAAAACTAAGAGGACAAAGACCACAGTGTCTAGGAAGTGACCTTTTCTTCCAGCTTTGACAGCTAAAACTCTCATCCAGACCCAAGACACAAGGACACACTTACAACAAAATATAGCTGCTAAGAGCTGTATTTCCTTGATTTGATTCTTTCACTAATGTGGGTCCCTCTACTAATTCTCTTTTCTTCACATAAGATAAACTTCATTTTTTATAATCTTAACCTTCTTGGCTTCTCTGTATATTTAAATATATTTTCTCTCTTTCATCTAGATCCATAGTTAAACATCATAAAATACTCAGAGACTTTGGATTTGGCTCATCAGACCCCACAGAGCACTGAAGTTTCTCCCATAAAAAACTCCACTTCTTGTTCCCAGTTTCACTCTTTAGCTACAGCATATCCTTAACATACCCATCTGCTCCACTCTGCTGCTTCAAATCTCTGGATCGCCTTTTATACTGACAACAGTAAGGAAATGCTAACAAAGGTCATTCCTTCTTTTATGTACTTTTCTTTCTATGTGCTCCACTTTTACTGAGTAAATTCAGAATGTTTACTGATCTAATACATCCAGTTCTCACCTTTTTTCCCCCCATCTTTACTTCTGTTATATCCTGTTTTGAAATGGCTAAAATTAGAATGATATCTCCTGAGGGAAGAGCACACTTTGTTATCTGAAGCCTTGACAACTTTTGTTGCTCAGCTTTTACAGGTACAATATCATATATAGCACTATAATATATAGAATAAGTGAAAACATGACACTAACGTAATAACAGAGCCCAACAGACCGTGTGTACTGATTGCCTTTCAGAACAGAAGTGCAATTTAAAGGAAAGCACTGACCTAGAAAGGGAGGTATTATTTGGATAGCTTTGTTAGCCACTATGCATTAAACCTTACTCACTTTAAAGACACAGGTACCATCTATGCTGGGGAAAGATTTACTTCACTAACATAATTAAGCCCAGTAGTTACTCTGAGTCTAAGTCTCAGCATAACTAGAACTCCAGCTGCTACTTGCATTAATACAATGGGTACATGTCCACTTCTCCAATGACCTCCTGAAAGCATAGTGGAAGGAGATAGTACTCATAGTAAGCAGAAGTCCTTGTCTTTAGTAGGAATTACACTTTCATTTGGATCTTTGATTTTCAAACTGACCGAAATTGTCAGTAGCTTATTGGCTTCTGTAAAGAAGCCAAATATATATTAAAAAAAAAAAAAACGCCAAACAAACCAAAAAAAACCAAGAAGCTTGAGTTAAGAATAAAATTATATTACGTATCAACTTTCAGAAAAAAATATTATTCTTAGACTGAATGTGATCCAGTCATAACAATTTAATGTTCTCCAGTAATCCTCTAAATCTTAGATTTGCACATCACGCAACCCACAGTGCTTCCCAAATAATTCTGAAAATAAATAGGTCAGGAGTCATATTTATCTGTTAATATGATATTATAAGGCTTAGATTAGGGCAGGGACCTTGGGATACTGGCCACATAGTCACTCTTGGCCATAAGCCAATAACCCATGAGCAATGCCATGCACAGCTGACTGAGCTGGCATTAGAAGCCCAGGAGCAGAGATACGGCAGGTCTCTGAGCACCCACGGACTATCCTTGTCTGTCAGCAGAATCCCTTAACGATGGGAAATGCAGGGATGTTTCACCACATTGACCCATGGTCCAACCATTTTTGGAAGTAACAGAGGGGAAATTAATATAAAGTTTGGTGACTTAGGATTTCTGCTTAATCATCTTTGTTATGATAAAAGATGCAGATAGTTTTAAAAGGGGACTTTTGAGCAGGCACGGGCCACACAATGGATCCAGTCTTGAAAAACCTTTACTTGCATAAACTTTATCTATCCCCTCCCAAACTAATTAGAGTAAATACTACTCACTGGTATAAGTGACTTTAGGACTAGGCCCCTGTATTACAATAGTCCAGAGAACTGTAAACAGTTCTTGGGCTTTTACAGCTGCTCAGTTCCAGATCTAAATGGCATCCCATGAGGAAATAAGTTCTTCCTTCCCTGCCCCACCCAGCAAAATAGTGATTAACCAAAGTTTTGAGGTTGAAGGTAAACTACCAAGGAACAGAACTCCAAAGCAGTTCTTTGTCCTTTTCTTCTTTTTTTTTTTTTTTTTTTTCTTTTTGAGTAATTAAACTTTCATAATGCCTAAAGCCCTGGCATTAAGACACAACAAAAATCATCAGGAGAGGTTAGATTGATGATATAGGAGTGGTCTGAAAGCCCCAGAGAAGTATATTCCAAATACCAAGCCCACACCAAAGGGTTTTCTCCTCCCTCAGAAATTTAAGAACTTTCAAGTATTTTATACCTATAAAACACTTTTGCCTGAATCTAGTTCAGCAGAGCAGTAATTCCTCAATTTGAGTTAAGTGGGTTCCTACTCTGCTTTCTCATCACCAGCAACACTTTCCTTATTGTAGGTTTTGCACAGCAGGAGCTTCCTGTCCTAGATCTTAGCAAAGGGAGCTTCATTCTGACAGTATTTATACCACTTTGGTAGGAGTTGATGTTCAGCCATTACAGCACATCAGATACCAAACTGAGCCTTTAGAAAGAAGAAACTTACAGGCTTGAAATTCTCTTGTGCAATAGAGTCAAGTACTATAGGTCTAGTGCAGGTTTTACCTTTTTTCTAAATGGTAGCTACCCTCCTGGCAATTTTGGACACTTTATCCCTGGTCAGTTTTTCAGTGCCTCCAAATACACAGACATACTTTATAAGCCAGTTATTTCTTGGGCATAGTACAAAACCTGTTAGACTGCACAGTATCTTAGGAGGTGAATATCTACAGCAGTTTTTGCTTTTCTGAAGAAGAATCAAGTGACAGATCCAAAACATAAGCAAGTAGCACAGAGTTTTGTGCCAAGCTCCTGGACAGGCTCTGAGCCACTTCCCCACAGAGCCCTTCCCACGCCGCAGATCATCCCTAACCTACTTATCCTTCTGTTATCTCACTCTCAGCCTCTCTAAAGCTAAGGCAGCCAAGAGAGTCAAAAAGTGGACAGAGCTGTGAAGCAAGGTAGGGCAATATCTGAAAATACCTTTTATTTCCAAACAGTAAAATCAAGTACAAGCAGGTAAAGGGGAAAGGCTGGCCTTTCCACACTGACACTGACATAGCTGCCAAGGGCCCATCCACCCTGAGACCATTTTAACAAAGGCAAAAGTAGATTCTCCAGAACTTTTAAGATTCCAAATAGCATTTTATTTCAAAATGGTTGCTCACTTCAAGAGGATACAAAGCTGAGACTGGGTGAAATCTTTAAGTCTACATTTTCCTCTCAACTCAGAAAACCAAACGAATGCAAAAGTAACACTAAAATTTGATTAAATGGTGACAAAAGAAGTTTTAACAGATTCGTCTTCATAAGAATCAAATTGTCCATACATTTTCTTAACTAAAGATTTATCGACTTTTTCTAACAAAGTATTTCAATTTTTCATTTATTTTTAGCCCTTTTTGTACTTTTTTTAGCCCTTTCTTCGATTTTTACAGAATCACAGAATGTTGGGGATTGGAAGGGACCTCAAAAGATCATCGAGTCCAATCCCACTGCCGGAGCAGGAACGCCTAAATGAGATCACACAGGAAAGCGTCCAGGTGGGTCTTGAATGTCTCCAGAGAAGGAGACTCCACAACCTCTCTGGGCAGCCTGTTCCAGTGCTCTGGCACCCTCACCGTAAAGAAGTTCCTTCTCAAGTTTAAGTGGAACCTCCTGTGTTCCAGCTGACACCCATTGCCCTTTGTCCTATCATTGGACACCACTGAGAAGAGCCTGGCTCCATCCTCCTGACACTCACCCTTCATATATTTATAAACATTAATAAGGTCACCCCTCAGTCTCCTCTTCTCCAAGCTAAAGAGACCCAGCTCCCTCAGCCTTTCCTCATAAGGGAGATGCTCCACTCCATCATCTTGGTGGCTCTGCGCTGAACTCTCTCAAGCAGTTCCCTGTCCTTCTTGAACTGTGGGGCCCAGAACTGGACACAATATTCCAGATGTGGCCTCACCAGGGCAGAGTAGAGGGCAAGGAGAACCTCTCTCGACCTACTAACCACACCCCTTCTAATGCACCCCAGGATGCCATTGGCCTTCCTGGCCACAAGGGCACACTCCTGGCTCATGGTCATCCTGCTGTCCACCAGGACTCCCAGATCCCTTTCCCCTACGCTGCTCTCTGGGAGATCATCTCCCAACCTATACTGGAACCTTGGTTGTTCCTGCCCAGATGCAACACCCTACACTTGCCCTTATTATATTTCATTAAGTTTTCCCTGCCCAGCTCTCCAGGTCTCTCTGGATGGCAGCACAGCCTGCTGGTGTGTCAGCCACTCCTCCCAGCTTTGTGTCATCAGCAAACTTGTTGACAGTGCACTCTGTTCCCTCATCCAGGTCATTTATGAATATACTGAATAATACTGGTCCTAGTACTGACCCCTGAGGGACTCCACTAGATACAGGTCTCCAACTAGACTCTGACCCACTGACTACCACTCTCTGGCTTCTTCCCACCAGCCAGTTCACAGTCCATCTCACTACCTGATCATCTAATCCACACTTCCTCAATTTATCAGCGAGGATGCTGTGGGAGACCGTGTCAAATGACTTGCTGAAATCAAGATAGACCACATCCACTGTTCTACCATCATCTAGCCACCTGGTTGTGATTTCATAAAAGTCTAGAAGGATGGTCAAGCACGACTTCCCCTTGGTGAAGCTGTGCTGACTGCCCCTAATGACCCTCTTATCCTTGATATGCCTAGAGATGGCACCAAGGATAAGTCGTTCCATCACCTTCCCAGGGATGGAGGTGAGGCTGACCGGTCTGTTGTTACCCAGGTCCTCCTTGTTGCCCTTTTTGAAGATTGGAGTGACATTTGCTTTCCTCCATTCCTCAGGCACCTCTCCCGTTCCCCACGACTTAGCAAAGATGATGGAGCGTGGTCTAGCAATTACTTCAGCCAGCTCCTTCAACACCCATGGGTGCATCCCATCTGGACCCATAGATTTATGGATGTCCAGATTGCTTAATTGGTCCCTAACCCAGTCCTCATCAGCCAAGGCAAACTCCTCTATTGTCCTGACTTCCTCTGAGGCCTCAGGGGTACGGGGCTCCTCAGGACAGCTCCCAGCAGAGTAGACAGAGACAAAGAAGGCATTCAGTAACTCTGCCTTCTCTGTATCTTCTGTCACCAGGGCACGCACCTCATTCATCAGTGGGCCTACATTGCCTCTAGTGTTAGTTTTATCTGCCATGTATTTGAAGAAGCTCTTCCTGTTGTCCTTGACCCCTCTGGCAAGGTTTAATTCTAAGGAGGCCTTGGCTTTCCTAGTTGCCTCCCTACATCCTCTGACAACAGCCTTATATTCTTCCCAAGTGGCCAACCCCTCCTTCCATGATCTGTAAACTCTCCTCTTCCACTTGAGTTTGACCAGCAGTTCCCTGTTTAACCAAGCAGGTCTCCTGGCTCCCTTCCTTGACTTCCTATGTGTCGGGATGCTCTGATCTTGAGCTTGGAAGAAGCAGTCCCTGAATGTGAACCAGCTAGCTATCTTGGGCCCCTTTACCTTCAAGTACCCTTTCCCATGGGATTTCCCTTAGCAATTGCTTGAAAAGGACAAAGTTGGCCCTCCTGAAGTCCAGGGTTGCAATTCTGCTTGGGATTCTGTTCCTGCCACATGAGATCCTGAACTTCACCATCTCATGGTCGCTGCAGCCCAGGCAGTCCTCAACCTTTACCGCATCAACCAGACCCTCCTTGTTAGTGAGGATGAGATCCAGCGTCACTCCCCTCCTGGTTGGTTCATCCACCATTTGCATCAGGAAGTTATCATTGATGCACTGGAGGAACCTCCTGGATTGTGGGTGGCTGGTTGAGTAGTCCCTCCAGCGAACATCAGGGTAGTTAAAATCCCCCACAACAACCAGGGCCTGGGATTGCGAGGCTGCTCTCAGCTGCCTGTAGAAGGCCTCGTCAACTTCCTCACCCTGATCTGGTGGCCTGTAATAGACACCCACAACAGTATCACCCATACCAGCCTGCCCCTTGATTCTCACCCACAGACTCTCAACTCGCTCCTCATTGGCCCCTGCACAGATCTCAATGCACTGCAGTTGCTCTCTCACATAAAGAGCAACACCACCACCTCACCTTGCTGGCCTGTCTTTCCTGAGAAGGACACAGCCATCCATGACCACATTCCAGTCATGTGAGCTATCCCACCATGTCTCTGTAATTGCCACCAGATCATAATCCCCTGACCGAACACGGGTTTCTGACTCCTCCTGCTTGTTCCCCACGCTGCGTGCATTGGTGTACAGGCATTGCAGGGACCAAGCCGAGTACACCAATGTCAGCCTAGGGGGATGGGAGATCTCCCAGCTTTCATCAATTCCAGTCTTCTGCCCCACTGGCACGAGCCCAGCTGTAACCCCTTCCCCCTTCCAATCTAGTTTAAAGCTCTCCAAATGAGCCCTGCCAATTCCTGCCCCAGCCTCCTTTTGCCCCTGTGAGGTAAACCTTCCCCACAAATCACTGTCTGGACTGGTGTCCTATGAAACCAGCCATTATCAAAGAACCCAAAGCCCTGCCTGTAGCACCAGTCCTGGAGCCAGTCATTTATGGCCTGAATTCTTCCATTCCATCCCACGTCAGCACCCGAAAGTGGAGGAACAGAAGAGAAAATCACTTGTGCTCCAGACCCTTTCACCAACTGTCCCAAGGCCTTGAAATCTTTCTTCATTGCCCTCAGACTACGGGATGCAGCTTCCTCCCCACCTGTCTGGAAGATCAGCAGTGGGTAGTAGTCTGTGGGGCACACCAGGCTGGGGAGTGCCCTGGTGACATCCCTGATCTGGCCTCCAGGAAGACTACACACTTCCCTATGTTGAGGGTCAACCCTGCATATCGGGCCCTCTGTCCCTCTCAGAAGGGAATCACCTACTACAGTTACCCTTCCTTCTTTCTTTCCAGAGGCAGTCTTGAGGGGCTGAGTCAACCACCAATTCCTCTGTGGCCTTGTAGGTGGGCCTTGCACCACGTCCTCACCTACCTCTCCTTCAAGAGGCAGGGCCCCAAACCTATTAGAGAGGGGCACCTGAGGGGACAAAGCAGGTAGGGAGGGAGGTCACCCATGACGTTGAACTGGGACTTTCTTACAACCCTTCTTTATCTTTTTGGTCCCCTGCCTCTGCCTGGCAGCAGCAGGGCAGGGGCTGCCTCAGGTCCCCCCCCTCTGCCTTTTAGCCCTACATCTCACTGATTTTGAAGCAATAAAAGCTCCATTTACAGTGCATTACATTTGTTGACATATATTTAATACATCAATATAATTAAACTATTACTTGGGCTAAATAAAATGTTTAATTCAGCTCCAAATATTTTTTCTGCTGTTTCAAATCACTAAATATTTTCATGTTTTGCCAACCCAAAGTGATTTCTTCTCCCATTTTCAGAATTGCTAAAGTAAGGAGAAGGTGGTTTTTGTTTGGGGTTTTTGTGTTTGTGGTTTTTGGTTTTGGGGTTTTTTGTTGTTGTTGCCTTTAACTGCTTGACAGAACCACAAATTTCACATGATAAAACCAGCCAGTTGGTAAATGGATTCTTTTAATATACTGTGGTATTCCTAAAGGGCTATAGGCATTCCATCCTGTTCTTTATCATCAATGACATCAAGAATTTAAAATTGCAGTTTTAAAACAAAATATTTTGAGCTTATATGAGTGCTATAAAATTATATTACTTAAAATCATACAAATTATTGCATAACGCTTATGGTTTAATGTATATATTTAGATATATTTAAGTTGATTGTACAATTATATTATTGAAAACTATATAATACAGTGCTCAAAACACATTACCTAGGAACTTAATGCAACATTCCTCACTTAAAATAGTAGAAGACTACATAGTTACTAATTAGAACTATTGTCTTGCAGTTACAGCTATGAGTCAAGAACTAAGGGAGTTTCTCCATGTACTGATGTACCTTGTGTCACTGAATGCTCTTTGGAGAAAAAAAAAAAAAATACTGTTTAACTGATTGCTAGCTATTGAGCAATATTCACTTACAAAAACACCACATGGTTTAATTAATGTTTATAAACTACCCACTGTTATTTGCTTTGCAATAGAATTGCACCTCCACAAACACCGCTATAATAAAAAGTTAGTAACACAGCACAGGTTGTCTAACCAGAACTGGTTCAGCCTTGTTTACATTGTTATAGAATCGTTTACTACTTACCCCCATGAGCCTTCTCATGCCATCCAAGGCACTTAAAAAAATTGAACAGAAGAAGCAGAAGAAAGAAAAAAGTGTCTACACCTACCTCCTATTTTTCGTAGTTTTACCTTTGAACACAGACCTTCACTTACTACCAGGATTCTTCTATGATGTTAATTTCGTTAAGCATTCAAATACTAGAAAAACATTTAATTCATTACGCCCATTCTAGACACGAGATGGTGTACACACAAACAAGGAAAACATTGATTACCCAGTTCAAAACCTGTAAAATCAACACTAAGAACCCGTGTCCGGACTATCTATTGCCTAGCCTAGCTCAGGTCCCAGCCATAGTTCTGACACGTGTTAATGACCAGGAGTTTTGTAAAGCAAACTTAGACATCATAACAACACAGGTAGAATTAGCAACCTATAGAAAGTTTGGTTTAGGCAATTTGCTTAGAATCACATTGGCTTTTTTAAAAAATGCACCAGAAAAACTTTACACACAGTTTTGTCTTTTTGAAATGTCAATACAAAAGAGCAACTTCAAGTAACTGCACTAACATTTCACCATTCAAATTCAAAGGTTTTTTTAAAGATCCTTGCAGTTTGGGTTTTTTGAGGGAGGTAGTTGCTTTTGGTTCCCTTCCTCCCACCTCCCCCTCCATTTTGAAGCAGCAAAAAGCTGGATTAAGTTTTGAAAGAACAACAAAATTGAGACCTCTTATCTCTGATCTAAATCAAGAAGCTTGCAGGCATCAGGAGGGGAACAGTGTCTGAGGTTATCAGCCAGAGCAGTCCAGCCTTGGCAGTCAATATGCAGCTTGCAGTGAATTCACTGAATCCAACCTCTACCTGGTTATTACGTATTTGAGCAACTCATTTTGGTTGGTGGCATAATAAGGTCACCAGAAGGTGAATCCTGTTCTCATCCTCTCCCACTTTGCAGGTCTGCAATCCATATTCAGCATGCTGTCACATTCAACTAATTGCTAGCACACAGATGATGCTTTTTTTGATGAACAGTCCGAATCTCCCTACCACACATTCCTCCTTACACGTCTCACAGAAGGAGATAAAGATACATAGGCAGAAGCCAATTACTTCAGATCAAAAAGAGATATTTACAAAAGAACAAACAGCAGTTAGACACTGAAAGTCAGAGAGAACTGGGCACCCCATTCCCATTTGGCATTTGAAAAATCTCCCTGTCATAGCTCAATCATTTGCCAAAGACTTTCTTTGAGAAAATCTGTATTCTGATGCTAGGATTCCCTCTAAGAAAGCCCACAGTTTTATCTAGAAAGAATAAAGGGCATTAGACCAAGTGTTCTTACAAAAGAATTTTTCAATAAAAAAAAATCTTCCTGCACAGGTTTACCAATTAAGTATCATTGTTATTCACTGAATATGCTACTTACAGTACAAGATGTCCTTCAAAAGAAGAAATTACTTTCCATCTAGGAGGAGAAAAGACTAACTATATAAATCCATTTTCATTGGGTTTTATTTGATATTTGTTCCTGAAATTTAAAACAAACACTGTTTAGATATGCCCCAAGACTTTCATAACCTTCATTACATTTTATAAGTCATTCATTGGCATTCATTCAAATGTGCTTAATACTAGAGATAAACATTGTTAAGTGATTATACTTTATGGTGCTTTAGTCTTTGAGGGTTGCTAATGGGATACAAAATTTTCCCCTCCATTTGGGTAATCAAAAAACAGTTGTCTCTATGTCCAGGCTGAATTGATGTTCAAAAGTTACCTGCTTCCTGGCCAATGTCAAATGAGAAGCACAGGATGAAAAATCATGCAAAATAAAAGTGATTTTTCTCCTCCCTTTTAAGATTAGAAAGAATGAAGCAAGGTCATTTCCCACAGATAAATTGGAATCACCACCCCTTCAGTTGATTCAATTTTTCCTTGATATGTCTTATATGAATAAGTCTTACATATTTTCAACTTGGCACTGTAGGGTTTTAACAAAATTAGCACTGGACAACAGTTCCACGTTACATTTTCCAGTCTGAACATCAGTTTTCTTCTTTCCACAGAAAAATCCTATTACAACATCTTCATCTCATTAAGAGCCATACAAATTTACTCAGTCCCCATGGATTATTCAAAATGCTCGCATGAGCTTCCATTCTTCTTACTCTGCTGCTTCCATCCTCCTGTCCCTCTATGCACACCTCTGGCCAACAAGATACTTGGGTATAAGAAAAGGGGCACTTCTCACCTGCAACAGAAATAGGCCAGATTCATGAAGCCTTGCCAAAGTACACTTTCTCAGAAACTGCCATAAGAAAGACCTTACCTTCCCAAGTCATTGAAGGACCTGACTGAGAAAAAATATGGTTTACTATTCTAAAAAAAAATAATAATAATAAAAAAAAATCCCTTAACAAGACAATTCTGCTCATTTACACCAACTCATCAGCTGACAAAATTGACCTCTGCTTTTAAACCACATTTCTCCCTCCCAAATGGCATTTTCATTAATATGAAATGCTGCTTGAAGACTTTGGAGAATTTGCATTTGGTAGACACAGCATATTGTCATCAAATTGTATACAATTAACTTGAAATCAAAATGAACTGCAGAAAGGCAATTAAAGCAAACTATGAAAAAAATAAATTTTTTTTTGTGTCTCTTCAGTGAATATTTTTTGGAACACTGATGGGCTTGCAACAGTTCTATTTAACAGAGGTCCAAGACACAACACAAAACACGGTGTAAATCGCCTGTCATTCTAAAAGCTTTCCAGGTAAGTATCTGTCTTACCATACCAAATTTTGCTCAAGTTTTTCTCTGATGTATCCTTCAGCATTCATCATCAACACTAAAACTGGATGAAAATGTATTCTTGCCTTACTAAACCTCACTAGTCAGCATAAAAATTGACAAAATCAAAGAATACATTCTCTGGGGTTTGTTTGGTGAAGTGGTGTTTATTGTTTTGGGTTTTAAACAGTGTAGAGTGATTGTGGAATCAAGAAAGGAAACAAGCCCTCTTGCACTATCTTGTGTAGAACTGTCAGTAGAAAAGCATATAGGTTCCTCAGCTCAACAGTCTGATGCAAAGCCCAGAGAAGCCACTATGGTCTTTGCATTTACTTCTTACTGTTGTGAATTAACTCTACCAGAGCATGAGAATTCAAAGACTAGACTCATGCCATTATGGATTTAATGGAATCAGCTTCCCATTCTGTACCTACAGAGCACCCAATAATGTTCTTACTCATATCCCTAAAGCAGCAAATTATTGTTCTCTATACCAAACAACAATTGTATGTGGTCCTCTTCAGGCAACAAACATATTTCCCAGAGCAGATATTAAAATTGCCATTAGTTAAGGCACTGACATGAATCTGGCTGTTAAACAGCATGACAAAGGGAGAAAACACAAGATGATGTGGTGACTGTTGTGTTATAATCACTCTCCCCTTTTTGTGTCTTGTTTGTAAGAGCCAAACAAGCTTCCATGCTTCACTGGCTCACATTTCAACACTAGGTCCCTTATGTGCATTTTAATGTCTTTGCATATTGCCATAGTAGCAGTTCACCTTACATCTTTAACCTGAGCTAGGCATTTTCCCAGGGGAAGAAATAGTCCCTGGGCATAATGGAGAAGTACTAGGGACTGAGGGGAGAGAGAGGAAAAGGAAAACTCCATCTCAAAACAATTGGATTGCTGCTGCATTCTGAGGACAGCAAGCAGGAAGGAAACCAAAATCTGTTGCTTTACAAGAGTAGACCAGTCATAAGCTCCGCATGCCTCAGGGTATGGAACAAACTGAGCACAATGGACTGGATATCTATGGTAACCAAACTGGTTTTATTCTTTTTTGTAAAAAAAAAAAAAAAAAAAAAAAAAAAAAAAAAAAAAACCACCAAACCCACCACAAACCTCTTTTTAAAACGTAAGTGCTGATAACCTAGTTTTGCACTCTTGTTTTGGAAATGTGAATGGAAATAGAAGAGCTTTACTTTGCATTATCTAAACAAAAAAACTTCCCAGCATAAACATCACTATGTCCCTGCCCACCCGTCAAAAACAGCCCCACAGTCAAGTGTCAGTAAGTCATGACAATATGAGCACGCAAGCTATGTATTTTAAGGCAATCCTAGGGGAATAATATGCCTGGGAGGATATCCTCCTGAGTTTTGACTAATTCTGCAGCTTTTATAAAAAATCCCTAACTTCAGACCTTCAATAAATGTGGACTATTATTCTTGTGCTGCTAATTAATGGGACTTAAATTAGTTTCTTCTCTCTAACCTTTAACTCGCTTCAGAGAACACAACTGAAGTGCTAACAAATTTTAACAATGACAGGCAGCATTTTCAAGCTGCCATTATTGTAAACAAATGCAAATACATGCACAAGTTTCATAGTTTGAGGAAACATCTAGTATATGGAACTTTGTCACCAAATTGCCTACCTGCAGATCATTTCAAACACAGCAGCTGTATCCCTTTGAAAATGACATGACCATATGAAAACTGAATTAGACTGCTGCGCTTAGTAAAATGACTCACAATTTTAACTATTTCTACAGTCTTACCATGGATTTTGTACTACTCCCTTCCCTACCTTGAGTTCATCACCAGTTTCCTGAATAGCTCCTTTTGTTATTTGAAATTGTGGGGTTCATTTATCTTATATATTCTTTCAGATTTAAAACTGCAAGTGTCAGAACAGGTCCTTTGCTGTGTGATGATTGTTAAAACAGACATCAGCATTCTTCCCTTTACTGTTTGGAAAACAGTATATTTCAAAATGGAAATTAGGAAACCTTTACACCCCTTGGCCAGCCCAGCACCTAATGGCACACTCCAGAAGTCAAAGTGTCTTTATAGCAAGCATAGGAAAACTGTTCAAACCTAAGTGAACACTGTTCTGTATTCTACCCTACAATAATCCCATCAACCCATCAAGTCTTCTTAAGCGAGAAGATTCAGAAAACACAGATCTTAATAATCAGTTCTACTCCTACCTCTCTTGGTTTTATCTAGATGCAAAGGTTTTGAAGTATTTTGAGTTTTTGCAGGTTTTCTCCACTCAAATTATGGCTGTGTCCACCACCTTGTTCTAGAATTAACACCACAGAAGTCCCTGAATTCTTTAATGCAGCACCTGATCACATACGTACATCAGTAATACTGGCCTGTACTGCTTTATACTATGGGAAAATAAAGAGAAATTTAGTTAAGATAAGCTATGACTATCTCCTATTTATATATGCAAAAATTTCTAATTAAACCTGTGTATTATTAAATGGTTTGGATTATCTCATTTCTGCTATAGATGTTAGAAATTGAGCATACATAGTTTGGGCCTTTAAAAAAAGAAATTTTACAGGAAACTATTTAATTGTTTGCACTCTCAATCAGAAGGACTGGGGAACTTGTGTACACCTACAATATCTGGATTTTCATTCCAAATTAATATAAACAGTTTGAAATATTTACCTCCTCACACCACCCAATTAACACAAATCTTTTTTTCTGTTTCAGAGTTTCAATCTGCTTTAGGGCCATACAACTACTGGAAGTATTGCAGTTCAGCACTCACAAGCAGGACCCTCAGATTTCTAACTGTTGGACAACTCAGTGTTTAAAAAAAGCCTCCAAAATAATTACCGCAAAAACAGATGTTGAGTGGAACACATAATTTTCAGAGTTCATTATGCCAATTACAACACAGGGTGACAACTCAAGTGCAGCATTTGTATTTGATTTTCTCTTAAAATACTTTTAAGAAGCAGTTTCCAAATCCAAGGATTCAACCTGTTCCAACACTGACATCAAGTCATGTGATCTCAATAGCCAGATGGAGCTAAATTTCTTCCAAGTCACACCTTAGGGGGGTTGGCTTGAAATTTAGAGTGTGCAAGTAGGAGAAGAGATATCAAGGGATTGTTTGGTTGGGTTTTTTTTATTTTACACAGGACAATTTTTTCTACTCATATGGGCAAGGCACTCGTGTTAGTCTCAGTTCTGCTATTTCTTGCAGGTATAGCTGAGTGTAACAACAGTAATAGGAAAACACCATGTGAGCTACAGAGATCACAGAAGGCTACTCTAAATTTTAAGAAGGATGTGGTCTGTGTGTATTTTATGATCTATGCACTCAGCACACAGTTATTCCAGCAGCACCCCACCTCCTAGAGCAGAAGAAAACCTCATCCACACTAAGCTCCATAAGGATACTTCTGTTTGAATGGAAAGTGGGAAGGGGGGGGAATGATTGAATAGTGTTCAAGAGGTTTGAGCCAATGCATTCTCCCTCTCCCACAGACAATGAAACCAGAAGCTGGAGGTTCAAACAATAAATAAGGTATTAAAAATATCCATCTCTTTTTCATGCAAAATAATATGATTTGTAAGGACTTTGCTTACTACTTCAACAGCCTCTCCCACAATACATTACTTCCAGTTGGCTTATCCAGTCAGATAGTTGGTATCCTGACACTACTGCTTATGCTGTATCATCTCATTGATTTCTTGAATATCTGTGTCTGTACCTGGGTATTAATTTTTATATTTTGATTATAAACCCATGATAGAAGGCACAGAACTGACTACTGCAATTCACAGAACACCAATAATAAACCAGTAAATTAACACATGTAAACACTGACTTTCTGACAACAGCTCTCAACCTCTCAAATTATATAAGTGTGAATTACAGTAACAAATAGATGAAGCAGGAAGGAAATCACTTTAATAATTACTGAATTATGTATATTGAGGTAAGACTTAGAATCTCAATTAAGAACTGTGGCCTTTGCTTAAGTGCTGTACAGATAAGTAAGCAAAAGCATTAGTCACCACAGCCAAAATAAAATGGATGAGTATTGATAGCTGCAGGCAGTTTTTAAGCAGATTTATTTCATGGACTACATATAAAACTTCACAAAAATTAATTGAAACGTTCTGTATGAATTATAGCAAGAGTAACATGCTTATTAAAAAAATTGCTAGTACTTTGATCCAATAAAGAACAACACTATGTATTTTAAGTCTTCATCCATTTAATCTTGTAATTATGCAGTAATGCTTGTTTATATGCAGAACCCTGCTTGGGATGGCATAGAAATTAAACAAGGGACAATTTTTCTTTCCTAGTTAGCAATCCCAAATTCTTCCTCAGTACAAGCAACTGGAAGTGGCATACAATTTCATTTACAAAGTGCTTTTCTATGCCACATTTGTTCTGCATGCAATGCCACTGGTGCCCTTGGTGTTTCACAGACAGAGCAGAAAGTCTATAGAATGCAGACACAGTACCATACCTGCTGGATTGTTTCTGAAGTCTGGAAACGCACCTGCAATCTAGTTCCTATGATCTATATAAAATGAAAACTGCAAGATTTACTCATTTCCACAAAGTGTCTCAAAACCAGAAGTGTTTATCCCTAACAGAGTGGCACACAATTTTATGCAAGAGTTACACATGGAAAAACGTAGTGACTAGATATTAGCAGGTCGAAAAAACCCCACTCTCTATGGTGTGGTTTTCGTACTGCTATTACTGCTGACAATCAGGTAGACATTCACTGCTTCCAATTTCACTAGTGAGGAACTGTTGCTGTGTCTAATAAGACAAACTTTGTGGTAGCAGATATTACTTTTAATCATTCATCTTCCACTTCAATTATAATTTTGAAAAATATACATAGTTTACATCACTGATTATAAGATTTCCTTTAAATTAACATTCAGCAGTCAGTTACAAAATCCATAGACAAAAAAGCATAAAATAAAAATAGACTAAGTCACTTAACCAGATCAGTCCTCATGGGCCACACTATAAACCACACAGAGAGCAAAGCACCAGCCAGTCTTCACCAATACATTTGCAAACACATGTAAGCGTTTTCATTTTATTCAGCATCCACTGGCATGAGGTCAGAGTTCAACTGCTTCTATTAAAAAAAAAAATTAAAAAAAAGAAGAGATATCCGTCCCTTCCTTTCTAGTCTACTCCTATGTACAGTGCAACAGCTACAATTCAGTTTCAACTACCTGAGCTAGGACGACTTTGCTAGCCCTTCCTAAGAGAGATCAGAACCACAACGTCCACAACTCTAAGGTACCACAGGCTGACCTAGTAACTGAAAGGTTGAGCTGTGGAAACATTACCCCTTTCCCAAAGGCACAATGGCTCAGCCTTCCTACACAAAACAGAGGCTGATGAGACAGAACAATGTTCAGTCTTTTTTCCTCTTCTACACATATTTCTTAGCAGACACTTTGAAAAGACAAATCTTTGTGCTTATACTGCATCCTACATACAAGCATTGTATTATATGTCCACCTCAACAGTAATGGGGATGTTTCACACTCACCTGCTGCTCATACAGTACTTTTTTGGCTCCTTCCTGGTACAGGAAAGAAGAAAGCTCTCTGGAACTTTTATTTGATCCCAAGTGAAAACAGAACTGAACTTCAAGCTCTTTTCTATAGTTCCTGCATTATAGTGCAACATATGAGCATTAGGTTTTGAGCTCTAATAAGTTAGATCACCCAAGAGGAAGGTCCTAAACTATTGGGGTTAGGCTGATTTTCAAAGGCATTGTATGTCTGTCAAAACTCCAGGGGATTGGGAGCGAAAGCAAGAATTCTTATATTACAATTCCATTCCAGCATCATTCAAAGTAACTTCACACCAACAGAGGGTTTTTTGCCTTCATGACAAGACCCTACCTTGAAAAGTGATGGAGGTTTTCTTTGTTTTAAATGGAAATTATCCGCATTGTGGAAATAAATATATAAACAGTAAGCTGCTTGTATGCATTGAAAAACACAATAGAGTACAATTCCTAACATTAAAACATCTTTCTCAAATCATTAAGAAGCCTGCCACTTGACAGAGTAACTGGTACTCCTAAAGTAGATGCACAGCTGGACAAGCACAAACCCCCTTTTTTAAATTGGACTTATCCCTTTGCTAGTCAGATAATAATTCCAATTTTGTAACTCCATTGCCCAGACACTATATACGGAAATCCACTCTCACAAAAAGGTGAATTCTCTAACTCAAGTTTTGTTATGAAACAAACATACTGGTCTTTGAGCCCTTTTAAAGCAGGAAACCAACTCCAGTAAGGAAACTAAAGGCCATATTGACATGAAATAAATTATTCTCACAGATTTTCAGTCAAGTATCACTGCAGGTACACTAAGCAGACAGCAAAACACATCAAAGAAAGTGAGAGGCAGCACAAATATACCAATCTTAACTGCCTTTGTTCAAAGGAGAGCTCTTTATAGCCAGGGAACTAACTCTACTACAGTGTCATAGCAACCAGTCATACCTGGAGATTAAGAGTTTCACCTATGGAGTTCAGATGTTGTACACGTATTTTTCTGGGAATGAAAATTCTTATAGAACCTGCTGGTTTCAAATCATAAACCAAAAAAGCAATTGATGGAGATATGCCTGCAGGTAAGAGCTGCCACTATTTCCCATACTTTTCCATTTTCTTTTAATATATGACAGATGAAAACAGGCTATTTGTTACTACAGAATTTATGTTACAGTTGCTTCTTTTCCATTATAAAAAAATAAAATCTAAACTTCCTATTTATAAAATTACAATTACCTACAGGTTCATGACCAGTTGTGATATCATGAAGGGCAGAATATGTCTTTATATAGGAAAATAAGCACAAAAGCATCTGGAGAACTTAAAGGAAAGAAAACTAAAGCAAATAGAAAGGTGAGGGGAAATGAAACTTAAACAATGTAATCACAATTGAAATATATATGAAATAGCAGGAGACTTGTTCCATAATATATAACATTTTACAATAAGATTCTGAAGGTTTGAAATATGAATGCTGGTACATGTTCTATGCCTTGGACTCTTCAAAGATATATTATGAGTACTTGCATGTATGCATGTCAAGAGCTGGTTTAGCTAAAACAGGCGAGTTCCATCCTGCATTAGTAGGTTAGAAAGAATAAACATATGTATGTGTTTAATGCAAGATAAAATCCCAGTTTTTATCTTGGATAATTTAGAGGAAGGAAGCACATGATGTCAGCAGATCATCCAAACATGGAACAGACTGCCTGCTAAATAAAATCTGTTGGGGTTGTTGAACAAAACTAAGTTAATTTGGCATGTGGACTCCTAACCCAAGTTGCTCTTGATTCAGAGATGCTTTTTGCCAGACAAGGAAGTCTTGCTTACAAGGGTAAGCAGAGTACTAGGATGGAATGCAGATTCAAATGTCTGTTTCTTCTTCAAGAAAATTCCCCAAAGGTTACATTGCATCAGAAAAAAAAAAAAAAAAAAAAAAAACCACAAAAAAAAAAAAAAACCAACCCAGAGCAATATGCCATCTGGAAGTTCACGATAGCATAGATGCAAACAATTAGAGTTCAGCGTTGCAATGAGAACCCCTTCCCTTTCTCCCAGCGAGTCTCCACAGTTGTATTTCTTCTTCTAACTAATTCAGTTAGGCACCTGAAAACTTGTGAATGAATGCAACAAGCAAAGCCAAACCTGACAGCAAGCAATCTGAGGCTTGTGGGGCATCTTTGCCCCTACAGCTTGCAATCCAGCCCTCTTGCCACCCCATTACAAGACCACAGCCAATCCACCTTGAGCACAGAGCTTGCACAACTGGTTCACATGGCTTCTTGTCTGCACATCGGCATGGCCAGAAGGTACATGAAACCACATAATGCACAAGACCAAAGTCTCCTTCCATCTTTCCACCCTTAAACAGCATCCAGGTAGCAAGCTATGCTCTTCTAGATGAGGATGCAGGCTCAGGTCTCGGGAAGTGAAGTGTACAGTAGGTAAGCAGATAAGAGTGCACAGGGCTGGGGTTATGCTTCATGGAGTAAAGGACACAAGAGAGGGTCTCCAACAAGAGCAGCAGTGCTTCCTTACTGCAGAACACACTTTCAACATATACAGTGTTGATAAAGAGTTTCACATCACTGTCTATATTTAAGAATTTCCTTTCTGACTCCATTAAAATAGAATTTGAAAAAAAAATAATATATTAGTGTGTCATCATGGTGAATTCAGGGTGCAGATTCCACAGTTTAAGACCTTCAACATACAGAAATCAGTGATTAGCACTGTCCCAAGGGCTGCACATATGCATAGTTGAGTAGCCCGTTTGACAGTGCTTGTCTCTCTGCCTTAGCAGTTATGTAATTGTTCCCTTTAGTGTGTGACCTGATGACAAGCTAATATGGTGAGAATTAATGTGACACAGTCCATCCCATTTTGTCTTAATTCTTCTGGGATTACCAACTACAGGCTAGCAGGGTTTCAGAGTAGCAGAATTTAACAAATCAATCTTGGTTTTTCAGACTTACAAATCCTATTGTATGGTAGGGAAGACAGAGAGGAGCGATGGGTCAAGAGAGCCAAACTAGAACCAGTTCTTATAAAGAGCAAAACAATTATACTAAATCTTATCTTCATAATTAACATTTGAAATGCCCAGAAAAATAACTTTGTAATCATTACACTCTGAAAAAATGTGTAAACTGTGTTTCCAATATGCATGACTTTACATTTAATTAAAGTCAAATACAACAAGTGTGTGTTAAACACCAATTTTAAAAGTACTGGAGTGGAAGAGCTCTACAATAAATACGTACTGACTTCTGCATGCTAACTTACGCACAGTTGTAACAGGCTTAAAATGGAAACGTGTATATTTTCAGCTTTGAGATGCTTTAAAAAACTATTCTTCTTTTTCCTAAGCCTAATTTTCAAGATTCTTTATTCATTTGGTTTGCAATCTCCTTTCTCATTGAGGCTGATGATACCCTATATCATTGTGGGAAAATACCAGATTAGCAAGGAGTATTGTAAACACACTCAAGTGACTTGCAGCTGAGGTGTAGAAAAACATATATATCATACTCATTGTTGTTTATCCTTGCATGTTAGACAAGTAGAATATCTGTGTTTAGATAACATAAGCCTGTGATAGACTTAGAGGCACTCTATCGAACATGCTTAAGATTCCTGCCTTGCTGTAGGAAAGATCAAAACACAGTGGTAAACTATTCCTGCACAAATCCTTGAGATACAAGTAAAAACAGCAGGTTTGGTGATCCTCTAGCAAGGACTGAGCTCCATGGTGCCTGTGTCCCCACATAAGTGCCTCTGCCTGGGTGTTGCTTCAGGAATCCTCCAGTTGATGAGGCAACCAAAATAAATTTAGTCTGCATTTCATCCATGGTTTTGTGGTTGTTCTGCACCCTGCCTGTGCAGGCTCATACACACATGAATGCTCTTGACACTTCTTTTTCTATTTTGTACAGAAACTTTTTCACCACTCACCATCAGCTTCATGATATCCAACCTAAATCCTATCCTTCAAGAACCAGAGGTCAGCAGGAAGAAAGACTATGAGAAGTGTTGCTTTTCAAATCTTAACTTCTACTGCAGAATGAGAATGAGCACAAAAATATCCAAGGAGAATTATTTTTAAAATTAGGTATTTTCCAAGCCTTATAAAGAAGGACATTCACCACAACTTGGTAAGTAAAGAAATCATTAATTCTTAGCATTGCTTATTCAAGTTTCTTCTAAGCCACAGATCAAATTCAGGTCCAGGAAAATGACCTGGCTGGAAAGGGAAAGCGATCAAAAAAAGCTGTAACAACTCCAGTCTTTTTTAAATAAAACAACAATTTAAAAAGCCATTGAACTGCAATTTTAACAGAAAAAAAAAAAAAAAAAAAAAAAACATTTTGTCTGAGATCATGCACACAGATTTTAAAGCAGTTTAAAGCAGTATTAACAACCTTGTCCTGAAGAGGAAGAAACTGAACAATGGTGAAGCAAACTGGACATGCCTCAGAGTGTGAAAGACACAGAGATAAAGATAAAGAGATCTCCTTAGTTCATGTCTGGTACTCTGCTTGCTAAACTACCCCAAATCACTTGTCACTACCGTAATACTATAAATGGTATTGATTAATGCAAGGCTTTAATGAATTAAACTGTTAGAGTGCAAAGAAGAAATACATATAAAACCAAATACTGGAAAAGAATGGAACAAGCAAGCCTCTTTCCAACTGTCCTGTTACATGAATCACAAGATGAACCAATGCTTTCCAAAAGTGAAGCAAGAAGCAAAGCCTAGCAAAATTGTATTTGGAGTTATTCTGTTTTTTTCCCAGGTCATATTATGCTTGAAAATAAATAGCTTTTTACATCACACATTTCACAAAAACCTTTCCAGAGCCTCTCATCTACCAGTACACTACTTATTTGAGAACTACTGAAAACCACCTGTGCACAACACAGTCATGCTATCGCCACATCCTTCCTCCAGGATAAACATGAAAAAAACTAACAAAGCATATCCTACATCTTGTGAGGGGAGCAGCCATACAGTATTTTTCTCAATTTTGAAGATATAGCCTTCCATCTTATTCAAAGAAAAGTAAGCCATATTTCCTGGATACTTGCATGTTAGCAACTCAACATTCCCTCACCTGAAATCAGTCCTTCTCAGTAAGAAAGGAAACAATCCAATGTCAATTGACAGATTTAGGAATTGGTCTATGAATCCAGGGAGGCTTGACTAGAATTACTCAGAGCATCATAAAGCTTCTCTTTTCCCAAACATTTTTTGCAGTAGTTGACAAAAAATGCTAACCAGCTAGTTGGGGGGTTCCCTTCAATGAATTTAAGGTAAACTGTAAAATACATTGAAAGCACTGCTTAGATTATCTGTTAAAGGCAATGCAGCTGCAACAAAATCTCATTTTATTATTTTGTTTCTCTTGAACACCACGTTACCGATACAGTTTACACAGCACTGTGAAGTATTGTTACAGCTTTCCCATTTAGCCTTTATTCCTTTTAATATATGGAGATGTCCTAAATAAGGCCTCATCAGTGGCTCTGAATAATACTTCTTAAGTGCAAAGGAAAAGATAGAAGAACAGGAAAAAAGAGGTCTCCTATAAAAAAAATAAAAAGCAGATTTCTTAAAATATTTTAAAATCTGATTATTTTATGATTAAGACCACAGAGAGATCTCTTTGCATCCCTTTAGGTGCATACCTAAAGTACTTTGCCTTTACCTGCCAGACACTATTTCTAATAATTAAATTTCCTGGACTTCTGATTCTACTTTCTGTATGGTTACTTCATGCTGACATCCTGTCAATGTAAATTTACTGATATATGACCAGTCCTTTGCCAGACAAGAAGCAACTTTCACACAGTGAAACAGCAGAGGAAAGAGGATGAGGAATTTGAAAGACAAAGTATTTTCTTACACTTGTTTTAATACACTATTTTTTTTTTCTGATGTAGACATAAAATAATAGTTAACAGTGACTGCAGAAGTCAGGAGAAATTGCTCTTAGACAATTTTTTGTATTCACATAGCTTCTCAAAGAAAATATTTGAGATAACAGAAAATAAAAGAGAGGGCAATAAGCAGAAAAAAATAACCAAACATGTGGCTTGCTTTAGATTTGAGAGCACCACAGAAGAAACTTGCACTGATTTATCTCATTTTTCTGGAACAATGAAAATAAGTAGTGCAATATCAGGCAGAGCTCCATCACCTATTCCATACAGCCAGGAAAGAGTCAGAGCATGCAGTGACAAATCACTGCAATGCACATCATTGCACAACAGAAGCTGGGAATTACGGACATTGTACACTAAGGGAGGTGGCTTGGGTCTCTGATGTTTGGCTTCTATTTGAATGCCTTACCTCTGATAACAACTTGCAGGGAACGAAATTACACAACTTTGAAGAAAGGTAGAGACCATGGCTCTCTCCAAGCATAATCAACAATCTTCCTGATGGAAGAACTTTCATGCCAAGTTCATTACAAATTTTAGCTTTAAACAGCCCCTCAGAAAACCTTCTGAAATCAAAATGGTTTTCTTTTTTTTTTTTTTTTTTTTTTTTATTCTTCCTCAGTACAGAATTTTTCACGCCTTTGTAAAGAACAGCGAGATGAACCAAATGATTCTTTGGGTGGAAATGAAAGTACACAAGATTAATTGGCCACCTTCAGGCACTGAAAGAGATGAACATTTGGAATAAACATAAGGGTAAGGAAACGAGAAATAATTAACCTTTTTGGCTCGTCTGACTCTGTGCTTGAAACTAGGCATGCAGCTTTGCCATATCAATGAAAAAATAATTGATAAAGGTATTGGTACTTTCATCAGCTCAATATTCTTCAGTGTTCTCTGGGATGAAAATATAGCCTATTCCTGTTCTGAACCACCACCAGTATGGCTGTAAGAATAGAGAGTCTATTTCCAAAAGCCAAAACCTGTCAACAAAATGAATTCTTTATTACAGGAAGAGCTTTTGTGTCACATTTCAGCAACTGTTGCTGGTGCATATTAATGAAAACTGTACTGCAATAGCCATTTTTGAACCAAAGTTCTCTATGTGATATAACAATACATTTGGAGTTCAGGTTTTTTATCCAACCAACCCTCTGAATTTTTAAAATCTAAATCTGTCATAACTGGCTGATTCATTGCAGGAATAGATTAGATCACCAAAAGCCAAAAGGAGATTTCAATGGAAAACTGACGAAGACTATCATACAGGAATGGGCTTGCACTGGAAACCAAGTGAGACTACCATTGTTTAAATCATAGCAGAAGGAGGAAAGAGTCAAAAATCCTGCATTTTTCTGAGCATAATATCAAGATACAATCCTATCATTTAGTCATTTAGGTTATTAGCCTTGCAATTCATTTTTCCATTATGTCAACACAAGACTCCTTTCAATAGAAACTACTTTACGTATATACGGCCAAATCTTGTTCTAACTAAAAATGAAAAAAAAGAAAAAAAGAAAAGCAACAAACTTGTCTTGTGTCACGGTGATACGCTGAGAGTACAATCCATCACACAACCACAGTTCTAAGAAGTGGAAAGACCACCACCACAAACACCTAAAGAATTTCCGAGCTAGTTACTCTAGGTCAGTGTTATCTTCAGTACATGCATGGGTGATGCACACCCACAGCTGAACAAGAGATTGCTCAGACATTCAGTCAAAGGAGCAGGACAGCCGAGTTGGATGGGATAATTAGCAGTTGTGAGTTAAGGCCAAGATCTTGCTAGCACAGAAACAGTTTTCTTCTTGAAAGAGATGCCTGCGTAATCCACGTAGCCCTCCAGTCCCCTAACAAGCAAGGACTAAAAATCTTCTAACAACTGAACTGACACATGTCTAAATTATCTTAAATCCTATTCTTATTGTACTAAGAGGGAACTAGAACCTCCTGTGTGTATTTTCAGAGTACACAACAAAGAGTTTTTTTCTTCAGTATCCTTTTTATCTTAGATAACAATGACATTACAAGTGTACCCAGTGGTGAGAACTGTAGGACTGCACACACATCCAGACTCCTCCTTCTTTCACTCCTGCTCATTTTCCCCCACCACCCCCCAGAGTGGTGATCTTTTGCAATTTGTCATATGAAATCTTGTCAAAATAAATGCAAACAAATGCAGATTTCTGAAAAATACAAGATCTTTTCAAGCTAACACAGACCTGACTAATTTTAATTGTACATAATCTCTAGTCATCTCGAGCTTTAGTTTTCCTGTCTGAAAAGAGACAGTGATGATGTCCTAGAGAGCACAGTCACTAATCTTGCATGTCTTGTTCCCTTCCTGCATCACACATACAAGGGGAAGATTGATGTTGTTCCTGCAGTGCAAAAACAAATAGTGACAGCAGGATTGCCAAGTGTTACAGAGAAAACATTGGCAGTGCAAATTCTACAAAAAAGCTTCTTTTTTTTTTTTTTTTTGCTTTTTTTTGCTATAGGTCATTAGTTTGAATTTCGTCCATGTCAAAACTGCACAAAGGTTGTTACCATCTGATGCCTGATCTTGTGAGGTGCTAAATGATCTCAAGCTCTGGCAATTAGCAGAATGTCACTGCTTCTGATCTCTAGAGGCTAGTCTGACATGTCTGGGAGGGGTGGGTGATTGTGTTTAACTCTCTCTTACAGGTTACAGCTTTAGCATCATAAAACCACAGCAATTAGAAATGGAAACTGCCCAATAAGCAGTAACATTTGCATGTAGCTCTGGAAGGTCCCCAGATACACGACTTACAGTCTGTAATATTTTTATAGATCATGAGGCTGGTTTAGATCGCTTTTATGAGATGTTTTAAAATTTATAAGTTTTTATTTTCCCCTCCATTGGAGTTCAGGAAGAGAGGTAGCAGGGAACAAGAAAAATGAAAAGATTGAAAACAAACAGAAAAAACCCTGTAGAATATTTCAACAATATTTCATTCTATAAAAGAGGGCCCTTATAGGGAATACATTACAGTGCAGTAAGACACAGGGTTTAATAATTCAAAATACCTTTGAACACTTCTGAATCCATGTAAAGTCTATGCTTTTGATATTACACCAATATTAAAATTCATTCGAAGTATATATTTCAAATTAGAAACAACTTTAGAATAAACATTTTGTTTAACAAATAGATTTTAACTGATCAGCAAAAATTTCTGGACAATTAGAAATATAACAAAAAATAGAACCCTAACATTCTAGATAAGTTTTGAGCTTTCTAATGCCATAAAATACTGCATGTAATTCCTGACATGCAGAAGAAAAAACATACTTGGTTATAAAATACCCCACACACAGATCCAAAATATATTTGTTCCAATATTTAGAATGGTTTCTCTCCTCCTCTTGCTTTGCTATTGAAAATACTTGAACTAAGTAGCTAAAGTTACTTATGTGGGAGGAAGGACAAATACCAATGAAGATCTACTGTGCTTCAAATAAATATATGTTATGCAGCTTAATAAGAATAAAGTACTACTACTGAGATTCAAATTTGATCAAACCAGCTCTAAGCTACACTGATAGATTAGGATCTTTGACTTAATCATACATTTTCCTTAGAGGGCTTTAAATTTTAATAAATATTTTACTATTAATAACATGTAAACTCCAGTTTAAAATATTTATCTTGAAGAACAAATCTTTGTGGTTGAAAAATTACACTTTTATCTTACTAACTTCCTTGGTTTAAAAATCCTAGCTACCTTATTTTACTAAGGTAGCATTCACTTCTATCTTTTACAGCATTCATCTCTATCTTGTAAAAGAACAGCTCAACAAGTGTAAAGATACTAGAAGTGCCTTGTTTTTAAATAGGGGAAATACTGTAATTATTACCTTTAAAAAAAACGCTGTAGTAACTTACCCTTATATTTATCTTTCAAACAAAGAACTTAAGAACCATTTTTCAGTAAGTTGCAGACAATTCTCAGAAGCCGTATTTTCAAATTAAATTTAATAGCTTAACCCATGTCGTACACCTCTAATCAAGCACAGTGGTTTTAAAGGACAGATTTTTCCAACAAATGAAAAGAGACTCAGCATTTGAAAAAAACTACACTGTATGTAAATGCAATTGCATCTTCATACCAAAGATAGGCTAATAACATTCACACAAATGGAGTTTTGTGACAATTGCGAGAGCAGGAAGCTGGACCAATTTTCAGACAAGAAAACATGCTGCTAGAAAAGTGTGCTTGAACACAAGCTATTGAAAATACTTCCAATTTAGATAAATATTTTTTTAAAAATAAGCAAAACTAAAGTCAAATCTCTAATAAAAATATGTAACATAACCACTGTTAGAAACCAAAACAAAGCATACAAGAGTTCTGGCATACCCAAGCAAGCATCAAATGTCTTGAAAAGAATAATCAGCAAAGCCCAAATATCTGTAAGGTAGTCAAGCATTGTCTTCCACTCAGATGGAAATTGAGTGGTAAAGAGTATATACCAAATAGATGAGTGATAATTATATTTAGAAATTCAAGAGTTGGTTGGCTGGTTGATTGGTTGTTTTCCCAAATAAACCTTCTCTGCCTCCGTTTCATGAATCCATATGCCAACCAAGGTAATCCATTAGCCTAGCAAATCTACCTCAAGCCAATCTCTATTACTTTTGTCTCAAAGAAATGATGTATGTTTTCCCTTCTCAGTTTCCTTGACCAGCAGAATCAGGAGAGAAAAGGGAGAGGAAGCTAGAGATAACTTTTAAGTTGAGTTTGGAGCAAAGTTCAGAATTGCATTTTTGGATGCAAAACCCCAGTAGCACTTGCTCATTTCTTCATCTTCCATTATCATCCTTCCACTTGTTGCTCCTTTCCTCAGGAAAAGCTTCAAAAAGATAGCTATTCAAACACTAAGCTCAGAGACATGAGAATCCTGCTGACTTCATACAAAGTCATGAGTTGCATGCCTGCTCAGCAGCTGGACAAATACCACATGGACTATACTACCCTAGAGGGCACTGTGCACGAGGCCTTCAACGTACCAAAACATCTCATTCAATTTAAAGAACAGAAGTTATTTTTAAGCACTTAAGTCTGTAAATTCATTACTCAAAAGGCCTAATTCTCATTATTTATAGTCCTCGAACGAAGATGACAATCACACATCACAGCTTATTTGCTGCCTTATCAAAAGACAGTGATATAACTGTATGTAATTGCACACTCAGTCAAGATATCAATGTGTTCTGTCCAAAGCGTGATACACACTTCAGAACTGTAGTCTAAGGGCTTAACTCTGCAAAGCCAGGATCTTCCATGGCAACTGCATAGGGATCACATAAATATAAATGCACAATTCTGGTAGTACCTGAAAATCCCCTTAGCTCTTTCAGACCAGATCACACAACAAATGTCAGTATTTGGTTGGCTTCTTTCCACAGTTACTGTCAGAGACCCATCATAGTTGAAAAACTGTAATTATCTATTTCTCAATATTCACTCCCCAAGAACATAGGAGTTATGCAGAACATTACAACTCAGCTTCCAATATTGGATCCAAGACTTAACATGTTGCACATAAAGCACTAACTCTAAATACAGCTTGCAGGTACTTGGAACATGCCAGTTGACAGTATATAACAGCTGGATATTTTACATTCAAGGTGCTGTGAAACTCATAAGTACTTTATCAAACAATTCAGCATCCAAGGCTCTCTAGTACTCCAAAATATTTGTAACCTGCCTCATACATTGTTCCTTGAAATAAGCAGCTCAGTATCTCCCCTACCGCTTTATGAGAAGGTTAGCCTTTTTCTGGCTTGAATAATACATCAGTACTATAGCAATTCTTATTCCTTGAGTGGCTTCCAAGAACTTAAAAATTTCAATCTCTTCAACCCAGTCCACTACAGAATTAAAGTAAATAATCTTTATTATAAATGCAAATCATTCCTCCAGCTACATTGTCCTTTCAAAGAATAAAAGTTTTGTCTATAGTTTAGCTGTTTTGTTTATAGTTTAGCTAATGTCATTCAACATCAAATACCACAAAAGACTTACTTCTACCTCCTCCATCTAGCTCCATGACAAAGTGTCACACAATGCAAACATGGAATAGCTGTAAAAAGTTGATATCAACAATGCATAACTTTGAAGTATCCTAGAAAAATTTTTGAAGGAGAGCAACAATTAGCACATTTGCTTTTATGATTCAAGTAATGTTGACCAGTTGTTCTGAAAGTAAAGAATTCAGCAAGATCAACGAAAAAGCTTAATTAACTAAAGATATGCTGTCTGTATAAATCAGATGTTACAGTCCATTTACTGCTTTAAAGGAACACAGTTTCAAAAATGTATTTTTCTGAAAGGAAATGTAACTCTCTGTTGTTGTACAGTGGTTTCACAATGTGGGATCAGGGAAGTATAACAAGTAGTTCTTTAAGAAGCAGAACTAGTCAAGTGTCATTACCCATGGCTTTATGTCCTGACAGTAGCTGATTTTGGAATCTAAAGCATGAACTGTTTCAGTAAATACAATGGCTTCCATGGCCAAGAAGCATATAGCACTATCCACCTGTCTAGAACTTCCTATTTTGCCTAGGCATCACTACTCCATATTTTACTTCCTTAATAATTGGTAACATTTTATGTTATGAGACTAAAAAAATTTAGTTTAGATGCATCAAAAATGTATCATTCATAAAAGTGCATTATTGTCACTTCTACTGAGGAAACATAGTTTTATGTTTTGATTGACAGTACCTGCACCTAGTAGTCCTTTCACAGTTTTCATGGACCTACAAAAAATATTAACAGCATAGGCATATGTGATTTTTCCAATATGTGGATTCCCATTTCCCCTAGGGAAAAATAAGCTTTTTGTCATTGCAAAAGGTATAATCCAGCCCCACAGTGAAAGGGCACCAGGCATAAACCATAAAAAGGTTTGGCATGCTCTCAAACTAGAAACAACACAGGAAAAAAAAAAAAAAAAAAATCACAATTCATCCTTGTGGATAAACAGTGGCAGGAAAGGAGAAATGGCACACTATCCCCCACAGTCACAGTGGCACAACAAGCTCTGAGAAAAATATAACACCCAGGAGGGAGATTAAAAAGAATCTATAAAATGTGATGAAGAGGAAAATTGGAACAGTAGAAGAGAAGATGAAAGCGATACATTCACTCAACCTTAATTACTGAGTTTAGGCCCAGCGTTGCCGCCCCCCACCCACTCCCCCCAAATCTGTATTTGCTTAATCTTGTGGAATTCAAACTATCATTCTCTTTAAACATTCTTATAAATGCAGTCCTGAAATTTGCACTCAATTAAATTAATCTTCATTATCAAGAACATGATACATGCAACATAAATTGCTCCAGCTGCCCCCGTTTTGCACCGTAACATTGGAGCTGGGAATGGGATGAGGGAGCTGCTTACAAGGGTCTTGAGTCATTCTCCCTTACTTTCTTAGTCTAGCAAACATACTGTATGCAAAGTGGAACTCCTCCACAGGAAATACTGAAAACAAAATAACCCATCCTGTAACCACTTACAAAGCTGGCATTTACCTTGTTCCTGGAAGAGTTGAGAGACGTCTAATTCTCCTCAAAGGAAAGATTAAAAAATATTTCTCTGACATCTCAGGAAAGCACTCTACATATTTCACTGACTACTGTCTGATGGAGCGGTGCCATCATAATCATTCCTTGTCCTTTGTGAACAGTGGGAAAGGCAAGATTTTCATTTATCCTCACTAAAACAATAAAAATCCAAGTATATTTTTATTCAAATGAGAAGCACCTCTATTTTGATGCTTTTAGTTCACCTCAATAGACACTTCACACTTCTGCATCCCAAATGACCTTTTCCTTTTCAACTGCACAAAAATATAAAAATAAATTAATTCTTATGTTTTATCTATATTACCCAGTAACTTAACACCACGTTAGGAGACCTCACACTGTAAGCAGTGAACTAGCTGGTGCTGATGGCCAAGAGCTCACAGAATAGGATAACATGTTTTTTCTTGGGACTAGCACTGATCCAGTGTTGTGGCCCAACTGTACCTTATCAGCTTTAGGTGTGCTCCTGGAGAGCAACTTCCAGTTTAATTTTATCTGAAAAGTTTCAAAATTAACCTAATGATTCCAGTGCACATATACACACTCACACACTAAATTCCAAGTTGTGATTTCAATTTTTTTGTGAGGGTCACCCAAGTAAATGTGCAGAGTATGCCCATCTTCATTTGTGCATAAAACAAAATATTCTTACAGCTCCCACCTGTGCTGAGAAGTGCAAAGGACAGGCCCAGCCCCAGCTGGTTCAAAGGCAGGTAAAACACAGGAGCTGCTTTTACAGCCCATACACACACGACACCTGGCTCTTCACTGCATGATCCATTTCTCACCTCCTAAAGCATAAAATCACTCCAAGATTAACTTGAAAAAAGCTATTATGTCAAGAGCTTAAACTTCTTATGAGGTAAATTGCTATCAATCTTTGCCTCATAAATATCAGCTTTCATGTGTAGGCCTCTGCTTCTAAGTTCTCTACAAAAAGTCCCCAATCAATCTGAACTGGATTTTAAAAAAAAAAAAAGCAACAAAAAACAGATTTTTTTTTTTTAGCTAAATGGCTAAAACAAGCTGCAAGGTGTAAGCATGTCATGACTATAGTTACTAAGTATACTGAGACTTAAATGTACTAAGACTGCTATAAACACATTTTAAAAAATCAGCAAGAGCTTCCATATACAATTTATTTTATTTTTTCTCCAGTTAAAACATTTTGATTTCAGAACACATTTCTACATTCTTCGGAATATAGTGAGTTGACTATTGGTTTTATTTTTTCAAGAAAGTAAAGGCAGCTCTTCATTATTTTTCCCTTATGTATAACACATTTACAAGAAAACCTTGAGAAAGCATAGCTCCATGATTGAAATCAGTCAAATTTTTAGGTATCTATCAGTTCAGAATACAGACCATCAATGAATTCAACTTTTAACTGACTCATTAAATGTCAGCAGAAAAAGTTCCATTAATTTACATTAAAAATATTATTTAACTTTTAATTTTAATTTTTAAAAAATAATTAATTTAAAAATTATTGGACACAGCATGTAGAAAAAGCAAAATACTTGTTTATACAAGTGTCCAGGCACATCACACCACAACTTCTGGACAGGACAAAGCTTCTAGTAGCTCTAACCTCTTGTGCTGGAGTATATTCAATAATCCACTGTTAATATACTGTTCTAGTTGTACCGTGGCATGCCTCAGTGACAGCTGACGATTAACCTTGACGTTTTTCATATACCTGCCAGTGAAGACATAAGTCATAGAATTCAAGAGTGAAGACTGAAAGCAGAAATCTTTAACAGACTTTGTAACACGTGAATAAATGTAGCCTCTCTACACTCTTGACAAAATAAGAAGAAACGCCTGGCTCAGGCTGGTTTTCAACTAATTGAGTTTGTTTCTCCTTATTTGCATCTGGAAAGGCTACCCCAGTTTCTGCTCTGGGTCTGAAGCAGGACCGGATTCAGTTATTGGGAGCTGAAGGCTTGGCTGGACTTCCCAAGGGCAGCTTGTAGACATCACCACAACATTTAGTTATTTCTCCTGTTTTGCCTCCCAGATGTATTTTTGAAAAGTAAAGCAACCCATTCTACCACACCAGAGAGTTAACAACAGTATAAGCTTTCTCGTTATTAGCAGCACTTTAGATATGAGCTTTCAATGATGACAATGATGAAAGTTTATGGTTGATAAAGCAACATATAAGCAGTGCCTGTGAGTAGTAGGAAATAATCAATGGATTACATTTGTGTATGTATACCATGGAGACACGAATCAGTCATTCAAAGTGTGAGCGAAAATAAAAACCTCTCTCTAGATGAGCTAGTAGGATCAACAGTAATCCTTCACAGCTGGAAACGTTCACACTATAGCACTTCAGAGAGCTCAAATAATACAAACTAACAGTTCATTTACACACTGGTAGTTTAAGAACACCAAGCTCCCTTCCAGCTGATAAACATCTCAGTTTTTGCAGCCTCTGAAATAAATCCTTATAATTCGAAAAGCACCCTTAGCATTTACAAAACGTGAAATAGTTCTCCCAAACAAGAGCAAACAATACCACAGAAAAGTTACTCAGCAGCCTTCGCAATAAGTTAATGCAAAAAAACTTCTGTTTACTAAGAGTTAGCAATTAAGGCCCCAGAGCATACACCTTGTTTCATTCCAAACTCCTGCAATTTGTGTAATTAAGGTATCTAGAAGAGGAAGAATAAAAATGAAGTTTCTGTTAAAATGCAAGAGAGGTCTATGTAATTATAAACCACAACAGGATTCAACTGATGCCTGAAGAAATGTGGTCTTAGTTTCCTAGTACTAGAGCTTGGCAATTGCACAGTCAAGTTTTTCCAATCACTCTCCTAACTGTACATCCTCTACTTTTCTAAAGGGGATGTTGTTACAAAAAGAGAACCACGCAGACCAATGTATCATCTTGCAACTTGGATCATTTCTTACATCCATAGCAACATTAGAAGAAAGATTTTGCTGCTTGCCTTTTACACTCACTTTTCACAGGTGAAAAGTAGGAGAGAATCCATCCATAGAGTACAAGGTACAGTATCTGCCACTCAGCATAAAAACAGAAAAGTAAATCCAATGTAATTCCTGGTATACATGCTGGTATACATCTTTAAGAGTTTGTACCATCCATTTGAACTCCATAACCTAACACACTAAAATCTTTATCTCATTCTACTTTACTAACAACGAAGAGTTGATGTAAAAGCCAAGCTGCACTAAATCAATTAATACGCAATTCTAGTAAAATATGCTTTAAAATATTAAATATAATCACTGAATATGTAATAGATTTGCATTTTGTAGGCACAACCATTATCTATCCATGACTCCCAGCTGCACAACATACCTAAAAAACAGATAAGCAGCAACGCAATAGCTTCCTACCCTAAGTGGTTGCTAGGTCTGATTTTTTTAAGTTTTCTAGCCTATGTTTGATTCTTTGTGCCCCAAGTACATTGATCTACTCATTCTAAGGTAGTACTGGAAAGGATTTATGCCTCGCCTTGCTCACAAATATAAAACAGGTTTCCAGACATATACAGACACATATGCTTACAATAAGCAAAACTGACTTCAAAAAGCAAGCAAATAAACCTTAATTGCTACTTGTGCGGATAAGCTATCTCATCAGCTTCTAAAATGCAGAAATCCCATCTGAGAGCTGTTGTTCAAAGACAGACTTTCAGCAGACCACCACCTCTCCGGAACACAGTTTCCTGCTCCCAGCAAGGCCACCCCCACCCAGGTGTTGCAAATTCCCTTCCAAAGGCTCCTTCACAGCTGCCTTCCTTTGCTGCTCATCAAACCCAAATCTGCCCACCACTGGACTCTCCACCTAGAGTTATCTGCTGGCCCCTAAATGCACTCTATAACTGCCTTGCATACCTATGGTATGGGTAAAGCTGACAGAAATCATAAAACAAACCCATGGTGGATTCAGGTGCCTGCTAAAAGGATTGTGTAAACTCTGGGCTTGACCCTGCTCCTGTTGAAGTCAGTGGTAACTCTCCCCGTTGATTTCAATGCAACAAGGTCAGATTTCCTGTCAGGGAACTCCAGTGTTGAGAAAGGAGAGCATCCAGAGAAAAGATGCAAGTTTCTGTCCCACAGTGGCAGTAGCAATCAGTCTTTTCACTACCAGACAGACAGTTTAACCAGAAGAACTGCTACAGATGCAAAATCTCTCAACAGACAAAAATGTCTTTGTTTAGCCCAAACAGCAAAGTATCCATATATTTGAGAGGCAGAGCTGCAGAAGTTTTGCTACTAACCTTGCTCAAAGCAGGATCAAGACTATTTCCTTCAAGAAGTCATATTCTCCCTCTCCACTGAATCAAAATACTGAACAGAAAGGCAATAACTGCTCACCTACTCTATAGCATCCCCATAAAATTTATATAAAATATTTCTGGTGATTCTCCTAAATATTTTTTTTCTTTTTGCTCAATACTAGTTTTTAAAGATTTAAGAAAGATAATGGAACTTTTCATGAAGGGATGGAAACTCAACTTATAATCGTCTGCACAAGATGAAAGTTTTGATAAATTGATGATGCCAAACAAATGCAGGTAGCTGCATCTGAAAGCTCAGTTTATTGAGTTTGTCAGTTTAAATAAATAGGATCCATCAGATGATGGAAAAAAGAATCCTGGTACATGAATAATATAAAAAATTCATTTGAGATGCTGGATTTCATCTCAAAAATATGGTCCTTATCCAGAGGGAAGTAGTAAAAAGTAACACCATTTGCTTTAACATAATAGATATTTCTTCCGGCTATGTTGTTCTTCATATGTAACTAGATTTTACTCAGCTCTAAAAATTGAAATCTATACTGCACTGTCTTCATCTCTGCCCAAATTAACATACCCATAAGCATACATTAATTCAGGGGTCCTCAAACTTTTTAAACAGGGGGCCGGTTCACTGTCCCTCAGACACTGTCAGGGGCCGCACTATAGTTTGGAAAAAAATGAACTAATTCCTATGCACACTGCACATATTTTATTTGTAGTAGTGCACAAAAAAACAGGAAAAAGAATGCAATATTTAAAGTGAAGAACAATTGTAATCAACAAAAACAAATCATATTTCAGTGTGAACTATGGGCCTGCTTTTGGCTAATGAGATGGTCCATGTTAGGTTCCATATTTGTCACTGCTAGTCGTAGCAAGCGTTGCAAGTGTTCATCAGTTAGTCTGGATCTGATTGGAGATTTCAGATGTTTCATTCGGGAAAAAGTCTGCTCACAGACAGAGGTGCTGCCAAAGACGGTTGCAATTTTGAGTGCATGGTTCCTGAGATTATGATATGTCTCTGAGGGGAGAGATGCATAGAAATTAGTAAGGCTGCTTGATTTGAATGCATCTCCCAGCGAGTTACAAATCTGTAGTTCAGCCAATTCCATTTGGTAAATCGGATCAACAGTTTCAATGCCAACAGAAAATGGGTTCCGGAAAAGCTGTACGTCCTGTTCATGGAGACGAAGCTCTTTAAATCTAATTTGAAACTCCTTTTGCAACATCTCTAGTACATCCATACATGTTTTGTTTGGGAATGCAACTGCTGGTTTTTCTGCAGACAGGTTTTGAGTTGTGGGGAGATGGCAGAAGTTTTCCTCCTTTACTTGGTTAATGAGCAGGTCTAATTTGACTTGAAATGCTTTCACATGTGAATACATATCACAGATGAGCTTCCCCTTTCCTTGAAGTTGGACATGGAAATTGTTGAGTAGCTCTGTTACATCTGTCAGAAACACAAGGTGCCATTTCCATTCTGCATCTTTGAGCTCTGGTACTTCTTTGTTTTTAGAAAGCATAAAATCATAAACCTGTGGAAGTAAGTCATAAAATCATTTCAAAACTCTCCCTCGACTCAGCCAACGGACTTCTGTGTGGTACAGAACATCTTCATAGGCAACATTTAACTCAGACAGAAATTCCTGAAACTGTCTGTGGTTTTGTGCATGAGCTCTAATGGAGTTAACACAAGAAACCACAATTTTCATGACAGAGTCCAGCTTCAGGGATTTACAACACAGTACTTGTTGGTGGAGGATGCAGTGTATGGCTATTGGATGTGAATGGTTGCGTTTGTCCATCTCTTTGTTCATGCGTGCAACCACTCCTTTCTGTGACTTCAAAAGAATCATTTGTCCCACGAATGAAAATTAGAACTTGTGCAGAATCACGAACATCATTGCTTTCGTCGAGTGCCAATGAGAAATAACAAAGTTTTTTTGAGGAGTATTGCAACTGCAGATTCAAATTTCCCCCCATTTCTTCAGTCCTTCGTGTAATTGTAGGTCCTGAAAGAAGGAGTTCTTTAACAAATTCTTCCTCTATGAATGCTCTGCCAGTGTGTGCTATGAGCTTGGCAACTTGATAGCTTGCTCGAGTGATGATATATTGAGCTGCTTTTGTTTCATAAAAGTATCCTGCTGAGTTGTCACTCCATGTTTCAGTCTTAATATTTTACCTTTTCTCACTTGTCCGACCAAAGAATCATATTTATCTTTATGTTGAGTTTCGTAGTGTTGACGCACATTGTACTCCTTGAACACAGACACTGAGTTCTGGCATATCAGACAAACAGCTCTTTCTTTGTACTCCGTGAAAAATAATCAGAAGCCCACTTTTCTTGGAATACCCTGCACTGGGAGTCAGTTTTTCTTTTTTTTACATGATGTGTGCACGCTTCCCACTGGTGCTGGCTTGCTTGTCCTGCCTGGGAGCTGGAGGGAGGAAGAGACGGGGGAGCCGCCCACCTCGCTGATGCCGCCGCCCCCCTCCTCAGCCCGGCCGCGCAGACCGGAAAAGGTGGCCAGAAGGGACTGAAGGAACTTTGCCGCACCGGGGGCTCTGGCGATTCGCCCGAGCTGGCTGGACCTCGCGGTCCAGAGGCTGCTGCTTGGGTTCCCCCCCAACCCCCGGTGGGGGCAGGGCGGGGAGTTCTGTAAATACCGGTGGGCTGGATTGAGGACGCTGGGGGGCCGTATCTGGCCCGTGGGCCATAGTTTGAGGATCCCTGCATTAATTCAATAATTGTGTCAAGAGATTCTGAAAATAATTGCAAGTAAAATAAATATTTCCTCAATAAATAATAAATACTTGGGTAGACATGACTTCATGAAGAGTGAGCTTGAGAAAGTTGTGATGCATAGTCTGCATCCATGAATAGTCCAGGGAGACATTAGTAGTTCCAGGTATGAGGGGGTATTAATTTCTTCTTCCCTGTGTGGATATACAAGTCCCAGCTCCCTGGCTCAAGTTCTGCATCTTTGAACCAGCCAACACTACTGAACCCCTTGAAGGTTATATAGGCACTGATCGCTCCATTTCACAGAAGAAAAAAATGTGTTAAGACTTAAAAGAAGGCAAAGACAAAGGGACCGAGCACTGCCATCAAAATAACAGACCTGCTTCAAAGGGGTCTAACTCCAAAGAAAGGGCTAAAGGAAAGAAAAGGTGGGTAGAGTGAGAAAAAGTTGGTCAAGGCAATGAAGAACAAAATCTTGTTCCTAGCTGTGACTCCACAATGCTTGGCAACTCCTTTAGAAACTTCTTTTGTGAGCTCCTTATCTATAGGACAATTATCTGTCCTCTGAAGGTATGAGAAGGTCAATCCATTTACATTTGCTAAATGTGCTGGGGAATTTAGATTGCAGATCCACAAAATTAGAAGCTTTATAATAAGCTTTGATGAAGTCATGACAATTGTGCTGTTTTATTAGTACTAACCAGCATTTATCCAAAATAGGGTATAAATCTCTCATGATATAATTTAAAAACTCTCTCTAATCTTAAGAGTTCACAGTCTAAAACCCTGATCCAACACACATTTAGAACATGCAATCTAGAGCCCTCGCCAACATCCACTAAAAGAGAATGAAAATTTCTCATTCTTCTCCTTTCACTCACCTTTCTCTTTTCTGCACTTGAACTGCAGTAGAATCAATATATTACAAAATCAGAAACAATTCTCATAACCACAGATTTCATTTGCTCAGAAAGAAATAAAATCTTAACATAAATCATTCTAATTGTTCAACATAATAAAAGACTCAAAAGAAATATTTCATCCACACTACTTTTTAATACCATTTTATGTAAACCATATAAAATGTCAGAGAAAAATATATTTAACACTTGAACATGTACTGCTTGTATATCAGGGGTCTGGACACGAGCAACTGGATTATCGCCTACTCTGTCTGTCATTCATCAATTTATCCATACTTTACAGACATCCAAGATAATGAATACTTTCCCTAAATTTGAGGCAGTGAGATGAAGGAGGGAGGTAGAAAGACAAGGAAAACTAGACTTGAAATTTGGTAGGTCATACCACTGTATCAAATGCCCATTACTCCTTCCAGGCCCTTCCCTCCCATACCTGAAAAACCTCCTCCCTCTTTCGCAAGATGTGTATACAGGAACACCGTCTCCTCAGCTCCTGTCATCATAATGTCTCAATAGCATGGAGAGTCCCCATCATTATACATCTGAAACACACTATAAAAGTAGTTTATTTAATTAATCCGGTGATGAAACATCCTCAAAAGTAAGGTTTGTATTTCAAAAACTGTCTTCTAAAAACCAAGAGAAACTACCCAGGTTTTCACTACCTCGGTAATTCAAGATTACTTTGGTACTAAACACATTGATGGTGTATTGCACTTAGGAGTATGAGGACTGAGAATGCAAGATTAAAAAAATTGAAACACAAGCTATAAACCTGCATTACCATCAATGCCATCAAAACCTCTAAATTCACAGTCTGTTTGAAAATGTACCCTCCTTTCTAGCTGCAAATAGCTGATATGGTTGCCAAGAAACCACCACTTGAGATTCACAGAGTTCACATTTGAGACTTTGCACTTACAAACACTTATGAAAGCAAAACTGAAGGAAATCAGAAAATGTGGTATAAACTCCTCTTATGGTTTGTCAGTATCATCCTAAAACAAAGCATGCTCCCAGACCTCCCATCCTCAGATTATTGTTATCTAAGAAACATTTGTGGACTTTTGTTACAACTGTTTTGCTGAAATACTGAATTGATTACCCATGTACTCTGTCACACCCAGACTTCATGGATTTCACTGACATCTCTTCACCAATTATAACATGGTCACTAGAGCCCGCACCAACACCAAGCTCTTCTAACTCATTGTCCCACTTTGTGGATTACTGCACAAGTTCTCTGATTAAATCCAGAGTTAATCATTATTATTGTGGTGCAAAGCATGTTGGGAAACATGACATGAAAAGTACTAAAAAAATGCAGTTGAATTTGATTACTCCATATTTTCTCAAACCCATTTATATGTTAAAGACTCTCTTTTATTATATTCAATATTGTTTCATACAAACTCCAGGCTCATTCTAATTTTTCAGCGCCATTTTCAATTATTAATATCACTGTTGCAACCAGAGATTTTATAAGGTTGGGTCCTTTTTGTGCTAGGCCTTGTACAGACATAAAATAAATTACAATTACTGGCAAAGATAATTCACAAGGTGTAACACCCAGTGAAATACATGAAAGACAAGATGAAACAACCATTTGAGATAAACAAACAGAAAGGTGGAAGGAAACGAGTAATAAATTACAGATTATGCATATAACAAAAATTTTAAAACAAAATCAGTCGCTGCTTTTTAACTTCCCCAAAATACATGTATTCACCAGCTTTCAGTCAAGCAATGTTGTTTGTATTTTACATATCCATTCAGTTTTATGAGAATAAGAATAAATAAAACATGTAACCAGAAAAGTTACAGGTAGTTCTGAAAATCTAAATCTAAATATTGGAGATTTCTACGATTCACCAGCGTGTTGGTCTTGGCTGGGACAGAGTGAATCTTCCTCATAGTAGCTGGTATGGAGATATGTTTTGTGTTTGTGCTGGAAACAGTGTTGCTAATACAGGCATATTTTTGTTATTGCTGAGCAGTGCTTACACAGAGTTAAGGCCTTTTTTGCCCCTCCACCCCACCAGCGAGCGGGTTGGGGATGCACAAGAAGTTGGGAGGGGACACAGCTGGGACAGCTGACCCCAATTGACCAAAGGGATATTCCATACCATATAGCATCATGCTCAGCATGTAAAGCTGCAGGAAGAAGAAGGAAGGGGAAGACGATCAGAGTGATGATGTTTGTTTTCCCAAGTAACTGTTAGGCATGATGGAGCCCTGCTTTTCTGGAGATGGCTGAACACCTGCCTGCTGATAGGAAACAGTGAATGAATTCCTTGTTTTGCTTTGCTTGTGCACATGGCTTTTGATTCATCTGTTAAACTGTCTTTATCTCAACCCATGAGTTTTCTCACTTGTATTCTTCCAATTCTCTCCCCAATCCCACAGTGAGAGGAGTGAGTGAGCAGCTGTGTGGTGTTTAGTCGTTGGCTGGGGTTAAACCACAACAACTGGGCCACTACTATATTTACCTCGTATCTTATTGCAAACTCATACTTCTGATTCGCTATAACAGCTTTCTGTTGTTGAGATTTCATAGATACATACTACTACAGAAAAGCACATCATAGGATGCTCCTTGACACTTCCACTGCTCTGGAGCTATTCTGTAATTTATTGAGTGACCCTTGCTGCACTTACTCACTCAACCAGACATGCTTCATCACTTTCACCTTTTTTTATTTTTTCATTTCATTTCAGTTCAGTTCAGTTTTGTCCAGTAGGGGGGTCACTGTAAAGGTATGAAAATGAAGACAGCAGTTACTGAGTTAGTCAGAAGGGTAAGCGTGTGTGAAGTGTGAATGGTAAGTCTGTGAAGCTTCTGCAAATCTTTCAGGAACGAACAGCAATTCAGAAAGAGTACAAGACTTCAGAAATGGTATGATATTGTGATATACCAAAGTTTTCGTAGGTGCTTTTCAAAACGTTCTCTAAAGGATGAGATCAGATGACCTTCCTCCCTTTAAACAAAAAGCTTTTCCAAGAGGAACAGATGTCAGTAAAGACTGACTGCTGCATATACAACACCACATACGTTAGATGATACTTCCTTTCCAATACCCATTCGCAACAAAAGACCAAATACTTGGTATAGCAAACCAAATAATCTACTCATAGATTAAGAAACATATCCAAGTATAAATTTACACTTTCCCTTTAGGAAACGTTTATTTTTTTTAATAAAGAAGAAAAAAAGAATTAGGAAAAAGTCAGGATCATGGCATATCTTTGGCTTAGTTCAGTTACATTGGCTCTACTAGTTCTTGTGTCTTGAATCCAAGCATAACATCCAATGTTATTTTAATAAAAAAACCACCTATTTTTAAATGAAAAAAAAAGTCCTTCAATTTAAATTTGTTTGCCATCCATAGCAGGTTACCTTTACCACAAAATCTGACTAAGTATAACTAAGTCATTTTAAACTGATAATAGCATAGGGCCCTGCAGTAAATATATATATAAAAATATATAAGCAGAAAAGCAAGTGGAAATTGTAAATGCATTAAAAGCATCTTCTTACTTATCTGATTAGTCCTGCCAATCTTCATGTATTAAGGTTGTACGCTTACAGCATTATCCTATTTACAATCTTAAAACGTACAGGGCTTTTAGACTAACCTCTCTAAATACCAGTGACAAGCAAAATTCTGTTCTGATAAGGAAGGATTGTTGTCTTCCTGTTTAAGAAAGCAAGTGAAGGGGAAAGATTAAATCAGTTAACACCATCTGTCTCTAGAAGTCATTGTGATTCCCTTTATTTTAATTTATGTTGTTATTAAGGCCTTCATCTAAAGCATATCAGCTGAAACAGCAAAATAGAAATATAAAATGATACCATAACAGGTTTATGCTAGTGATGACTGATGACTTGGATTAATCACTTTTTAGTTACTAGACAAAGAAAGGAGGAGGAGTGGAGGGAGATTGTATTCCAGTAATTAACAGTCTAGGTTTATTAGTAAAGGGTGTTTTTATGCAGTTTTTATGCAGTGTAAAATAGCATTCTATACCACAAATCAAGAAAATACGCACACACGCAAAACAAGTGAGGAATTTATCTGTAATTTTTATATAAATATATGAACTACAATGGAATAGCAAGCAATTTTTCTATATCACAGAATGATCCCATTCTGTGATTGTTTTATATCACAGAACATACTCTCTTAAATGATCAAGGTCACTCTGTAAACATACTTTTTCTGCCTCCAGTTGTACCTATATCAGCCTTTAAAGTATTCAAAATGAACAGTAATTTTATTTTATTTAAGAGTTCCTTAAATAGTGTCAGCTACATCACCTTACCATAATACAAACATTTGACAAAGTGACTCAGCAACTGGCCACTTGCTTGCTAAAGAAAGCTGAGTCACTGCTTCTAATCTAACAGAAATGTCCTACATTAGATTCAGAATACACATCAATATGTGTTTACCAACCTAAAAAGAAAATAATTTATTGCTGTGAGTCACAGAGGGAAGGAAAAAAATGCAGAAATTAAGATGAATGTTAGGAGCCTAGAACAACTGGAAACGATAAACAAAACTCTGACACACAGAGAAAGCAGGAATTGAGTGCCAGGAAAAGACAAATACTGTTATAGATTCAGATACCTTTCTCTGATAACAACCACAAAGATTAGTGTTTGTTGCCAGCTAAATCACAAAGAAAAATCTTCCACTGTCCTCTGGTATTAGATTGTATTGAACTATGCAATTAGGCCACCACGAAATTAAGCACTGCAAAAGTTCAAATTCACTTCATATAAATATGCTAAATTAAAGGGTTTGCTCACTGAAAATCAATAGCAATATATTCATGTACCACTTTAACATCTAAGATGACACGTTTCTTTTTCACTAAAAAACTGCAGGTTTGCCATGATTAAAGACTCAAACCAATAAAGATAAACCTTTCAGAGCCAGGAAGGAAGGAGCTGCTCTGCTCTGGTTCTGGCAGACAAACTCATCACCGACAAAATGAACTGAGGAAGGGGGGTGTTTCCAGCATATCAATGGAAAAGTATAATCAAGAAGCAGATTATAAGCATGCTTGCTCTGAATGATTCATGAAGCATAATATCTGCTCTTGTCTGGATAATTAGAAGGCTTTCAATTCCAGTTCAGATACCTGTTTTGGGGCATTTTTCATTCTCAAATCTATTAAGCTAATAGACTTTTTTCTTGCTTTCAAACATAGACATCAAGGCAAGAGGTGTAGAAATGCAAAATATGCTTTCATCAGCCTGTAAGAGTCCAAGATGTAAAGTTCCCTGATATCATTCAAGAGGGAAGAAAAACACAAAACACTGCAGGGTGAATTGCTGAGGAAGCATCTTACACTACACCTCTGTATTACCCTTGATCCGGAAGGAAACATGGAAAACAGTGGGCAATTTCAAAGAGTATCTCTAAAGCAAAACATATCACATCTCCTCACAAGTTTCTTTGACTCTGACCTTAGTAACTAAGGAAAAATAATGAAGCAAACAAACCATGATCTAAGTTTTACTGCTTACTCTGTTTAATTATACTACTACTTGGAAATTAGCAACAAATCTCAGCACATAAATCTAATCTGAGTACCTATGCTAGCAGAATTTACAAACACTAAGTTTATAAAACAGAGCTGTTATTTTTGTGCTGTGATGGTCTAGTTTATTAGATGGATTTGCATCTTGCACTATGGATTAATGAATGTCTTACATAGGATAATGTATAAAAATTCTAATGGAAGATGATGAGCTTTCAGATGTAACATTCTCATTCTCAGTGGAGCTTAGAAAAACACAAAGCTGATAACAAAGAGTGTCATAGTTCTGTTGATGAAGCATGAAAAAGCTTCCTGAATGAAATAACTCAATCTCTTGGGAGAGCGAGAACATACTTCCTCATACAACATCAGAAAGTCTGTCTTATTTTTAACTCTTCTCCAAATTTTTTATTCTATTAAGTCTTTGTTGTTAGAAATTGTATAAGTATTTTTTCATAGGGTATACTAATGGTTCCTTTCCAATTTCAGACCAATATTTTTCAATTCTAAAGGTCTGACCTTAAGAATTTCCCTTGCTCATTGGTGATACAGTAAATATTTGTATTACTAAGTCACTCTGAAACATAATTTAAATTCTTCATAAAGTTTTCATGTTTTGTAAAATGTGTACTGCTTTTCTTGCACAGACTTATCAGCAATTGTCAGACCATAACCCTTTTACCTGCTCTGGATTAAAAAATGACAGAAATATGAAATATCCTATATGCTCATCAATCACTGCAGCCATTCAGCCATAGTTCATTTTTTTCCATCACTTCTATAGGGTTTTTGGACTCCAGAAAGATTATCCATAACAACATTTAAGGGGAAAAAAATCTGTCCATTTTCTAAACCCTTAAAATGGTTGTTTACTTTGTTGTAAAACAAAGTGGCCTGTAAATCCTGTTTCCTGGAGCCTTTAGCTAACTGAAGTAGGGAGAAGGGGGTTCCAGAATCATTTCAATTTTAAATTACTCTGAGTCAGAGAGGTAATAAATGTCACATAACCTTAACTCCTGGCTGCAAAGTATTCATCGATTAAAACTCTGTTCTGTCTCTGTGCATGCATACAGCCTTCTGGCAACCCACATTCAGGTGATTACATTAAGATGGCATTATACCCACTCAAAACTTTTGTGGCCCCTTTTATAACAGCAGAATAATCAAAGAATTTTAGGCAACAAAGTATAATGATAAAGATTCATTGAAACATAGATAACTCACCAATGCATTTATTTGACCACATTATTCTTGACCTGTGCAAAATCACATCAGTGACAGGCATAAAGCAGGCTGCAACCTTACTCCAGAAGTCAGTAATTTAGATTACTTTTAAAGCAATAATAAAAAATTATTTTTCTGTTTCAAAACAATAAACAAGAGAAATATGAAACTTTCATCTCCTTCCCTACTCTCTCCCAGAATTGCATTTCTAGACATTGACAGGACGTAGACATTGTACAATATTCATTTTCTCTTTAACAGCAATAAAGCAGTTTGGGCTGTTACAGAGCTGCAAAGCCTCAATCATCTAAGGTACTTAGATGTGCATCTGTATGACTGACTTCTCCTGAACTCCTGGCATTTAACAAACATGAAATTATTCTTGTGGCACTGTCCAGAGGCAAGGAAAAATTGCCTCCATTTTACAGAAGCAAAACTGCAGGGCACAGTGAATAACTACCCTGATCAACATTAAACATCCATCTGTGGCAGAACTGGGAGATTCTGGTTGAACTATCAAGTCCCTGGATTTAAGAAGCCTTAGCCTACAAGAGCATGCATTCTCACTCCACAGAATGGGGTACATTTATATAATAGGGTAGGTTTATGCAACACACTTTAGTCTAATGTGTTAGACCCTAAAACTGTCTTTACATGAGCTAGACTAGAAACAGGAAACCAAATTTTCATAAAGCTCAGTAGTCTTGGATATAGCCTGCAGAGATGAGAGGCAGAGAAATCTGGACTGCACTGAATTCATTCTGCCATAGAAATTGTTATCAGTGTCTAAACCAGTTTGTTTAGACCAAACCAACCAGATTCCATTGCAATTTCAAATGCAGATGCATTTAGGAGTTAGCATCCAGCCTGGGACATGGGAAACTGAGTTGCCACTTCCTGCTTTGCTTCACAGATCTTCCTGTGCCTTAGGAAAGCCACAGTCCATCTTGTGTTTCAGTTTTCCCAGCTTTAAAATAAGGGTAGTGCTTTTCTGCCAAGGATAATACTTTTCTACCTCAGAAGTTTGTTTTGAGGCAAACTCTAAGGAAAGATCATAAAAACTCAGGAAGCATTATTGTCTTCCCAGAGAAATACTAGAAAGCACACTTATAGACTTTCCTTTTCCAGAAATCTCTCCAACACATTATACTCATTGAACAATAGCTTACCACTGCATATTAAATTTTTAAATTTACAGTTATTAATCTCTCATATCCTAAATGCAAATATATTCAATTAAGCTTAAGTTGGATTTCTCTTTGCAAATAATCTCTCATTTATTTTTCATTAAAACAAACTTAAAATCCTTTCTTCCCTCTAGTTACTTGTTTGTAGGTTACACTGTCATATGCCAATACTTCTTAGTTACAAAGACCAGCAAGCTGCAGAAATTGGCAACAATGTTCTATGCAAAACAAACCCTAAAAAGTGAAACAAAATAAAGTATACCATGTATTATAGAAAAAGACCTGTAGGGTAGAACGACTGTTTTATAATAACTATAATAATTATAATTCATAGTTGCACCAAAGTGATATCCTTGATAAATACATAGAGATCCTTCAGCCTGTGACCTTCCTGAAGTAAGGTCTCATCATTTACTCATCCTCTCTGATGTGACAGAGAACTAATTATGCTCTTTTTGGTTCCTAGGAACTATAGGGAAATGTGCCACCTTTCTTTTCCAAAGACTTCCTTTGAATTACTCTCTGAAGACTCATTTCTCTCCCCTGGTACTAACAGGTATGTCTACACTATTTGTTTCTGCTCAAAAAAATTATAACCTCCACTCATCTGTCTTTTCCATTATGTCACAGCATTCATTACTCAGTACATCACCAGCTTCTAAGACAACAGGATGCTGATTCAGACAACTCCTAGAAAACAGACTGTGTCTTCTTTCCCTTGCAATAAAGCCATCAAAGAAGACAGAGATAGATATTGGAAAACAAATCCTGAAGGATGCCTCTGATAGTCACAGCCAGTGAACACAATAAATAAATAAATAGTAAAAAATAATTCAGATACTCAGAATGGCAAACATCAAAGAATGTCCTTCTCAAATCTGTTTTCCTTGAACTTCATCAGGTTCCAATGGGATAAAAGCTTTAATATTATATTTATAAAGCCCTTATGGTACATCCTTAAATATTCTCTTCATTTAAGCATTTACTGACAAGCAAAGCACTAACAGAAAGAAGTTGACTCTGGTAGTTATAACTTAATTCAAGATTAATGATTGTATTAAAACTGTGAGGAGTGACAGTCCTTTCATTTATTACTTTGAGGTGAATATTTCACTTTCTGCGGTAAATCCTTACCTTTAGGATTATATATCTGCACAATAAATAAAGGATTATCTTCATCTACAGGAAACAAGGAGATCCCCTTTGTGCTGCATACTCCATAAATTATTTTTTATTGTTAATACAGTCTTTTTCCCCACTGAGTCAGAGAGAAAATTGCAGTATTTTTTGTCCTTTTTGAACTATTTTTCCTACTTTATAAATACGGTAAACCTAAAAAAAAAAAAAAGAAAAAAAAAAGTTGCCATCTAACCTAGCAGAAAAACCTTTGCATCCAGAAGAGCTCTGTAACAGCTCTGCATGATTGCACTAGGCAAGCTTCAAACTGCTAGCTGTAATTATTTTTGAAGTTGATTAGCACAGCAGCCAAATCACCTGATGAGATTTGCATGGATGACTCAGTTCACATACATGGACTATTAGTGTTCACTTTATATGGAACCTACACAAACTCTTTGAGGGGGGATTCCTAATCCTCACAGAAGACAAATAACATGATAGGACCATTTGAACAATGACCAAACACTGAAATGTTAATTTAAACAATGAACACATGCAATTTGAACTTCTCTTTCTTTGTAGACCTATACTACTTATTAATAGTGGAGGAGGGGATGGGGGGTGGCGGGGACGGGAAAGGGGACAGGATGACAAAGAAAACAACTAACCAAAAGGCACTCCTGCTGTAAAAACCTTTGAGAAAGGCACCTACAATGAGTGTGGTTAAAAACCCTTCTCCCTCTGATCTGTGCTGAGAAACATGCACCTCATCCTCTAAAACTCACTAGAGTAGAATCTGCAGCCTTGGAAATATTCAAAACAACTTGACAAGTTGTCAACTTGAGCAACTTTGTCTCCACTGGCCCTGCTTTGAGGAAAGGGATAGACAAGAGTATCTCTAGAAATTCCCTCAAGACTAAATTATCCTATGATTCCTCTTACTGCTTTTAAAATGAACTCTTTGCTAGGGTGTCTCCTCTAAACCAAAACATTTTGCTTTAAGTTCCTTCTTTAAAATGTAACCACTGGCCTTATTACTCGAGCTTTCTGTTCTTACATCTCTATTTCCATTTCTTTTAAAATAACAAAATAACCAGGGCTGAAATGTTTCAAATTATCACTAGTCACTAACACAAGGAGAAAACAATTTCTTAGGGCTAATTTAATGCACTTCTGAATCCTGTAATTTATTTTGATTCTGTGTTCTCTCTTCCTTTCTAGGCACTCTGCCAAAGAAGTTAAAGAGGGTTTTTCTGGCTAGATTTCCAATATTCTTCTGTTTGGGTTTTTTTGAAGTCTACAGGCATAGGTAGATTCATGGCACAAAGCCAAGCTGCAGTCGTTAGTAAGGATAAAGCCATGTGAAGCTGGTATTAAAGCAGAGAAAGTAAACACCTCTTACTGTGGCAATATATACCTTGAGAAGGAGGAGGGCGGATTCAGGGAGGAATATTTCTTAAGAAAGAAATGTTTGTTTTTTCAAGTGATCTTATATACAGAGCTCTTCAAGAGTTTGAAAGAGTTTTACCTTCATGGATGCATGGATGCAGCTTGATTCAGACAAAATGCAGAAGGATATAAATTTTAGGCAATTTTGAAAGAATGGGATCTCAACCCATGAACAGGGGCATTACTTAATAAAGTAACTTACATCGTTATCATCATCATACGTACAGCAATAAGCACTGGATTAAAATATGGATTTTATACTCCTTTCTAGTCACATATGTGATGAATTAACCACTCTGACATTCCACTGACTTCTTTTTAATAAATCCTTTTTTTGTGAAGAACACAAAGCAGTGCAAAATGTAATTGAACATATAGAACAGGAGAGCTTCAACCTCTTCTCTTCCTCCTAACCCCTCCCTCCTTGTCTCCAAAAAAGTAATCAGGTGCATTAAAGACTAGAAACACTACTTCATGTTTTCTTGAACCAGCTGGCACCTTCAACAATGAAGTATGGGGCTCTGTCCTAACTCCCATCCAAAACAAGAAGGAGTAGCTCCAGGTTGGTCCCTGTGGCACTACTGAGGGCACGTGGGCTCTGAAGCCAAGGCTGCATGTCCCTATAGAGTCACTTACAGAGGATCCTAGACTGGGGCATCAACAGCTGCCTGCCCACCCTTTTAAGTGAAAAGCAGGCACAGACAGACACACAAACCCAGCAAAAGCACCATTCAATTTTTTTTTTTTTTTTTCCCTTTTTAATCTTGTCCTGGTGCACACAGATCTTCTACAACTGAGCAATGATCCATAGAGGAGCAGCAAGACCAAACACCATAGCCACCTCCTGACAGCTATCACAGATGTGCCAGCAGAGAAGGAACGTAAACCTCCACGCAAAAGACACATGCTTCAATTCTGAGTGTCAAGATGGCTTCTAATACTAATTGTCTATAATTGCAGTTTTTGCTCTGTCTGCTGGCTACAGAAACCATTTAGAGACAGTCACTGTTACTTCTTTTGATAGCTTTCTAAATGAACAAGTTACGTGAGAAAGAGGTTTTTTGCTCTGTCTGATCCTGAAAAGATTTTTTTTTTTTTTGAGGGGGAGTAGGAGAAGGTAAAAGAACAGTTAAGTGACATCTCCCTTCCAAGGGCATCAGTAGCACAGCGCTCCTAAAGACTTAACCATTTAAAAAACATTTAAAACAATAGTTCACCACAAGTTGCTGCTAAAAAAGAATGATCACTTTAAAAAGTGAACCGTCAGTACCATTCTGTGTTTGTCAAATCTGTTCTTTCAGTCCTTGATATTGATTAGTATTCCACTTGAATGAGAAGATAATGAAGTAGGTAATTTTTTTCTGCAGTGCACCTGACACAATCAGAAAAGATGACACAGAGTATTTTCCTACTTTCCAATTTGTCTGCTCCCCCTATTTTCTTTTCTTTGGAGGCCACAGGGGACAACAGTTAGGAATTAAATTAAGACATTCCAGATAATAACTGAGAACAGTAATAAGATGAATTTAAATTGTACACAAGACACAAGAGGGAAGAACGGTATAAAGCAAATATCAGATGTTGCATCCTTTGCTAACTATGAAAATACAGAGTTAAAGGTAGTTAAATTATTTTTTTTAAGGTTTGCTATTCAATATAAATGCTAATATAGAAAGGCAGATGTTTCACCAAAATAACATCACTCTCACTTTAGAGCTATTTTTCTTCTGACTATATACACACACAAAACCTCACCCTGCATGTTCATGTATTGAAGATGCCAGAATAAGTATATAAGAAATTGTGATTGTTAATTTATTCACAGAACAAAAAGCAGAGAACAACCATATGGATTTCTTCAGCTGGAAAGCACCTGGGGCTGAATGATAAGGAGAACCCTTGGTGAGACACAGGACCACACAGTCTCAAAGAGGTTCAGACTACAAATTCTTATTTTGTGTTCCTATTTATGTAGTTCCTGTCCAGGCAAGTGCTATTACATGGCCATGAACTCCTGGCTTCCTGAAACACTTGTGTATTCAGCTAGCTGCAGAGTAAAACAACCTGCTTTGGCACCTGTACCAAGAACCCATCATATTTCAAGCCACATTCTCTCACGCAACAGGGCAGTATGAGTGAGGGCAGCACAGCAGGACCCTTGCATGGACACAGGTACACTCAGAGAAACAAACAAAAGAAGAAGATACTGGTGTGTAGTGTATGAACCAGAAATTTGGCATATAGACACTGCAAAGGATTAAAACACACCATAGTGAGCAAAACACCCAGGGGAACATTTCCTTTAGTTGTATCTCTAAGTCTTACTAATTTCAGCTGAACTCTGAGCATTGCTGACCTAAGGCCTATAGCAGAAGAGAAAATTATTTGCAAATGACTGTAGCTGCTTGATGCCAAACAGAAACAAGACAGAAGTCATTGGGAAATGGAGAAGAATTCCTGCTTCCCAGTACATATTTAGGGACACACACACACACACAGAAATGCAGAAACTTATTTGCTTTTTTTCTTCTTTTTCTTCTTCAGTTTACATGTGTTTTGATGAACCTGTGGAGCCAGTACAGTCCTATGTTGGCTCCAAAGCCCAGCATTCTTGATATATCTGAATAACTATCTACTAAATATTAATTAGCCAGGCACAGTCTTTGAGACAACCAGAGCACCTCTCCCATAGCAGGCCTTGTTTAGTTAAATTAGCATGGCTACTTGGGAGGTCCACTTTAATTTTTAAATTTGCTACCATTTCTGCACTTCTAGAGATTACCCAATGTTCACACATACTCATGTGGCTTTTTTTTTTTTAAAATAGCTTGAGTTTGAAATAGAGAAGACAACTTTTCCTCTGAATTCCCTTGAGCATTTTAAAAAAGTCTCCTGGCACTATTAGAAGGTAAGTAATTTCAGTGCATTTTTAGGCTGCTAGATGTACAGAAGTTACCTTTACTTGGTAGTTATTCTGCTTCTAAACACTGTTTGATTTGAAATGTGAAATACTAGATGTTCAAATCTGCATGTGATACTATTGTGTCTACCAATATTTGAAGTGTACTCTTAAGACGGAAGTAACCCATGAAAACACAAATCTGCCCTGAAAGCAGCTGCTTTATGGTACTAGGCCAGGGGTCCTCAAACTATGGCCCACGGGCTCGATACGGCCCCCAGCGTCCCCAGTCTGGCCCACCAGTATTTACAGAACTCCCCGCCCTGCCCCCACTGAGGGCTGGGGGGGAAACCAAGCAGCTGCAGATGACTTCCTGCCACTTAATCCGCGCTCCGGACTACGCAGCCCCCAAGCACCCACTGGGACTGGGCTGGAACCAGCGCCTCGTCCTCGACCTGCGCCCCTGCAGCGGGCGAGAGGCGCGGGCATCTCCTCTGCTGGGCAAGCTCAGTCGGCAGCCTCTGGACTGCGAGGTCCAGCCAGCTCGGGCGAATCGCCAGAGCCCCGGCGCGGCAACGTTCCTTCAGTCCCTTCTGGCCACCCTTTCCGGTCTGCGCGGCCGGGCTGAGGAGGGGGGCGGCGGAATCAGCGAGGTGGGCGACTCCCCCGTCTCTCCCTCCCTCCCTCCAGCTCCCAGGCAGGACAAGCAAGCCAGCACCAGTGGGAAGCGCGTGCACCATCATGTAAAAAAAAGAAAAATTGACTCCCAGTGCAGGGTATTCCAAGAAAAGTGGGCTTCTGATTATTTCTTCACGGAGTACAAAGAAAGAGCTGTTGTCTGATATGCCAGAACTCAGTGTCTGTGTTCAAGGAGTACAATGTGCGTCAACACTACGAAACTCAACTTAAAGATAAATATGATTCTTTGGTTGGACAAGTGAGAAAAGGTAAAATATTAAGACTGAAACATGGATTGACAACTCAGCAGGATACTTTTATGAAACAAAAGCAGCTCAATATATCATCACTCGAGCAAGCTATCAAGTTGCCAAGCTCATAGCACACACTGGCAGAGCATTCATAGAGGAAGAATTTGTTAAAGAACTCCTTCTTTCAGGACCTACAATTACACGAAGGACTGAAGAAATGGGGGGAAATTTGAATCTGCAGTTGCAAAACTCCTCAAAAAAACTTTGTTATTTCTCATTGGCACTCGACGAAAGCAATGATGTTCGTGATTCTGCACAAGTTCTAATTTTCATTCGTGGGACAAATGATTCTTTTGAAGTCACAGAAAGGAGTGGTTGCACGCATGAACAAAGAGATGGACAAACGCAACCATTCACATCCAATAGCCATACACTGCATCCTCCACCAACAAGTACTGTGTTGTAAATCCCTGAAGCTGGACTCTGTCATGAAAATTGTGGTTTCTTGTGTTAACTCCATTAGAGCTCATGCACAAAACCACAGACAGTTTCAGGAATTTCTGTCTGAGCTAAGTGTTGCCTATGAAGATGTTCTGTACCACACAGAAGTCCGTTGGCTGAGTCGAGGGGGAGTTTTGAAACGATTTTGTGACTTACTTCCACAGGTTTATGATTTTATGCTTTCTAAAAACAAAGAAGTACCAGAGCTCAAAGATGCAGAATGGAAATGGCACCTTGTGTTTCTGACAGATGTAACAGAGCTACTCAACAATTTCCATGTCCAACTTCAAGGAAAGGGGAAGCTCATCTGTGATATGTATTCACATGTGAAAGCATTTCAAGTCAAATTAGACCTGCTCATTAACCAAGTAAAGGAGGAAAACTTCTGCCATCTCCCCACAACTCAAAACCTGTCTGCAGAAAAACCAGCAGTTGCATTCCCAAACAAAACATGTATGGATGTACTAGAGATGTTGCAAAAGGAGTTTCAAATTAGATTTAAAGAGCTTCGTCTCCATGAACAGGACACACAGCTTTTCCAGAACCCATTTTCTGTTGGCATTGAAACTGTTGATCCGATTTACCAAATGGAATTGGCTGAACTACAGATTTGTAACTCGCTGGGAGATGCATTCAAATCAAGCAGCCTTACTAATTTCTATGCATCTCTCCCCTCAGAGACATATCATAATCTCAGGAACCATGCACTCAAAATTGCAACCGTCTTTGGCAGCACCTCTGTCTGTGAGCAGACTTTTTCCCGAATGAAACATCTGAAATCTCCAATCAGATCCAGACTAACTGATGAACACTTGCATCGCTTGCTACGACTAGCAGTGACAAATATGGAACCTAACATGGACCATCTCATTAGCCAAAAGCAGGCCCATAGTTCACACTGAAATATTATTTGTTTTTGTTGATTACAATTGTTCTTCACTTTAAATATTGCATTCTTTTTCCTGTTTTTTTGTGCACTACTACAAATAAAATATGTGCAGTGTGCATAGGAATTCGTTCAATTTTTTCCAAACTATAGTGCGGCCCCCGACAGTGTCTGAGGGACAGTGAACCGGCCCCCTGTTTAAAAAGTTTGAGGACCCCTGTACTAGGCAATACTGAGAAGAACATTTGCATGTCAAGGTTTAGGATAAAAATAGCTCTCTGTGTTCATATGGTATTAGTATGGTGCCCAGTCCTGATTCTTTTCTTCACAGTAGTCCCACTAGATCAGTAACTCTGCAAGAAGCTGGACATGCCTGCAGGGCTTGAGAAAGACTGTGGGCATTTTCCCTTCCAGAGCCCTTTACAAGCCTCGTTCATGTTTCGCATCATATATAATGAATATGAGGTAGAAGTAAAGACCATCCAATCTGACCAGAGTTTTTGTAATTTGCAGGAACAGTACATAATGCCTTTCCCCAACCTCTTCTCACCACTTACAGCTTTTCTCCTGAGCTGGTTTGACCTTTTTCTTTGGGGAAGTTGAAGATCAGAGGATTTCCTTAGGTTTGGGAAAATGCTAAATTTGCTATTGTTGAGAACCAACATAATCCCTTTTACCAGAATATTGATCTTAATTAACAATATATAGCTAACAAGACAATGGATTTTGAACTCAGACTCTTTTTTTCCCCTGTATAAAACTCTGATTTCAAGTACTATTTTTACTTTTTACAAGACAGTTTTCAAAATCACCTGTCAAATCCCAAGGACTGTGTAAACTGTAAACAGTTTTCTATTTACCTGACATTTCAAATAAATCTCAGCTTACAGGAGATGCTTAGCTACAAGTAACCAATTCCAGCAAAACTTCTTTTCTTTTCTTATCTTCAAACAGTGCCCAATTGTCTTCTCCAAACTAAAGAAATTTATCAGCCTTTTTTCACTTTTGCCATCAGTTCCTTCACTATCTTTACCCACAGCACCAACTGCATAGTCTGCAAGTATGTGACATATGCATTACCAAGTCTTGACCAGCCATTGTTTGCTCCAAAGAATTACAGTTAAATGACATCCCTTTCAGATGATTTTCCTTGTTAATTATTTTCCAAAATTGAACTTGCATTTCTATTTCTTACAAAAAACATTAATATTGTGAAGTATTACATTAATTACACATCAGACTGTGTTGAATTAGTTATGTTACCTGGCACCACATTTGTGTTGTGTTATAATGTTTCAAAAGCAATCATGCTGTGATAAACGGTACTCTAAAAGAAAATGACACTTCTTAGAAATGTGAAATAATTTTTAATAAAATATATTTTCTTAGAAATCAGAGTGTATGTTCTAGATTAACATTCAGGCACATTAGAAAGCTTACAGGTAAAGCATGGAAAATAAAAGGGAGTGGATTTGAAATACTACTCTTTCATTCATTCTGTAAGCTAAAAGAATATTTCACAGAGTTCATACTTCACATTTTAAATGCCTGCTGAAACATTGCACTATGGATATAGTTCTTTCTTCTCCAAAATATAGCCCTTAAAAGAGACTGTTAAGATATAAATTAAAAAACAAGGGCTTTAAACTCTTATGAATTGACAATCAGGTCTTGGACTTAACAAAAAGGAGCACATATAGGCCAGGCAAAAATCTTTACTATATTCCCCTTACCATAACACTGCCTTTGGTGTGTCATTGAAAGGTCTAAATGTGAGATGTGAGATGGTCATGAAGAAATATCCACGGGCCATTAGCCTTTCACACATTAATAAGATAAGAAACCTATGCCCTATATTCCAAGTACTTTTGGAATTTTTTCATTTGCGGGGAAAACCTTCATCAACTACAAGACAGAGAAAGGCATGCAGGGATCAGCCAGTAGCCTGGTGACCACAGCATTCAAATCCTATCTAGATATTAGCTTTATTCTGACAAATTTAGAGCACCAGGGCCTCCTATCCCAGCAAGAGCCCTGCCCAAAGGATGCCAAGCCTTTGTGTAACTGTTCAATGCCAAACAGTTAAATATTCAACCAGAAATAGCCTGATTTCAAATCCCACAGTCAGTAAACCAGAAAGCAAACTAGCCCTACGTTCCCTGGATGGTTAGACACAACTAGCAGGCTATCCATTTGTCCAAAATCAGAACCAGTCTCCTTCTCGAGAAATTCTGTTATGGGCCTGAGTATCTCTTCCTGATGGTACCATTTCAACTAAATGGTATTTTCTGATCAAAAGCAACTCTTTTCCTCATGTTTTTAAGGGTCTATAGAAACACTTCAGCTGCTTGAGCATAAGACACATAGGACTAGAACAACTCCTGTTTCCCTGCTTCCCAGCAAAGTGTGAACTGCTGTACAAAATCTCCTCCGCTTCTTCAGAAAAATAAGAGCAACAAGAATTCTTACAAAGGAATAAAGGCCTTTGCAAACAGAAGTGTACATTAGTATTTAACAGTATTTGACAGTTAAGAAAACAGATGGTCAAACACGTCTCTTTGTAACCTAACATCAGTGCTAATGGGCATGAATGATTTCTTTTCACAGTAGTAAATACTCAAAACTCAAGCTTATCCAGAGACTGTTTTCTTTCGTAATGTGTCTCGGGTCACTACCACTCTTAAATAAAGGCACATAAACTGCCATAAGGGACACTGATGCATTGTTATCATTATTACTAAAAATCTACTAATCTACTAAACCTCATCTATTATGAAGTAGAACACTACCAGTGTTTCAGTGACTTAACCCAGCAGCTAGTCCAACACATCAGATTCCAGAATCACAGTTACTTCTTATCTCCCACGTGACAAATTCTCTAACCCTTCAGGTTGGGCAAAATCATTTGGAAATGGGAGCTTATGTGGTACTGTCTGCACCAAATTTCACAACTTCTCTATTTCTCTTGAGGCATCTTGGAGCTTGAAAGGAAAGCTTGAAATAGTAGTGTTCTTCCTTGGTAGTCACCCTCATCTGAACAAATACAAAGTAGTGAACTACATTTAAATTAGTAAGACATTTATCAACCATAGTATAGAGTTTTCAAATCAGATATTCTGTTGTATCAAGGGTGAACCAAACCTTCCTATTAAAGTGAAGATATCACTTCCCCAGGACACAGCCAGCTGAGTGTCAAACTTGCCCCTTCACCAAGAGGAACCCAGAGCCCTGTGATCAGCACCCAGACTCCTCAGCCTGTGCAAGAGGAGCTTGAGCAACCATAAACACAAAAGCTATAGGGCTTGTAGAGCATATAGGTATCAACAAAATCTGCAGAGTATCTCAGTTAGGTCACATGGAAAAGAAGGTCAGGCATTATACTTTCTAACTCAACGGATCAGTGATCACAACAGCCCTTGGGAAGTAGGAAACCTGAGTTAAGCAGTCTGATCAAACCAAGCAGAGGAACTAGCATTTACCACAAGTTCCCATCCTCTGAGACAATGTCCTGTGCATGAACAGTGGCAGAAATTTAAACTGGAAGGAACTTTGCATACAAAAACTTCAGCCCCTCCGTGGAGTTAGAAACTACTTCAGTTGAAGTCATAAAAACCTTTATTATCTCTATATATTTAATTAATTTCCCTCATTTGGTAGTCAAAATACCAAACATAGTGGCAGAGGAATTTTCTTCAAAGTTAAATCAAAGCTTTAGACAAAGCTTTTATGTTCTGTGAAGACCTCTACCAGCCTTTAGACCACTGTATTTGAATAATCTCCATCATCCTGTGCCTTGTGCACCAGGCACAGTCATCACTAATTTGCTAATTGATATTAACTTAATATTGCTAAAAGAAAGAGAAAACTTACTAGGAGACTTGATAATATTTAATTTACAGAGAATGAACTTGATTAATTTTGAAGAATATTTTATACACAGGTTTTTTTATGGTAGGTATTTGTTGTGTTTTTCTTCTTTTGGTGGGAAGGGAGGAAGGGGGAAGAGCAGAGGAGCTGCAACAATAAAAAGCATCTTAATGACCATAACTATATCAAGCAATCCCTATAAAATAATAATATTTGAGGGGTTCCAACTGGAAAATAATTGTGATATTTGTTCACTGAGTATGCAATCACTGAGCTTAAGAATTAAGCATGGCAAAGAAGAGTTACATTATACTATTTCCTTAAAAATCAAATTAAAAGTAACAAATATTGCCCAGAAAGGGAAAATTGTTTCTCTTTTCATAGAAACAAGCATATGTAAATCCACTACTCATTTCATATGGGTTAGCTCTACAAGACATTCCTGTCTGAAATACCAAATGTTCAAGTATCTAATTACAAATGTTTCTATAAATAAAGTACTTTGTGACACTATTTTATTCATTATGCTAAATAACTACAATAATCATTATACTTTAAATATGCTGAAATGTTGCAAGTGTCCAGATTTCGTACCCTTGCATTTTTATTCTGCATGTGGAATATAATGCTAAGAAACATTTAACTTCATAAATCACATTCCGTTATAATTTTTTCCTCCCATTGACACAATCATTTCCAATTACAGATTCATTTCAAGTTGTACTTATTTCACACCGAGCTTCCAACAATAATATCACTGATAGTGCCTATCAATTATTTCTTTTTAGAGCTGTTAATTTTTATGTTGTAAACACCATCAATAATCAGACAGAAAAAAAAAAACCCTGATAACCATTATCACTCCATTCTGTTTTCTTTTCTCCATGACAATTGCTACACAGACAATAAATTCAGAATAAAGTACAAGCAACATCTGAAGTGAAGCAGACCTGCTGTCTCTGCAATACATTTTAAAACTCTGTAGTTGCTTCATTTTAAAACTCTGTAGTTGCTTCATCCTTAATTTCATCAGGATTTCTCATTTCTGTGCTGACTGACACTTTGAATTCTAGCTCAGGTTATTAACAAAACTGTAACAGAAACAACAAAAGCAAATGTATTGTCAATTATAAAAACAGTAATCAGTAAATCAATTACTGACTGACACCCATATTTCATACAGCTTACATGGCATGGCCTCAAAGGGCAGCTGATGGAGGAAGAAAATGCTCTGTGGCTGTGAACCCCTGTATACACTGTTTTGCTGTATATGCAGACACTTTATGCCTTGAAATAGAATTTCAGTTTCTGAGTGAAACTGCAGTGGAATGGAGAATGGTGAAAATACCGAAGTGTTGCTTTCTCACTGAAAAACAGGCACGGGAGAGGACCAGGTGCTCTAACAGCAAGTGGAATACCAATTGCAAGGCAAGTGCAACCCAAGCATTGCCTGAACACCAAGAGTGACATGTCACTGTGTCAAGGTCAAGGAAGGTCTGCACATTACTCTTTTGCAGAATATCTTGGAACAGTTGCCTGTATGAAAACAAAGAAAGAAAGGAAATACAGCAAGAGGAAGTCAGAATACAGGAACACAGCTGTAGGAGACTAGCTGCTCCACAACAGCAGCAAAACATGACTAAAACATACTGTGACACCATTTTAAGATTAGTATTATTGGGGAAAAATTAAGGAAAAGTTGTTTGAAGTGTTTTCTGAACAGCTAGGACAAAGCATATGAAGCACGATGGTTTCAAAAATACGATACTGAAGTTTGAAGCCTATTCTTGAATCACTCTGCTACACACTCAGGGTTTCTCTTGGGCATTGTTTCATCTTATTGTTTCATCTCAATGAAGTCACAGAATAACACCTTCCTTTTAATCTTCTTGACTTACATTAAGAGCTGCTTCTTACTAGAGTCTTATGGGACTCTGGAGCATGAGGAGGGCCAGCCCATTTGAGATGCTGGTAAAACTAAATACTGATTGAAAATGTGGATTCAGAACAGTAAAAAAAACAGCCAGACAGTCCCCTCAATACTGTTTCTTCTAGATGAGAATTACTATGGCACCTGGTTCATGTCTGTATGTTAGGCTGTCAAGATGATACTACTTTCATATAAATATATACAAATCACAGTAATCTTTAAAATATCCTAGAAGGCCTTATAATTAGCAATTCTATATTCCACATCCTTCTTAGCTACAGAAGCCTGTTTCCCAGTTATCATTAAAACAAAAGGCACCGATATTACAAAATTTTCATGTTATCTATTTTACTTCTAAGAGTTATCACAAATTATTTCCTTAGTGCTACATTATCTCACCTTATTTGTTTGTGCACGCATTTAAAGGAATCCATCACACTTTTCATTTTACTTAACTTGTTTTGTTTACCTTTAAAAGAAGTTAGAGAATCTCGCCTAAACAATAATAATCTTCACTATCAAAAACATGGAAAAATAAGAGCAATCACCTCCACGTACTTACTTTGTCTCTAGATGGCTTGTCTGCCATCTAGTCTTTGATGAGTCTACTACCATGGTCGATTTTAGGCAGCCCTTTAATGTGGTGTTTGCATGCCAGGGACTATTTAGAACACATAAAAGCAGCGATGTTTACAGCTTGTTACTTTTTGTTTTGATATGCAGCACTCAGTCTCCACTGACTAAGGTGATAAAACTATAAAACATTGTGACAAAATGACTGAATTTTACAGGCTTTCCCAAAGTGCTTTTTCATATTGTTTAGAGCTTTCCAGGGAAAACGTGTTGGCAGTATTAGCTGGGCAAGGTACTAACATGCACAGCTTTAAAAGGGAGCTAATATAGTGCTCTCTGTGCTAAAAAAGGCATTATGCTACCAGCCTGTAAGCAATCTGCTTCTCTTTATGTATCTTGTAGGACTTGAACGGAAAGTAGCTGCAAGCATCTTTAAACAGGAGGAAGGAGAAGCATGTGTGATAAGCAGCTACTATTCAAAGCTTTCTTCCCTCTGGCATTTGAATTCTTTCACAATGGTACAATAGACAACCACTTTGTCAGGGTCCTATTCAGGGCATGTTTGCTTTGTACTACTTCTTCAGGCTCTGTGCAGCACCTTGTGGTGTTCAATTACTTTCTGCAGTAGTAATTTAATTTCTTGCAGCAGAATCCTTCCTCATTCTTTCTTGAGTATGGAAAAGACCTTCACATGTCTCTTAAGATTCCTTATGTTACAAAGGGATAGACAAATTTAAAAAATATCTGAACGGGATAACGCATTTCTGTAAATTAGGCAACAACATAAGCAGAGCAGCTGCACAAGTGGCAAACTCTGTCAGGACATCATTCAGAGCAGCTTCAAGTACTACACTGGAATCTCAGATTTATTTACTGGGATTGGAAGAAACATCAGTGCAATTTGTCTGTATCCGTGCTTTCTTTCACATTGAAACAATACTTAAAACCAAGATATAAACCAAAAATAGACAAAATCATGGTCTCTACTACGCTTTTCTAGAGCATTTTTAAGTATTTCAGTTATTGAAACACATGCTTATAATTCCAAATGATTAACTAAATGTGCATCCTAATTCATATTCCAACACTCAATCTATTCTAAAGCTCCCTTCTGAAATATTCAGATGTTAACCATGTCACCAACACCACTAAACTAAAATCCTCTTCCAATCTGGCAATACTTTGGTCTAAACATTTTAAAACAACATTTGCTTTGTGGTATTTTTCACCTAAGTCTACCATTGATTTTTCCTACAGAAACAGACATAGAAGATATAGATAGCAAGGCATTTAATTACTGATTGGCAAAATCACACTTCGTATCTTGTATTTTTCCTGAAAAAGTAATGAACAAAAACATGGGTATATTATGCCCAAGAACTGCAGAACAGAGAACGAGATAACGAGATTACAGGTTACAGACTTCACTATTATCTCAGAAATATTTTAAGATCTTGACTGGTTAAACTTTATAAATATCTTCCAAATCATATGGCAAATAAATCTGTTCTTTTCATCACCAGTTTGGCCATGAACAAGCCGATCATTCTTCCAGGTAGAAATTATACATTTTCTGATATCCATATCCTTACTCTCTTAACCATCTATCTCTACTTTCTCCACACCAGGGCTCATTAAAGGATTCTTACAGAAGAATAAGGACAGTGTAAACTATTCCTTACTTCACCCTACCAATCATGGCTCAGGAAATCAACAGTTTGCAAACTAAGGACCTAGATATAGTTTCTATGTGATTAATTATTCTCAGTGTATTTCTCTTTCTCATTAACTTTTCCAGACTTCCCTGTATCGATGTAAAATTTTACCACCACAGCAATCTGTAGCACAAACAGCCATGTTCTTCCATGTTTCAAACTTGCCACCTACTAATTTTACCTGGTGAACCCTAGTGCTTGCATTAGAAGATACAGTGAGCAGTTGATCTCCCTCCATGTCTGTCAAGATTGTATTGAATTCCATCATATCCTGCTGCAGCTCTTTCCTAGACTGAAGAGACTTCTCTAAATTTATTTAAATTTATTCACAAAGTCACAGTGTCATAGAGAGAAGACAAGATGCCATTCTATTTTACCACCTGAGAAAACAAAACTCATTAAGAATTAGATGTTTCTAGATAACATAAGCACAACTGTCCACTAGAAAAACAGATAAATCGGCAGACTGGGCGGGGAAAATGAACTTTATTTACCTCCTAGATAGCTGATTAGAACCCAGCTTGTATTAGGCAAAAGCATTTGGCAAGTTATCTCAACGCACGCTTGATGACCTATTTCCAATGAGCGTTATGGTCCCCATAAAGTTACTGTCATGACTGCCCACCTTGGCAAGAAGATTCCCAAAGTGGATTCCCAAATGCCAGAAAATGAATAAAACTCTCAGCCACTGATCAGGCAGTGAAATGCAGAGATAGTTTGGCTCAGCAAATATGATGATATGGAGCACTTTGAAATTTCTGGACACACAAACCAAACCAAGCTCTTAATAGTTGATGTATGCTTTTTTTTTAATGCTTCCTAATATAAATGAGGTATAAATATGTGCATATACATGCCTACACAAACATAAATATATCTTCCTGCAGAAAGTAGTCCTTGTTGAAAGGTTGCTTGAAGTGTCTCATTTCTGATTTGAATTTGCTATTTAAATCTTTGAACTGACTTCACCACAGGTGAAGAGGTTCTTTTCTTCCTCCCACCACCACCAAAACAGAAAAATATTTGCAAGAACCTAAGAATGGGAATGCCTTTAGAAAATGTAAATACACTGGAGGTGGAATAATCTACTAGTATGGCAACTGACATGCTTGAAAGAAAAAAAAAGCACCTAATGCATATTGTAATAAATATTTGTCTACAAAAAGTGTACGAATATTTGATGTTTGATACTATTCCTTAGAAAATTATCCTCAACATATTACATACTCAGGCATGCTAAAGGTTCTCTGAGGTGTTTTTAAAGCCTCCTTTAGCTCTCCTCATAGCAAACCTCACTGGAGAGAGATCTGCAACGTATGTAGAGTAGCCTTGCAAAAAGGGATCTGGGGGTGCTGGTCCACAGGAGGCTCAGTGTGAGTCAGCAGTGTGCCCTGGCAGCCAAGAGGGCAAACTGCACCCTGGATCCATAAAATACAGCATAACCAGCCAGTCAAGAGAGGTAATTATCCCACTGTATTCAACATGGGTGTGGCCTCACCTTGAGTACTGTGTGCAGTTCTGGGCCGCACAATTTAAGAAGGATGTTCAGGTCCTTGAATGTGACCAGAAGAGGGCAAGAAAGCTGGTGAAAGGGCTGGAAGGTATGTCCTGTGAGGAGCAGCTAAGGACTTTGGGCTTGTCTAGTTTGGAGAAAAAGATGCTGAGGGGCAACCTCATGGATCTCTGCAGCTTCCTGAGGAGGGCAAATGGAGAGAAAGGAGTTGAGCTCTTCTCCCTGGCATCCAGTGATAGGAAGCATCAGAGCAGTTCGAAGCCATGCCAGGGGAGGTTTAGACTGGATATTGGGAAGCATTTACTTACTGAAACGGTGGTCAAACACTGAAACAGGCTTTTTAGAGAGCTGGTTGATGCCTCAAGCCTATTGATATTTAAGAGGCATTTGGACAATGTCCTTAATAACATATTTTAAGTTTTGGTCAGCCCTGAAGCTGTCAGGCAGTTAAGATGATCATGGTAAGTATCTTCCAACTGAAAATATTCTATTCTATTCTATTCTATTCTATTCTATTCTATTCTATTCTATTCTATTCTATTCTATTCTATTCTATTCCGTCCCGTCCCGTCCCGTCCCGTCCCAGCCCACCCCACCCCACCCCACCCCATCCCATCCCATCCCATCCCATCCCATCCCATCCCATCCCATCCCATCCCATCAGTCTTTGCTAAAGTACAGAATGCAAAGGTATTGTTGAATGCAATGTGTTAAACGGCACTGAAATAGAAGGATTCATCCAATCCAAATCCCAAGCTCCATGTTATGGACAAAGCTAACCTGGCCCATGTTCCTATACGTTTCCATTTAAAATTCTCTAATGATTTTTATTTTCTAGCAATATCCGTTGAAGTGTAATATAACAGATAAAGTTACGAGCCTATCATAAGTATACTGTACACTACTTTTAAAGGATATATTTCTTCCAAAATTGTTCATTCCCAGTCCCAAGTTGTTCCTAATAGAGCTTTTGAGAAGCCTGTGTCTTCATTTTAAATAATGAAATACACATTCCTAAAGCTTAGAAGAAATGGCCAAGTTAAGGAAAGAACTAGTTAAGTAACCTTAAGTCTCATCTCTGTCATAAATTGTGTGCTGCAAGTTTGCATCTGCAGATTCTTTCCCACTATCCAGCTCCCACTGTAGGATCTGCAGAGCTTGGGATTACTATGCTTCCTGGTGTTTTGAAGTATAATAATAAAAATAAAAAGATGCTTCTGTACTTCATGATCATAGCTGATCAAATGATTAATATTATTCTCCAAATAGGACCTTAGGGGGCAAATTCAGCTCAGCAGTAAGTGCATTTAAGTGTATGGAGCAATTCCAAGAACAAATTTGTCCTAGTATCCAGAAAGGTACTTGCTTAATTGAATTAGCAGAATCGAATGCACTCATCCCATCCACAGATCCATTAGCCAGTAGTTATGGCAGGCCATAAGCAAAGCCTATTACTAGCACTTTTACTGAAATGCAGTTTTTCACTTTCAGAATCACTGGCCATGATCTTAAGACTACAAGATCCTACTGAAAATAAATAAATAAATAAATAAATAAATAAATAAATAAATAAATAAATAAATAAATAAATGAAATAATAATAATAATAATAATAATAATAATAATAATAATAATAATAATAATAATAATAATAATAATAAAAACAGTTTTAATTCCAACTTCAAAAAGGTGATATGCATGCAGGGTTAAAGAGGGGGATCTTAGAACACACTAAAATTTAAGAAAAATCTCACTAAAAATGTTCATTTCATTGAAGCCATTTCCTTATTTCAGAATAACAAAAACCAGAAGCTTCCCTGCTAGATCTATGTAAAATTCTCTGTGCCATGGTGCCAAGTGGCAGCCAGGCACTAAAGCAGAATTAACCAATTAGCAAAGTGTTCCATCTGGTACAGTCTGGACTTGCTGCGTCTCCACACCTCACATTAACATGACAGAAACTTCTAAAGGGACATCTTTAACATGAAAGCATCTCACTCTCTGAAATAATTTTCTTTTAATCTTTTCTACACACAAAACCAAACATGGTCACTTCAGAGGGAGCCAGAACATTCAGAATTGTCCCATTCTCACCATGAAAGGGGTTTTCTTATGTAGGCTTTGCAATGAATCAATTCAAATATTCTTCAACTATGAGGAAAAGTAGAATACAGACATGTAATCCTTTGAGAAATGCAGCAGGTCATGGCAAATGGTTTTAAATTACTGAAGAAAATAGAAACTTTAACATAAATACATCCAATTTTAACATAAATGCATCCAATTTCACATAGTCAAGCTTTCTCTAATTATGGTGAAATAAACTAATACAAAAATCCAGCCTAACAACTCTGGATAATAAACTCTTGTGCTCAGAAGCCAGCAGAAGCACCAGCTTCCTGCAGTGATAATTTTGCACTGCTGTCAGCTCACAAAGGTGTTTTTATGTTTGAAAAAGTAGATTCTGCGTTTACACTGGCTTTTCTTATGGCTCAAATGGCTAATATGTATATTAATTATTAGAGACAAGCCAGTGACATGGATTAAAAACACATAGGAAACTGGACTGCTGGCCAAACAGGAATGTGGTAGCAAGGTTTCACAATTGTTCTGACTCATGCAGAATCTGAAATGGAGACCTGGAGATTAAAAACTTCAATGCCTTGTCTCTTAAGCCACCTATCTCCTCCACAACTTGCATAATCAGTCAAATGAAGCATTCGTGTCTCTCTGTTGAAAGAACAACATGCCTATAAATCAAAGTCTCTTCACTGAGTCTGCAATTTGCAACATTTCAGTAGTCTCTTCCCTCTCTAAGGATGTGATATTTAAGCTTTGCACACAGTTTGTTCTGTGATGCTAGACACGATCACTGCAATGCAGCTGATATGAAGGCATGGGAATGTGTTTAGTCTAAAGGAGCCATCAGAAAAGAAAACACATCACATCTTGCACTGCACACGTACACTAGCAAACTGAGAGTTAATTCTCCATTCTTTAACTAAGAGCAGAAACACAACCCAGGCTAATTTGTCAATCTTGTATCTGTTTATTTTCTTCTTATTATCATTAAAAAATGTATTTTAAAACAATAAATAAGCATGGACTGACTGCAGCAAAGCTTCTGCTACTATTATAAGTTTTATTAACTATTTTTTAGGTAGATTATCATTAAGGAAAATTAAATAACAATTAAATTCCTAAAAGGAACTTGCTCAGTGGTGACAAGATACTGAATTATTTTCATTACTGCATATTAAAATATATAGCAAAAAACCTATTAATTAGCATAAAACTCAAGACTGAATACAAGATTCTCAGGCGCAAATAGCTTTGGTATTTGAATCATGTAAGTACACAAAGAGGGACTGTGTTTTGTTTCTATGACAGTACAGCATTTCTACCATTTTAAATTTGTAGATCTTGCTCATAAAATTTAGTAACAAAAGTAACAATGACAAAGCCTTCCCTATTAAAAAACATTAATACTAATGTTTGTAATTTAGTGGTTATAAACTGTTCACCAGAATTAACTCCTTTTCTGAAAATATGTAGTTTTGTATATATACATATGTAGATGCCTGTGAATGACACAGATGAAATTTAGGAGGTTGTAAGAGCTATTTCCCAGTTTCCGGGGTTTTTTTGCAATAACTTTCTATGGGGGGAAAAAAAAGTTAAATTGGGAAACTCATCCAATACCTTCAGCTTGAAAAAGTATCTTGATGGTTTGGAAGGTTTATGAGATGTCTAGAAACAGAGACTTTTTCCCAAAAATACTTAATTATTATAGCACTTTACTAGGTCACAGGAAGCTCAGCATCCTCTTTCATCTTCTCAGGACACACACGCACACAAATCAGATCCACCTTTTGATCTGAACCTTCCATTTCCCAGGTCTGTATCTCAACACTGAGACCCAGAATGTTCAGAGGTGCACTGGTCTCTCAAAAAAGTCATTGAGAAAAAAAGAATAAAGGTTTGAACAATCATCTTGAAAGTGGAACATGAGTTTTCCTGCAGAACCTTACATTTTCTCTAAACTTATTTTATAATCTTATCATATTCTAGACAAAAACAAGGATGTCATTTTAGAGGACGTACACAAGACATCAATGCTACACTTATTCTTTCTAAAAGCTTTAGTGTTTTCTAATACATTCTATTAATTTTAGTTCATTTTTTTGTTTGTTCCCGGTCTACAATTCTGTAGGAGCAAGGAAAGTAAAAAATATAATATCTGAAAATAAAGCTGATCTCAGTGCACATTACCAGGTTCAGTACAATGCAGATGCAATCCAAAGAAAGAGAAAGAGTTGGGATTACATCTGCAGTGATTTTCTAGATGAACTTATAGTAACTACTAATGAAAGAAAAAGGGTTGTTGGGGAAAGGAATAGATTTAAATCAAAACCAAAAAGTAGGTCAGCTACTACTTTAGGTATGAAAGTATGTAAAATGACAACAGATCCACTGCTGTGTCCAGAGAGCAGGCTCTCTCTCTCTGAAAGTAGGACTCTGGAGGCACATTGCCAGTTACTTTGACTCCAGGGAAGAGATGGGTGTTGGGAGTCCGAGCAGAAAAGCAGCACCGCTGCCAGAGCTCTACTTAAAAGCTCACCTAATTTCCAGGACAATAACATAGACTTAGAGCAGATGCCTGTTCCAATCAGGAGAATAAATACACACCAAATCACATTAAAATCCATCTTTTATTGAAGATGCAATATTTAACTTTGCTTTTTTTTTCTTAAAATGTTCACAAAAGGATGAGGACAGATGAAGAGTAACAACCCATGAATCTGCTGGTAGCTGACACACAGAAAGAGGATCTTCAGTGCTATGTAAAAAATCTGTTTGTTGGCAAGATTTCATCATCCAGCTAGTAAGTCTGATTTTTTTACTCTGATCATGGGAAAATAGCACCATTCAACAATCCCGAAGGAATGGGGAATTCTTTCTACTTAGGAGAAGCTACTGTTAGTTTTGTTTTAAAGCAGTGTGATTCTGCATAGATTTGCATTTTTCTTGTGTGCATACAATGCTTCATTTTATAAGATACTAACAGCACACTTGAGGGAAGGGAAAAAAGGCATAATATTGTTATGAAACAACAAAATACTGGTTGGTTGGTTTTTTTTTTTTTTAAAAAAAAACAGGTTAAAACCCCACAGTTTTTTCTATCAAGCTTCACTAAACCCTTTTCAAAAATGCCTGGAAAAATGGTATCTGAAGATTTTTATTTATGTTAAAACAGTGTGAGTATACTATCAACATTCAAAAGGCAAATTGTTAGACACATTTTATAAAACACTGAATAGATCTCAAATAATTTTTAAAAGGATTTTGATGACCTTACTCTGAGTTGCATATTGCTCTACAAATAGTTCTTTCAACCAGTTAGACAGAGTTTCTGTCACATAGACAATTATCCTTTACCTGAAGGCACGCAGGAAAACGTAGTTGTCAATAAAAAGTTAATACAGAAGGCAGACATATGACCATCTGGATATAAAGTGGGACCACCTGGCCATAATCCTTACAACAGAAACATATCCTCTAAGACACTGTCAAAACAATAATATTCTGTAAACATCCAGAGACTGCAGCAACACAAATCATATTTGGCAGGGTTGCCGTAAGGTTTTTCACCAACGCTGCTATGCTTCTGAATAAGCCTTGACAGAATCCTGAAGTTTCAGCCATACTAAGGAGTATTCAAATGAAAAATGAAAGTGTAAGTCAGTTGTAAAGAGCTGCTTTGAATACACACTTGCCTAATATACTGGTGCTCAGAAGACCAACCAAGCAAATGAAGAGATAAGGAGAGCGAACTGACCAAAACTGAAACTTTTTTGCTAAGAAAAAGCTAATTTAACTGAATCAGAATCTTTTACAAGAAAATAGCAATGCCACTGGAACTTTCTGTAGAAGAGCACTCATCAGTCTCTACCTATCCCACTTGGCAATCCAGGGTGCATATGGTACATCTAAACCACCTCTGCAAAATTTGAGAGTATGCTCTAAAAACTTGCCATCTGATGAAAGTCTCCCCAAAATCAACATGGAATGGGAAGAAGGAAGGAAATATTGCTCGTATACCCCATTTTCTGCCCCTTGTATGCCCCTATTTCAGTTTTGCAGAGAAAAGGAGTTCAAAAAGGAAGAGAGAAGAGAGCTTAATCCCCATATAGCTCTAATTTTGTCCTCTCAACAACTCACAAGACTCCAAATATTTTGACTTTTTAGATAAATATAGCTTTTCTAGACTCAGCATCTAAATAATGAATACATTATTAGAACAATTACTATTTATGGCTGTATAGACTTGCTAGGATTAGAAAAAGCCCTGAAAGATCACTGAACACTTGCTTCATTCTTGCATAATTCTGTAATTTCCAGAATCTCCAATAAGGCCCCATTAAACTGAAGCCCTTGATGAAATAAAAAATATTAATTTGAAAAGTAATTAAGGTCCTGAAGGTTATACTGTATCCTAAGGAAGACATTCATGGGTGCAGCCACCACTCCTAGGAGAATCAAATTCAAATCCCCGCTTGGAAAAGGAACATAAATGCAAGAAACAACTGAGTATAATAAGCTTAAGAAATAGGCAAACAACCTGAATCCAGGAATTTCTACAGCCACATTTCATTAAACTTATAAGTACCAGACATTTCTTATGTAACAAACTCTCTGGGTAACTAGGAAGACTCCATGGGGTTTTTTGTGGGGTTTGGGAAGGTGTTTGCTTTTTTCCATTACCACAACCTGTTTATTATGATTTTGTTTACAGATATTTTTAATTTACTGAAGCTCTTTGGCAAAACAGTTTGAAATACAGTGTCTTTCCATCAACTTCAATTGCTTTTAGGATAATCTGTTCGCAAGTAGTATTGAGCTATGATCGCATACAAATATTTCATGGAGAACCAGGACTAACCTTGTTGTGTTTATGTTCAGCAAAAAGTATAGACTTATTAAATATCTCTGATTATGATAGATTTCAACCGCAGCATCCTGCTTTCCCCTCATAAATGAATCTCCAACTTAAGTCACAGAATCACAGGATGTTAGAGATTGGAAGGGACCTCGAAAGATCATCTAGTCCGATCCCCCTGCCGGAGCAGGAAGGTGTCCAGGCGGGTCTTGAATGTCTCCAGAGAAGGAGACTCCACAACCTCCCTGGGCAGCCTGTTCCAGTGCTCTGTTACTCTCACAGTAAAGAAGTTCCTTCTCAAAATTAAGCGGAACCTCCTGTGTTCCAGCTTGCACCCATTGTCCCTTGTCCTATCATTGGCTGTCACCAAGAAGAGCCTGGCTCCATCCTCATGACACTCACTCTTCATATATTTATAAACATTAATAAGGTCACTCCTCACTCTCCTCTTCTCCCAGCTAAAGAGGCCCAGCTCCCTCAGCCTTTCCTCATAAGGGAGATGCTCCACTCCCTTCATCATCTTGGTGGCTCTGTGCTGGACTCTCTCAATCAGTTCCTTGTCCTTCTTGAACTGTGGATCCCAGAACTGGACACAATATTCCAGATGTATTCCACAATATCACCAGGGCAGAGTAGAGGGGGAGGAGAACCTCTCTCGACCTACTGACCACACTCTTTCTAATGCACCCCAGGTGCCATTAGCCTTCCTGGCCACAAGGGCACAGGGCTGGCTCATGGTCATCCTGCTGTCCACCAGGACTTCCAGATCCCTTTCCCCTACACTGCTCTCTAGTAGATCATTCCCCAACCTATAATGGAACCTGGGGTTGTTCCTGCCCAGATGCAACACCCTACACTTGCCCTTACTATATTTCATTAAGTTTTTCCCTGCCCAGCTCTCCAGCCTGTCCAGGTCTCTCTGGATGGCAGCACAGCCTGCTGGCATGTCAGCCACTCCTCCCAGCTTTGTGTCATCAGCAAACTTGCTAACAGTGCACTCTGTTCCCTCATCCAGGTCATTTATGAATATATTGAATAATACTGGTCCTAGTACCGACCTAAGTCCTGCACTCACCTAAATAGTTCCAGCTGGTAACACTTAGTTTATAGATTCAAAAAGAAAATTCTCCTGTTGCTCTGTGATCCAGGATAAATATTACACATATAGAATTTTCTACACAGCTGCATATGCCCATGAGTTGCTGGATTTCTTCTTACAATCCTACAAGCAACTCTAAGTTAGCAAATCAATCTCTGGCTTTACAAATCAAGTACAGAACTACAACATCTTAACAGTACAGATATAAATATTAAAAAGTATATTTTCGCAAGATCCAAAATCAAAATACACATGGAAATATAAAAATGTAACTCCCGCATTTTTAAACTTGTAGTGTATTCCCAAAAAGTTAGAAGCTCACCTAAAACTCAAATTATCAAAATTGTCACACATAAGAGAAACCCTGATATGTGGAAGTCTTATTTGAAAATCTCAGAGCCCTCTACTAGAATGACCACCAAGAAAGAAATTAATAACAGACAACTAAGTGTTAGATCCATGTAATTACACTTTTAAGACCTATTATAGGTGTTGCTATATCAGATATCTGCCCTCACTCACAGGGAGGAAAAGGTCACATTCCTGTCTTCTAATTTATTAACACTATACAAATAAATATTTGAAAAGAGCATGAATATTTGATAGCCTATGCAACACTGGTGCCTTGGGCTTTTTATTACTGAATATATTAGGTCTGAACTTTCACAATCATGTGAAAAAAGGAGGTGAAGTCACAAGTGGCTTTGGAATATACAAAGGTAGAGGAGAGAAGACTAGACAGCAGAAAAAAATAATTCATTTTTGGAAGCTGATGTATAATATATGCATTAGTATGCAACAGTACCCAGAAAGACTAGCTGAGGTTACAGTCACCTCATTTTAAGTACTGTTTATAGTAGGAGACAGTTCTAGCTCACACAATTTAGTGTCTCAATAAGCAAAACAAATTATCTCCATTTATAGAACTTCATGTCAACCAGAGTCAGAAATAGCATTGCATTAGCACAGAGCTCACAAAAGCAAGGGGAGAGTTACAGACCGTGTTAAATACATGGTATATATTAAATGGCTTACAATAATTAGTGGTTACAATTTCTTTTAAATAAATAAAATTAAAATGTGCCATATAATGAAATGCCTCTTCAATAAAGCAAACACACCAGAGAATCTGGTCCATTCTACAGAGTTTACTGCATGCTCACAGCATATCTGCATATTGGTACTTGGCTTTTAGCAATACCACATTAGTGTTATTCGTAACACAACAGAAATGTCATTATAACATGGACTGCTATCTCCCCAGACTTTGAAAGGAATCTTTTTCCATTCTATGGCAGATGAAGTCAGTTCACTTGTAAATAAAGGTGGTGGTCTCTTTTGTTTGTTTTTTTGGAGGGAGAAGGGTACAAGAAGAGGAGAACAGAAAAGAAGATCAAAGTTATTTTAGAACAGGAACTGGGCTTCTCAAGCTCTCAGTCTATCGTGTCTTATCTGTATTCTGTACTATATTTTAAGAACTAAATTATAAAACATTAGTATTCACACACAGCATGGCATTTATTGCAAGCTAAACAATTTCTTTAAAATAAGATAATTAAAATGAGTTGTGGTAGGCATGAAATGCCTATGAAATCTTTCTATAAATGTTCACAGAGCTTGCCCTTGGACACAAGCTGAATGACTGACAATGAAAGCACTCTGCCTAAGCAAAGAACTAAAACACTTTTGTAATTTTCTGACAGCAGAGGCTATTGAATCAAAATGACTCATTATTAGCATTTACTTTTTTGAAGTTATTTCTAATTTGTTTTGAATGCTCCAAAAGAAAGAATAGTAGACTAGCCAGAGGTGAGGCTTCTAATAAACTACACGTCTTCTAAAACAGACTAGTAGAGTTTCACTGTACAGCTACGTGGACTCATTTAGTATCTCAGTTGGTGCAGTGAGATACCGAGGACTTTTCATTCCCTGGGGAGCAAATCCACACTCTGAAATGACTGAATGAAGGGATAGTATTTCACAATGCTATCATCTGATGAGACACCATTCACGGCTTCTGCTGAAGACTTGGTCTCATGCCGAATAGCTTCCAGTATTGCAGACAAGCCTGAGACACATGGGCAAAATTTTGAGGGGAAGTTTGCACAGACTATCACCTGAAACTTGCCCATACAGGAACTGACTCTAGACAGTGTTGCTGGAACCTAAGCAACAAATTCACCAAATTTTTGAAGAAAAGCAAGCAGTTATCAGCCTACTCAATAGTTAGAGGGTCATTGCTTTTCCTTTAGGGATGCATCATTATGAAGGCGTGTTACAAGAAGCACACTGAGGAGAAATCTAACCACAACCTTGGAGCTTTTCAGTAATCACAGAACAATCATCTATAGCCCCAACACTGCAAAAAAAATTGTGTGTGTGTTCTTTTTCACTAACTGTCATCACTAATGGTTCAAGTGGCCCAATTTGAACCATGAGGATTTCAGACACTGTTGCATTATATAGAAAGTAAACTTTGGCATTTTAAAAGAAACAACTCAATTCCTTCCCTGTAGTACTGAATTCCTGACATAAAGAAAAAAACAGTGTTCCACTGTAACTGGTTAAGAATACCCATAAGCAAAGCTCTCTCTCTTGGGAGACAGACCTTTACTTTCAAATATTGAAGTCAGCAACATGATTTTTACACATAATGTTTTGGTAATTAAATGTCTCATTTTAAAAAGCTATTTATGTAGCTGACTTCTAAACAAATTTTCTTACATACAATACATGTGGTAGTCCACTCTCTTAGAACTATCACTACAGGAAATAGTTTCATTTTAAACTTTTAAAAGTTCTTGAAGTACCTAGCACCAATTACACTCATTTCTTCACTGTAAAACTCTAGATGGTTCAGTAAAAGTTGTAGCACACACTGAATGACAAATAGTTTTTTTCAAGTCTCATGACATGGAGAAAGTGAGGGAAAGCACATAATATACTTCCTTATGGAAATAAAATCCAAAATACTCCATGGTTGCCCCTAGTGATCTCAAACACAAATGGATCTGAGAAGGAAGGGTGATGGTATATGCCTGTGGCACTTTTGACCACAATGCTCTCTGTGTGTAATCAATCTCCCTAATACTATAATCAGGAATTCTTCCTTGATGAAAAAAAGGAATGGAGCTACTCAAGTATGAGCCCGGATATCCACATGAGGTCCTAAAAATACCAAAATACTCCTGAAAGGTCAATAATACTGCAGATTTGTAACAGGTTTAAATAATCAATATAGACACCTGGCATCAGCCCATTAACCAGAAGAAATCAATAACAACATGAGAACTTAAATAGCATTTAACATACAGAGGGAGGCCTAAGCCAGCCTGAAAACAGTAAAAGAAATATGAGGACTCCAAGTAACACCAGATGAGAGTTGCCTTAGAGTTATCAAAAAATTCAGCAGTGAAGGAAAACGTTTGTGATAGGGCAGTATATGCTTAAGTGTATCAAAAGATTATTTTTGAGCTTTCACATATTACTCATATGAAGGTAACTTTCACTTTGTTCTCCTGAAAGAAACTTTTGATTAATACAAACTGATGCACTGTCCTCTAAAGCCTTCAATAACTCATGAAAGGTATGGGGAAAAATAGAATCCCACTTTCTCCAGAGCTCAGCAACAGAGACTTTTGTTTATTACACTAGTAAAGATATTCCAAAAGTAAGCAGACACTCAATTAATAAGTAATTTAGAAGAGATCAATTTTTAAAAAGTACACATCACTTATTTGAGCACCAAAATATTCATTAGTGCTTTGCCCTCTGTCTGACATGACAGAACGGTAAAGCATCAAATCTGACTACCAGCCAACACAGATACATCTATTAGATTAGATTTATTAAGCACTTATCATCTTAAGCGAGTCACATCCTTACATAAAACCACATTAAAAATTGCAGCAGACTGAAAGCATGTTTCAAAGTGGGCAATGTATCACAAAGCCAACGTGAGCCAATTCTTGTAACAAACTTGACAGTTGTGTTCTCTCCAATTTTAAAACAACAGAAGCAATGAGGCTATTACCACCACTGGAAGCCTATTTCACTACACAAAACTCTAATGCTCTTTTTTATTTTGAATTTCACTTTGCTCAATTCTGTCTTCAAATAGTATTTATATATTTGAATGATAATATGAAACGATCTCTCAAACTATACACAGTAAAATTTTCCACAATGCCTTTTTCCCCCTCTAAACTTTCTTAAATCATTCCAGATTAGTTGATGTTTTTCTACACACTTTAAGAAATTCTAATTATTTACTGGAAAAATTCTTATTATAAACTGGAAAACTCTTGAAGAGAAACTCCTTTTAGAGCACTTACTTAACCAAATCAACCTTTTTTGTTACCTCATCTGAGATTAAGAGCAGCATGCCTCAGTCAGTACAAAATTCACAGTCCAACCTCATCACCTCCTGGACAAGAGTGGGAAAACTACCAAAGTAGAGGAGGAGGCTTTAGACACCATTCCCTGGCAGCAACATGAACACTAGACTGAAACGAACTAGATCAAAACGTGAAGTTGATAGCAGGTGGGCCCCTTACAGTCCTGCCTGTTTTCACAGATGAAACTCCTGCTTATTTCAGCAGCACAAAGTCACTCTTGGAAGGAAAAAAAAAAACAAAGATAACACAGAGTTACATGTAAATCTAAAATGCAAGAAAGTGGGAAAGCAAAAGTTTCATGGATACTATTTTCTCTTACTATGAATATTGAATTATAGTAATTATCAGCCATTAAGTCATTTATTCACATATTCTACAAACTCCTTTTTCATTCCTTAAGGTCATGAGAGCTTATTCATACTAAATTGTGAATAACCACACATATTATTTTATATACTTCCATCACCTTATGTATATAAAATATATATAAAATGGCCATTCAGCTGTATGACAAACAGTTTAGTAATTGATGAAGAGCTGATAAGAAGTTCTTAGCAAATATTAGTGTTTATAAATTGAATGGATACACATGCTAGGGTTTTACACAATGTAGAAAAGAAATTTCATGTCTTTTTGACTCCTGCTATTATACTAAGTAATGAAAGGGTAGTATATAGATAGAAAATTTAGAAAAAATTGAGTAATTTTTCAGATTATGAAATAAAATTTATCTATATTGTCATTGTAGTTAAAATAACAGAACAAGTACTAATTAAAAGCTTCAGCTGAGAGTATAATGAAACTGAGATTGATGAGTAGCAAGTGGTCATACAGACAGTATCATGCAATACCTGCATATGCTAAGATAAAAAGAATGCAAAACATGTATAACTTGGTAGCAATAACTTGATAAATTCTCTTCTAGAGTTTTGTTTTTTATTAAAGGACCTTGTCAAGGAAGCATTTTGACTCTGAGCTTAGTTATTCATTTGCATAAATACATTCTTAAAGAGATGGACTTTTCTTACTTGTGTTCAAAATTGATTAAAAATATTGATTGAAAACATTTTTAAATATGTAAAAAATTAAGTAGTTGTAGAGAGAAAAGCATGTGGAATAATAAAATAACTTGGTTTCGATCTTGTCACTTAACATCTGATGTAAGACTGGATCAAAAAAAGGTTTAGGAATAAGGAATAAACAGGAGTGAGGAAGGTAGGAAAATATTTAATTTAAAAAAAAACCAAACAAACAGAGACACATGAAATAAGTGCAAAAAAAAATACAGCTAGGAAAACAGAACTATCAATTAATCAGAGAAACAAATAATTCCCAACTTGAGTAGCATTGGATAGGTGAAAAAAATGTTTGTGCTAAGAGAGTCTAAGGATCATTGGGAAGAAACAGTGGTTCCAAACTTGACAAGCACTATGATACTGGAAAATGCCAATGGAATTTGGACTAAGCTATCTGCCGGGGAACAGTTTTGAGTTAGTGACTTCATTAGGTAGCTCTTCCCTGATGGTTAGAACGGTGAGTATTGATGCTGGTGCAGATATTTAAGCTGTGAATCACAAGTTAATATTGGGGGAAGAGCTGGAATGACATTTTGCAGTCCATAGCAAGGCAGGAATCTTTCCATTTCAGACATCCTCCTGCAGGCCCACTGGAGTTGCATTAGCACCTCTCAAACACCTAGACTCTGCAAAAAAGACAGGATTTGTGTCTTAACTGAATAGCTCCTAGCTATTTTCAGTACATATCTCATTTGCAGATTTGATCGAGTAGTTACTGAAGAAATTGAGAGACTTTCTTACAGGAAGACATTGAAAAGATAATATATTTAAACTACAAAACTGAACATATTTTATCCCGATTTGCACTTTAAATACTTGTGAAGGTGGGGAAAAAAAGGTGCTTTGATTCTTGTACAGTATTGTCAAAATATTTTTTTGAAAAGGTGTTTTGTGTAATGTGAGAAAGGTCTTTGGCAAGCCTTTCTTCCCTCCACACCTCAGATTTTCTTCCTTGAGAATGTCAAAAACTGTTCCCTCATACAAGTAAGTGTCATTGCACTGGCTGATACTTCTTACAGTCAGTAAGCTTTGAACTTAAGACAGTGAAGACTGTGGTGTAATAGAGATTGTGCTCTCTGTGAAGAGGGTAGGCAATAAAACCCTTTGCTAAGAAAGACAACAAGAAATTCAGCTCAGTGCAGTTTGATTGGAAGGAGAAGCATTTTATCTTTCTCTGCAAATTAATGGCTTAGCTGAACTGTGTTTGATTCAGAAGAGCATTGCATTAATCCTTTGAACAATTTACAAGCCCTAAACCCTTCAGAACTGACTTTTAAGAAAGCTACCAACAACATCAATAAATCAACAAAATATATACATGAAGAACATTGACTCTATTTTTGTCTAAAAATTTTGTCTCAGAACAGTTTTAGATGTTGTAATGTCAGTCTTATGCGCACAGAGCAAGAAGACATTTTTCTTTCCTTCCAGTAAGTAAGGTTTGATTTCTTCAGGACAGGAATAAAACACAACCTCAGGGTCCTTGAGCCCTGCAGCACACCCAATGGGATTCATTCCAGCAATCATTATCCTACCCAGTTTGCCAGGCAATTGTTCTGACTAAGCCTGGGCTGGGGAACTGTGCTGGACAGAGAATGAATGCCGGCGGCGATGGGAGAAATGCTCCATTCTGTAATGGCGGCAAGTCTCTCTTTATTATCAGAAAGCTGCATGTTATATACACTTCTACTTCCGTACATGTATTCAGATACTATGAAGCTAATTACCATTGGCTAATAACATCAATCACATATGACCTCTCAGTCCAAGTGGTTCACTTTTATCTCGGTTCGGGTTCACTTCCTCGGTGTAACTTCCTGATTCTTCTCAGTCCTTCCCAGCTGGGATCCATCTTCCTTGATGTTTATTACTTTCACAAGTCCTTCACATACCTTTGTTATCTTCACTAGCACACAGCCGAAAGGGGCCTAGCTAGTATTACAGCCTTAAAGAATACAGACATGCAGAAGATCCTGTTTTCCCTTATATTCTAACATAGCTAGATTTTCTCATAACCCTTATTTTATAGCTAATTTTTCAACAAAGTTGCCAACAAATGAATGGTAGGGATTACTTTGCCTCAAGATCAGGTTCTAGGTGACTTTTCTAGAATATGTAACACACTGCAAAATTGTTTACCCATCAGTATGGTAAATGCCTTCCCACAAAACAGGAAAAAAATTCCTTAAAAAAATATATGTGAGTAAGTATATAGATGCTTCCAAGAAATATTAACTCACCTACCAACACCTATTCAGTTTTTATTAAGACATTGTAAAAAGGAAATATTTTATCTATAAAGCATTGGTCCTGAGAAAGATGCAGTCCTCTTTCTCTTCTTCCTATCCAAATATTGAAACGGATTTGTTTTCTAAACAGTTGTTACTATTTTAAAATGTCTAATCACCAAGTTAAAAAAACCCACTTCCTTTTCATAAGGGAAGAAAATTATTTATCAACTGAACTCTTCAGGGATTCCAAAAAACCTAAAGAATCTTACGAATTACAAATTAAAGAAGAAACAAACAACTCTATTAAATTGGCAGCGTGTCCAAACTCACAGCGTGTTATTAAATTGTCAGTGACATTTAAATGAGTGCACCTGTATGCATACAAAAATAATTTCCTCATTAATTAGCTCTGCAGCTTTAGATGCCCTAATAGGTCAAAAGTACATTAATCATACTTAAATGAACAAAAATCTTTTACAGATGGCCACAAAACCAGATATCTTAACATTTTTTATTCCTGCACTAGGAGTTAAGGTCAAATATTCATTGATCATATTTTTCAGGTGTAAGAAATATCATTGGAGGGAAGATGCTATATTGTTATTGAGCACAATGACACAGATGGCACTGTACAGACACATAAGACAATACTACCCTGGACAGAGGGAGCTGCACACTAGGTGAAAAAGGTATAGTTGTTGTTTTGAATAGCAGCATATTGAGGAAGGAAGAGAGTGTGCCACGAAAGAGCCCAGAGCTGGAAGAGAATGGGGGAGGGAGGCATTGGAACTGAGGAGGAATTTGAGGAGAGTTTGATAAACATAGAGAGCTACAAACATGGTGATAAAACCCTCAATGACTGAAAAAAAAACCCCACTTAGCAAAAAGGATGCTAAATGTTAATCAAGTGTCTGTACAGCCTTGCGCTGTCATTCTGTTAGAGTATCTCTGCAGAGCATGCGCATCTATTTGACCAAAATATATTCTCTGAGTTCAATATTTACAAAATAGAATAACAAGCTAAAAAATATTGGATGATCCAAACCTGTTTTAAAGACTGAATTATTTAAATTTAAAGGAAGGAATTCATGTTCAAACAAATAATCTATTTAACTATATTTCTATCTTTTTCCAACACAAATCTCTTTTTTCAACTTTTATTCCAGTCTTCAACTGAAGAAGCAATAAATTGGAACAGGAACTTCCCCTGAAAGTCCCAGTGAAAAATCCTGTATCTTCTTTTTATATTTTTTTTGTTTTATAAAGAAAAGGTGACAACAAAAATACAAATGTAGTCAGAACATTCGTGCACCTAAATTATTACTGAAAGTCCCTGATATCCTGGCAACCTGTGTACTTCCAGGAGTCTTAGAAAAAACCTGCAGCCAGGGTAGCTAATTCTTATGTATGATTATAGCTTAGACCAGCATCATTCTTGTGTTGCTAAATCCTTCCATAATTTCCAACAATTGTTTAATCTCTCTATTGCAACAGATGAACTGTTTAAGAGATGAAACTGCACACTTTATCTTCAGGATGGAAGTGAAAAAGGAGGAGGAGCACAACATCTGCTGACGAGTGTCTCTCAATAGCAATAACTATGTAACAACGGAGACCTAAGTGCAGTTATTTTTGTGTTAATATTTTGCTTACTAGTTCTTTAGGTAGTTAAAACACATGCACTTCTTTACTTAAAATCAGGTATGTTATCAAGTCAAATTCTTACAATACAGTTTTTGTGACTGGCCTAGGCCTGGATATTGTACATTTGCTGCTGTATCAAATGTAGTTGGTTGTTTGCAGGAATTGTGAGGGTTTTTAGAAGAGGATCTGAAAGGGTAACTAAGAAAACTGATTGCCATTCAAATAACAATAAAGGCACTGGCTATATAACATACAGTGCCACTACTGATTTAAACATACCACTTGGGTGCATACATTAGGTGGGCTAACTTTGAACTAACGGAACCCTATGATGTTACTAGAATTTTACTATACTCTACTAGAACTGCTTATTCTTTCACCTCAGGCATACAGTTAATGATTGTTAATGATTCCAAAGACAGAGTGAACCAACTTTACCTAAATACCATGACAGGTCTCAGCTAATGACTGGGTAAATATCAACCATTGTTGTACATATTTCCCAGGCTGGGTAGGAAGCTAGAAAGTGATCTATATATTCATAGAAAAACTTAGTAAAGATCACAAGTTCTTCTCAGTTCAAGCAAATTCTATTGTACAGATTTTTGCTCCATGAGGACACAAAACTCTCTTGAACTTGAAAGCAACCCAGAAAAACTACATATAAACACAAAGTGGTTGAAAATGGATAGGTAGATTCTGATAAGCCAGTCCTAAGCAACTGTGTCTTTGAACAATTTCAGGTGCTAACAGAAATGGAAAATGGAGTCTGGTTCTGTTTTCCTTTCCAAAATATTTGTTATCACAGAATCATAGGGGTTGGACTAGATGATATCCCGAGGTCCCTTCCAACCCCCTTGCCAAGGCAGGTTCCCTACACCAGGTTGCACAGGAAAGCATCCAGGCAAGTTTTGAACATCTCCAGAGATGGAAACTCCACACCCTCTCTGGGCAGCCTGTCCCAGTGCTCCGTCACCCTCACAGTAAAGAAGTTTTTCCTTAGGTTTATATGGAACTTCCAGTGTTCCAGTTTTTGCCCATTGCCCCTTGTCCTGACACCAGCCACCACTGAAAAGAGCTTGGTCCCACCCATTTGGCCCCCACATTTCAGATATTTATAGACACTGATAAGATCCTCTCTCAGTCTTCTCTTTTCCAGGCTGAAGAGCCCCAGCTCTTTCAGCCTCTCCTCGTACAAGAGATGCTCCAGGCCCCTCATCATCTTTGTGGTCCTCCACTGGACTCTCTCCAGAAGATCCCTGTCCCTCTTGGACTGAGGAGCCCAGAACAGGATGCAGGACTCCAGATGTGGCCTCACCAGGGCAGAGTAAATGGGGAGGAGAACTTCCCTTGACCTGCTGTCCACACTCTTTTTAATGCACCCCAGGATACTGTTGGCCTTTCTGGCCACAAGAGCACACTGCTGGTTCATGGCCAGCCTGTTGTCCACCAGCACACCCAGGTCCTCTTCCACAGAGCTCCTCTCCAGCAAGTCAGCCCCTAACCTGTACTCGTGCATGCAGCTATTCCTCCCCAGGTGAAGGACTCCGCACTTGCTCTTGTTGAACCTCATCAGGTTCCTTTCTGCCCAACTCTGCAGTGTGTCCACGTCTCATTGAACGGCAGCACAGCCTTCTGGTGTGTCAGCCACTCCTCCCAACTTCGTGTCACCAGCAAACTTGCCAAGGGTGGATGCTACCCCTACATCCAGGCCATTAATGAAGATGTTAAACAAGACCGGAACCAGTACCGACCGTGGGGGAACAGCACTAGTTACAGGCCTTCAACTGGATTCTGCACCACTGATCACAACCTTCTGAGCTCTGCCAGTCAGCCAGTTCTCAATCCACGTCACCATCCACTCATCAATCCCATACCTTCTAAGCTTTGCTACAAAGATTTTGTTATATAACACAAAAAAAATCAAAACAGGAGTAACTTAATCTGCCATTCATATGTTGACTGCTTACTGTGTGCAACTCTGGGACTGTTCAACTACTGTGAGCTGTGTTCTTCAATATTCTTAAAATAAAGGAATTTGTTCAGAAGTTGACATTCTGATAGTTCCTTTCACACTGCAAACTCATCTGCTTGTATAGCTTTATTAAGATTTTCTCTCTGGGACTTCCCACGTATCAGCCATATCAAGGAATGTCAGGTGTGGCAAAAGGAATCAGATGAATGCTTCCAAAGATTAGTTTGGTTGGGATGAACATAATATAGATTTAATCTTATATTGTCTCAAGGTTGAATGCATGGTTTCTTCTTTCAGAATAAATAAACAAAAATCAGGGCAACAAAGCATTTCTAAATTCTCACCATCAAACCACAAATTAATCAGACCAAATAAAGAAATGTATCTGATCAACCTAAAAAACAATGATTTCAAGGCAATGCATGGATCTGCAATTTCTGCAAACAATTTGCTTTTTCATTGGAAAATAGCACTAGTCAGTAAAAAGATGGAGAAATAGCCAAAACTGCTCTGTAGTTTTCTGTGAAAGGATGAACTGGCAGCATTAATAAAAGATTTTTATAACACACTATTGATAATCTGATTTCTAACAGCCTTAAAAAAAAAGTCACTAAACAGATCAGATTTTAATGAATCACACAGAATCGCAGAATCACGGAATGTTAGGTATTGGAGGGGTATCTGAGGGGTGACCTTATTAATGTTTATAAATATATGAAGGGTGAGTGTCAGGTGGATGGAGCCAGACTCTTCACAGTGGTGTCCAATGATAGGACAAGGGGCAATGGTGGGGGCGGCGGGGGGACTTCTTTACTGCGAGAGTAACAGAGCACTGGAACAGGCTGCCCAGGGAGGTTGTGGAGTTTCCTTCTCTGGAGACATTCAAGACCCACCTGGATGCCTTCCTGTGTGATCTCATCTAGGTGTTCCTGCTCCGGCAGGGTGATTGGACCAGATGATCTTTCGAGGTCCCTTCCAATCCCCAACATTCTGTGTGTGATTCTGTGATTCTGTGGAAGGGACCTCAAAAGACCATCTAGTCCAATCCCCCTGCCAGAGCAGGATCACCTACAGTAGTCACACAGGAACATACCCAGGCAGGATTTTAATGTCTCCAGAGAAGGAGACTTCACAACTCCCTGGGCAGCCTGTTCCAGTGCTCTGTCACCCTTACTGTAGAGAAGCTTCTTCTCAAGTTTAAGTGGAACCTCCTGTGTTCCAGCTTACACCCATTATTAGCCTTGACAGAACTATTATTTTATTCTTTTCCTTTCTCTGGTGGATTTTTAGCAAAAAGTGACACTGAGATATAACCACCTGTGTATCAACCCATGGTGCAAAATAACTGAGGAATAGGCTTGTGACCTTCAGAACTCTTGTCTCTCAGGCCAGTGGGGAAATTAAAACAGCAGAGAATTTAACAACCTCCATTTTCTTAGCTGAACATAAGATTTTTCTCCCTAGCACAAGAATTTGCCAGCATCTTTACTTAACTGTGGAAAATACAAGGGCACCAGCACCTCAAAATGTTGTCACATTGCTGACATGTAAAGACTGACAATCACATCACTAGTCTCTGATTTTCTGAGATGTAGATATGCTATTTAATTACAGTAATTTTAAGACAGGACATGAGGAGACCTATCATAATAATTAAAACAAAACTCAGATAATTGTATTCTAATTCATTCCTTATAATGAAAACACTCAAAGTTTATGAAATAGCCTTGTAAATGGGGAGATTGCACTAGAAGTGGCAACCACCAGTGCTCTCACTATGCATTATGGGATTTTTTAATACCATAAAGTAGCTGTAGTACCTATTTGCCTTACTATCCAGCAAAAAGCACTACCAGAGAAAAAGAACTGGAACATTATAAGTCCAAGTAATGGTGCATAATCACTAGATTCATCTCCAGTACAAAGGTATGTCCCTAAATGTCTGCTATTTCAGAACAAAACTTGCCAAGCACAGCGTCACTGGGCCAAACTGCTGTGCCTGATGGCTAGCAGAGTGAAAGAGCTAGAAACTACAACCTAACAACCAATATTTTGTCAAAGGCACGTCACCTGTTACATTTGCCTGAGTATTTATTGGTTCACTGAAAACTAAATGCCTCATTTTTTGAAGAACCTAGCAATTCTGCAGTTGTGGCAGATACCATACAACACAATTATACCAAAACCAACTTCTAGTAATGCATCCCTCATGAGTGAACCACAGAGTACCAGTCCTGTCAGTCTTCACAACTATCATCCCCACATCGTTATTTTCTAAGTTACATAAATTTACAATACATCAAAAAGTAATCAGTCAACATAAAAATTTTCATGTCATGCCATCAAGAGCTTCCATGTTAAGTGCAAAGATGGGCAGTATGTGAGGTAAAATGTCTATGCTACATTTTTCCACTGCCACGGTTCAAAGCTTAAGGCTACTTGACATGGCAGGAAAGGAAGAAGTGCATTTCACATCCATTTTGTTTACAGGACTCCCATTTCTCTGCAGATACAATTTTAAGTAGAGTGTTAAACTAATCCTTGTCATATAAGTCAAAGGCAAGCAGCTGAGAAAGGAGTAAGAGGTGCAGTATCCTTGTTTAGCTCTTCAGGTATTTTACAGAACAATATGCCTATTATTTCAGAGACAACTACTGCCAAGCCAGATTTCAAGTGCAGAATGGAATAAAGGGAATAAATTTTGTTGCTTCAGTACAAATGCTTCTCAAATTAGTAGCTGTAAACACATTTATTCAAGATTCTACTACGACTTCTGATGTTTTGGGTCCAAAATACACATACGTCTTTGAGAGTTTCTAACTACCAGGAAACTTAGCAGAAGATAGAAGCAGTAATCTTCTCTGAAAACAGATTAAAAGACAACCATAAATTATGCTGTCACCCAATTCCTGCATCTCTCATAAACATTAAATTACTTTTCAGACCATAAATATGCTCCTTGACTTCACCAAAAGTACAGCAGAATGCAACTTACCCAGCTGTAACACAGAAGTACTGTTGAACTTTCCTTCTAATCGATAAAGCAACAAACAGGCACATTTGTTGATTTCTGTTCCTATAAGCTCACCTCCCACACACTAATACTAGTCACAGGAGCTGCAACTGAGATCAACATCATTAGGTTGCTAATCATTTGGAACTATCAGCAAATACAACCAAAATATTTTTCATCCTTTTTATTCCCCTCATCTTCTACTTTGAAAAAAAATACCATGAAATAGAGGCACCCTTTGCCAAAATGCAGACTCTTCTCATTTCTTTGTAGTTATCAAGCTGTGAGAGGCCACTCAGTGTCACAAGAAACCAGTACATAGAACAACACTATAATCTTGCTGGCCTTGCTAAATTCCCACTTTCACTTACAAGCTCACAGGTGTCTTGTCACCGTAAGATCACTAGAACTCTTCCTACAGTGCATAAAGAATGCAATGCATTTTGCTGGAAAAGGCTTAAAATATTTGGTTTACTGTCCAACCTCACGACTTCTCCTTTGATTATATGGGTTTACAGCACAAACTCTATGATTTTGCCACTGTCACACAGCTGTTGCAATGGCACAACAGAGTTGATGAGTGTGTTGGCACTTCAACAGAGAAGTGGCATACAGCTTACTGCCCACACAAGATGAGACAGAAGGCAATCACTGCAATATGCCATCACTACCTTGACTGAGGGGATATGAAGGAGAATGCTTTTGAAAAAAATGTGCCCTCCTTTTTCCAAGATCCAGGAAACAGTTTGTTCTGTTATATTTGGCTAGGAATTTGATGGCAAGGACAGGCCTAAACCTGTATAAGAGCTTGTAACATTTTTCTATAAAATTGACTTACGTGTTGACAATAGTGAATTTCAGTTTAGTAAAACTATCCCCAGCAAAGCAGAGAGTTAGTCTTACCTTCTCCACTCCTGCAGAGAAATAAGGAGGCTCATTCCAATGGTTTACAGATGGGGTTTGTTCTTTCCTTGACACCTGCATGTAATTCTCATTAATGGAAGTGGGAGTTTTATGTGTGCACAAAGGGGAAAATTAGACCCGTATAGCCATCATGGTGCAGTTTCTTAAGGGTCTAACTACTCATCACTGCCTTTCAGTAACATCCACCCCTTCCTATTAATTCATTTTCAGCTTGTAAATCTCCAAAGGAAAGCATTGGTAAGGAGAACGCTCCTCAGCTTATCAGCAGTGCTTTGACCTCTTTAGGAACATGCACCGCATTGTTTGTATCTTGTCCCCGAGTGCTTGCCCTGGAAGAGCCTTAGTCAGTTCCTCTAGAGCACCTTGTTACATTGGCTTGGAATTAAGTACTGCAGAATAAATTACAGAAAAGCATACAGAAAGTGAAGACACTGGCCTAACTGGCATACTCTTCTAAGAGCATCTGCCTCTGAAAGGATAAACAAGTTAAATACAAAACAAACAAACAAACAAAACCCAAAACTAGTAAACCTTCCTGATTCTGAAGTTGTAACAAGGATCACCTCATTTGGAAGGTGTTGCAGGCACTTGAGACATAGCAAACTGCAGTACACGCATCAGTTGATATACTCAATTTGTATATTGTTTTATATGCAAATACGTGACCTTAAATTTTGAGGTCATTCCTGAGAGAATTAAGCTCTTTCTTTTTACTTGAGTTTGTAGGTTAATCATTTAATAAATTAAAATTGAGAAGTCAGAAAGATGTTTTTACATGTGGATAAAATATAACAAAACTCATATAAAATTTCAAAAAATAAACATTTAACATTTCATTACAGAAAAAGAACACAGCTGCTTGCCAAACTTCTGAATTAAAAGAAAAAACAAACAAACAGCAAAGACACGCCACACAGTGTATTAACAAAGATTTTAATTTTCTGTATTGCAAATCTAACTTGAAAATAAAACAAGGAACAACCTTTGCGAAACATAAAAGTCAACATGCTCTCTGCATGGCCATGCCATCAAAAGACACTGCTGAGCAAAAATTGTATGTCATATGCAGACAGTGATCTTGTCCCAGAAAACTATTCCAGTACAAGGACAAATACAAAGACTTCAACAGACTTCCCAAAAATACCCAGTCAACAATAATAAAATGCAGGTAGAAGCAAGTCACAAAGCAAAAATGGGATCATCAGTGCAGCCAGCGTAACAAAGGAGAAATTGATACAACAAAACAGAGTGCAAAACAAGAGAAATTTCTTTCTCTCAGACTGTCAAAGATCATAATTTATTCAAGAAAGTGAAAGGAGAAAAAAGGACAGTGATACAGCAGGAACAGCAGCTCACTTTACGGGGACCTGTTACTACTAGCTACCCACCAAGGGTTCAACAACCTTTAACTTCTTGAAGGACAGGTTTCTTCCTTCCATGGTCTGGCACTATTGCTAGATATTAGCATGGCAACACAGCCCAATGGAAGAGGCAAGGAGAATGATGATTCTCCAGCATTTTTTTTCATCTGACATTGCTGAGCTCTTAAAATCTGAAGGTTTTATGGCAGAACCAATTTCTAAACAGGAAGGTAAATTTTAATACTTTTACTTACAGTTTATTATACAAACTTTTTAAAGTGACAGCAAAGAATTCTTGACAGCATATTTTGGTTTTCTTAAAGAATATTTGTTATTTCTTTTCTAAATTAATCTTAATTAACTTTATTAAACTAGAATTTCACAAAGATAGGAATTCTTTTTCTCTTTGTGTTTTCCTGTACCAACTGTATTTATCTGTATATTTGATGTTCAGACACCACAGTAACAAATGTGTGCAGAATAAAGTGGACATAAAACTGTCATAAGAGAAATAGCCTGGAGGGAAAAAAGCATAAGGATAGAGAAAGGATTTGAAGTGACAGGAGAAAGGCCTAATAATAGTGAATGTAAAAAAATAGGGAATGGTTTGTCACATTTCAACGCATGAGTGGTAGATATCATATTTACTCACAACTTGTTTGACTAAATTATTTCACAACCTGGGGCAAAGACTGTCTTAATCCTCTGTGGCATATTTATTCCAGCATCTATAAAACAGATGTCATTCCTCTGCCTCTGTAAATATTGCGTTCACCTATCTACTGAAAGGAATGACCTAAGATTCCAGCAAGAAGGTAAGTTAGATTTGAGTCAGCTTTATTCATTGTGCTATTTCTGGTTGCAGTTCTTCTTCTTTTATTGTTTTACTACAAAATCTGCAAGATACTATAAAACATGCCGAAGCTCCATCTTTCTCTCCAAAGAAATGAAAAGGTCCACATCTTAACCACATTACTCTGTTGGCAGTAATAGTCTAACATATACAAGTTTCTGATTCTAAGAGACAATAAAAATATTCACTCTTATAAATTATAGAAATGTCCTAGGATAAGACAAACTGGCAGCCAACAATTTCAGAAATCAAAGAGACAAGAACAAAGCCAACCCTAGGCTGAGTCAATAAAAGCTTGTTTGTGTTGTTTATTTTTCATGTCAGAGCACCCTGTTATAAAAGAGCATAAAAACTTTGTTGTTGGTAAAATTAAGCTAAAAAATTAGGCACTTGATTTTCCTGTAGCCATAGCTCAAAGTTTACATTTCACCCCAAGGGGTCATGCCTTATTTTATTAATTTTTAACTATGAGTTAATATGCTATCACAGTTTTTTCAATTAGACAAAACAGGTCAGAAACATCACCTTAATTCAACAGCAACAAAAAATTTACCTGCCAAATGGATAACAAGAAGTTAAATGTTTGTTGTATCTTTCACACTACAGCATTAACAATAAGAATTACTTTTCCTGCCCCCTAGAACAACCAATTTTGGGTGCCCCATCAAATAGGATAATTGAATTTTCCTCTACATCATGAAAACTACGGTAATTTGACACAACAGAAGGCCGGAAGCTATCTTGCCTTGAAAGAAGAATAGAAAGAACTTTCTCTCTTCTCTCTAGAATTAATGTAAATAACATCAATTAATCTTAGTGTTACTGTAACACAAGAACAGATAAGTAACCTCTTTAGTGATACGACAAATGTGATAATCTAAAATTACAAACGTAATTCGGAACTCAACTACACTTCTAACAGTAGTATGAACACTGTAGAACATTGTCACTAGCCCATTTTATTGGCTGGTTATCCCAAATACAGAAAAGTTAAATATGTACAATATGTAATTTTGCAAAACTGCTCTGACCTATTTATTTTCATGAAAGAATGTAAAGAAAAGGAGATAAAGGATATAGATTTCTTGTAGCTGGATGATGACAGAATGAAGGGCAGAGAGGAAATAAAATTGTAGATCACCCACTGCTGACGGTAGTTGGAGAAACAAAATTATCTATTCATGTTTTAGGGATAATAGGGGGCAGGAAAAATAAATCAAACATCAAAACTCTGCAAAGGTGATGATACTGGAAGGGACAAGACTATGTGCCATCCAGGTATATTATACATTGCAACACAGGTCCTAAGTAGAGCTCCAGGTGGGGTAATATGCAATGCCCCATCACAGCATCCATCCCTGAGACACAATGACAGAACAGCTACGGGCACCCAGGAACAACTACCCACAACTCCCACTCTGCCTGGGTGGAAGCTCTCACTAACCTCCTCCTCACTCTCTGGTTTCCTTCTTTGCCATAATTGAAGGCTTCATCTCTACACTTCTGCTCAGCTCCCAGATTGCCATCTGGAGCAGGCAATTTCTTCAGACATCAGTCATCACTGATGACAGGATGTCTTCCCATCCTCCTAATTACATCTTTTCCTAACCTGGGGTCTGACTACAAATAAGCCATTGTCTTCAGAGCAAAGCAGCCACACAGCATTGGGGAAGGCTCTCACCACACTATCTGATGGTCTATATTTTCACATACATTAGAATAACCTGAGCCAGCCTCTTTCACAGCTTCGAATGTCACGCAGTACCCTGCAAGAAGCCAGGCCTGCAGCCCACCAGCAAAGAATATGGCCTGCTCGCATGGCTGCTGTATCTGTCATCACTGCTCTCAAAGGTACCCCCCTCATCTGCCACTGTCACTTGCAGGGTATTAATGGGAAGAACAAGCAAGAAGTACAACGGTGCAGAGGCCCCGTGCTGACCCGGAGGCATCGGAGAAGACACGACCAGCGTGTCTCCTGTTCTACCTGTCACTTCAGCAGGGTCATAGCACTCATATAGCTGTGCCTCAGCCTGAGAGAGCCAGCTGAGAAAGCTACTTCAGGCTCCCAGCACCCCCTGAGCTCCTGGGTTAGCAGGGACAGGGAATGTTACCTTTTACTGAAATAGGATAAAGCCAATTAGCTGCTGTCAGCAGGCTCTTACCTCTTGGAGAGTAAGATCCCATTGATCTCACAAACACAGCCTTATTGGTTAATCTCCACCTTTCTTTCTCCTTCTTACCCCCAACTGTACTTTCAACTACTCACTCTCAAGTAGATATATCCCAATTAGCAATCCTGCTTCAACCTGTGAAATCAGTAACTCCAATTCACTGGGAAGTCCAATATGAAACTGTAAATGTGCAATGCATACATTTAGTAACCAGTTAACAGGTAAAAGGTTGCACATGCAGACAACACTTAACAGGCATTTGCAAAACTGCTTTTTGCAGCGTAAGCATGTATACGGAGTGAAGAACAAGGCCACATGGAGGGAAACAACACAGAGATAATATATGAGAAAAAAGGCTAGCAGCATTTACTGTGTAAATAATGAATGCTAACCAGTTACAGTGTAGGGCTGAAGTAATGAAGTTGAAGAAAGGGAGTGCAGCTTAACTAATACAATTTGTTAGCCTTTAGGATTTAATAGTATGTTAATCACAGTATGTTAATGATACATAAATATCAAACACATTAAACAGTTATAAGAGATTTACTTCTCAGGCAATGGTTAATATATATCTATAATAGATATGTTCCTAACTGATTTATTTTGCAAGTGATTACTATTAACTTCAAATTAAATACCTAGATCTACACACTCATGCAGCTTAATTTAGTGGTGTCTACCTCTACTGCATGTACTGTCAATATTAAAAAGTTACCATTGACTAGCAGTTAATGTAATGTTTAAAATACCTGTACTTTATTTTTCTGTTTCTGAAAATAAAAGTAACTAAGTTCAAACGCTGCTTTCAAACAACCTTCCACATATCCCACTCTGCACAGAAGGGAGTATGGAACCTATGGAAAAATTAGGACGCAATGATATAATTTTAAAAATTAACAAAATTACCTGGCACTACCATCTAAATGAATGTCCTCAAACCATAAATCTGGCAGTGTTTTATTTCTGATGATTTTTATAGAAATTATCATTAAAAATAACATATGGAAAAGACAGCAAGTTTTGTTCTGTACAGCTGTTTCCTCATTTTCCCAAAAAGGATTTGTGATCTGGGCTTGCATGGCCTGAAATGCAACATCAACTGACAGAAGTTTCTAGAGGACTGACTCTAGAGGATATACTAGCTACTAGCAGCCTCAGCTGGGTTCAAGCATAACTGAGTCTAAAATCATACATATTTCATATTGGAATGTCTTCTCCATACCATATTCTCATTCACAGAGGATTGTCTGGGCCTCCCATTCGTCTTCACCTAGTGCTCAACATGTGACAATAAATTTGCCTGCCTTGTGATGAAATTGCCTTTTTGGTCTAAAAGGCAAGACACCTGTGTTTTGGCCACAAAGCACACATGATGCTTCCACATCACAAGGTGCCATGAGACCTTAGGAAATGCAGCAGAGAAGAGACTTTTTGAACAATTCTTCTCCCTTCCCTAAGTAATTATGAAAATCCTGAGGAAAGAGAAAGGAGAGGTACAGGGTACATGGATCTTTCCATGGCCTCATAGGTCAACTATCCTGTTGAGAACATTCATGTTCATGTTACCTAGCATTTTCTATGCAACAGAAATCTGACTGTGATTTAAGTTGATAATGCAATCAAAATAGAATTAAATAGAAAGACAAAAGGACATTTGTCTCCCTTGAAAGCTTTTTCTCTCTCCAAGGTTGCCGAAGTAGAGATATTAGGGCTGATAGAGAATTTGACAGAGCCCATTGCTAAGTTTTGTTTTGTTATTTTAAAATAACATTGCATATAGAGTATATGTAGGGTATCACACCACCTCTAGCCTATATTAGTAGTCAGTAAACATTTGCTGCCAGTTGCAATCGTTATACCCTCTTTGACCATGAAAAATTCACTAGTGTCTTTTCTCATCCACATCTGAACCATAGGCATAATGTAGCTTTGCACTCGTTTCACAGAAAATGAATTTTTAAGTGCTTCAAGACTATTCCTCTATATTTTCATGGAAGGTGGAGAGCAGAAGGAAAACAAAAACATTATAAATCAATCAGTCACAAGTATTTCACCTTATCAAATTCCCATTTGTCATCAGATTTTGCAAGGCCCATTTTGAGACCTCTATTTCTTGCCGCATTACTCTTGGTAACTTAAAGTAAAACAGTGACCTTTAAATTAGAGTCGGCAGTCCTTTTGATTCTGTCAATAATTTCTTCGTACTGTTAAAAGAAAACTAACCTCTATTTTAAGGTCTCTATGTTAAGTTTGTTCAAAAACACTAAAAAAACACAAAATCATGGGTTAACGTTTATTACCTCTTTTACTGAGCTGAAAGTAAGAAATTCCTCAAGGCTGTTCACAAACTTGCTTCCCAGTCCTGTGTTATATGGCAAACACAGTGACACAAACAGAACAAAAGGCTTTCTGGGACCTCTTTGTACATAGGTTTGTTTATTAGTTGGTTGCTGTCAACTATTTCAACCAACAGATCAAAAGATAACGACAGAATCTTGACAGAAGAGAAAGGACCAAGTATATCTGAAGAGCGATAGAAAAGATGTTTCTTGGCAAATTGCAGATTCTTTGTGGGATGGGTACCATAATGAATAGTGCATGATTCCCAGTAAGACATGCAACCACAGAGGAAAGAAATAAAAGGTTATGTGTTTGCTTCAGGAAGCTACAATTAGAAACCAGGTAAGAGCTGCTAAACAAGACTCATGGTAAAGTGATGGAAGAGGAGATGTGATGGTAAAATGTGAGGAAAAGTATAGCATCTTTCTAATCCCAAAAAACTTCCTGTCAAGTCCTGAAGACATATTTTTGTACTCTTAACACATGACAGGAATGTTAAGCTAGTGACAGCCATTCAAGTGTAAAATAACCTCAAAAAAGGTAATCATAAACAATGAAGTAAATATTGAAAGATTAAAGTTATATGTATGTATATTTCTGAAGTACACACTAATACTGAATAAGGCATTCTACCAGAGATGCAGTTATGTGCAAAGGCAATTTTCTCTTTTCATTCTGATTCAGAGTAAGTCTGTTTATTTCCAAAGTTTAGCAAGATTAAGTTTATAAATTTACCCCCCCAAAATATTTTTATTTGTTATTTAAAAAATTTGCCATTATTTCACATAATGGGTTAGTACTGACATTTTTGTATGATGTAACTGTATAAAAAAAATTTAAAATTATATTTAAAAATAATTTCCCAAGTGGAGTTGTTTTTTATCACTAACTTTACCATATAGGTTGTTCAAAAGCATTTGGATGAGAAATATCATCAATCCAAGTAACCAATCCAACCACAAGTTTTTTCAACATAAACAAACAAGTTCAAGTTCTGTTAAAATAATGAATGTATATATAAAATATAACATAAAAATAGCAACTTCAAGTGACTTTAGTGCAAGTGACTATAAATTTGACAAGTCAAAATTCTTGGATGCACAAGGTAAACCCTGGAGCTACCAATGGATTTTGCATTTCACAAATATCGACACATTATCATAGTTCTGCTGGGACGTACCTTGCATAGATTTTCTTTGGAACACCATTCTTTCACTCATTCCAACACTTGGACCAGCAACCTGAAACCAGAAGGAGCATGCCCAGGACGCAGTGTAACCTTATGACTTTAGGGATGTTCTACTCAAATGCTGTAATCACAAAGATGAAAGAGGAGGGAGCGAAACAGCAAGCAATGTAATTGGAAATGTATACAAACACATTTGTGTTGGCTTCCTCCACCAGGACAACTACAGATGTTGAAGGTATGACAAATTAACAAACATGCACATGAAGTGTTAATTGATTAATCCTTTATTTTAATTTTCTGATCTTTGCAGTCACCCCTTAGGAGCTCTCCCAAGACCATTTCTCCGGCTTACAAGTGAGTGAGACATATAAGACACTGACAGAACTTTTGATAAATCCAAGAGAGAACACCGACTCCTTCTCCCCTGTGTATGATACCTCATCTTCTTAGAACTGAAGAAATCAAATTTGTTTGACCTGATTGGTAACTACTTACCCTCTCCTCAAATTGTAAGTGTTTACAAATAGTTTGTGGGCTTCAGAAATATATGTAGGAAACGAACTGCTTAAATTAATAATTCTTTTTTCTTGTCCTCCTTAGCCTCTTTTAAATATGGACAAACCTGTGTCTTCTTTCAACTTTAGCAACCCTCCACAAGCTCCCAAAGGAAAGCTACAGCTGGTTCTGGAGCTTTTTTTATCATAAAAGCTGGAGCTTTTAAACATCATATCTTGAAGTTATACTGGGCTGATGTGAAAATATTTTCACTTTCAAAGTGCTAAATGCAAAGTTATTTCCCAAGATGGGAGATACCTCTTTTTTTATTGTTAACATGAATTTTGCTACCCTCTTGTTTATATTTGGTCTCTTTCAAAAGACATTAAGAATACTGGCCTTAACATCACCTCTTGAAAAATCTCCCTTCTGTTGATAAACAGGACCAAATTTTTTCCTTTTTCCACTAAAGCAATTATATAAGTATTTCTTGTCATCCTTAATGTTTCTTGCTAAAAGCATCTAATTTTGAGCCTTGTTTTTCTAAGTACCTCTCTATAAATCAGTATTACTCTTTTATAGCTGTTCTTAGTAAACTAACTAATTTTCTACATAAAGGCAGTGGGGAGTTCATGATTGAGTCAAGTTAGTCTTTCATAATCCTCCTCTGCTGTCTTTCTTCCACACATGAATAATTTTGAATTATGCTGTTAATGTCATCTATTTGAAAGCAGGTCACCTTACTTTCTGTTTTCCTTAGACTGCCACCCAAGAGATCTTAAAGTTTTAAATGTCTACCTCCTTAAAACCTTTTTTCCTCTGTCAATTTAGCAGTTCTCACTCAACCTAACTTCCTCAGCAATGATTTTTTCTAGATCAGATGGAAGGCTGTTAGAATAATTTCTATTTTCACACTGTCCCTATCAACAATAATTCAATAAACAAAGACTTGTCAGATACTCAACCTGATTAATTCCAAGACTTTTCTGAGCACTCACCAATTTTTTACCCTCCATATTGCCTCCTTATTTAAATGTCACAATCTACAAAATCTTGAATTCTGTATCATGATAAATCCATTCATTAAAAACCATCTCACCAGATTCCTGATTTCATAATCTCTTGTAAATTATCAAAATGAAAAGCTTTTGTCCTTGTACTGTGGGATTATGGCTTTTAATCTTTGTACACTTGTCCTGGTTGCTAGTATTTTGCTAATGTTCTCCTTTGATCTTTTTTTAAAGCTATTTCCTTAAACCAGTCAGCAAAGATCCCACATCACCCTTGCCCAGTGGCTAAGTCAATGTGTGTTGAAAAAAACAAAATTTCCCTGGTGATACATATTATAATAACTCATTAAGTATCCTCCCCTGCCGCCACCCCACCCAGGGCTGTACACAGTCTGAAATGACTTTTGATCTGCTCTTGTCACAGCCTGAGTAAAAGTCTTGATGCATACTTATCATGTAAGGGAGTGGGGGAGCTATGCCATACTGATAACAGTTGCATCACAGAGAGGTTAAAGTTCTGCCACACTACTTTGTGTTGTGCGCACGTCACTACACTGTACAGTCTCACTGTCACATACTATCACCTGTTACCAATCATAGAGCAAGGAAAATATTTTCTTAAACTTTTCATTTTCATTGTATTCAAATTTCATTGTGTTTTCCACAAAGAATTTATTCAGTCTACTTTTAACTAGAATGACATATAAATGAAAGCAAAGAGTTGGGATCTTAAGAAATTAAAACAGCAATTCCATTAGAAATATTATCTCATTAGCAGAAAACACATTTTCAAATTAAAATAATTGTGACAGTACAATTACAGAATACAAAAAGAAAACAATACTCATTAGGAGCTTTACTTGATTACTCAAATATTGAATCTGTTTGAGGATGTTGTATCGGGATTGATACGCTCTAGAAACAGAAAGTAAAGTGAAATTAATCCAGTAGATAGTCCTAGACGATGTCTTCACTGGATGTGGATGCTTACATACATGCAGGAATTATTCCAGTGCACACTGAAAAGTTTAAAGGTTAAGGATACAAAAGCTGTTTTCATTCTCACTGACTTACATGGTCAAAAATAAGTCTTTTTTATAATTTTGAATATCATCCAGACTTGTTGTTTATGCAAAACAGACTACAGGAATAAAACATATAGTTAAAAGCATCCCAAATGCCCTTAGTAGCATCTCAAATGAGCAGCTTCCTAAACCTTACAACATTTCCATTAGAAGTGAAGCAATAGTAGCAATCTATCACCAGGGAGTGCAAAGCACAGGAATGACAGACAAGAGCCGGGACACCTCCCCTCCTAATACATTCAGAACTTTTTTGGTTCAGCTGAATATTGAAACGGATTATCTGAACTTCTTTTTTTAGGTGATAAAGTTTAGTATATCAATGTTTTCCTTTGTATCAATGAAAACATCTCCTGGTTAGCATTCAGTTTTTCTTCTTAAAACAGAAGCCAGTTCACGGGTGATTATGTATCTACATCCTTACTTTCATTTTTAACCTGAAATACCATATTCAATCTAAGGTCTAAATTGTAATTATGAACTGCAAACAAGAAACCTCGAGATCAATGTTTCATCATAAAATCACATAAAAAAGAACAAATAGAACAGAAAGAAAGAAAATCTCATTACATTTCACTGTGAAAAATAAAGACAGGAGATATAATGAAGATTACATTACAGAAGAGGACCTCAAGTTTATATTTGTGGTAAATCTATCGGTTTCAGTCAAAACACTGTACATAGGATGGATTTGGAAAAAAACCCTTCAAACCTAACTTTGAAACAATACTGCTTTTCAAGACCATCCCTAAATTTGGGAATTAAAATGGTTGTTTATATGAATTTCTGAGCCTACACAACAGACTCTCTCCTTAAAGGCAACAGCTAATGACAGGTGAAGTTGGAGAGAAGGTTGACTGGATGCTTTTAGAAAACTTGTTCTCTTAACCAAAGTCTTACAAGAGTTCCCAAAAATACATATATATAGCATGATAAAATAACTCCATCAGGGACTGTTTCCAGCTTTTGCTTGGGGCCAAGCAAAGAGCAGCTTTACAAAATAGCTTTGAGAACTTTCCCCATAAAGCAGTAACAACGAAGAATAATGGAAGAGAAATGGAAGACAAAAAGAGGCAACTGAATTTTTCATCAATTTTTACTCCAGCTTTATGCCCTACTCCAATAAAAGACTCTGCTGAAGTATTTGAAGCAAAATTAATGCTCAAACCTATTCTTTTTTCCTCAGGTATAGTCTTAGATGTGGAAATTTATTGAAGATCCATTTTCAGTTTGAACTGACTCATTCTGGTTCCTTATGTTCTGTAGGAGAATTGAACTATGAAGTGAAGGGCTACTATTCAGTGTGGAACTGAAAAAAGTAAAAGAAAGAAAATAAGACTGCTCCAGATGGCCTACCAGAGATACAGACAAAATACGTGAAGATACTTATAAAATTAAATTAAGAAAGAACTGACTGCATTTACAACAAAACAACCTTGCCTATTGCAGTACAGCAGCCTCACAACAAGAGGCTTCAATGCGCAAATTGCAACTCAAGAGCCAGGTGCGTGTTTATGAGCTCTGGGCCCTTGAAATATGATAAATTCACCATGGGAAATAAAGATAACTAGCTTTGGAGAAAGTTTGCTTTTATCTTCCAGCACTCATATACAAGTAGTACTGAATATTCCCTCTCCCTCTCTCCTCCTCTCACCTCCTCTGGCAATTCATCAGCCATTACGGACCATTTCCATGCTTTACCGAGTTGAGTCTCGACTCGTACTCGAGTGAGTCTCTCTGCACATGCAGACGCTCTGCAGGAACACCTGCCCTAGCAAACATTTCCCAGTAACTTGCAGGCTTGTGAGGATCTTTCAGCAGATAACAAGCACTGACAAAAATATTTCTCCTGTTCCCTCAGTAAAAGAAAGATGAGCTCCTACTCCATTTATGACATGAATAAAGGTTTGGGGGAAATGAAGTATCTGGTATATTTTGTTACCATGGTGACCACCCCCTTTGGAAGGCCAAGTGATTTCAGTTTGTTGACGGAATGATTTGTAACTGAATTTCAGAAAAGTGTGCTGTTCATCATATTTTGACTGAAACAACTCTTTTTTAGCTTTGTCTTTTGCCTTGTCTTTGGGTTGCAGAATAATATGAGAAAATCTGTTGATGTTATTTACTGTTCTGAAGCCCTGGCACTAACAATCAAAGAGGAATGCTGTTCAGCATCAAAAATGTCTTCAGTAGTTAATATGAAATGCCTTATCATTCGGCCCCATAGGACCAAGGAGGAGACAACTTATTTTAGATGCTTTGTGCATTTCAGTCTGGAAAGATTCTGCATCTTAGCTTCAAATGCTTAGCCAAAATACAGACTATGCAAGCACAGCTATGGATAATCATTGGAAGTTGTACACTTGGGGCATTGACCCATACAGGAGGGAAAACAAGGAAGTGATAAAACTCATTTTTATTCAACTCAACACCATCTGACATGCACAGTTGCTTATTTAACAGAGTAACACCTGGTGCAACAGAGATGGCATGCTGCAGTTCCTCTGGTCAGGTAGTGTGTGTTGCAGAGAAAGGCTCCCCAGCTGGGGCAGTACCACGCCTGGTACTCAAAGGACTCCAGGTACCACAGGAGTTTAAGTATTTCAAGGCAGCAAAAGCATTTTAGGGCAGTAAGAGCTATCACTGTCACCAAGAGTAGTCCTGCTTTCCTCTAGTACCAAACATTCCACCTAGTCCATGGCACCCTAAGCCTCGGTGCCAGCATGGATGTTTGTGTGGCTGTAGGTTTTTCTGGATCTCAAGGTTGAAATAAAGTCTATAATAAAAAAGGTTCATCATGTGGCTATGGGGGCATGAAAAGAAGGAAGAGGTAAAAAGGACATTTTAAATTGTAAAAAAAAACTTGTTACAAGCACTTTAGAATATTTTGTTTAATATTCATATTTTTTTCTAAGTTTCCTATTTATACTACAGTATCATAATTCTTTTTTCTTTGATATTTATTAACAGGAGCATTATATTAAAGTAATGGAATCATTAAGAATTCTAAAGTTTGTGAAGAGCTATTACTGATCCCTCAAGCTGGTCATCTGTTTCTCTTTCAGATATTGCAGTCAACATTCTGGAAAGTATTACATTGCCAAGTAAAGAAGATTCATTCTGGTGCAGAATTTCATAGCAGGAAATGATACCTAAGACACTTAACAGGTGCTTGGCCACCATCAAACCAGCTGTACTTAAAATGCCTTGGATCTGTAAAAATAAAATTCTCAATCAAACCCTGTTAAGAAGTCTCTGATGCAGATTTCTGGGATTTATTATTTTAGGTATTGATTGGTTTTGGTTGGAAGACAGACTTCTCAGAAGACTTTACAAGGTTCAGTGAGTCTTACTGGAAAATTACTTTTGGATCCAGAATCAAAACTAGAAAAGGTATACACCAGAGAACATTTATTAGCCCAGTGTCTATGTAACTCGTGGGAATATGGAAAGACAATGCAAACATTTCACTCCAAAGTTAGAGGTGCCTGCCTTCATTTGTTATTTACAAACTATATCTTCTCTCTCAATTTTTGGAGCAAAAGGCTCACATAAACACTCATTTTGACATAAAATAGAAGTTTTCAAAAGCAGACATTTTTGCAGGGCCAAGTAGAGTAACAAATTGAGAGGAAGTTCAGATTATACAGAGGTAAACACTATCAAAACCATATTACTATCCAGACAAGGGAGCACAATGTGTCCATCGCAACTATTCCACAGATTACAAAGAACTATCCTACACTATACAGAGAATAATGGAAGAGGATTCTCAAATCTAAAAGTAAATTTAGTTAAAAATTTGAGAATCCCCACACAACCTCATTTTCAACAAGGCTAAAATATAAAAACTGACATTTAGAGTGTGCCAAATTAACGCTGAGATATGCATATCAAGGCTCCTCCTAAGAAGCTCTAAAGTTTTAAAAATCAGGCAATAGATGGGAATGAAACAGATAGATGCACGGTGTCCATAGAAGGGCACTAAAATCCATCATTTGAAGTAAGGTCTGCTTTCACGTACTCCTGAGTATGTCAATGCTCTAGCCCAGGGGTCCTCAAACTATAGCCCGGGCTGGATATGGCCCCCCAGGGTCCTCAATCCGGCCGCTGGTATTTACCGAACTCCCCGCCCTGCCCCACCAGGGGTTGGAGGCGGAACCAGTGCCTCGTCCTTGACCTGCCCCCCTGTGGCGGGTGAGAGGCGCGGGCATCTCCTCTGCCGGGCAAGCTCAGTCAGCAGCCTCCGGACTGCGAGGTCCAGCCAAATCGGGCGAATCGCCAGAGCCCCGGCGTGGCAAAGTTCCTTCAGTCCCTTTTGGCCACCCTTTCTGGACTGTGTGGCCAGGCTGAGGAGGGGGGCAGTGGTATCAGTGAGGTGGGCGACTCCCCCCCCATCTCTCCCTCCCTCCCTCCAACTCCCAGGCAGATCTACGACTAGCAGTGACAAATATGGAACCTAACATTGACAATCTCATTAGCCAAAAGCAGACCCATAGTTCACACTGAAATATTATTTGGTTTTGTTTATTACAATTGTTCTTCATTTTAAATATTGCATTCTTTTTCCTGGTTTTTATGCACTACTACAAATAAAATATGTGCAGCGTGCATAGGAATTCGTTCATTTTTTTCCAAACTATAGTGCGGCCCCTGACAGTGTCTGAGGGACAGTGAACCGGCCCCCTGTTTAAAAAGTCTGAGGACCTCTGCTCTAGCCTCATTACACTTGAAAGTAAAGGCTCCAAAAGAGTTAATTAGAACAGTAGCTTGAATTTATCATGGAGATGCATGTGAGTTGCGTTTACTCTACACTAATAGTGAGCATAAATTTCATCTTTTATTGATTTATAAATACTTCACACTATGTAAAATATTGTCAGATTATAATTCTCTCTCCATAAAATGGCAAGCAAACGTCCAGCCATCTGTTTGGCTAATGAGAACAATCACCCAGGCTACTTTTCAAGCATAATGCATCCCAGTTTGAAACTGCTTTCAGTGTAAGCACCTGTTCATACATATCAATTAAAATGATAATTACTCTGTTAGTGAATATAATCAAAATAGAATAGTTACAGCTCTATTGTTTACCAATTAAGACTGCCGAGTTCACTGATAAAATATTTCTGTGCTCATTTATTTTTCTTCCTGACCCATTCTAAGACCAGATCAATTTCACGCTAATTTAAGGCAATATACGTTGCAACATTTGAGAACTGACATTTATAAAACAGCGAAACCACAGAAATCCCTCTGGAGGCACATACTCTCCTGGAACGTGTCTCTCTTTATGAAAGATCATGTTGGCATACTTTCCCATCAAAAACAGAGCCGACTTCTATGAGCGAGAGTGGTGCCCTTTCCAAGTGAATGACAGAGCTAAACAAGAATGAGACTTCTGGTCTTTGTAGAGAGTTCTTACTACAGGATAACCATCACAGGTTTTGGGGGTTCTTTTACTAACAATTACTAGCAATTAGCAATTAACTCATATGAATTGGATTATCATGGCTTTTATAGTAGAAGTGTTAAAACATTAAAGACAAAGACAACCAACTCAAAAATGAAGTACAAAAAGGTATATTAAAATGGCCCCTAAAAAGCAAAAAGGTATCTTTATTTTAATATTAGTACATTTTAAGTTCTAATTCTGCTCTCTACAAGTGACAAAATCCCTTTTAAAAATCAGATAAAAGATCTCAAATCAGCCAATTAATCCATGTGCAGATTTTAAAAAGAGCTAAATCTATGAATATTATTTTCTTAGTGAAAAATACAATTTCTCTTCCTAGCAAAGGAAGAGTCATGAACACAACCACGAGAGCATGTCAGGAAGCCACATGTGGAACCAACAACAGTTCTATATTGCAGAGGAAATAGAGCACCTGGGAGTGAGGAACCTTAGCCTTCTAACACTCTCACCTCTGCCAGCTGATAGGAACTGTAAAGTTACAAACTCATGTTATATTTCAAACACAGAAGCTAGAAAGAACTTAGAAACATTAAGAAACTGCATCTTGAAACTGAAGAAAACTATCATGAGCACAAGACTGTTACAGGAAACTATATAGGATTACAAATGTCTAGACAAGGCTCTCTTGAACATAAGTTTGGGTAGGATCATTTCTGGTGGGCTTTTCTGGGGCTCTTGATCATTTTCCCAATAAGAAGAAAAGGAAAGAGAGAAAGAAAGGGGAAGCAAAAGTTTCTGTAAGGTAGAAGGGAATAAACCCTCCCATGTTTCCTTTTGTTCAAAGGTGCAGCTTCTGCACCTAAAAAGCCCAGACTGGACTGCTGGAAATGTTCTGGCAAAAAAGTGCAAAACCAGCTCATGTAGTTCTTGAATTCACATCCCTCGTTTACACAGGCGCTTAACTTTAATATAGAAAGTATTCTCAGAAACTTGTCACATATCCTTTCCACAAAATGCAACACATGAGGAACTGCCATTCATGTGTCTGTTACTCTGCCATTTTTGTTTAAAACGCCTCTCAATGTAGAAGAAATTTTTCAAAACTGCATTGTTTACTGTTTCTCAAATTCTCTGAAGTATGACCACACCTAGATGGGGGCCTGTGCTCCTGTGGTGTGACCAGAAGTATGTATTTTGGAGTATGGCATCAGTAAAAACCCCTTGCAGCTCTACACCACACTTAAACCTGTTCTCTGTTTTTAAAATGGATGCAGGAGATTCACTTTGCCATTCCCAGCTCTGATAGGTACAAAGTTTCAAAGACTCCTGTTTGTTAAAAACCAAACAGTTTAGCATCCAACAGTCACAACAGCCTGAAACATTCCTTCCACCAGTGCTGTATGAGCACCCCTAAAAAATCACTGGGGATGAAAGCAGTGAAACCTTTTCACAGTAAACACATGTTCTTACTGCATTAATGTCCCTTTAGTTATCTCCTATATTGAAATGAAACACAGCTGCCAAATGCAACATATGGATTCTAACTTCTATATGACTTTAATTCATTTTAACATTTACAAAAAGAAGGGACAATATTCAAGAAGCATTTGAACAATGCCTTCAGACACACGGTCTGAATCTTGTGATTGACCTATGCTAGGGCAAGAGCTGGACTTGATGATCCTTGCGAGTCCCTTCCAATTCACAACATTCTATGAGTCTATGACCTCTGCAAAACAATATACTATATATGATAATATAAACAAGTTTCTTCCTTGCTGGCATGTAATAGATTTAACCAGTTAACATAAGAATCGCATAAAGAAAGAAATGTAAATCCAAGTATTACACCCATAATCGTACTGATGCATGAGCTACTGGAATAACACTTGTGTATGTGTACAAGATTCTCACACTGAAGCTGCTTTTTCATGCACACTGGAAAGTGAAACTCATTCATACTCTTTAATAAGCTGAGAAATAGCTTCCATGTTTTCACTTTCTTGTCTGAACTAACTCTTACAACCAAGGAAACAGACCTTTGATTCTTATTCTGCCTTCCTTCCAGAACTTGTTTTTCCTCATCTTCTTTGATTCTTACCCTCATCAGGTTCAGTACTGGAACTGAATTCAGGGAGCTTCATTCCACATAGGTTAAATGAGGTGACACATGAGGTGACTTCTCTGACAACTGTGGCTACATCAAATTTATGCTGGAACATGTGTGGATCAGAAAAGTTTGCTATTCACATCCTCTCTTGTCTTCATTACTGGATAGAACCTGATACATCTATCAAACAATAAAGCTATTTTCTGGTTTATAGCTATACACTTATTTTTTCCTCCAGGGAAATTCACTGCAAGTATTACGGTGCAAAAAGAACATTTATATTTCATATACATTGCTGTGACTAGCAACACTTTAAGAGATAACACACTTTACCCACGGGCACTTTTTCATAGTCCACTGAAATGTGGATGTCTGGTACAATAGATATTAAATATTTTTCTTCCTCAGTTTACTCACACAATCCATCAAAAGTTGTCATTAGTAAACATGACTAAGTTAACCAATTGCAACATTTCCCAATACAGTAGAGATGCCTGGAAACTGACAGTGATTTTAATATTAACTTTGACCAAGATAAATTCAGACATTACTTCCACCATATATATAATTCTCTAAAGACCCTGACAGACAGAACACATTTTATGTCCTCAGAGTACCAAGTGCATCCTGCCATTTTGAAAGATTTGTTAGCCTTAAGTCACCCCGAGCCATCATGAGAAAAAAAAAAAAAAAGCAATTGTCTAGAGTACAAGAAATCCAAAATGAAAGAAAATTGATTTTTTTAAATGGATCATATGTACTTAGTGGCTTTTACTTAAAGAATTTAAAATGCTCCCTAGTTTTTTTCCACATAAATAATTATTCTCTGACAAAATACCCAAAGGGAACAAGTCACCCTTTTTTGCAGAAAATTGTTAAAAATGAAACAGGTAACTGTGTTCATATGGTGGATAGGTATGAAGAAAACATTCCCCTGCTCTAGACCTGACATTTAAACTGTCAATTTTTATGGTAGTGAAGAAATTATAAGATTTTATTCTAAAGGCATTCATACCTAATTTAAATTCACAGAGATGCAAGAGAAATTTCCATCTGGTCTCACTGATTTTCTGTCCATTCCTCCTATTTCATAGATTTTGTAATTGCCTTTTGATCAACAACATAAACTGTGTACCGGACATTCAATTTTATCGGTTCCTGGTCTTTATGTAACTGATTCATGATATTTCAGTCCTGAAAAATTTCAGATTAGCTTTCATTTAAACACAGGTGACATTAAATTGCATGAATGTCATTAATTAACTATTTCTGAAAATCAGCCAAATAAAATACATCTGTCAGGGTCCTAGCAGTCAGTAAACATATTGAAAACTCCATCACTGACTTCAATGTACTTTGGATTTTCTCCTAGACAGTATCAGCACCATGTTGATCTTGATGTGTCAAATATTTTTTGTAGTCATCTGAGAAAAAATTAATCATCCTAAGCATTTACAGAAAAGCCTTGTTTCATTATAAATGAAAAAAAAATACAGCAAATTCAGATTTAATAACGAAAAGTATAAAAGAATCAGCTTTAACCCCATAATTTGGAAGTTCATAATAGAAATGATAACACAGTTTCAAAAATATTTCTTTGCTTTTCCATTCTTAGCCTATGGCTGAGATACATTATCCTATAACAGGCAATAAGATAAATTCAACTACTGGCAGTGTTGGCTAATATCAAATAACCAACAGCTTACATATTGATATTGTTTCTACCACCTAACTAAATATTACCAACCAGAACACATCCCTGGTGTTTAAATGGCCATATCTTACTATTCCCACTGGACCTGTGACTCTGCTTGCTTTACCCACAGTCTGGCTGCTAGGATACAGTAGATTACGGGGTGGGGGGGGAAAGAGAGGAGAAAGGAATCAGCCTTGTTGTTTTCCTCCTCTGCTTTCTCCATCCTCAGTTATGCAGCTTTGGAACTAAAAGAACAAAAAATATTATTTGTGTTCCTGCAGTCAACACTGATCCTTCCTTGTGACATTCCAAGACCGCATTTCCCACTCCTCCTGTGACAGGAAAGCAGAAGGTCCACCCTGCATCATCTCGGGGAGACCAGGGTTCAGTGAGAATGACAGTGTAGTATTTTACAATTGCCTTAAGGCTTTTTCTCCACTCTGACACATCTCTCACAGTTCCTTTTGGGTCTGCTTTCCTTCTCAGTGGTTCTCAGACACAGCTTACACTCTTCACGCAGCTGGCTTCAAAAAGTAACACATCTGGGTGCAACCTCATCCTTTTTTCTCTTCTTCCAAAGGGACTTTCCTTCTTCCCTTCCCAATATTTGCAGAAGCATCGATGTTTGCCTTTCTGCCTGCTTTTTTCCCAGGATTACCTTTAGCTCTTTTCGGATTAGAACTTAACAATGTTTGATTTACTGTTTCTCAATTAACAGCCCATCTAGATTCTAGTAACACATATTAGCACTATAGGCTTGTGCCCACATACTCATCACTGAATATAAAACAGGTAGCTCTATACTGTTGTCTAACACCTGGATGACTAAACAAAAGTAATTTGCAATGAAACAATACAGGCACTCAGTTCTGGGAAACAGAAGTATGGAGCACAGAAACTAACAGCTAGCAAGAGAAATCCCAAATGTCACTTAGGAGAGGGATGTCATCTTCTATTCCTCACCCACTTGCTTCTGAGAGAACCTGTCCAGACTCAACTTTTCTGGTTCCTTAGGCTCCGGGTTGCTGCATGAGTTACTGCATAGACAAATCATCACAAACAATAAATTGCTGGCTTGCTACTTTAGCTTTCCTATCATATTACTGCTTGGTGTTTTGAGATGGAGGTAAGGAAACCAATCCCAGATCCTGTGCTTATAATAGACAAGTACAGGGATACTCCAAAGCAGACGTTTTAACTGCATGCACACATCCTCAGTAGCAGATTCCTGCGTATCCTGTGCACCACTCACATCACAAACAAGTTACAGCAAACTAGGATCATCTTTTCCATTTCTGGTGTGAATATTTTGCCCAACTTTATTAAATATTTTTTTGCTAAATAGACACGCACATATATTAAAATATATTCTCTTTTTTTTTAACAAAAACTTAAGAAGTTGAAAATTAAGAGCCACTATCAAATATCTAGGGGCTGCTCAAAAAGTAGCTCCTGAAAACATCAACAGACAAAAGCTCTTTCAACAAATCTTGTTTCAGAGAAAATGAAAATATGCTAAAGACAAAGAGCCCAGACACATCAAATAGTATTTTGTGTGATTTTAGTTTATGAATAATAAATAGACCAATTAATTTCTCAGAAAATAAAACTCTCTCCTGCAGCCCTTATGCATATGTTCTAGCAGTGTGTTTTATTTAATTCCACAGATGTAATTAAATGTGTCATTCATTTGTTCTCTATTATGGCATTTCAGTCAAACATAAACAGCTTTCAGACTTCATTTGCAAGAAAGCTACTTTGAGCCAAAAATTTGCTAACTTCAGAGCAATAGTTTGAGAGGTCTTCACAGGCATTTATCTATTCTCCCATCTATTTACAAAAGAAATGAGACTAAACAGCTATACACATGTGTAAGTAAGTACCAATATATCACAGCATTAACATAGAATAAGTTGAGAGATTCCTTCCCCCTGCACACATTGTGATAGACAGTGTCTTCATGGCATGTTCCTCTTGTTCTTCATAGTTTATAATACATATAATCATGCCCCTGCTTCAGCTATGCTCAGTGGTTTCATTTCATTTGTACAGTTGGAAAATGTGTACTGCTGGCAGTTATGTAAAGGAGTCTGCTACTGTGAATGACTGAAATAGAGAAGAGGAGAAGGGCATAAAGAAATTGTGAGGGGAAGTGCAGAACAGCATTTAATTCTTGTGTTTTAATAAACAAGTCCAGAAATCCAATCTATCAAGGAAAGTCCCTTTTATGTTACAAGTGATGTTGTTTGACTGTGGTGGAATTCAGCTCAGCCATCATCTGCCTGAAAAAGCCCTTTTATAAATGGTGTGGTGATTGCAAAATGAATCCTGGGAAGCATTTTTTCAGAGAGGAGGCTATTGACAAGGCTGTACTGCAGGAAGAATGCACTGTGAACAGAATTATCTGTCAGAAGATAACTCACTGCAAGGTCAAACATTGACCTTGCACTGATGAGGCAAAAGAGGCTCTCAGGAGGCAATAGAGGAGGAGTTGTTTGAAGGTGGAACTGGGCCAGATCAGCTTCCTTTAGACGACTGCAAGCAACTGTCATTGCTTTTTGAAAGGATTAGCTACCAACACAGGACAGTTAGAACCTTTTGGGGTTTTCACCCTGATGTGCCAAAAGTCAGGATTTTCCCATCTCTCATCTACTGCACCTTGTTTTCAAGACCTCAGGAAAGTCTGCTCTAAATATTTTCCATTATAAAAGGCCTCTGTCCCTTCTCACTCATACCAAGCATAAAAAGCATAAACTCAATGAGTCACTTAGTTCTGTCCTTCACCTTCTTGAGATGAACTCTCAGTGCCTAGAAACAAAGTATATTCAAACATCTCTGTCAAGCCCCACAGCTGCTACACTTCTATGTATCTAGCTGCTATCCCATCTACAGTAAGACTAGAAATTCTTTAATCTTTTAGTGGGTGATATAAGATTAATGATGCATTTGCGACATTAAAATCAACTTCTAAAATTACTGTTTGTGCCTTTCATTACAGCTGTCTTCCAACTGGGTAATTAAGGCAATAATTTCTGCTTTTTAAGAGAAGTTTGGGTTTGTTGATTAAATATTTACCACTATGTGGTAATTGTGGTACCAGTATGCTAAAGTCATACTTCTTAAAGTGCAGAAGATTTTAAAATACAAAAGATCATCTTTACTTTGTATCTATTTCTGTACTCCTCACACAGTTTGCAGCTTTTTAACTCTCTGGTTTAACCTAATTAGAAATCATAAGTAAAATGCTTAGACAAAACATTACTTAACCATTGACCAGGGAAAAATCCTAAAATTTAGCTTCCGAATCTGAGAAAGTAAAATGCTATCTGAAAAAGAAACTGAACAAAATTTTCCCAGGGAAGAAAAAAAAAAAAAAAAAAAAAAAAAGGAGTGAACTTTTCCAAGTAGTAAAGATTCAACTAGTTGAATTAAATTATTTCTGGTTTTGGGGGCGGGGTTTAATTTCAATATAATTTCATTTTTAAAATGAATTTGCTATGGCCTTCCTTTATATTTTCACCTACTAAATTTAACATGGATGCCACTATACATCATAACTCTGTAATTACAAGTTTCAGTGGGGAAATGACATAAAATTAGATGCAATTACACTCATTATGTAAATGCAACCCTATAAATTAAAATTTACAGAAAAACAACCAAGAAAAAAAAAAAAACACAAGAAAAAATTTTAAACAGATCCATGGGTTAATAAACTCAACAAAAAAATAAATTGGTGAATAAAAAAAACTTGTCCACTAATGTAAATATCTTTTCCTACATCTCTTGGAAATTTCTTGTTATTCAGCATATGTTTTTATTTTACTTTTTAAAATGTTTGCAAGAATAGGACCAGGCCAGACAACTTATCAGCACTTAGAGTAAAAGCATTTAGAATATGAATCCCTCTCCTTCCCCAAATGGAACTGTTTATTAACCGGGCAGTAAAAGTCCTTGGACTTACTCATCACTGATAGCTGAAAAACCAACACATTTCTCCGTTAGTCATTATACTTTAACCTCTTTTACTGCACTGCAGACTGTACAGCCAGACTCCAATCTTTGCTATAATCATTTAAGTTCTGGATAACTGTGGAAGCCGATGTAGTTGCCTGGCTTCACACAACAGACGCTGACAGCTTAAAGATACTCTCTCTGTAATTGGCAGTAATACTTCTGAGGTAAATCATAAAAATACTCCCACAAAATAAGAGGATATTAGGAGTCACTCCATTCAGATGGAGTTAGGTCAGGCTTGGACATGAGCATCTAGTCTAGAAGTCACTGGAAGGTGCTGGCTTTGCATTGGATCATTTAATACTTTACCACTGTGATCATAAACTTGCAGAAGAAATTTGGAGTTGCTCTTTAATGTCTCTTCAGCAATGACTGGAAAGCATATGCAGTTTTTGTCTCTTCTTTCTTTGCTGACATTGTCAATTATAATTTCAGGGTGAGTTGCAGAATTCAGCACTTAATTAGGCAAGCAAAGGGGGGGATAGGTTTTTAAGCGTTTCTGGTTTAAAATATGGGGTGAGTATCTACCAATTCCTAAAGCTCTGTCTCTATTCTGTTACTAACTTACAGGTCTTAAAAACTGAAAGAACTGGTTTTTAACAGTTTAGCCACTCACATTTTACGGTGGTTTAGCTAACTGTGAAAGTACATTTGATTTAATGACTGAACTTTTGCAAGGTGAGACAAAGGATTTTTTCCTGTCTGTGTCTACAAGAGATGCCAAACACCCTCCAGCTCTCAGGAACCACAGGTGGCCAGATGCTCACTCTTCATGCAAGTAGTTACAGTAACAGCAGGGGCTGCTCACTGCATTCCTGCAAGTGACAGTCTTTTCTGGAGGATTCAACCTATAATACTTGTGAATTCTCCATTGTTACCATTGGTAGGCGTTCAAGACACCTGCATATTATAATGTTCAGTATCATTTCAATAAACAAAAGCTGTATCCTATTAAAAAAAAAATAATGCAAACATTTTATAGCTGTCCTTGGGGACTCTGAGGTAGAAGTCAAGACCTATAGGAAACATTTGCCTCCTAGACCAAAATGTGCAAGTTATGATTTTGTGGCAGTATGTGGGAGGCTGTTGGTAAAGTAGCAGGTGCATGTTAGAAATCCAATATGGGCTTGAAGAAAACATTTGTTATTTCCCTTAGAATAATACATCATACACTGATAGCCAGAATATCCAGAGGGCTCTGCTCACCAAGGAAGTGGGAGCCATTTTCATACTACAAGCCCATACTACCCACATTATACAAGGCAGAACCTGGAATGGCTGTTGTTCAGGTGTATTCTGATGTCTCTGAAGATCCATAGACTTTTCATCTTTCAGGACAAAAACCAAATAATCAGCCATGCCTTTCGTTCTTCTTACACTATACACAAAAAGCAGCTTTACCAGCTGTCTTTATTGTTCAAGTGCATTTTCTCAACTCCTCATCTGAATTTGGGTCTCTGAAAACTGGCTATGCTAAAAAGAGATGATGTATTTGCCCCAAGGAAAAATTTACCATTCTTTTTACCCATGTAAAGAGCCTGAACCAAAAAAAAAAAAAAAATTGTAGAAAAAGAACAGAAGTATCAGAAGATCAAAACCTAACCATGTATTCTAGAAGCAGAAGCCAGCTGATATTTAGGCCTAGTCTGAATTAAATTTTAACACAAATAGGAATAGTTGACCACTTAGTCATACCCACAAAAAACTTGTATGAACACTCTTAATTCAAATTAAGCCATACCTGGTAATTCATGCTAAAACCCACAACTTGTTCTAGTGCAGCCAGATACAGATTTTAACATGCCACAAGTTTTATCAGAACCATACATATCTTATATTTTAAAAAGCTTTGGGCAGTAAACTTGTGGCTGTTCACCAGTTAAGCAAAAATCACCAAGATCATTGTGATTCTGTTATGCCAGAGTTAAAAACGCTATAAGGTTGCTGTGTGAACAATTCCTTTGTCCCTCCCATCCGCACACTTGTTTCCTGTATTTATTCTCAGTTTTATTTCTTCTTTCATGCCAGCACCCACACTCGAATCAGCTCACCCACTTTTCATCTGCCGAGCAATCATCCTTTGCTCCTTAAAACATACAGCTACTTGGCAAACACTCCCAACATTGTTCACTCTCATCGAACACTGAGCCAGCATCATGTATGTATTTACAAATGCTGTAGTAGAAAGCTTAGAGCAGCAGTTCCAAATGGAATAAAACTGTGTCCATGCAAGAATGAATAATAGATGTGAACGTGCTGTAGTGCCTAAAGAGTGCCATCATTTTTTCCACCTATATTCCTCCTCAGAGAGCCAGTTCTAGCCAGGGATTTGTCATGTTCATAATACGGAGCAAGAAAGACAGGAGAATAAAATTATGTTTGAAAAAGGAAGGAGATTTGGAAGCCAGGACAGATGGGTTGTGCAGATGATGCTGCTCCCTGCATTGGTATGTCTTTTGTGGATAAGATCAATTTGGCTTGACATCAGCTTCTTAGGATACTTTCACTTCATCAAAAGATTTCTGAGAAGGAAGAGGAAAATCCCCAGGCTCTGACTCCTCAGAATTTTTAACCAACTTAAGGCTCAAAAGTGGAGGTCTACATTGGAAAAAGGAAAAGCAGAGTGTTAGTACCAGAGAGAAGAGAGCTCTGCAGCAGAGTGTACTTTCGTTACCATAATTTCTGAGAAACAGGAGAATGTGAGGACCTTATTATCTGAAGGGTAATGGAATCATTCTGCAAAGTCAAACTCAAAAACTATTGGTTTCCATAGGACACTAAGCAGACAATACACTAGATATCCTTCACAAAAAGTGAAGGTGAGCATTTGCAATAAGGCTTCAATTTCAGCAATCAAGGACCTAAAAAAAAAAAAATCTAAATCATTAGCTTTAGTGTATCCTCAAACTCTAAGAAAACTATTTTGTATACCATTTCCCTCCAAGTTTTCAGGAAAAAAGAATAAAGAAACTTCAACTATTTGAAAAATAGACAATGAAACACTTTTTTCCTCTTGCTATAGATCTCATTTTGAAACAAAAAACCACATTTTAATCATGATATAAAATACAGGAAAACCTTGCCCTTACAAAGATAGTTCATATGGTGTATAATGGTAAGAAACAAGAGGAAAAAAGAAGCAAGCAATGCCAGATGACTGCATTCAGTCAACAATGCAGCTCTTGCAGTGGTTTTACTAGTTTCTTCTCTGATGGTGCATCTCACCATACTTGCTAATTTAAAGTCTCGTGGGCAGCCATAGCTCTTTAAAGAAATATAACACACACATAGCACTCTATAAGCAACAGTTCAACAAGTCTAAAGAGTTTGATAGGTACCAGAGCAATTAATCTTGAATTCTTGATGGTTAGGAATTCTTAAGTATCCTGTTAACAACATTGCCATACAAAATGTGCAAATTCTACTTGAATTCACCTTCCACAGGCCATCCAGTGAACTCAATTAGCACAATAATGGACAACTCCATATATAAAATACTGAAAGTATTTTACACAATTGTTCTTTCTTACAAAGAGTAATTTTTCAAGAGGCTTTGGTCTTTTGGATTTTTACAAGTTACTGAGAATGAGCTCTGCAACAGATTTTCTGAGAAAGTTACAGAGAAAGAAACTGAGAAAGACCCCACACATGCAATTATAGGTGACAGTATTTCCATAAATTCTCCTGACAAAATAGAGGGTATCCTTGATTAAAGCTCTATGTCTGACAAAGTTCCTTTAGTATGGCAAATCAGAAACTAGCTCAAGGCATGTCCCATTCACACTGTACAAGATACTCCGAGCTTTTATCTCCCCCCTCACATTGCTTGGTTTAAGTAAGTTAATGATTTAAAAGTAATTAAATTCAATAAACCGTGACAGATTAAATAAAAACTAATCAAAGTAAATAAATTACTGCTTTCACACATCTATTGTTTTGGGCAACAGAACAAAAGGAACTAGATTATGAGAGTAAACAAAAGCGAATAAAGTAAGAGGAAAAAACCCTTTAGCAGTTGAGACACATTACAACTGACTAAGATTAACTTTTCTGTCTGTTCTGCTGCAAAATAGACTCTGTATCAGTTAACAAGACAACCTAATGAGACCTATCAGGGGATTGTTATAACAAGATTAGGAGAGGGACCAGTAGCGAGGCTGTTTCTGCACAACTGAGAAAAGGATTTGTATTTAATTAACAACATTTATCTCAACAGTCCATTCCTAAGGAATACACTGATATAGGCAACCAGTCTCTTGAACCAATTGGTCACTTAGCCTTACAGACAGTTTTCATAGAATAAATCTGGGATTCTGTGAGTATATGATTATTGATTACTGTGAGGATATATTGGAACTAGCATTTGGTTGGCACTAAACATAAATTAAGTTGGATTTAACCCCTTCCATTCTACTCCCCAATAATCCTTACCCAGGACAAAACATTCATACATGTATAGCTGAAGTCACAAACACAAGGAGTCAAAGACTTCAGAGTTTTTCCTGAATACGAGCCATAACGATCACAGCATGTTCATGGTGGAATGCAGAAAAGTAGTACCCCCATCTGTACAATGGCTCCAATGAGGCATGGGGATTAACTGCTATAGGCTGGAGATAGGTGCCTGACAGTTAGTAATAAAAATAATTTTGTAGTTATAAGATTGTGAGAATCCTAGGAGAAGCAAATTCCACTGAAGGAGTAGTTTTAGTACTGGGATTAAATGTCTCAAGTTTCTGCCTCCCAGAGCTCCATTTAAATACTACTTCTATTAAGTCTTTGCTATTATTTTTCTATTGCACCTTGAAAGACACTGGCAAATTCTTTAAAAATTACTTCACATGTAAGTACAATATAAGAAATGTTTAAATATTTAGAAAGCCTACACACTTCTGACAAGTCTGACTCTGAACCTGAGCAAATAAAAACAAGCACTATTCTGTATAGTTGACTGTTCTAAAAGTAAGAGAGACAACTGTAATCTAAAAGTAAGAGAGACTATCACACTCATGTCTAAATACACATGAGTAGATAATATACAATATTAGAAAAAAAGAACAATAAAAGTACAGTGATGATAATTCTTTAATTCATATTTGTTCAGAACAATTGAACCTGTATGCTCCGATGTGAACCTCTGGCTCTTTAAGAACTGCAGCAGTCATTACCTACCATGGGCAAAAATAGTAAACAACCTGCCAGTTACTCCAATAGAAAAATGTCAAAATACTAAATCCTCCTGTTGCTTATCTCTGCTGGAACTTTCAGGTGTATTGTCACTTGCATTTTCATCGTATTTGTTCATTTACTTAAAATCATTATAATTTAATAGCTAATTGGCATATAAAGCTTTCTGATGATACTGAAGACCTAAGCCTGTTCACTACATAGACAATAAAAAACTACATAACCATTTTTGTCTCTAACTTTCACTATTAACACTGTCTCTCTAATTTTATACTTTGTAATATGGCTGACAGGCTTAGCACACAGCTCATGGCTGTGACAGATTTTTTTCCAGCAATAACTTCCTACAGGATCATTACCTTAGTTTAATTCATGTCCCTTTCAAGAGTTTTGATTCACTTCATAAATTGGAGGATTTCTTTCACAATTGTCACTGCAAGGGGCTGCTCAGTAGTAGCAGCATTTTGCATATTCAGTTTAATAATCAGATTCTACTACACTGTATGAAAACAGCAGAAAATTTCCAGCTGCATAATTTAACTGTCACACATACCCCCTATCACACATAGACTATCAGGTTTCATATAGTCTTTGACTAAGCAGTCAAGAAAGCTTTAATAAATGAAGTGTAAAACTACAGAAAACTTAGTATAAGCCGTCAGTCCTTGGGCTGACAGCAACAGCTGACAACTCAAGGCAATTGCACCTTACATCTGACTGAGGCCATACACACAAAATACTCCAAGTCTCATTTAGACAAAAGCATTTTCCCCCTTGGAAAAGGGCCTTACTACAAACATGAACTCAGCACTAGCAACCAGCTTCTATCACCACCATTGTGCTATTCCCTCCACACAGTTTAGTAGCAGTTAAAAGAGGCTCAGCCCCTTGGCTCTGTGGCCATGAGACACGGGGCGGGGGGGAGCGTGAGGAAGCATGAACCAGTTCCCCAGCTGGCAGTTGTTTGCACAACATTAGCATTCTGAACGGATCCTTCCCCAGTACCTCTAACATGCTTTATTGATCACTGGATGCCTGTACTCGCTGGAGACCTGATTTCACTGCCTTTAAATGAATTTGATTTTCTTAGCTCCAGCTAAGTAGCTTGACGCCTTTTTATTACATAAAGTAAATCTTCTGCGGGCTTGATCTTACACAGTTTTGATCATTAACAATGTGCTGTTCCAAAGGACTTTGAGTTCATTTAAAGAGACTCCCTCCACCCTCATGTCAGTGAACATCAGAAATCCTACCAGATTTTTTTCTTGTTTTCAGACCCTCCAGAGCATAAAGAAAGCAGTTAGTCTTGAATAAACTGAACATTTCATTCAATAGAATCCAGGGTTATAGAGTATGGAATCTGAGAGTTCATTTAGTCTATCAAAAAACCACTTTCAATGCATATCTTCTACAAGACTTGGCACTGTACTGCAGCAGACATGTAAACTACTATTGTAACTGAACAGACACCAGTAAAATACTGCCTGCTTTTCATTACAGCAGCTAATATTATCACAGGCAGCCCTTCCCCCTTTTTATAGCAGTGCTTGATAATTCTTCTGTAATCCAGATACCCTTCTGTTCAGAAGAAAATGGACAGTGCTGATGAAAAACTATTAGAAGCTTAGTAGAAATTAAAACTGTATCAGGCACTTAAATACATCTAATAATGATTCAGTATCCATAAAATCTAAAATAAGCCCTGCAATAAATTATTTTTAGACAATTCTCCCCAAAAAATTGGGTGGGGTGGGGGAGGAAGAGAGGGAGAGAGAGGAATAGATGTTAAACTTTCACAGTAAATATTAGGTCAGAAGAAACAGACATGCTTGGCATATATGCAATGCTTATTTCCAGAACTGTTACATTGCATAATGCATTCAGTTCACAAATGAATGGACAGTAGCTGGCTGTCTTGGAGTTTTACTGCAATCAAAGCCAATTAAATGATGCACATGTATGTGTCAAAAACAACAAACATTTTATTATCACTACATGCACAAATGCATTTAAAGGCTTGACATCTGATAGCAACAAAACAAGAAAACCTCAAACAGTGTAATTCTGAGCAATTAGAACAAGCTCTACCTGTCACACATGTTAACCACAAGAGTAGAAAAAACATTTTACATGTTTCATGAACATTACACACCACTTGGATTCTTCCAATATACTGTATCTCTTGGATGGTGGCCAAACTAATCCTTCAGTTTCATGCTTTAATCATCTGAGTAAATTATGCTGTAAATCCTATCTTGCAAAATACTGTTTCACTCTTTTTTCATTTATGAGAAACTGATAGATTTTCCTATCAGAATCTCACAAGTCTTAATGAAAGCATTCTCACCTAGGGTTAAGAACCTTCCCAACCTTCTGTGTCAACAGTCTGGAGCCAGAAGCTAGCATTTTAGATTTCCAGCTAAATTTAGAAAAAAAATCCCTTGATATGTATCCTTTGCTTTGCAAGAAATGCCTATTTTTCTTCAAATTGTTCAACACACTTCAGCAAAGGCAGCAGTTTAGCCTATGTGGTAGAATGTGTGGCTTTTTAGTGATGTGCCAATACACACTGTGGACCGTAATGAAGGTAAACTAATCTCCTGTAATTTATCAGAAAACAACAAAAAGAAAAACAGAAACTCACTCAAAAGGGAACACCCACCTCCGAATACAGGTTTGGTTGGCCAGAAACCTTCCTCCCATTGTGGCAGTAGAAGCAGACAGACAGAAACTGCAGGATCAGTAAGTGGCAGCGGTATAAACATTTCTCAGTTCCCTCTGAGAAACCCAGGGAGCATCAGAAGCATCACTAGGCTTGTGACTCATGAACGCTTTATGAGCCAAATCTGAATTTCCAGTTTCAAAGATTTCTTCTGTTTCACAGTAGGTGGTTACAGGTGCTTATAGTCAAGTTTTACAGGCAGCGATGCTAGCAGTAGAAATAGAATTACAAAAAGAATACTAAGAACTGTTGTTTTTTAGGAAAAAATAGAGACAGTATGTTGGAGAACAATCTGCTGAACAATTAGAAAGGTACCCAAATGGAAGTGGCAGCAGAATGGGAAAGTCTATTTATTCAATTATCCATTAACTATAACTTCCTTTATTAAAACCAAACAAAAAACTAAATGTAAATATTTTGTAATAAATATTGGAAAAGAAAAAAAAAAAAGTATTTGTGGCATTTAAATTGTGCAGAAATGTTAATGTGAACTTAATAGGAATCTGGTTCTGTTACAAACTCCTCTGCACCTCTGCATTTAAAGTGACCATGTAGAGAGAGAATTATATTTTCATCACTCCTTTCCAGTACAAAATTTGCAAGATATTAAATCTAATTTTAATTTCATACTAACTATCTTTTAAATTTACTCTAAGAACATTCACCTATTTTTTTCATAGAACGTGAGGAAAGGGCCCATCATATTACTTAAAATTAAATAGGAGTGCAAGCATAATGAAAATAGTTATGCAATGCACAAGAACACATCAACAGCAAAACAGGGAACTCTCATCTTATATCCCTACTTCCTTACAATGTCAACCACACAGCAATTCACAGCATGCAAAAAGAACATCTATTTCACAAGTTTGTTTTGCCTTGATTTTTTTTAAGCACTTTAAAATGTTCATTCCAATTCAGAGGTCATACAGCATCAGTAAATTTTTTTCAAAGAGGCAAATCTATTGTCACGGATAAATACTGCACAAGCAAGAAGAGATTAGGCTTTTCACATGCAAGGCCTGAATAAGTCATCGGTACATAGTGCTTACACATCTTCAGTGTTTATGAGATGTAATCGGGTGAAGACGATTGAAAACCTGAATTTTGAAACATGGACACGTCTCTCATTGCAGCAAGGATGCCTGCTGCAGCCATTTTATTTAGTACTCTTTTGGGCAGGATATAGTTTTGCAAAATGACTAGGAAAGAGAGATGAAAAGAAATGTGATTCAAGTCTCTGTGACCTTTTTTAGGCAGTTGAGGTGCAGTTATCATCTTTTAAGCTTAGCAATGAAGCAATTCAGAATTTGTGTTATGAAAATTCAGAAAATATCATTCTGAATATCTAGATTCACACCAGGAGAAAAGGAATTCATTATTCCTTTTGACTAAAGTAGATGGCAGAGGCTGTAGTAATTGCTCTTTAAATAAAGTACATCATTCCCCACACAGGATTTAATCTTTTAGACTGAAAAGGGATTGCAAGTCCTGGAACATCCCACGCATATTTATCATGCTACTGCTACTGCAGGAGGGAGGTTTAGTACCTTATTTGGTCTAGACAGACTAGTCACAAAATAGTTTTAGATTTTGTCTAAATCCTGCTGACCAAAAGAATCTGAACAGTTGACAAGTAAATATGATTCCAGTTGTGCTTTACCAGTCCCCTCAATGACACCTCTGATTTGTGAATATTTGTTTATTTCAGCCATTTCCCTTGATTTTATAATGAAGTGGAGTTCTCTCCAAACTAATATTAAAATCAACAGGAAAACACAAATGTAGATGCAATTAGTTTTCATAGTGGATATGGTTTCTTACACAAGGGGAAAAAAACCCTTAAATAGAAATAATTTTCATTATTCTTACTATGTCCTTTTCTTCCTTACTTTTTTTAATCCAACCATGAAGTAACATTTTGCCTTTCCAGTTCAAATGCAAATTTCCAACACTGGAAAACACCATAGAAATAAATTTCTCAAAACATAATCATGATTTTTGTGTTGCTCTTGCAGTCCACTATTCTATTAATCAATGTCTACTACAGATCCAGTTCAGTAAACGTGGGTGCACAGGTTTATAGCAAATGCAAATCTTAAAGAAAACAAACTTACTTACATATCTAATCTAAAAGATGATACACAACATGCAAGAAAAACATATATACAGAGCATTCAGGGAAGAATTTTACCACTGCACATGGTAATATAATAATGTGTTTTATGCTTCTATGAAGTAAGTTGGAAAGAACAGTAAAACTTGATTCTTATTTATCTAGTATACTTATTTTTTTTTGTTCTCCTCTTCCAATTCAATAATGTTAGCTTTCTTAACACTGACTGACTTTGACTTACAAAGTATCTAGTATATTTTACAATGCACTGAGACTTAACGCATTTGTTAACAGTGTAACAGTCACCATGGAGGTAGTCATCATTTGAGCTAAGCAACTGATCTGCTGTTAAAAGATTATTCAAACTATTTAGCTTCCAACACCATAAGCTGCAGGGTGCTGAGTCAGAAACCTTTATTCTCCCTTTGCCGTAAATCTAGTAGGAACATTTACTATTCTAGATTTCAGACTCCTCTGGATAGTGGTAACAAGTAAGCAACATGTTAGATCCAGTCAGGATCCTTGTTTTACAATGTCAAAAAAAGCTGTCTGGTGGAAACTCAGCAAAGTATCTGTCCACATGCCTCTTTTAAGCACTGGTGTCAACAGGACCATCTGTGCAGGGTTACCTTTCTATAGCCCATCACCAGTATAAGGTGAGGGTTGAAGCTCTCAAGTTGATGAAAGGATGAAGGGACGTACCCTTCTTCTCAACATTACACCAGTGCAGGACATAGTTTGATGCTACAGCTAAGTATTCTGGATAAAAGATATAAACAGTGCACAAACTCCGTGCCAGGTACAACATGACTAATGCTCAGTTTTATTCAATTTTATGAGCATTTTCCTTTCTCCTGAAAAAAACAGCATTTATTGTCTTACATGTGCCCATGCTATACTGAACAAATCAAACAACCAGCAGTAAGTATTTACATAGAAACAGAATTCAAAGCAGAAGATGGTAACAGACTCCAGGAATGCAGAATTGCCTACTGTTTTAGTGTTTAAAATTTGCAACAGCAGTAAGAAACTCAGTGACTAAGTAATCCTGCAAATTGGTCTACAGTATATAACCAGCCTCTAGTAGAAGGGAGTCACTGAAGTGGTCTTTGCACGTGTAGGAGCACGTGCTGTTACAGAGCCATTGCAAATGAAACTTTGTTAAACAACATGACTATGGGGGAAAGGCATAAGGGGTTAATGATAGTCAAATGCACATTAAAATTTTGCTCTCCAGGATTATAACCTGAAACTAATAGTGCAAGTAAAAGTGTCACCTTCCTGTTAATGGCATACTACAATATCATTTATATTAGTTTTCCCTTGGGTATAATAAGCTTTGTACTATATGGGGGCTGTTAACAAGGGAATTCAGTAGAACTTAGAGGCTTATAACTCCTCGTTTTTTAAAGTAATCACAGGAGAGCTACAGTCATAAAGCCTTACATTATGTTCATGTGAGATCTTCCAGCAGGCTTACTGCTGTGAATGCTATAAAAGAACAAAGGTTAAATATTCTCCAGATATTCCATTCTGAAAAGTGATTTGGACATATCTAAACAGTGCCAGACAAAACAGTTTGGCCTATGACAAGCCTAAAAAGAGTAAAACCACAGACCTCCAAGCACCAGAACAGTGCCAACAACTCTCACTCCTTATCTGGCTGTATCCTTCAGTTGTGACACAGGCTTTTCACCAATGCAAATAATTCAAGGAAGGTGTCAAATATTTCACACAAAGATTGAAAAATGGGAAAGATACCAAGATTTTGTTTCACATTTTAAAAATCACTGAATCTATATCATTTTGGAGAAAAGACAAACTCTTATTTGAATACCACTTACCATCAACAAGAACATGTAAAGTCTGAACACAGCACAAATGGTCCTATTTGTGTGAAGGAAACATTCCCCCATTCCAGTGTGAGGGTAACACTGCAAAATTATGCTTTCAGACTTGCACATGCTCCATAACACCACTAAACATAAGACTATTGTTTTAGCAGTCTTGAAATATATAAGCAACACTAAATCTAATAGTAGATGATAGCAAGTTAAATGAATCTCATCACCAAATCCTTACTGTATCTCCCAGTAATATCCTAGAGAAGATAAAAAACTCACTCCTTAGAATAAGAAAATCTGTATCAAGTTAATCAGTAAATCACTTCATCAATTTTAAGAGTTAGGCTACACATAGCTTTGAGCTGAAGATCAGGTTAAATGTTCTTTAGGACCTGTGTAGACTTTATTGGTATACCTCAAGATAAAGTTAATATCAGCAACACAACATATATCAGTGAACTAGTGAGACTACAAGGACTAAGTTTTCCATCAACATTAAGCATAATAAAATGTTAAAATTACAACTTTCTATTGTATTTTAAAATTTGGTAAAAAGCCAGCACATATTGAATTTCATCCGTTCTCTCACTGAGACTCATCCTCCAAGTGATAAAGTAAGACAGTTTCATGCACCACACTGAAGTATAACCCAATTAGACATACATTATTTCTGGGTTTTTTCTACCATGAAGTAATTCTGTTTTCTCACAGAATACACCTGCAAACTGTTCTTTCAATAGGTTGTATATTTTAGCTGGCCAGTAAGACCACCATATGACAAGTAGCTTTTTCTCCACCAATCATGGCTACAACAGAATTAGAGGCTGGGACAGTTGAGATTAAATGACATCCAAGAGATATTATGTGCCGTGTGCCATTGGAGCAAAAACTAGGTTTCTTCCACATTAGTATAGGATAATGTATCTCTCTTCATAATAGTTGCATAGAATAAGACATAGAATAAGACAAGGCCACCATACAATTATATTTCCACGGCAGAAGAGAATTTTCACCTTTGCCTCTTTCCCCCTTTTAATGCTGACCTACAGCAGTAAAACATAGTGGCACAGATACAGATGGAGAATGACAAATCTGTGTATAGAAAACTGTCCTCTAAAACTTCCTTGTTGTTGGATAACACATCTGAGATGGGGTTCACCTCACAGTTTCCAATTGTCTATCAGTATTTAAAGAAATTACAATATCATAATAAGTACCTGATAAAATAAGATGGTAAATATTAACACCATATCATACCCAGGCCTTACGACCAAAAAAGTTTAAATACATACAAGACTGAAGACATTTATCTACTTGGAATTTCAATATCCTGCCTACTCTGAACAACAGATGTACAATGTTTTTGTACAAAGAATTAGGACTGCAACTTTACTTTAAAAACCTTGATAAGAACACAGAAAAGCTCAAGGATTTATCATTAAACTACATTTTAATATCCGTTTTATATTACTGAAGCTGGGAGTTAATTGATCATTTAAAAGGCTCTGAGTAACATATATTCAAGTTTGGTCATAGTCACATCTTCAATTTTATAAAAATCTACTATATTATCTAATGTAGGCATAATTTATTTCCATTAAGCAATCTGTGCTGAAAGTAATTCTGGGATTATAAATCTAGTAAGAACTAAATAGGTCTTATCCTATCTGAGCTAAAAGGTGCAACAGAATGTTTCTGAATCTTACATGTAGAGATAATCTGATATTAAGACACGGTGATATCTCTTCCTTGCAAATAATGGAAAATTGAGGCCTGAGTTTTTCATTTTGGTTTATTTCATTTCATATAAGTATTAGACAATATGAATACATTAATTCAGATAGCTTTATACCTCTTCACCATATAAATGTTTACAACTCTGCTTTTTTAAATCACAAAGAGTGACTATTCAGAAATAACATCAGTTTTAAGTTGGTTTTACATCCACACAGACAGACAGACAGGGTGTCATTCCAATGAAGACCATTCACTCATCGTCTTACAAAATCCAGATGCAAGAATGGACTGACCCTGCATTTTTTACAGGTATAGTTTGATATTAAAAGAATGACTACACCACTCTTTCAGATAGCAGGGGAAAAAAAAAAAATTCAAAGTGAGAAAGATTGAGACCAAAATTACTATAATGAAACCAAAATGTTGACACCTAATTCTGTTCCATATTGGCTGAAATTTCATAAGTCTATCGTTAAATAGCCTAGAAAGAACAAGTCACATATAAAAGAAGGTTGCCACCTATGTCTCCCAGTACAAACTGAGCTCTGTTGCTCACAGAAGCAATCCATTTTAAGAGAATAAAAATTATTATCAAATTTCTAAGAATACAGTATTACCTGCGTTATCTATCTCATGACAAGTAGGTGTTATCAGTGCTTTGCATGAGAACATAAAACCAGAAGAAACGCGACATGAAGACAAAACCATCCTTATATTTATTTTTATTCCTATACAGACAGTATGAAACAAGTTCAACATCCTTCAAATTAAATACTGAAAAATTACAAATACTACTGTGCTGCTGCTGCCGAGGACAGTCAACTTTCTGATGATGACCACAGTTGATAATTTTCTAGCTACTTATATATAGAAGGTTTCACATTTGCCTCAACTATCAGTAGTATCAGTACCCCAAAAGACAATGAATAAGCCCATTGCCTTTATGAAGTAACATATCACTGTCATAGATGGCTGGTATCCTTTAATTCTTCCTGTATAGGGAGGACATATTCTGAAGGAATATAAATGCAGCTGATTTCATTACCACACTCCACATCCCCTTCCCTCCTCCACTTCTACTCTGAATCACCTCTAAAGATCTCAATCAATACATTAAAAAAAATTGGCAGCTTTCCACTTCCCAGCAGGTTGCCTCTGAAAAGATCAGTCAATATAAAAAATCTGCAGAGAACAAAACACCACAGAAAACAGTGCGAATTTCTAAAGGTGATCAGCGAATGCCATTAAAAACAGACTCTTGTAATTCTGGAGTTACTTTCCCTCTGAACTTCTCCAAGTTTCACTTATTTAGTCTCCTTAATAACAGCTCAAAAATTCTTCAAACATATGGATTTTAAGTGGTGTGTAAACGTGAATTAGAAATCACCAGATTAAAAGCTTTGGAACTCTGTACTACAGCTGGAAGCCTGCAATTCGCTCAAAGTCCAACCAACTTGCTTCCTAATTAGAAAGCAACCTGAATGAGACAGTGTTTACTTCTCAACTGCAGTAGTCTAAGATTAAATGGTTACTTCTTTCTTTATTTAAACCAATGTACCTGACAGCTTTAGACTTGTATTTGCAACTCAGTTCCAGTATTACTGCATAAATTACAGGATGACCATATCAACAAGTTCTCTCTATCCCTTCTAAATTATAATTAATTAATAAAAACCTGTAAGCAACACAAACCATTGAACTTTACAATGCATTTTCAATATATTGATGCTGATGTAGAAGTTAGAATTGAAACCAATATAAGCACTTTAATATTGCAAAATTAATAAATAAAATTGTTTTTCTCAAGAAACAAGTTATGACTGGTGTGTTCTTGACAAATTAATGCTACTGAGCTAGAATTAATAAAACAATCAGTAATTAATAAACATCTATTTAAAACACATCAGTGTATCAACAATGAAGTGTTTGATGAAGAGCCAATGGTCATGGAAATGCTTATTTAGAGAAAGGATGTGAGAGGTTCATAGGGACTGGAAGTAAAAGAGTTTAAATTGTATTTTACCCAAAGTTCAACTACAATACAAAAAACCAAAAAATGTATTTGGAAAACACAGTAGAGAAGTAGGGAGTCACAGGCAAGTCTTCCTCTTCTGCTGAGATGCTATGATATCCTCTTCAAGCCACTCACACCATTTATATCAGGCTCAACAACAGGTAAGCCTTCTGTACTAGTCTTAACAGCACTAAAAGAAATTTGGAGAACAAAGATACCAGAAATAATCATTCAGAAATTAATGAAAAGAATTAAATACTCTAAAATCAGAGGAAAAATAACTGCTCTTCAGCAATACCTTTAAAAATGGCTTAACTTTTAATATGGCTAATTCCTGTGTGGAGAGACTGCTTGGTAATAATGGCAAATAGATTAAGTTTGAGAAAATACTGACATTTCCCAACCAAAGATGCATATGAACAGTAATTATGGCTAATCCAGCTGGTGTACTTCTTTGAGCTGGGGCAACAGAAATGATCTTGTGATACAGTTCTTGAAGAACTATTTTAAAAAATCACAAGTTTAATTCTTAAAACTGACTAAATAAAGAAGATGCAATTCTCTACCAAAACAGTTGTCCTTCAGTAGACCGTTGTGTAATGGGAGCTCCTTATGATTCATAGGAAGATAAATTTGTTCAAAGAGCAAAGGAAGAGATTCTTACAACTTTTTGTGTTGCAATTCCTGGTTTGTGTTCACTGGGGCATTGGCCAATATCACATTGCTTTTCTGTTCTCATTTTGTTTGTAAAGTTTGCAAAAAAGGGTACTGGATGAAAAAATACTTGGATGAAGGAAAGTCCTGTAGTGCTCCCTGCACACTGTCTGTGTGCAGTCCTGGAAGCCGCATACTGGCATGCAAGTGAAGAGAAAAGTGCTCTTCCTCCCAATCATAATTTTGGATACTGTCAATAGGTGTTATTTCAGTTATGACAGGTAAAAAGATCCAAGGAAACTAACATTACTCAGACAGTTACAGAATGACCAAAGGCAGCCTGCTAAATAAATGCAGTCAGCTCTTGGCAGCAGTGAAGTAAAGGAGTGCTTTAGATCTCCTTGGCCCTCCCACTGCAATTAATCTAGACTACCAGACCTCCAGTGAAAATAATTAATAGTTATTAAGGAACATAGTTAATGACTCTGTGAACATGCATCAACACAGGCACCCCATTTGCAGCTTTACCAAAAATAATGCATTTTTACTACAGATAATTTGCAGACTTGATTTCTCACAACGTACTCACTCCCTGAAGGGAATATTAGAATGCCAGCTTTCTTGCACGTACAGAAATATGCTGAGATTTTTCATTTACTTATGATTATTTACCAGTTACAGCTCTTAGACTTATAGCTGGAGCTAGGTTTAACAACAACAACAAAAATCCACCACAGGACCAAAACATTGGGAAAAAAAGAAAGTTTATTTGAAGCAGATTTTTTTTTTTCTTAAAGACCCAATGTTTAATGCAACGTATATTTGTCATTTTTATTCTTTCAAAAATATTTCCTTTTAATTTAGGGAAATTTTAGAGCCAAAAATTGGGATAGATTTGTTGATAATATCTGGAGATACAAGAAACTTAGCAAAAGGTATAGAAACTCCAACCACAGATTTACATTAAAAACTCTTAGGGTTCATCCCTGAACTACACCATTTCCAAAAGCAAAACGTCAAAAGATTTTATATAAAGACAATGCAAGAAATGTTGCAATATCTTTTTAATCCCATTTATTTCTGTGAAAAATTTCTTGCATTTTACCCTAAATTTGTCTATTTTCTCCTTCCTCCCAAAAACTCTAATTTTTGGCAAGTACAAAATCTACCAGGATCTAATTAAATGTTCACATGAATAGCACAAGCTGTTTTTCAATAGCCATGTACATGACATTACATGGAAGTTTTACGCATTTTCATACTTCTAATTATAACAATAGAATAAAATTAAATTGAAGAGGTAAATTCAGCATTTTGGATCTTCTACACCCTACAAAAAAAGACAGTGAGTGCACAGTTATTTAAAGTCTGTATTTCCAAAAGACATAATGTCAGAAGCTGTCACTCTATTTTGTCCCCAAGTCCCAAATCTCAAGCCTCTAATGGAAACCCAAAGGAGGTACCCGATAGAATGGCATGGGTTAAAGTAGGTGTCTATTTTATTATCCTTCTTACTACCAGTGCCATGAAGATTTTTTTCATATTATTTCAGAAATCTTAAATTTCATTTAAAATGTAAAAAAGGATAGAGATTACTGCCTATTAGAAGTATCTGAAAAAAAACTTTCATTATGTCCATCCTATCTCTGCCTTCATCAAAAAGCATAAGAATAAATTCTTTTTGCTAGAAAGAAATACTAGAAACAGAAGGCACTAAAATTTTATAAAATGAAAACAAACAAGAAAGACATACAAAGAAGCACGCTCAGGGAGAGTACAATATAGATGATAATCCTTCTGTTGCTTACTCTGTCACACCAAACTTGCACAGTTTATCAGCAGGAATTATTTTATAGTAATGGCAATGTGGGACATGTTTTTCCCTCTCAGATAAAAAACTAGGGAGAACCAAACCAGAGGAGAGAGGAACAAAGTCTCTCCCAATTATTCAAATTTCTCACAGATTTTTAAAATCTGCTGGATACTATAAACTGTTCCCCGTAGAAACAACACAAATCTTCAGAAAGATGGAAACCATTGTATAAATTTCACATATAATACAGTTACATGACAATGACTTCATGGGTCAGGACTTGTTATTTTCCAGACCTTGCAAATGACCCTCATTTAATGGCAACAAACACTGACTGCAGAGCATCAACCAAACTGAGAACACCAGTTTGAAGTTGCACAATTCCTTTAAATGTGACATTTTGACAAAAACTCCAGATTAGCTGTCTTGAAGCTATTGGAATACATAAAGGTGGAAACTTGTCTCACACATACAGAGAACTGAAGCTTTTGGATTAGGTAAACTGAACCACAGCCTATTGTGAACATCTAAATTTCATAGTTAATTCATCAATGAACAACTACCAAGTACACAGTTAAGGAGAGAGCGTTTGTGTCTACTTTGGTCTCCCATTTAGGGAAACTCATCCTACTCAACAAAAAGGGCACAGACAAATGGAGGGAACAAAAAGTTAAACTAAAGCTATCCTCCTTTCCCCACCAACATACACAGATGTTTCCTTTCACTTACTGATCACTGCATCCAAAATGTGCTTGCCACAGTGCATGAAATCCTCACACTTGTTAAGAGAGGGGAATTCATTTCAGGAAGACCAAAATCTCATATCTCCCTATTCTTCTCAAGCATCACATTCATGAGCAAATTGGAGACTGACAGATTTTGAACTTACAGCACTGTGCTGATTTGGTATTCACCACTATACACCCCAGATAAAAACAAACACTCATTATTCTTTCTGATTCAACATACTAGATTCAAGTCACCTTGATCCAGGAGAATAACTGAGCATATCATGTTTACCTGTAAAGGACAGATTCCAAAGTACCTGCCACCTCACGCTGAATAGCATGCAGAATTGATTATTATTACATACATTTCTGAAGAGCTCATCTCTCCATTGTGTCTGCAGATAACATATGCTGTTTAAAGATGAATAGTAGAAATGAAAGGGGAATCCATGGCACTGGTGGGAGGTATGATGCAAGCTAGAGACTGTATTGGAAGTCTTTTTGTGACTGCAGTGTTTGTTGCTGCAAACAATATAAGAATTCAGCATTCATTTGAAGTGTATCCTTTAGAGTTCCAGCTGTGTTGATGCACAAAGGAGAAAAAAAAATCTTAAAGGATGAGATGTATCAGTTCTTCCACTGCAAATACGAAATACAGCCTAGATGGAGAGGGACGAAATATGCATTCCAGGGTATATAAAATCCAAAAGTATGACTGCTGTAGGAAAGATGCACATGTGATGCTCTTCAGACCTGGACAGTCCAAGTTAGTTTAAATGGCTCCCGCTTGGACTTGCCACATAACCGCATTTATGTACATGCAGGCTGAAAGGAATATGGGCAAAATGGAAAGGTGGGGGGAAAATGCTTCCACTCTGGTGAGGTCTCAGATTTCTCCTGTAGTGAGGAATACAAAGATTTTCTTCTGGCGCAAGGAACCCTTGCACTTTGATTTCCCTCACCTCTACGCCATGCGCAGTTTTGCTTCCTTTTTCTTTCCACATAAACTTTCTGAAACTATTAATGCAACAGACATCCTACATCACAAATATTTGATGACTGTGGCTGCACTAGTAGAAGAAATAGAAGAGAAGGGAGGTCCAGAAGTAAAGGCAGACAAGGAAATGAAAAGGGACAGATGAGAAAAAATTAGTAAAGCCTAGAGTGGTAGAGATAAACCAAGAACAGTGGAAGGAAATAGATGAGCCTGAAGAAAACACTTCATGATGCAGAAATGTGTGATGACAAGACTCAGAGGAGCCAAAGAGACATCAATACACCCAAAAATGGAACTTGTTTGTGGTGCAGTGATTTACAGAATACAAAGCAGCTGTTCTGGAAAACTGTTATCCACACATTCAGAAAAGGGACAAAACAGAAGGGGTAATATTTGTAAAGGGAAAAAAACGATAACATGGTGAATATATATATATATATTTGCTTCCTAGGACACTAAAGTTCCAGAACATAATGAAATCTGAAGGGAGATAAATTCAACCTTCAAGGAAGCTGGAAATGCATTCTGGCAGCTATCAAAGGTATGTAGCAAATGAAGATCAGTCTAAAATGTAAACAGAAATGGTGCAATCTTCATTTATCTTCCTTTAAAAAATTACAGGCAGACACCAAAGGGTCAAATCATACCTTGACATAGCTCTCTGAGGACAAATGTAGAAAAAAAGGACAACAGAAAGAACTGGGAAGGGTGTTAGAAAAGAACTGAAAGACTTGATGAACATAGGAAGGATATTTTCACCAAATGACAGGACACTGCCACTTTCAAGATTTACAAAATAACAGACCCTTAACCAATATCATGTAAATTCCTTGGATGCAAAAGCCTACCTCCTCTTAGCAAGCTTTCTAATGAAGACCTTCTAAACATTTTAGCTGATCACAGGGAACTGAAGAAAAGCCAGGAAGAAAAAGTGGTAAGACCAAAGATAGTCAATAGGAAAGATGACAGTTATTTTAAGTAAAAGTGTTCCACATGCACTGAAATCCTGTTATTTTTTGTGATTAATCAACTACTTAAGTATTTCTGATTGCTCTGCATAAAACCTCACACAAAGTTGAAGACATTCTCAAAATAGGTACACTATGCAGCCAAGTGGTTGCAGCTTGGACAGGCCAGGTTTTGATTTAATTGGTCACTGAGAAGACATGGTGTCAACTTCTCTTTCAGATTCAAAATCTGACACCCCCAGGGAAGGGACAGCTATGCTCAGAAAACTTTTGGTGCAAACCCATTGAAAGGCAATTAAAACAGCAATTCCAGAGACTCTCTCACAGAAGTGGTGCAGCCAGCCACCCCACCCCCACCATCTGAAAATATATCCCTCTGATCAATGCTGTTTCCTGACCTTTTATTCTAATGCAAATGCGAGGAAAGAAGCACTTCAAGTTCTTGTAGAGAACGCAAGGTAGCTCTGAATAAAATACTTAAGAGCATGCTGAATATTCTTATCAGGACTTGTTAATTAATCCTCACAATGCTTCTCACAAGTAGGTAGAGCAGAAAGATTATATTATTACAGAGCAATCATATCAGTATCTATACAGTGATAGACAGTAAAATGGTCTAGAATAGCTAAAATATTTCTGTTTAAGAAAAAACAGATTTACTGGAAAGTCACTGCCTTTTTTTCCTACTTCAGAAAAAAGACTGAGATTTTTAAGCTCTGCTTGACAAACCTGAAACTTATAACCATCCTGAACAATCAATGCATTTACATGCACCTACCTGCCTCTTTGAAATATCCAGGCTATAAGAAACTTGGACATTGCTAAAATGACAAAGACTACATGTGAAACAAGTTAGTACTACTATCACCTTGCCTTTCAGTATTCATCTAAATCCCTCTTGATAAAAGCCCTTTTAGAGTCCTTCACAGTGACACTCAGCTATTATACAAAACACAAAGAAGGCTTATATCAAGCTAAAAACTTTGTCTAACCCAAGTCCTCCTCCTTTGCTGTGTGATAGGCTATGGTCTGGGGTTTTTTGAACCCAATTTCAGTCATTAGCAGGTATATGAAGGAAAAAAAAATGCTCTACTCTGCAAAGCTTTTCCTTTCTATGAGATCTTACAGCCCTGTGCAAGCAGCAATCTTCTGTTCTTTTCAAGAATCTTTATAGAGACTCCTGGGAAGATTTCCACTGGATAAGAAGGCTTTGAGGGGCTGTAAGTCAGATACACACTCCTGAGCCCTTCATGTCACCAGGTATCTGGGTGAAGCAGCATTATCTCTCAAGACTATTTTGAAAGGGAAATCCACAGTGCCATCTCTAGAGCAGTTAGCAGCTCCATCCCTAAGGCATCCCCTTAGAGGTAAGAATTACAGCCTCTCTTTCCCATGCTTTAAAAAGTGTTCCCTAATCAAACATACAGTGCAGGTACACAGCAGCCTCCCTAGATATTACTACCACATTTGACACCTCCTTATTTTATTTTAAGCCCCTAGCTAATTAGTAATTTCTGAACAGGAAATGTCAGTATCAAAAAACTCAGACTTGCAAAGGTAAACCTGAGCACCATAGCACCATTTCTGATGCATTTGGCTGAATAAATGGCAAGTGTAAAAGCATTTGAAATGGAAATATGCCTTCTTCTGTTGCACCAAATCATTGGGAACTGCCTTTACAGTAAATTACAAGACATACATTGTTATACATCACAGCAATTCTTAATGGGATCCAAGTAGTGTTAAAGCTTGTGCAGAGTCCTTCATGAAAGGAGATATTACATAGAGAGTTCAATATTCTGTAAGAAATAAGGACACTGAGATGCTCATTTAAGTACCTGATTGAAGAGTTCCAGTGCAAATGCAAGCACAAGCTTATGTGTCAGCCAGGGCTGCAGGGACCTTGGTCTCAGGAGCTGATGGCTGGGTTGTCTGGAGCACAAAACCAGCCTGGCAGAAGCTGGGTCTGCCAGGGAGATACCAGAGTGGTCAAGAAACTACTGTTCAATACCCTGCAGGGCCTGTCAGCCTGTCCTAACTGCAAGGATTTTGTGAAGAAATTGCTATGAAGGGCAGTTTTAGCATTAAAAATGACATATATTTTAGGAAACTCTTACTGAATAAAACAAAATTGCATTAAAACAACAGGCTTAAATCTCATAATAGATAGTAGAAAATAAAGACTAGCACTAACAACAGTGATCTAACAATAAAATAACATCCTTCTCTGTGTATTGCTTACCACAGCTGAGAATGACAGAAAAAGAATCCTAGAAAGAAAAGAAAGCCTTCTCTAATATGTACATAATCTGCCTAATGGTGAGCAGCTATCTTTTATATATATATATATATTTATATATATATATATATAAATTTCACAGAAGTGGGAGAAATATAGGCAAATTGATTGGTTCAAGTTTGCGCTTGCAGGACTTTTACTTGCCTCAGTTGGTACCTTCCTCGCTGAAGTTGGAAGGACGTTTTGCCCACAGACATCAGCAACAATTTTCGAGAAAGAGACCAGACGATAAGTCACAAGCAACCAAAAATATCCTGCTCCTTCATTAGAGAAAGAAGTCCCAAGAACAGTTTGTCAGGTACCTTTTGTTACTGGCCCACAGTGTCAGACCAGAGACCTCTGAAGACTGCCTGTCTGCAAGCCTCAGCAGCCCCCAGCCGTCTGTCCAGGCAGCAGAGCCAACCACACCTCTCTTCTCCTGCCTCCTTCCCACTGGGAGCACCTGTACGGAAGCAGGCACACCAGTCGGGTGTAAGGCAGCTCTGCAGCAGTGGGACAGCACGGGCTGTGCCTCATCGAGCCCTGGACTCAGCAACCATTGCCTATAGGGAAGGCAAAGTCCACTAAAGCTTTTAGATAAAAGTCACATATTTCCCATTTGATTTTAAGTCTTCCAAAATACAATGAGTCTTTGCTGTCGGATATCCAGTTACACTAAAAGAATAAACAGTTCCCTGGAAATTATTTTAATTAGGTGTTTCTTCCAAATATTTTCAATATATGAAACAAAAGGAGCTACAGAGTGTAAAAAAGGTAGCACTTGTCTCTATGGACTGCCCAAGTCTCATTAGTTACTTAGTTTTCAGACAAAGAATTCTCCCACCACAAGAATCTGCACTGACAGCAAGTTTCCTTGGATCTTATTTTGGAGAATGGGTAGAGGTAACAGAAAACATCCCTGTCACCAAAAATTACACATTCTGAGGCAGGAATATTTTTTCTAATAAGAATTCTGTAACAGAAAAACTGCATTCTACTCAGCTTTCAAAGAAACCCAAATACGAAATAAAGGATTTTTCCAACTGCTGTTTCAAATCTCACTAAATTAATTTTTAAAAAGCAGTTAGGAGCTTGATTTTGTTTGCATTTTCTGTTTTGCATTTTCTGAGGGATGATAAAGGAGCAAAGATGCCTACCTTCCTTTTCAAAGCACTGTTCTCACATTTTGGTGCTGAAAATACTTGAAAACTAATGATGGATCTCTAACCCACTATAGAATACATTATGTACTACATGGAGCCATTCTTATGTATTAAAACATTACAGGCTCAGAACTCTTATCTTCTGTATGTTTTGTACTATCCCGTGAGAGCAGCTATAGCTCCACCATATTTCTTGCCATATCTGTTTCTAGATTCATTTTCTGAAGCCATAGTAAATTAGTAAATGCAGTGTGGTGTTTTGAAGTATACCCCTTCTCTTGTTGCAGTTTGAGGATACTTCTAAGAAGGGACACCAAGCTCTATTTGCATGGTTGGCACTAGGGTCTGAAAGACCTTTGTAAGGAATTGTCTGTTTTCATTTTCACATCATCCATACTTGGCTAGCTCTTGCTTACTTCTGTGTAACAGCCAGCTATGAGCTTAGACAAACATCTGATACTGATTGTAAATCTGCAAAATCCCATTGAAAGAGCTAGATACTCTCAAACCCACATCAAGGCTTTGGGAACGGTGAACTCCACAGATCAGACACTCTACAGCCTCTTTCTAGGAATTATTTGCCAATCACTCATAAAACAGGCAATGAATTTTTAAAGCTGTGTTTTCTGTAACTTTTACAGTCAGACTTAATACCTACTTCAGTTACCATAACAAGCGTTGCAACAGATGCTTTTGGGTTTAATGAAGACAGTCAAACAGATTTATTGCCTATTTCTTCTGAAATAATTTTCAACAAATAACTTCCTCCACTATAGTCTTTATTCTCGTGCCTATAGTGAATAGCAGATATCAGACTGCAGTTCTTTCTCTCAGAAATTAATCACTTCAAGTCTTTGCAGATTAGTAAAGCCCACTGCAACTCACAACTCAGCTGGAAGCAGTCACTCCAGTGACACAGTACTGTTTGTCTTTCCCTAGCCAGCTGAGCACACCATTATCTGTGAGCAGATCACCTGTGTATGAGTTAAAGGGGTACAGCTTCAAGAACACTAAGCATTCCTTCAACTCTGTTCATGGTGCAGCTTCATCTTTGCAGCTATTTCCCTGTTGGCCCTTTAAGAGCTGAAGCTGTGGACGGGTTCGACCTTGAGCAATTAAGTCCTGACTATGAGTGGAAAAAAATAGACTAGAATAAGATTTGTGAGAAAGAATGCAAGAAACAAGATAAAAAATTTCTTATGTAACTAGTCAGAAGTAAAAAGAATGCCTCATGAACAGGTGGACTTATCCAATCAAGTATTGTAACCAGGTGTGTGAACAGTAGCTTTTGGCCAATGAAGAGTTGTTTATATGTGTGTGTACGTACTAGCAGCTTAAGAATATATAGGTGATCATGTAACCAATAATAAAGGTCTCCAGTAGAATTCACATTGAATCATGTGTGGAGTCCATGGGTGCATCCCTCTCGGCATTTCCCCATCAGCTCTACCTTTTGGAAATATGGACTCAGTTCTCACATAGGCAAAGCAGAATAAAGGTATCATATGGACTGTTAAGCAGAGATAGCTCACATCTTCTCAGCAGATTAGGCAGAACCGAATTTTGATGGCACAAGGATAAAAGGCTGCTTCTGGCCAAGTCCAGGCTGCTTCTGCCATAGGAAAGACATATGAAACCACAGGTGAAATCCCAGTGGTGCACTTAGGTGAGTAGATTCTATTACTCCTGATGTCAGTTTTGAGACAATGGAAAGAAAATATGAAGAGTAGTGCTCCTTCCCTGCCCTGGGCGACAGCAGCCTTTCCCAAATCCCAACCCTTCTCATGAGGCAGCAGCAATCCTGGCAAGCCTCACCAAGCAGCCAATTAATCACTAGAACTAAAGCCGATGCTACACTTAAGAGTAACTTGCCCCAGAGATGCTTCCTTTGCACATGCCTTGAGCCATCCCTCCTTTAAGCCCATGCATGTGAGAAGCTCCCCTCATGTGCAGGATCTGTCTATGAAAGGATCAAGTCCCATATTTCAGAAATACCTGCAAAAGATTTCAAGCATAAGCCATATACCAATTTAATTGCTTTGTTGTATAAGATGTCCACTACTGAGGCTGAAAAGCCACGCTAACCTGGAAGGGAAGAAGAAAAGAAATACATCCCAAAGCAGATTCGCATGTGTAGGCTGAGATCTACGCACATGGCAGGACAAAGGAGATAAAGCTGGCATCCTGTACCTATAGGTATCCCTATGACTGGATCTAGTTCATGTTCACAGCACTTACACTGTATTGGTCACAGGTCAGGACTAAATGCATGTGGGCCTGGAAAGCTTTTCTATGCACAAATTCTCAGGCTGCTTCTAAAAAATAACTGTGATTTCCACTATTTAAAATCAAAGACTTACCATGGAGTTACGTGTGGTCTAGAACCTCAGCTGTAGTGTGTCTGAGGATCAAGCCATGCAAAAGTTCATACAATTATTGATGGGTATAAGGTTATGCCTTCAGATCTCTATGAACAGAAAGAAAGTCAGTTGTGGTCCTCATAATAAGCTTCTATGAATTGAAAAAGGCTAGAGAAGCATTTAATAAATTTAATAAATTAGAGCAGTAAAACATTACCGCATACAGTGATTTCTTGGAGAGATTGATTCATATTTCTCAACAAAAGTTCCTCAAAATCCTCACTGAAATAATCCTTTCTATTTTTTAAGTAAATTGCCTGAGTTTTTATACAATTATCAAATAGCTACTGTGTGCTATTAATGTCAACAAATATTATCAAATTCAAAAGTTCACATGCAATATACAGAAGGAAAAACTTCCAAGGAATTTGCTGCAATCAGTTCAAATGAGGCAGATGGGTAGGAATATGCAACTCCCATGATTCAGTGAGTTAGTGCCAATATAGACTACGACATTAGAAGTAGTCAGCAACATCATTGTACAAGAGAGGTCCTGTTGTAGTGCACTGCATTAACAACAGCAAAACCCTTGAGAATTTTCCAGGCTTTGTCAGCCCAGACTGATTTGATGAAAGGTATAAACAGAAGATGAAATAATCACTCACTAGTTTACAAGCAGTGAAGTACAGCTATTAAAGATTTCTAGTCTGCATTATGACTGTGGCATAGTCATGCTTGGTAAATAGACCAGTATCTGAGCCTATGGTTGTTAGACTTCCCAAATTCCCATGTTCACTTTGCATCTCTAAGGCTTATACCTCCAAAGACCTAGGGTTCTCCTCCTTCACATTGTATTTATGTAGAGAAAACAACTGGAACTAGCAAATTCAAGAGGGTTGTTGATCTGCTTGTCAGCACTTAGATAATAGTTTGTCATTCAAGAGCAGTCAGTTTTTCTAGTCTTTGCAGCTGGTGAATGATAAGACAAACCCTCAGTACTTAATATAAAAGATTTAACAGACCATTTTAAGGAAAATAAACAGCATGAGGTTAATCACAGTAAGCACAATTATGCTCTGCATCTGGGGGACAAAGCTAGAAGGACCATGTGGGTCACCGACTCCAATTATCTGCAATCACAGGAAAATACAATAAAGGGGTCAAGAACACATCAGCCCTATGAACACCAAGGATTATTTCCTCAACTTTATACCACTGATTTCAACCTGTGGTTCACAGACCAATCTAGGCAATTAAAAAAAAAAAAAAATTCAAGTCTTTTGTCAGCAGATTTAAATTATCATCCCACTCAGGAACTTTTCCAGAGGTATAAAAATTGAAAAATCCTCAAAACAACTGGTCTACAGTCATCTCAAAATCTACAGTAAGAGGCCAAAAGCCAGAAATATAAGGTGACTCAAGAGAGCAGTGGAAATTCCAATCATCATGCTGGCTCCAACAATATCAAGAAATGTGTTATGTCAAATATTTCAGACAATCCTAAGAAATGAAGTGTAACCCACACAACACAGAGAGTAGAAATGAAATAAGTAGCAGGTCTCCATTTATCTCACTGGGGTGAAAAATTCCTTCACAAGTCCAAATCTAGTTTAACCCATTTTTAGTTTAAGCCAATGCAGTTAAGCAGTAACTGAATTAACCAATAGGTGTAGCAGCCTAATATACCAAGCATCCCGTTGCTTCCTTTGGCCAGCCTGGTACTTTGGGTGATCAAAGGGTGACAACGAACAGAAAGGAGGGAAGGAAACAAGGGGCGAAACAAAAGAATACCATGCACCTTAAGCTATGTTTCAAGAGCTAGATCACTTCTTGAGCCCCATAGACAGGTCAGAAGGAGACATGAACTATGTGATAACACTACATGAGCACTAGAAAGAGGAATTATAATCTCAAGGACACAAAAATAAAGTTTTGTCTTCCTTACCACACTACACATCAGATCTTGGCAATCACATGAGAAACTGCATTGGGAGTCCCATTTCTCCTCACCTAGTAATTCTCATTCACCAGCAACCAGAGTCAGAGTCAAACTTCCACAATTTAAATCTTAATCCAGGACCAGCATCCAGAAAACCAATTGACCTTTCTCTGTACCAAGATAACTAACAACCAAATTTATTTCCTATACTAAATTTTTTTACATAAATAGAGATAAAATAAATTTCTTATAAAATCTCATAAAAATATAATATAAGGAGAAAGGAATAATCCTTTTTTAAGTCAATAGATCCATCTTGAGACCACCTTCAATATACTTTAGAACATTTCAAGCAATTTTGCCAGCATTTAGGAAGGAAAAAGAATGCCTTGAGGCCAGCCCTGTCAGCAAATATTTCCCATCTTCAGCTTAAATCTCAGTATTCCAGATGAATGCATTGCAGACACACTTTTTTAAAGCATTGTGAACACTCTATTACATTGATGGCCACACTTTTCCCATGTGAGTCATTATTTGCAAATATGGATACCCTGAAAACTGATAATCTTTTGGAAAGAACACAGACACACTTCATACTAAAAACCTCTCATTAAGAAACTCAAAGGACTTCTTTAAATGAGATTTATGAGACCAAGACCAAAGTACGTCTGCATTTATCTGTCTCTATGGTTTCATGAAGATAATGGTTTTGTCATCCCACTTAAAATTGTCAACTTCAAAATGCATTTTCCAAAGGCCCTAGGACCTATGACTGTTTCCCAGTTAATCTGATAATCTGACAAAGTATTTGCAAATCATACATTCAAAGTAACCTTGAAGAGATGGAGATATGTTTTTAAACAACAGAACTCTCTAAATCCATATGTTTATTTGTATTTCCTAAATCCAATACACCTCACCAACAAAGTAGCTGGGAACAGATTTAAACAGCAAATTGACACAAGCCTTCATTTTGCCTCAAGGCACTTTCCAGGGGCACTGGAGCCAAAAGAGCCTTTCCAGCTGTCACTATGCTGTTCTACTCCTCCTATTTCTTTAACCTGAGAGAGAACAATCTTACCTTATTAGTTCATCCAATTGTCCCAGTTAGTGAACTGAACTGAACCTTTTTCTGCCTGTCCCTTGATCATCTTGTGACTGAGTTTAACTTGAATTTAACTAGGTAAATTGCTGTGAGTATGTATGATACCTATTTTTCTCTAGGGCCTTGTATGGTAGTTCTCTGGTCTCATGTGCTACGTTTTACAGTGTACGAATTTTACAGTTCACTTACACTCCATGCACAGGTTTTGTACAAAAGTAAACTACACCCTTGGGCAACTAGCAGTGCTATTTCTGAAAAAATGAAATAAACCCAACTTTATACACTATAAGTCTGTCACAAGTTACATACTATAAGCTTTTCTGCCCTCCAAGCCCAAAACAACATCAACATTTAAAGCACATTTTCTCTTTTTACAAACACAAGACAGATCCAAAATAATTTATTTTCCTATTAATTACCACACAAAACAGGCTATTAATTTATTTTTCTGAAAAAAATGAATTTCAGAGCCAAAACATCACACACATCCTGCTCCTTCCTCTTACAGTGTCCTTTAGGAGATGTGCCACTTCCACTGACTCAACACAATCACCCATAACTTTTCAGGGAGACTCTAATTTACAAATAATCTCCCTACAGGCCAGCAATAACAAAAGACCCGTTAGCAGGATTACCAAAATGCAGTTTAGAGTCCCATTGCCATCATCAGTGCAGGGCATGAACTCCCACCTTTGACCAACAAAAGTTATTTCTTGCATACCTACCAGGTGCTTTTCTGCATGTTGAGCTGCCTGAAGGATAATGTCTCTTTGAAGACAATTAGTACAAGAAAAAAAATAAAAAGGCATTAAAATTATGACAATACATAATCTGCCTTCTAGTTCATGGGTATTTTATGATGTGGTTTTTGATCAAATTACCATTTTAGTCTGAATGCCCTTAAGAGCCATCATTGCCAGAATGCCCTATAGCAAATATAACTGACCACAGTTGTAATCTCTTTCTTACATTCCTGATATTTTGCCATTCTTTAGAGCTACTGTGATGCTCTCAAGGAGCACTTCTGACTTCTTGTCCATGTGCCTTCTCCATTTCTTTATGATGTCAGAGATACACAGCTTTACATGTTAAAATTTAAAATAAAATAAAATTAAAAAGAGAGGAAGATTATGCAGTGTATCAGTGAAAGTAGGATGAGAGACTTAATTCTGTAACACAAACCCCAGGCTCAATGCAGCAGGTAGCACAGAGGAATCTGCATGAAACTTTAAGGTTTTGCCTGGCAGTCAACTGAAAGGTGGTAGAGTCTCCCAGAGACACACATTTCATTTCCATAATGCAGTTCCACTTCTTTTATGTAAATGGAAAAGACAAAGCCTTAGCTTTCTCATGTAGATATAGTAACATTTTACAAACCTTAGAATATGCTCTGAAAAACATCTGTGTACTGCTGCCAACAGATGCTGTCATCATGATGATTAAAATGCAATGGAAATAGAATAATCCAGCAAATCACAAAAAGCACGTTCATAAAATCTATTGCATTGAGCAGTGGCAGAGAAGAGGGAAGTACCATGCCACCAAACAAGAGAAGGCAGGCAAAAAAAACACATCAGAATTTGGAGAAATAGTTTACATTTACAACCCTCGCTAGAAAGTAGAATGAATCTCCTGACCATATAAAATGGGGCATGGCTGGAAGCGAAGAGCTGGCTCTGAAAAGGACAGCCACAGACAGGAAAGCATATGTCTCACCAGCTAGATGCCTTTGAGAAACAGGAGTTTTGGTGAAGAGCGCCAGGCATAAAGATAACAGCTACAACTATACAGTCTCTGACTTGGCAATAAGACACTAAGAATAAACTAAATGGATAACAGAAGGAAGCTCTTCCTGAGATAAATATTAGGTTACTGCAAAAAAATCTAATGAAAGACAGCAAAATGCCTTTTGAGAATTAGGATTGCAGATTTTATTCAAAAAGAATCAGGCATCACTAATCATTGCACTGCCCAGATGATTCTGAGTTTTAGTTGACATTATATTTTATTTTTAAGTAATGGTGTGAAAGTAAAGAGGACACACTGTAGTCACAAAAAATGTAAACTGCTCTCAACACATGAGGCTGCATTAAGCCTTTAGAAATCCATTTGTTTGTTAACCAATCTTGCCACACCAGTGCCACTGCCACAAGCAGAGAAGAGAGGTAAAGATTACTCCAGCCACCTGCTTTAAGAAGGCAGTCTGTAATCATGTTTAACAGCAGCACTTCTGCTTGCCCACACAGCTGACCTTGCGAGTACCCGTCCAGAGGCAAGGCAAGACCCCATTGGCTGCCCAAGCACTGGAACACATTTAATGGGTGTGCTAACTTGTGACTGAGGATATTGCTTGTCTAGAAGCCCTGCTGCAAGACCCTCCCATCAAGTGTTCCCTGAGAGTTACCACACACAATCCATCAGCTCCCTTAGAATTTGGGGTTTTTTAAAGAAAAAAAAAATATAAAAGAGCTAGGTAGTGCTGAAACGTGAAATTAGTTTTAATGTGGATTATACAGCACTTTAACCCACATATAGGCACTCTCATTTCAGGCTACCCTGGACAAGTGACTTTCTACAAGCAGAGGTTCAGCCAACCTTAACTGCTGCTAGATCATATCTTTCCCCATCTTGTCCTGTGAGCACACTTTGGAAATGCCTTTTCTTCTCTCATGAAGGGAAATGAAATGCCAGCCACGGGCTGATAATTCGCAGACTGATTCCAGCCTCTTTAAAAGTCCAGACCCACACTGTGCAGGGAGCTCACTCAGACCAGAGGAACTGCAAGCTTCTTCTGTTTTGGTTTGGGTCACTAAGTCCTACCTATATCAAAACCATTACTACTTCCACAGTAACTGAAGTACTTGCAGACAAAAGAAAGCTGAAAGAAAAATAAATTTTCAGTAAAAATGAACCTAAAGCATATGATTGGGTTGTTCCTTTTTATTTTTTGTGCACTTCAACATCCTAGGCCTCTGTGTTTTGACCCTTGCAGACATCACATCCTAAGTTCCTTTTGTCTGAGCCTCTCAGATAACTGCTCTCATTCCAAAAATATCCTCAAGTAGGACAGAAATTGAAAAAAACATTGATCTTTTAGATTAAAATGCAGCCAATATTCCACACAGGACAATGCTCAATTTATACCACAGCTTTCCTTGGAGTTCTAAAGCATTTTTTTAATAAATGTAAAATTAAGTCAAACACACAGAAAAGACAGAGAGACTCTGTCTCCCATAAACCAACTCTTCCTTCCACCATCCCAAGTCTTACCTTCATCCAGGAGCACAGAGGTTAAGCAAACAAAGGGCTATGAAAATACTGCTTTAGATCATTCCACAGTTTCTCCACTGAAAGTATTATCAAGCAGCAAATAATTTGTATTTCCTAAATATCAAGTAATGGTATAAAGTAGAGTCATTTACCCAATGACAAAGACAATTCTCATTAACTTTACAAAGATTTGTTTATATGGAAAATCCTTTTATTCCCTTTCTAAATACAAACAAACAAGACTGTCAATGAGATTTTGAGGATACTGGAAGTATTCCATCAGCAATGCTACTAGTTGAAACCTCAAAGACTTAAATAAGTAAGTTAAAAAAGCAGATTATTAAATAACTGGACTGAGAAATGGGATACATAACGAGAGATTGGACCCACTGGGAGTCTTTTGTTTTGAGCCTGTTGTATTTTTTAAGAGGAAAAGTCATTTCTTAGATATAATTCTGTTGAATATGCCAGGGGGGAAAATCATTTTCTTACCGTCCTTTTACTCCCTCTATGAAAGGTTGCCAAGGGAATGGTCCTCAGTAAGGTCAAGCAATAGAAACCCTGCTGTGTGTTTTAATACAACCAAACACCACTTCAAATTAATGCCTCTTGGTTCATTTTACCTTTAAGCACTGGCTGTTAGTGTTTTCCAGTAATAATTCTTACTGCATATCTGAATATACAATATAATAGGCAAAAGGAAAAAAAAATGGACGGGCACCAAGATGCCACAACAAGGTCAAAGGAAGGGAACTTCACAAAAGCAGGGCTAGTATAGACAGCCTCTTTCTGATGAGACAAACCTTTCAGGCTCTAAAAAGCACTCCAAACCCACAAACCTGAACCCAGTTTCAAGCACTGCAATCAGGTCTCCAAATTACAATTAAATGCAAGCTATTAGGAAAAACATAAAAGAAAACCTTTCAACATATTTCTCATTTCAGATATTTATTGCCTTAAAGTTATGTAAATGAAAGAAAACTTGGCATATTAGCATATCATTATTATCTGCCTTTGAAATTATTACAGATCTACATATGATATAAAATGAGGTTCTCAAAATGTTGCATGCTATTTAATAGTCTCACTTCAGTTTTCTCATGGACAAGAATGCTAATAACCAAAGAGCTACACTGAGGATCAGCATCAGCTGCCCCCATTCCTCAGTGGAGTGAAATGGAAAGGATTCTCAGGATGGCACCTAGATTTCAACTTGAGAGCTGACATGATTTTCTGTAAGGTATTCTGCATAACGTCTATGTGCCTTGGGCATAAAATGTTTCATTCCTTTGTCTGAAACCTGGCATCTTTCAACAGGTATCCAAATGGAAAGAACCACACAGCATGTCTGTATGTAAGAAAAATAACATCAAAAAAACCTGTCAAAATGTAAAATTGAACATGTAAACCATTTTTCAAAATCATCACCTCAAATATCTGTAAATTATGGGAAAATCTCTTGCCAGGAAAGCAATAGCTGTGTGGGCCATTTCCATTCCAGCAGGGCACTTTCAGAGAAAAAAAAAGACATCAGCTTAAAAAATGTTTTATATAAAACTCACATGGCAAAATGATTCCAAAAATACATTCTAAGTCATTTTTTTTATGAGGACAAATTAAAAAAACACCTCTAAGCAAGAGACAACAGAGACAAATAAACACACAGCAGGAATTCCTCTCAGACAGAATTTATTATGAATAAAAGTATGAAAAACTTTTTGATCTTTGCCTAAGAAATTAAGAAAAATTTGACTGTGGTTCCTCTGAAATGGCAAAAAGTTAAATTCAAAGTAACTATTTCAGCCACAGTCTTAGTGTGCTGCAGTCTTAATGTCAGGCACTGTTGTAGTTGTATAACTAGGCTTAGTTTTGTTTTCCTTAGAGTAAATAACTATGGTAAGCCATGAACAGTTTTAATAAACATGATGACATCACCTTTGTTCAAAGAATGTGTAGCTTTAAGTCCTTTCACTGTATGGTTCAACTATAGCCTGATAAATCATATAAAAATATTAAATTGATCCCATTCTGCAAGGATGAGGACATAGTTTAAAATGTAATACTTAGATAGTCAATCCTCTAATCACCTGTAGCTGGAAGATTCTGAACACAGAAAGGGTCAAGGCATATTCCCTGCTGGACACATTACAGTAAGTCTAGCAATTAAATTATGTGTATGAGGTATATGGGCAAGCATGTATATCTATATGCATACATACAGATTGTATTTCACAATTTAGGATCATTTTATTTAAGCCATTATTTTAACTAGATCAGGCTGAGGCTGTTTTGTATACTCAGTTCACATTTACAGATCCTCCTCCACAGAAAAAAAGCTGCCACAGACAAAAAAAAAAAAAACACTCAGAAAATTATTTTCTTCAAGAAAAAAAAAAAAAAAAAAAAAAAAAAGAGAAGGAGAAATAAAATCTTTAACCCTGAAACACATTGCTAATATTTTTATGAACACCACTGTCCTGGTTTTTAGCTGAAATAGAGCTGGGTTTCTTTTTCAGTAGCTAGAATTGTGCTGCGTTTTGCTTTCAGCCTGGGACTCGCTGTGAGAGAGACACTGATAACACACCAGTGTTTGCATTTTGTCACTGGAAGTGAAGGACTTTGTGTTCTGTTAGTCCACAAGCACAAGATTTAAGGGGGGTGAAGAATATTTAAATTAATAAACTTAATTGACAGCTATGCCAGTGGGGTATTCCATATCATACCACGTCAGCTATTTCTGAACTTTTGGGATAATTTCTAGCATGCTAGTTAATGATGTAGCATATTTTCTATAATGAAATCCTAGAATTAGAAACCCAACTGCAGCTCCTTGATAAATGAGCAGGATCAACAGCGGATCAGTGGGAAGACCATTAGGTACTGAGAAAGAATTATAGCCTAACCTGCAACTGCTCTTGTGTATGAGACCCTTAAAATAAATGGGTGGCCCACACCTGACATGGAAATAAAGGTACTAGCAAATCTGAATATTGTAAGAGAAGAAATAAGCTTAACCTGTTATGCAGATAGAGGGAGTGAAAAAAAATCCAGATAAAATAAAAACCTTTTGACTTCAAAGCTTGAAAACAACAAGAGATTCCCTACCACCCGACAGCCAGCGGGGGCTGAGACTGCTCCTGTGGCAGGCTGAGCACACCACCTCCATATCACCAGCCTCCATGGAGCTGGGGCAGCTGCAAATAGGTCCCATCCACTCTGTCAGTGGGATGCTAAACTGTGAGCCCACCCCAGCACCTCCTTTTTCCCCTGCTCCTCGCTGCCTGCAGCATCCCAACACATGGCACTCTCTGGAGCTCGCTCCCCAGGCAGCTCAGCCCCATGAAATGAAGGGAGCCTCTGCAAAAGCAACAAGTATGGCCAGGATGGAATTAACCCCAATATATCCTGGAAAAAAACCCAAGCCACAGCAAGGATGTGTTTCAGAGGGAGTGCAATCCAGGACAAAATATTTCACAACTGTAATAAACTGTGACCAGGACCCAAATAGCTGTGGCTACAAAGTAACAAATCCCAGTGGAAGGAAGCAACAAAAGGAGCCTGTATCTGCATGTATTTGGATGTTTGCCCACAGTCCGTAACTTGCCTTCACCCTCAGCACCACACCAACTTCTTGACGGGCTGTTGACTCCTTTCCTTCCTACGGAAGACATCTGCAGGTCCCTGCTTTCAGAGTAACAGAAATGCAAGAATGGGAAGAGATGGACATTTTAATTTGCTGCTTTCTTCAGCTCAGCAAAACACTCTGGTTTATAATACACTTAGCCACGCAACTGTGGATGGAGCATAAAAACACAAGCGCAATGAGATGACAATGTCACAGATGTCTTCACCATGGCAGTCCTTAACAAGTCTTGGTGTGGTCTCAGAGGGTACAAAGAGGTAAAACTGTTAAGCACATTCACCCTACTGAGCAACAGCTTTAGCTGCAGCAGACTAGTAGAAAAAAAACGTGTAGTTGCACAGCAAGACCTTTCCGACCACGAGAGGGAACCTCTACCTACACTCTTTCTGGCTGTTTTTTTAAAAAGTGTATAAAACTCAGATTAAAACTAGGAAAAAAAAAAAAAAAAGTAACAATATGTTCTTTCTGGAGAGGTCAGAGTTCACCTGTCAAAAACTTCCAAACAAGACTCCGTATCCTGATGAAAACAGCATGAAATCTGTGTTCAAGCAACGAATAGAAGAATAGCAGATAAAGTTATGTGACAATGAAAGACAAGAGAAACCATTGGAGAAAAACTGATTTACAGTATATTGATATAAAACAATCCTTTGTAATTCTGGCAGTTTTGTTTGTTTGGGGTTTTTTTTTAATTTTTATATTAAAAATCTAGGTACAGCCTGTGATTTCTAGTCAGGTACCAAATTCCCCAATCCAATGCAATCAAATCAATAAAGTTTTGGTTTTTAAAACACCTAATAATTTTTATGCAATATTTTATGAATTTTCATTTTTTGTTTGCATTTTTATGTTTTCCTTTCCTTTCTCTCTACTCTTCCATTCTGGTATGAAAACATCCTAACTTCAAAAAGAACAACCCTTCACTTCTGGGGCACGTGAAACTATAGCTCAACAAAACAAAATGTCTTACTCTGCATTAACACAAACACCTATTTGAGAAAGTTTTACGTGGTGCTGGATCTGGGCTTACCCAATGGCAAGGGGAGGGTTATCACCATGACCCAGGGGTATCTTTTCATGGTTGGTGTTACGTCTTCCTCTTCTATATTTAATAACTATCTAAATTCAAATTCTTCCAACTGAGAAAACAGTCCTTTACCTGATGCCTGAAGTCTGTATTTTGCCAAAACCAGAACACAACTTTTGGCCCACGTGTGGGTTTCTAGTCAGGGACACTTGCACTACCTTGAAATAGAGTCAGAGGTTTGCAAAAAGAGCTGTGTGCAAATATCCCAAGGCTGATGCATGTGCACAAGCATACAGTCACTGCGCACCTCCACAGTTGCCTACCACTGGGCAATGCACTTACGACAAGTACAGCTCTGACTGGGACTTTGGTCAGGCAAATAAATGCAAGAATAACAACGGAGCTGCTGAGTCCCATTCTCCAGGACTGCATTTCATCCTGGCTACCTACACATTGATCAGCTTATAGCTTCTCATCAAATAAAAACTGTTAGAAAGTGACTGTGGTAGTAACTTGAAATTTATGTGCTGAGCCAAGATAGTTCAAGAACTATGCCAAGTACATATCATTAACAAGTCCTACAGCCTATGATAAGAGATCAGGTTCACTCAGTGGTATACAGCACAGACATCCAAAAAATCATCAGCTCTGAGTTGCCCTGAAACCACAGCAGCATACATGGGACTGATAATAAACCCATTTGCAAACACCATTCCTACTCTCAAATCACACTCTGATTTTCCAAATTTGTTCTGGTTTCCATAGCTGACAGCATTTTAACATCAACAAGCACACATACAAGGCTGCCCAAATTAGAAACAATTCATTTGAAATTACTATGCAGAGAGAACAGGAAGTTTCAGCTCCAGGAAAGCTCCATAGATGTGTAAGCATCATGCACTGAGAAACAGGGTTTTAAAGTTTCACATTTTCTGAGTAACTGTCTCCTTTGCATCCCTTCACCAAAAAGCACTACAAAAGTTAGGCGCTAGCTTTCCCATGCCCCAGTTTTGACCTACAGCTAACTACTCCCCCTCCAAATGCAACACTTTTTAAAAACTTACATGTTAGGTTTTTTTAATTTTTAGTTTAAACAAGTCATCATGTTTTCAAGCCCAGCTGGAAACTTGTTTGCCACCCATATGTCATACATAAAGTCCCTTTTCAACACAAGGCAGGCTCAAAAATCCCAATTTGAACTGAAAGCTTTAAAGTGTTTCTTATACCTTGAAGCTTATTTGAATACTTGAATCACAAAAAGGTTACCACAGTACCAGCTTAAATACACACCACACGCAAACAAGCACTTATTATCTCACATCTCGATCACTTAGCGGAAACTCAGCACATGGCAACTTTGGAAGCAAGGATATAATTTAACATCATGTTTGTGATTTGAGCTCATTTTCTTAAAATTGTATGAAAAGAACAATGATTTGCCATGTATATTTTCTCCCGTGACAATCAGTGAAAAAATTATTTTTCCCTCAAGTAATTGCCACATACATAAAAGCAATATTCTACAAAATGTGACAACTACTTGCAAGAGCAAACAGAAAACAAAGACCTATTTTATGCATACACCAAGGCCTTTATTCTCTACTGTTACATCCCTTACCACTGGAGTTCCTTCCACCCACTTGTCATACTTTTTTATAGAACATGAGTTTGAGGGGGCCAAAATGATCACTTATCAGCACAACAGGTTCTTGGTTTTGCAACATATATTAAAATGAAAGACAAAGATGGAACACAACTTACACTTTTTGTTTATTACCGTTCTCTTGCACCTGGCACAACCATTAACACAAGTGTCCACCAAGTCTTTGAAGAGAAAGGATCTCTGAATTTTATTTACCTTTTTCAGTAAACAGAAACTTTCACAATAGTGCCCTTCTTTCTCTAAAGCAAAGTCCCTAAAGCTTTTTATTTCAAAATCTTACAGCACTTTTCAGCACCTTCCAGCAGTAAAAACTGCTTCATTTATGAAAGGCAAGGTATCTTCTCTTTGGCCTTTAGTTCAGCAAAGGCACTGCTCCTTCTGAGAAACCCCACAGTTACTACTCTTCTGTGCATCCTATCCATGCATGGAACTAGCTCCAACTAACTGCACAATAAATGTCAGGTCAAACACATGTTAAAAACTATCTTCACCAGTAGTTAAACTCTTGTTACTGTGTAATATACTTTGTTACACGGAGGGATGACTTTCCCTAATTTTACCAGCACAGTATCATTGAAATGAAAGTCCTTGCTTGCAACATTCTTTTAAAAGGACTTAAAGAATAATTTACAATGTCATTTCAAGATTGTACAAAAGACACTTCAAATAAAAACAATATTTGTCATTGGTTTGATTGCATGAACTATTCTGGCAGTAGTATCACAATGGTCTATTTTTATTCCAGATTGGTTTTTACTATAAAAAGTTCTATTGCTATGAAACTAACGCTTGCAACATTGATTTCTATGGCACTGCTTAGAAAGACACAACAGAAGAACAATGCGGATGTCAGGGCATTTTCTGTAGCAGCAGCAAGATTCTGCAAGCAGTCTGGGCAGCAGATTTCCTCCAGGTTATTTTGGCTACTATATGCAATACTCTACCAAAATGAGCAGGATATCCACACAGTGAGCTACAATGAGATTTTGAATAGTTAGAATGACACCCAACTAACACTAGGCAGAGTCACTGCTCAGTAAGAATAGCCTGGCAACTTGTACATCCTGTGGATCATTCTGTCAGTGTGTTGTATAACAGTTTCAAAAGTAGGAAATTAAATCTTAAATAAAAAAAATACTTGACCTAAACCAACAAAGCAAGCCAGGAAATTGAGCAAGGTGTGATGCTCTTCTCTTCTTTTAGCTCTCCCACTGTGGCAAGGTTTTACTCACAGATAGGATCATTTCATAGTCCTCCCAAAAGAAGACACATTGATAGGCCTTAATGAAGTAGTGACAGAGAACAATTTCTCTTTGGAATTGTGAACATTCATCAACCAATTCCTTAATTCTCCATCCTGAGATCAGTGCATCAAAAAGCAATTCTAATCGCAATGGAGAGATGAACCTGAAAGAATGTATCTTGAAAGGGACAGGAAGAAACATCTTTATTTACAAATATTCAGGTAGCACAAAGTTTCTGTATCAAAAAGATTAAAAACATGACCAGAGTCTTTTCTGTGGCTTCAGTGTGGATTTTCAACAGAGAAATTTTATTTTCTTAGTAATCTTCATAAATGTAATACTAATCTTCAAGGTTAGTAAATAAACCAATTTAAAAAAAAAAAATCTTGTTAGATAAAGAAGAATCCTCCAGTTGCTCATGTTTTTCTGCTTTCAAAAAAATTGAGCAAAGGAACTCTGTCAGCTCAGATCCCAGGGCATTCAGAATAGTTTCATAAAGTTTTACTTCCCAGAAGAGACATTGTTGAAAGCAATTGTTCAGCCAGCCAGCTACTGTCGCTGCCATGAATATGAATAAGCTCCAATATAGGGCACTGAGCTTTTGCAAATGTAAGACGATCCAATTGTTCAGTTAATCTTTGCCAATAAATCAACCCAGCATTATTTAGAGATTTTTACTTTCCTCTGGTGTCTGACTATGTGGGTGGAGTTTTGTTTTAAAGTCCCCTTATTCCCCTTTTCACAAAAGATGTTTCTCATATAGCCTTGCTAAGCTTTCAGAGAAGCAGGAGGAATCCTACTGTTAATGGGATCAGGCCCTTGAAAAGGTATATATTGCTGTTTCTCCTGAATGTGCATGATACTAACTAGCACCTACTCTGAGGAAAAAAAAAAGATAGCAGAAGAAATTGTTCAGAGTTCATAAAAATTAACACTTGGTGTAATTTTGTAGCCATAGTTTGCACATACACAACTTACACATAAATACATTAATGCAAATTTTCATACAGGAAAAGATTCACTCTGTGCTCTGTAAAACTAAGGATAAGGCTGGTGATTATTTTTTTTTTTTAAAAATATTCTAGTCTGGATATATAAATAGCTCTCTTGTTTCTAGAATAATTACTACTGAAAAACACAGCTTCTGAAATAACCTAGGCCATAATTAACATTGGCTTCATTAAATCACAAATAATACTTTTTAAAGTCTTATTTGTAAAGGCAAGATGATTAATGTAAACGTTTCCCTTTACAAAAAAGAAAGTCTAATTGAAATGATTTACCTACATAGCTACTTGTCAGATCCTATAAACTCTGGGAAGGTTTTCAGCCGGCGACTCGGCTGCCTTACCCTCTCTGCAGCCCCGGGAGGGAGCTCCGCTCTCACGGAGGGCCGCGCTGCCACCGCCGCCCTCCCCATCTCTGCTTCCCCTCGAGGGGCGCGGGGGCAGACGCCCAGAGAGAGGTGCCGGCTTGTGCCCCGTCACCTCCCGCAGCCGTTCCCGCAAGCATCGAGGCCTCCTGCCCGGCCCTTCGGCACCGCACGATCCCCTCACCCTCCAGGAGGGACCCCCTCGCCTACCCTGCCCCGCCACATCCACGCGTGTGCCCTGCCAGGGGGATGGGGACGGCGGTGAGGCCTGGCCTCCCCTCCGCAGCGGCGGAGAGAGAGGGTTCCTGCGGGTTCAGGAGTGACCTGGGCCCCCCTGCCCTGTCGGCCCCAGGGGCTATACCCCCATCCGAGGCTGTCCCTCAGCGGGGGCTGTCCCGAGCAGCAGGGCTGGTCCGGGCTGGGCAGGTACAGCGCCGCACCGCACCGCCTCCCGCCGCACCGTGCCGTCCCGTCCCTGCCCTTTCCTTGTGAGACAGCGCCAACCCCCGACCGAAGAAAAGTTTCCAGCCGAGCGCCAGGACGGGGCCGGGCGGCCGCCGGCGCCGAAACCTCCTCCCCGCCAACGGGCCGGGGGCGGTCCGCTCTCAGCCCCGGCCCGTCCCAGTGTCCAGCCCACCCGTGCCGTGAGTGCCGCTCCGGGGAGCTCACCTTCCTGCACCGCATGAAAGGGGTTGTTGGCCTCTATGAGCTTGATGGAGTAAGTGATTTTCTCGCTTTGGAGGATGTCGTCATTGAGGTTCAGATCCGACACCGCCTGCTTGAACACCTCGTCGTCCTTGGCGGCATTGCCTTCGAAAATGGCACCTGCGGGCAGGAAGGCGGCAGAGAGTGAGGAGGGTTCGGCCCACCCGCCGCCGCAGAACCCCCGGTCCCTCACGGCCCCTGCAAAGCTCGGTCCGGCTCGCAGGGTGCCAGGCCGGGCAGCTGCGGGGGCACCGGGCGCCTGTGGGGCCGGGAGACAGGAGTGGGCGGCCGCCGCTGGCTGTGCTGCCTCGTCCCGGGCACGGGGAAGCGCAACTCTCCTCCCAACCGCTCCGGCTACACCGGCATTTACTGGGCCCTAGGCCGGAGCCACGCTGGGGTGAGGGATTGGCTTCGCCGGTGATGGCGAAGGGAGCAGCAGGCTTGGGAATTTGACCAACTTTTGCTCAGTGTGTCGCGGCTCCCTGGGTTGCTGCCTTTCAAGCAGAGGTTTTACTGAGGCTCCCATGCACACACCAACGTGAAGCCAGGATTTGTGTCCTGTAACCTGGAAGCTTTAATTTCCTTGTCCTGTTTAAGCAGTTAATGTGAAAACATCTGGCAACGTGTGTTACATAAGATCTCCTCTCCACGGGGCGTGTGTGTGCCCACACCAGGCTCACAGCCCGGCTCCACGCAACAACACAGGCAAAAAACCGCTGTCCCCCAGCTGGGAAGAGTCCTGCTGATTCACACCGTGCGTGCCTGTGGCTGGAGCTTTGGTGCGCAGCCCGCCTGAAATCACAGCCCCGCAAGCAGCATCTCTCCTCTCCTGCCCCCGGGCCCGCTGCTCTGCGAAGAGTTCGCTAGCAGCCACCGCTCGGGCTGAAGTTCCTGCGGGGAGAGGCCGAGGTGACTCCGTTCATCCGCAGGAGAAGCAGGGCCAGGAGACATGAGCCGCGGAGGCTGTTTCGCCCCCCACCCCGGGCACTTTCCCCTAGGCGGCCCCCCCGCCTCCCCGCGGGGCTGGCCCCGGTGTCGCCGGGGTCTGCGCAGCCCTGGGGAGCGCCCCTGGGCCGCAGTACCCTCTGCGGTCAGGGCTGACCCCCGTCTCCTTAATGGCTCCGCAATGCTGTCAGCCTTGGCTGCGCCCCCAGGCTCCGGAGGCGAGCGGCGCCGAGCGGAGCCTCCTCCGCCTGCCCCGGAGCTGCCGCCGCCGCACGGAGGAGCCGCCCCTGCCGGGAAACTTGTTACAGGGCTGGTCCCTTTCTCCCCTTCCCTGCCCCAGGTCCACACGGGAATCCCCTTCCGTCTCCCTGGAGCCTCCCCCGGCCAGGATCGCTCCCGCCCCGGCCCCCTCCTTCTTTTCATTTTCCTTCCTCCCCACAAGGCTGGGGGGAATTACGGCGTTTCATTTCCCGGCCATACTCCCGTCTCCTCCTCTATCATCCTCCACAAGTGATTCTCTCTCCGCTCTCCGCCCATAAACATCCCCATTTTCGGTCCTGCTGGTACCTTTCAACACCAGCCAAAAGGTGACTGCAGAGCCTTGCTTTTGCTTGCCAGGCTTCCCGCAGACATCACCATGCCTTGCTCCCAGAAGCCATAAAAGTTCACATCAGCCTTTCCTTTGCCTCTTACTCATCCTTCTTCCCCTCCCACTGCTGATCCAGCCTGCTTGCTGCCCAGGGGTTTTAATGAGATCTTATTCAAACCGCAACAGTTGCGCGCATACACACACACACACACCCCGCCGCTGTAAATCTCGCCTTTCTAACCCTTTCCCAGCCCAGTTCCCCCCCCTCACCCCCCCATTCTGTCTCAGCTGACACCTGCTACGACAGGGGATGGGAACCAGGGGATTATCTCCCCGAAAGTTTTCCCTACGAGCACGTTCAGATTTTGCCTCTCTTGTGCTCGGGGGTTGGGGGCGGTTGTTTGTTTTCGGTGGCTAGGAGGCACGGGGGGGGAGGGGGGGAGGGGAAGAGGTGGGGAAGCCTTTCCACGCAAACAGGTCCAAGCACAGCCGGCTCCCCAGCCACATGGGAGACCGCAGCGGCGGCCCCGAAGGGTCCCCCGCTCCCGGCCCCGCAGCCCGGCCCGGCACACAGCCGGCATTTCACCCCTAACTTTACAATTGGAGGGGGATTCAGCTGCCCTTCTCCCTTCCATTCTCCTGTCTCTCTCCACGGAGTTAGGTTCAACCGCTGCCCATGATATTATCGCGGTTAAACGAGACTCTCCATTTATTTATTTATCTACCGCGTCCCTCTCCAAACCCCCCCCGCTCCTTCTCTTACCAATGTGGATGATGGAGTCCGCCCGCACCGAAACGCACTGAAATATCCAGGGGAAAAGCCAGAGCATCAACACTTCCATTTCCAGCCTCTCGTACAGCACATCAGCCCGGGTTTGGTAGAGAGACAGACGGGGGAAAGAAGAAAAAAGGTGGGCGCAAGGGCAGGTGCAGCAAGGCAGCAGGCGCGGGGGGAGGGAGATGCCTAGACACCCCTCCTTAGAAAAAAAAAATCCCAAATTCCCCCAGCACCCCAAGAATTTTCCAAGACTGAGGAAAACGGGCGATGGAGGTGGGGAAGAAAAAAAAAAAAAAAAAAAAAAAAAAAGAAGAAGAAAGAAAAAAAAGCCGGGACTAAAAAAGCACGGAGGTAGATCCCGGGTTGGCAGGCGGCGCGGCGGAGCCTCCAGCGCTCGGTGTGTGCCGGGGCGCCGGCAGACCGCGAACTGCGGAGCGGCCCCCCCGCCGCCGCCCGCCCCCCGCGCCACGTGACTGCGGAGCCTCGGCGCTCGGTGCCGGCGGGGCACGGCGCGGCGGCGGGGCGCGGGCAGCGGGGCGGGCGGCACGGAGCGGAGTTTGCAGCTCCGCCAGGAAGTGAGATGGCTGTGCAAGCACAGGGAAATTAACGGCAATTAAACATACTGAGATATATCCACAATTCTATAGATGCCATATATATACAATGCACGTATATCTCCCAGGGGGCGAGGGGTATGAGGCCGGCGCTCCAAGCGCAGGGAGCAGAGGAGGGGGCGAGGCGAAGCAAGGCAAGGCATCCCGCATCCCCTCGGTTGCGGGGTGCAGGCTCTTCCGTGGGGCTGCAGCCCCTGTCCAGAGGACGCCCCGCACTGCGCGGCCTTCCGCAGCTCCCGCACGGCCCCGGGTGCAGCACTACGCGGCGCGGCGGGACGCCCCCGGAGGTAAGGGCGCGAGGCTGCGCCCGCTGCCCCTTGCCCAACTTCGGCGACCGGGGGCGGCGCGGGGGCACCGCACCGGGAGGAGGCGGGGGAGGAGGGATGCCCCTTCCTCCTTCCAGACGCCCGGGCCCGGGACACGGTCCTTGTTTGACGAGCGAAATGGAAATGCGAGATTTTTACCCCCGCGCTGGGGCCGGGGGGAGAGGGGGGGACACGGAGATGGGGGGGGACACGGAGATGGGGGGGGACACGGACGGGACGGACGTGGTACAGCAAAACCGTTTCTTGTTTTGTTCTAGCTTTCAATGAAATCTAATTCATAAATTGGACATGCTCAGGCTCAGAAGACTAATTCATCCCCTAAAACAAACGCATCAGTGATTGCAGGCACCCAAACGTGACAAGCGTCTCAATATGCCAAGGATCCAGAGAAAACAAATTCATTCAGGAGCCCGAAACGTAATTAAAACTACTGCCAAGAAAATGAGTTGAGCGCAGGATGTTACCAAGATTATTGAGTTGCTGTGGGGCTGAGGCGCAGACCGCTCTGGCGATACACACAGGTAATGTCAGCGTTTGGGTACCAGGAGACAGCGATTCCCGGAGCTCGCCGCCCGTTAAGCGCCAGTCTGGTAACGCATCTCTGCGGCCGGATCCTGCTCCCGGGGAGGTAACACCGGTGCTCCGAGACTGGGCGGGGGAAGGACCGGGCCACCGCCTGCCTAACCCCGGGAGTCTGGCCCCGGAGGGCTTCAGAGGGCCGGCTGGTCAGTCCCGCTCCCCCGGTATTACACCAGCACTGTCACCCCAATTCAGCGTCCTTCTTACAGCCGTCACCTGTACAGGCGCTGCTAAATTCTCCAGGCACTTGGCACTGCTTGCTTGCCTGAGAGATTGCTGCAATGTATTTATCTAATAGAGAAAACATTTTTTCCATGCAGAGCACAGTACGGCAAAAACCTCTTAATGCTAAGGAGTAGCAAATACAGACAAGCTTTACAGTGGCTGGGGAGGCAGAAGCGGGAGGGAGCACAGTATGGATGGAGCAGAGTGGAAGGGAAGGAAGCCGAAATGGAAATGATATGAACAAGAGTCCCTGTTGATCCACATGCGTCAACAGCCTCCTGTTCAGAGGTAGTTACAAGCACAGCTTTTGAGCAGGGGAAAGCAGGGGGTAAATAAAACAAGATACACTTTTTAAAAATAAATCACTTGTTAACTACTCGTACTTACAGTCCTTGCCTTAAATATGCAATTTCACATTGATCAATGCAGAATGATATATACTACATGCTGTATTTCATGTAATAAAAACACTTAATCCAGATAATTGGCTTCTGGGACAAAGATCAATAGAAATGTTCCTTATTTGACTACGTTAGCAAGTCAAAATTAATTCTAATTTACATTTGCTTCAAATCAATATGCACTTAGTGACTTACACAGGCTCTTTAAAAAGTTAAGCACTTATATTGACCACAGTCATATATATGTCAGTAACAAGTACATGTGTGGGAATTAAAGAATGGTGAAGTGTTACCACAGAACCAATCTTTGACTTCTATAGAGGAAAGGAGGTTAAATTTATTTGTGTTCGAAAAGTGCTTTGGTGTCCTAGTCAGAAACCTGTAGAAATATGCAACTATTAACCCCACAATTTATACAGGCATCCAAACACCAGTCAGTTACATACCAAGCACTAGGGAGCAGGTTTGCCTCTTACTTAAGTTTTTTCAGTGAGGTATTGACTTCAGCTGGGGTACCTTTGGCTGCTATTTTAATAATAGTAAAATAGTAATATAAAATATTAAAAATCTAAACCCAGTGAATTGGACAAGTTACAGAATTCCCTGTGAAATCCATGAGCAAACACTCTGCATGCAAAAAGGATCCAGTCCCAGCCAAGAGAGGGGAAAAAGAATACTATAAAACAGAGGAGCTAAAACAGGCCTCCAAAATGGGCAGAAGGCTATTTTTCACAGCCAGAGGACAACAACAAAAAAGGAAAATGCCTAGAAGAAATCTCAAATGCCGTAAAACCTGATTTGTAACATGCAAAGTACAATGAGACCTAAATGGATCCACCACACCAAAGAGAACTTCAAGTTCAGTAGCATCTCTGCAAGATGGACAGCTGCAGCATCAAGACTTCATGATGTTTGGTTTTAAACTTGATTTAAGTCAGGCTGTGTTACGATTTCTTTCCCATTATCTGCATTGTCCTTTCTTTCTCTTTCCCCTCTCCTACTTAAAAAAAAAAACAACCTTAAAAAAAACCCCCAAAACCAAAACCAACAAAACAACCAACCAGACTTTGGCTTGGATTATGTTTTTCATAACACTTACTTTACTCCTTCCCCTATTATTTCCCTCCTTCCAAAAAAAAGCTATTGATGTTGCATTTCTAAGCCCTGTATAAATGAGAGAGCTCATTTCAATTCTGCCATTCATCGTTTGCAACCGGAAGAGCGCTGACATTTTGCGGTGGGGATGCATTGTTTATATGCAGCAGTCAGCACTAAAAGGCTAATCCATTTGACAACATTTTGCATATTAAGAATGTTATAAGTCACCGTGATAGTCTACCATCATTGTGTAGGGGACAACTCATTATACAATATTACATAAGGTACCACTGGATTTGCAGTACCAATGGAAGAATGACATCTCATTAGAAATATGCAAGGTAAATACTTAAGTAACAGTCACTATTCAAAGTTCAACTCCGTGGCAACAGATGTAATTTTATGCACTTCTCTAACAGACCTATTACCTTCGTAAACCACTGTGGTGACTTTACGCTAACCTCTCATGAGCTATTGCTGTGCTTATTTCTGTTGTCAGAACGAACATGGTACAAAACCTGTACCGAATGCGGTTTGCTACCAGAAGAGAATGGCTTGAGTAAGGCTCTGAAAACTACATTGCAATTAGAAACACAGAATATCCTAGAAAGGTGAACTGAAAGGTTTGTGCAGTGCCACACTCAAAGCCTTGAGCCCAGGGCTCTGTCCCTCTGTGCTGCCACAACAAGAACAAGGCACATTTTGAAAGACATCACCAGGACTATGACTGCAGGATATGCCTGGATCTGGAAAGCTCCTGATGTTTACTGAGCATTTACAAAGCTGCTTCATAAGCAGGAGCTTTGCAAGACCAGAACATTGAGACTTTTATTATATCATAGCCTATGCTCAGAATAAATGGAGTGCTTTAAGATTCAGCATTTCTCCTATCTTCTGACTTCTTCCCTTTTACTATAGCTGCTCTGAGGCTTCCCCACATAAAAATTGAGACGATGTTAAGTGCTTAAAATAGTGTGAGAAGCATTGGAGGGAAACTATGGTTCTTGTTTGGGATGGGGAAGAAGAGCAAAAAGACTCATAGTCTGGATAGTTTAGACAGAGTAAATAATCTTCTCCAAAGCTACCCCTAGAGTTTTATCAGGAATCTTTATCTCTAGCAGGAGGAGGGGAGCGGTGGTGATTCTCTAGCCTCCCTGACAGCACAAATCCATGATGGCCCAGGCATTCACATGTAGCTAATGTAAGACCTAGCCCCTAAAATATGTGTGTATATATCTATATGTGTACTTTTAGCAATGTTATTTTTCCCTCTGAAAGTGGATGGAACTCCTCCTGTTTCAGTTATACAGGTATAGAGATGCAGCAAATATCTCTGATTGTTAGCTGCTCAGTCTATGGAGCTGGAAGAATGAAAACAAAAAATAGTCAAAAATATTCTAGTATACAACATGGTAACACTCTTCCTCCTTCCCCAATAACCAAGACATCTACAGTTAACACAGACACACGTACAAAAAAAGTTAAATTTCATTGCATTTTAGAGTAAGAAACTTAACAACTCCTCCTTGGAAAGGGTAATGCAAAAACTCAAACCTACTAAATATTCCTAACTTTGGCAGTGTTTGTGTTTAAAAAGTAATTTGATTGTCTTTTGCCTGTGGTGACAGCCCGAGGTTTCAGTCCCTTTATTGAAGCTTCCTTTAGCTTATTGAAATCTTCTTTTCTCTTTTCATGGTTGATGGTATAGTATGATAATCTTCCAGGAGTAATGGACTAGAGTCTCTGTATAAGAAGAGGCTGCTGAATTATAGAGTTCTTTGTGGGATAGTTGATATTCTTGATTAATTTGTTGTCTGCCTACTAACAATCTGAAACTTTGCTACAGTCAACAATTCATTTGGATTGCCATGTCTTTTAAGATGCCATAAAGAAGGCAAAGTACTATTATTTCCAGATTTTTACCTGATTTAATTCAGTAGAGGACACACAGCCTAGATTTGATTTAATTCTTACTTATGTTTGCTTAATCCCATCAGTTCAATATGTGTTGCATCTTGATAAGATTCATATTTGATTCCCTAGTCCTCTTTTCCAACTGTGTCTTTTCACACACACTATTTTTCTTCCAGAGATATTTTCTTTACAATAGACAAGTGCCTATGCAGGCTTTTCCAGCCTCCCACATTTTCATAGTTGCTTAAATGCACTCTCAGTGTAGTCCAAGGCAAACTGTATCACTGTTGGTAAATTTAATCTCTATCTTGGCATTTGTTATTTAATAAACACTTTGATTCAGAAGAAACTCAAAAGGAATCTGTTTATTCACAACACTTTAATATCACCTATACGTATTTTGTGGAGAACACTAACGCACCGGTGGCCAAAGAATCCTCTGTCATTACTGTTCAGGATGTGAGCGTATCCCACAGTTACAGGAAAAACTCTTTCTCTTGTACAGCTGAGTAAGCTCCTTGTCTTTATATCCACTGGACACTGACTGAAAAGGATAAACTCTGTAAGCTTGTTTTCCTGAGCAGAGATCCTTTTTGTTTGTTGTGTTTTGGTTTTGTTTTGTTTTAAAAAGGGGAGGAAAATGAGTATGGTTGCTATCTTTGTTGCAGTACAGATACAGAAGGATGAAAGTTCCCCAGGTAAAAATGTTTGTTAATTACTCATAATTTAATAGTAGCCATATCAGGATAATCTCTCAACCAACTTCATTGAATTGGGTTGAAGAATTTACAAGTTTCTCCACCAAACAGATAATATCCTCTCCTGGGGAACTCCTGCTCCCAAAAGTTAAGGCAAACAGAAGATTAGAAGTGATACTGCATCCATTGTCCAACTGGTTACAAGTTATTAAAAAACATCTTGCATTCCTTTTATTGATCCATCCACATTGTACATACTGTCCAGTCTCATGAGCTGTTTGGGAAACCACCTATTACAGATGATGAGACACTGCTAGGACAGCTGTCCTCTGCCATCACAACAACCCAAAGAGCAGCAAATCACTAAGGAAAACCCAAACAAGGAAACTCCCAGACCTTGTTACTTGTGTAACCACCATAAATACATACTGACTGATCTTACAATTTATCCAGCAATAATAGGTCAAGAATGACACCTATGTTATACAGATTGGGAATATATTTCCCAGTACTCCAACTATTATAAAACTTATCAACATTTGACCATAATAATACATCCTTACTCTGTTACAATTGGTTGCAACTGCAGGGTGGGTACACAAGCCAGAGGAAAAAGAAAGTTATTAGAAGTTATCCTGCAGCTTACTTCAGTTGGCTAAAGACTCTGGAAAAGTCATTTTCTTGCTACTTCCCACTTTACCCATCTGAAGAATAACAAAACCAGTAAAGCAGACGCTGCTGCGTGGTGAAGCAGGTAGCCAGAAAAGTCTGAAGACGTACATTTGAAAAGTCCTGCCCTCCAGCCAAAACACAGTAACTGATCTTGTGTTTGTTCCTACTTCACTGTAAGTGATGTAAGCAGGAAGATTTTGCTACAAGCCAGGAATTTGAACATTGCCCTTTGCTGCATCTTGGGCAAAGAATAGGGACCTTTTCAATTGCACTAACTCAGTCCTTTGCCATGACTAAATACTGATGCAGTTTGTGTGTGCAGTCCTTTAAAAGCCTCATAATGGAAAGTACTCTTAAGCAGAAAGTAATTTTACCTTTAAGAAAACCTGATCTTTCTCAACAGTCCACTCTAAACCATATTATATTTAATGACTGTCTCACAATGTGCCACTTCTCCCAGCTGATAAGGTCTCTCTTTTGACTTGCAGTGCTGTGTCATGGAGGTTTTGTTGGTTGTTGTTTGTTTTTTATTTCCAGTGTGTTTTTGCAACATCTACTTTGTGCCATTTGTACAAATGGGGTATATTTGCCTTTTCAGTGACTCTGTTAGCATTAGTGGCAGTCACATACACAGAGCAGGAGGGAATATATTCTCCCAGGGATCTGTGTTCTGCTCGGGAAAAAGTTGCCAGTCATAGAGTTCATAATTCATACTCATGTCTCCAGGAAGGAATTAAATGAAGATTTTTTTATAACAGAAACATCAGCTGACTCTCATTGCATGCCTGGCTTCAAAATTTATCCTAGCAAAGCTTTTGCTATTGTGTTTCTGGTCTTAGCTGAAAGGAAAAAAAAAAAAAAAAATCAAGTCAACCAATATGGTAAACTATCATGGTATTTCTTACATTTCCTACCTAAACAAGTGGATCTTTTCTTTTAAAGGCAGTGCATCCAGCCGATGGAGCAGAGGGGCCATGATTCCTGGGCCCTATTCCCACCACAGTCACCGATTCATTTCATGACTAATTGAGTGCACTGTTGCATGAACATTGTATTCAGTTCTCAATTTAAGGGTGAACAAGAACAACAAGTTTCTTTCCTCAGTTACTGCACTCGGTCAGCTGTCCTACTTCGCTAGGAGGTGTAGAAGAAACATGGTGGGTTTATTTTTAGCTGGACAAACAGGTAATTTAAGTAATTTCAAGTTTGTAAATCATACAGAGACCAGAAAAAATTTTCTCATATGTAAAATAATTTCAAACAGAAAATGCTTTGTGTGGTCCTTGAGATAAACCCAGTCCATTTCTGGATGCAAATGGTTGGTATTCAAGCTCCATTGCTGACCTAAGTGACAGAACATCAGCTGTCTAATGGATTTTTATTATTTTTTCAATTTTTTTTAATCTAAGACGGGGGAAACTACACCTTATATTGAGACAGACAGGAAAAGCTCTAGAAACAAGCCCACTCAGAACTACAAGCTGGTTATACTCTCCTCTTAGTTATATCCAAGTCAATTCTTCGATTCTGCTAGAGTAGGCACCTAAACTAGGTCTCCCATCTGAGAAAGGTGTGTCCTGATGACTAGGTGTTGGGGAAGGAGTGGGGGAAGGATATACACCTCTTTAGAGAAAGAGGGAAAAGAAAAGCCACCTTGAAATATTTCCATATGGCCTGGTGAGAAAAGGGAAGAGAAGAGAAAAAGAAAAGCACACTGTTTCCTTCCTCCTTCTAGGCTGTAGAGGGTGTTTGTGTGTATGAATGTATGAATGGAGTAGTAGCTCTCTAACCCAGGTTTCTTTGTGTCAAGAAATTTGTTCATGTCAGCTTGATTTTTTGTGGTCATTTTATACTGCTCCCCAGAAAGTAGCTATTTCCATGAACACTCCTGCTTTCTGTAGTTTAAGCCACATAAGCCACATAGTGGTGCCTCATCCCTTCACCACCTATCCATTCCCCTTCACACAGCCTCAGTTGGAAACATAAGTGTATATCATAGATACGTTTCCAGTAGTCTTTATAGTATGGCCAGCAGAAACAGGCAACCCAGAACCACATGGCTTTGTAGCATTCCACATAGCACTGTTTGGGTATTGTTGCCATTGTATACACATTTAAGCCACAGAAAAAATACAAATTAGTTTAAGAGCTCCAAAACACTTCAGTTCCTGGTGCACAACACCTGAAAACACTGGAAACAATGACTTCTTTTTATTGATTCCTATTAGAAATGAAGTTAAAACTATTACTTTACACACCTAACTCACCAGGTCTGAGAGAAAGAATATAAGAAGGCACAAGCATTTTTTTTCTGATCTTCTGACGACTCAGAGACATTGTGGTAAAGGGTTTATGCAAAGGGCAGGGAGGATAAAAAACAGGCACCACTTTACATGTCCAGCACTCCATGAGTCACAATCCTTGCCACAGCACCCTCGTGAAACTTAACTGACCAATGTTTTCTCAAGCTCCAGAGTTCTCCAATATCTTCATAATATCATTAAATACACTCTATCATGCTTCCAATCTAAACTGTGCTGCATTATACAACAATATATTATACTACAGATGTATACTATCCAGCTGAATGCAGGTCTGCTGTTGAAATAGCTTTGTTTGCTGCAGTGCTGTATTATCACACACAACTATACCAGGCTACATTGATTTTTAAGCAATGGCATTGATTACAACTCTTATTTTAAAAATGCTGGCAGGATACAGCCCTTAGATAAGTACTTTAAGACCAAATTTGAATTGCATTTCCCAGCAGCCCTCCTTTCTTTACAGACACTATATAATAGAATTACAAGCAATGCTACTGACTTCAAGACATATTGAGGATTTACACCAGTATGGTTTCAGCAATGCAAGCTTTTAGCACTTCACACTTACACAATTGCAATATGCTTTAGATTTATTGTTTTTTAAATGCAAAAGTCTTTTTTTTTTCCCCACTAGCTAAGAAAGATGTTTCTTTTCCTAAAAGATAAGTTTCTTAGCTTGAATTTGACCTTTCAGAGCATACTTAGGTAGGAATTTCTGCTCCCTGGAATCACAGGCAGGTTCTTCACACACTGGTCTGAGTCATGCAAGACTCTACAAGCAAGTAAGCACACCATTCTTGGAAGAACATTTTACATTAAGTAAGTTATACCTCATACCCAAAGCATATCCTTGCATTTACATTTTTAATTACATATTTTATGGTATAAAATCATTACAGAGTTTTTATTTTCTCAAGCAGTCCTCCAAATTTATCACCACCATATCACTACTTGACCAGTTTCCCTGGAGTGCTGCTTATTCTATTTCAAAAATAACTTCTAAATACTTCTCCAAGATTTCTGTGCAGATCACAGAATCACAGAATGTTGGGGATTGGAAGGGACCACGAAAGATCATCCGGTCCAATCCCCCTGCCGGAACAGGAACACCTAGATGAGTTCACACAGGAAGGCGTCCAGGCGGGTCTTGAATGTCTCTAGAGAAGGAGACTCCACAACCTCCCTGGGCAGCCTGTTCCAGTGCTCTGGCACCCTTACTGTAAAGAAGTTCTTTCTCAAGTTTAAGCGGAACCTCCTGTGTTCCAGCTTACACCCATTGCCCCTTGTCCTATCATTGGACATCACTGAGAAGAGCCTGGCTCCATCCTCCTGACACTCACCCTTCATATATTTATAAACATTAATCAGGTCCCCCCTCAGTCTCCTCTTCTCCAAGCTAAAGAGGCCCAGCTCCCTCAGCCTTTCCTCATAAGGGAGATGCTCCACTCCCTTAATCAGCTTGGAGCCTCTGTGCTGGACTCTCTCAAGCAGTTCCCTGTCCTTCTTGAACTGTGGAGCCCAGAACTGGACACAATATTCCAGATGTGGCCTCACCAGGTCAGAGCAGAGGGGGAGGAGAACCTCTCTTGACCTACTAACCACAGCCCTTCTAACACACTCCAGGATGCCATTGGCCTTCCTGGCCACAAGGGCACAGGGCTGGCTCATGGTCATCCTGCTGTCCACCAGGACTCCCAGATCCCTTTCCCCTACACTGCTCTCTAGTAGATCATTCCCCAACCTATACTGGAGCCTGGGGTTGTTCCTGCCCAGATTGTGCTTTTGTTCTCACACCCTCTCACTGGCTCCCAAAATGGTACAAATCTCCTAGTTAATCTTTCTGCTTTGCCAGTTTAATCCACATTTTTGAAATGGGTTTCTTGCAATAGCACACAAGGACCATACTTCTCCACTTCTAGCTTCTTCCTTCCAAGAAGGCCATTGGGTGCACCAATGCCTTCACCTGTGCTGATCTGTCTGCAGATCCACAAATCCTGTTGCCCAAGTAGCTAAACACACTTTTCCTCACACAGTAGGTGGAGAAAACCCAAGAACACTCAAGATTTACCTTTTTACCACAAAATCCTTTTTTCACTCTCAGGACTTATAAACACCAGGAATATACAAACCTGAAGTACAAAGTGACCTTTATGTCATGTGTTACAGTAAAGGAAGTTTCTGTTTCTGAGCTTGTTTGGAGCATTACTTCTGAATTTTTATTAGTCACCTATGCTTTTAATGGACTTACCATTACAGATAAATTGTATTTATCTGTACATTAAATCTGTACAGATAAAATGTACAGATTATTACATTTTATCTGTAAATGTATTTATTACATTTACAGATAAAATGTAATAGTGGGTTGTTCACTATTACATTCACAAATGTAATAGTGAACAACCCACTATTGTCTGTGGGTTGTTCAGAGAGCTTTAACTATACCATCTCTCTCAGGCTTATTAAGTAAGACAGATTTCCCTTTCAAGGAGCAGATTTACAGTCAGGGTCCAAAGAAATCCAGTAGAAACACTAACTGAAGATGAACTCATTATTCAATCACTCCACCTAGTTCCTATAATTTATCAATAAAATGCATTTAGGAGAGATAAGTGACAGAGCAGCATTTGCTGCCTTTAAGCCCTATTATTTACTCCAAGCCTCTCTTTCCAACCTGCGTTCTTGGATTTCCCCTTAATTAAGGGCAAACCAGTCCTAAGAAATTAATAAAAGCCATAGCTGCTCCACCAATTACATCTATGTCAACTGAATTACCAGGGCTTATAGAGGGTCACAGCAGGGCCAGCAGCAAGTGCTGTAGTCCTGCTGAACCCTGAAAACCTTCTGCACTTGCTTTAGGAACAGGCCACACAGAGTCACTTGATCTCTTCTTAGCATGGAGCAAAACCAACACTTCAATAAGAGAAGAAAATCAGATTGGCCTAGGATCATGACAGTTAAATTGTCACTTTTCCACAGGTCCCTCATTTCACTGCTATGGTTGTTCAGACCCTTTCCCACCCAGAGGAATGCAATTGCTCTCAGCTCTACTACACCATGGAGAACTGCTGGACAGTTTTGCTTCAGCCACTCGATCTTCTCCTGCTGCTCTGTTGCCACATACTTGGATTTCTTTTGAAAGCTCAAAATTCCCTTTTACTGCAAACTAGCTACCAACCACCTTTGCATTATATACGTAGAAGAAGCCTCTTAAATAAATTACAGACACCTTTTAGTGAACTTCTACCTTCCTCTAATTCCACATTGAATAAAAATGCTATTATAGTAAGGAACAATTACAACAACACATATCCCCACAAAACCATGTTTCTTGGTATACTTTATCAATTCGCAGTTACATCCTTACAATTTTGTTTCCTTAAAACCTGACGAGCATACGTAATTACCATGTTAGTGCATGTTAGCAATGATTTTTTCTCTTCCCTGTTCAACGTGGAAGTGGATATGTATGCACAGATTTTGTGTAATAATCTGGGATGAGTAACTTCACATTATAATCTGGGCTCAGTACTGTTTTCAGCAGCAGCGTTTCTGACGCCAGAAACTGAAGCCCTCCATCAGTGACATTGTTCCTTCTCTTTTTGCCCACTCACCCCTATCATCACCTGACTACAAAACCACATGAGCAGAAATGAAATCTATCAGGTCCTTCAAAGCCATGCATCATCACCTAGTCATGCATTCATATTATATTTATCTAGATCATTACTAGTAAAAAATCACAAGATCACAAGCTTCTGTTACGTGGATACCTACCCTGGCTGCATAGGCCAACCACAGTGCCAATTGTCACTAGATGGAGAACAACCCTAGAAAATTTGCCTAAATGTTAAAGAGATGGAAAGTGCAAGCGTCCTGCCCTCTACCTGAAGGTTAAGCTGTGTGCCTGGTTCCTGCATGACACCTGCTAAGCAGGTATACAGGCACAAATTTGCACCTTCTCTCACTTTCAGAGGCAGTAGCCTGTCTGTTCAATTCCATCAGTGGTTGACACCATACTGTGTTGTGCTTTGGCCAACACTACCTGAGAGAATGCATTTTAAAAACACAATGAATTATTTCTTCTATTTAGACATCTAAATGCCGGAGCGGAAATTCTCACTATCTGCAATTAGGAGTGAATCATGTGATTTTCTGTGCATAAGATGAAAACACCCTTCTATCAATGAATGTGACAACACATCAGCTCAAATGATTTTCCATTAGCACACAATCAAACTTTATATTGCTTATAGAGGGGAAAGAGACTCAGGGTACTGTCTGAGCCTAAAAGGGACTCTTGAACATTGGTGAGGAAACAAAACCAAGAGAAAAGCAAATTCCTCATGTCTTGGTTTCTGCAACCTTGAGCTTATCTTGATGTAATGTCGTGGAATAAATCTGTTCTGTGCATTTATGGATTTCATTTCAAGCCTGAACAAGAAAAAAAAATAACCATGTAATAACCATGTACTAAGCCGATTCACTATAGAGTTTTACTAAACTAATTAAAGACAGAATAATGCAATGAACAAAATGGAGTGAACAGTTACAATTAAATCAATGGGTTCAAAGGATCAGATCACTAAATTAATACAGCAACAGATAACCAAATCAGCTCAAGAAGAATAAGCTTTTTAGCTCACAGGGAAAAGAAGGAATTGCTTTGGATTAATGTTATACAGAGAGGATTTAAAGGAAGAGCCAGCTCCTTTTCCACATAAGGCCACATCCAGCACTAGTTTATATGTAGCTCATAAACCACACAGGCAACTGCTCAGTACACGATTTCAGATTTCAAAAGACAATAAAACTTAGGTGATGAAACAAAGCCAAGTGGTCAGCAGCAGGTCTGACCGCAAACTCAAGCCAAGAGAAGTTTCCTAACACTGGGGTGGTATGCCCTGGTTCTTGACCAGTGAGGCTGTGCGTACTGGACTTCACAGCGATGTCACTTCCAACTTATCCTTAATTGTTATCATATACTACTGCACAGTGTTAATTCTTCCTTCACAGTAACCAAAATATGACCTTTACCAGTAGCTTTTCAGCTTTACTGTTTAGTCCTTAAAATCTACAAATTCACTGAAGAGTTTACATTTCCCCTTTGGAGATTTTTTGAGGTGGTTTGTTCACACATCCACTAACACGACATGTGGTTTTGTACAGAGCAGAACTTTACAAGACTGTTTTATAAACTTACAGTGTAGCCTTCTTTCAGCAAGATTATTCATTTTGGCCTCTTTACCTGCATGTCCATTGTCATGGAATTCAGTTTTGGGGTTTTTTTTCCTATTTTTAAGTTCTTGAAGAAGTGATAGGAAAGTGACTGAAACACACACACACTGCAATCACCCAAGCCATTTCCACTTTTTGCAAGACTAGGCAGAAAAGTAAAATATAGAGGTCTCCCTTTAGAAACAAGAGATAGAAATTAAGAGGTCACCTTTCTAATGCCTTATTTCTTGGTCTGTAGCTCACACAGTAGCCAGGAAATCTTGGCTGGTTTGAAATTAATAAAATTTCTCCAGTTTGACTTCTAAGCAGTAGCTCTAATTTTCACCCCTCTATTTCTTTTTCATTTTCCCATCAGTGAGAAGTTATCAGGAATATTCTTGCAGAAAGTGTGGCTGCTTCTAACAGTTTGATAATGATGTGCAAGTTAGAACAGAATCCAGGTTTCTATGTACCATTGCTCTAAAAAGACAACAGGAACATAAAAAAAATCAATCCTTTATTTAGACAAGGACAACAAACCGGTTGACTGTGCAAGTGCTGAGTCTGTGGGCTCATCCCAGGGACAGCTTTAAGCCCAGGCTTTGGACTGTTTTCTCTACCACCACCACCCTGGCTAGATGAAGGCAGTCCTGCTCTACAGCCACAGCACAAATCTCTAGCTCGAAGGAGGGATCCAGAGAAGCCACCACAGCTCTCGGGGCCAGCCTATTGCAGCAGAGTGGCTACACCATGAAAACTGTAGTGGAAGCTCAAGTTCCACCCATAAATAGCCATTCATGGCCTCAGGTTCAAATCCCAGTTCTATAATCATTCTTTATGCATTTTGACTAATAGACAAATAGCTATTAATGAAACTATTATCAGATTACTGGTCTCATGCCTCATTAAGACAAAGAGGCAGTTTTACTCGTTTCATGACATTATCTGCTGACAAACAGTGCAAAACAATTCACAAAAGAACAAAGCTTCCTTTTGTATGTTTGCAAGAAATTTTCCTTACAAAAATAAGTATTTTCTGGAATAAAAATAAAGCAACTTCCAAAATAAGTGCCACTATGCGTAAAACTCCGCCCCAGAATACCACAAACCAAAATAAATGCTGTTAGAAGCCATCTTCCTTCTTGAAAACTGAGGAAGTCTCAGATGACCTGTTACCTTGGGAGAGATGAGTCCTTGCCAAGGAATCACTAGGAGCTGCTGATGCAAAACCAAAGCCTTTACATGGTTGTAGCATCAACAAGGCCTTAAACAAGCTGACAGGACTTTGAATACACAAAGAAAGGAGATGCACCAAATAATAAGGGTTCTTTTCTCTTTAATACCTTCTCTGGCCCAAAGCACACTTTTGATTTGCTGATCTATTTTATTTTAACAAGATTGTTTAGGTCATTACTTCTTACATGACTAAAAGCAGCATACTGCTTTCCTTATACAAAAGACAATAAATAACATTAAGGGAGCTATATGGGAGAAGGCAGAGTAACTTTATAACAGAAAGAATCTCATAATGACAGGATAATAATCTCAAGGTAACATCATAATAAAATGTACTTTTATATGTAACACCCTTTTAGATTGATTTTTCTGCAATCCAAATGCTCCCATAACCATCTTTTGACATTTTGCCTGCACAGCTGGTTACACCATCCATAAGCATTCTCTGTCTACCTGGCATTATTATTATTTTAAAAGCAATTTCTTTCACCTCCTTTCAACTAAGACTTACGTTAAACATAATTGCCAGTTACTACCCTCTCTTCTACAAAAAGAAAACCTGATTTTCAACTATTTGAAAGCCATCCTTATTGTAAACTACAACATAATCATCATGCCAGTATATGCACATTATAAGAATATGATTAGCAGAAAACAAAAAAGTAGGTTCCACTTGCATTCTCAGTATCCAACTTGAAATGTTAACTCACAGATGATCATAGCTTTATGATAATAACACCATGTATATTACAAACAGAATTATCAGCAAGAGGCAAAAAAGGTTTTAGTTGCTTGCTTATGATTAATAAAGTAGTTAATGGAGAAGGAATATTATTCTTCTTGGGTGCTCATTATGCATTTGATAATCTCTATTTATAGGACAATGAAACACAGGGTTTACAAAATGCCATCTGTTGGTTTCTTTCTAATGTATAGGATTTCTGACTTCAGGAGCTGCAGTTCAGCAGTGTTGATAGTGCTACAACATGTAATACTAAAGCTTTTGGTTATGAGAACTTGAGCCATTAAACATCAAGGAGCAGGCTGGATAGATATACTAAATAGGGTATCTCATGTCTTTTTACTCTAATCTATTTAAAAAGAAATTTATGCTTTCATGTAATTGATTTTGTTCAGTCATTCAAATAGCATAACACACAAAAAATGATACATTGCAATGATCGACAAATGTGATAGAAGTGATTTTGTTCTTTGATTTCCACAACAGAAGGTGTCTCATGAGAGAAGCTCACAGAGATCTAAAACTACTACAGGCAAAATGGCAACTATTCTTTTTCTCTAAAAAATAAAACAAAAACATAGGCATAAAAAATATACCTTTCTTAAAGCACAGAGAGTTAGAATCAGATATATCTGCATTAAATTTGTCAGTACCTAAAGGATGCATTTTTCTTACATATTAACCATGAAAATAAAGCACTCATAACAAAGGTTAATATTGAAGTGTATCAGCCGTAGTAATTTTCACCGTCACTGACTTCTGGACTAAATGGCCCAATATCCAGAGCTCAGTTTCCCTTTGAGCATAAACTGCTGTGTTTAGTTCAATTAATGAAATCATGATGGATTTTTTTTAAATGGGTCACTGTGTGTTCATATCAGCATAAAGTTGAAGGTGGTCGTATCACTGGCTAAAGGGCTAATTAGGACTACTGACTGCAACAGGAACCATAAACACTAAGCGGCTCATAGGGCAAGTAAACACAGGAAGAAATAGCTAAACACTGTCAGGGACAATATCTACTTTAGCAGTTTCTTAGGGATATCAACATATGATTTCTGTTTCCACTTTCAATCGCTTTCAGCTTGACTGCAGTCCATACTGTTGCCTCAGTCTTCCACCCCTGCCTTGACACAGTTCTTCACTGTGTTCCTCTATCATAGCCTGTCAGATAACTGCAAGCTTCAGCTGCCCACGACAGGAGCTGTCTTCTTTGCTATTTCTCTCCAGCACTATGATAAAGCAGCCTGATGTCTGAACCAACAAGATCACAATGCCTTCCATCCCAGAATACAGGATTCGCTTCCCTCTCAGAGGTTAGGTAAATGGTAGAAATCACTGCATTTCTACCAAAAATGAGGTCACTGTTTGACTGTTCACAGTTCTCAGTGTTAAGATGGGTTGGTTAAGTATTTGAAGGAAATTGAGACTTTTTGACAGTAACTTTGCATTGCATATTTGCTACACAAATAGCCTGGAGTCAGTCAGTCTAAGAAAGGCCATCAAAACCAACCAAACAAACAAAGCTGTTTCATGAAAAGGCACTCAAACAACTTCCAGTATCGATCTTTTCAGTGATGCACCCAAAATGCAAACTGGTGTTCTTTCTCTCAGAGACATGGTTTACAGGAAACACTAGAATTTGTCCAGAAGATCAAGGCTAAATGCAAGTGGACTGTGGGTTTTGGGGCGGATATGGAGAAGTTCCTATTTGTGTCCTACAGATGCCTTATGAAGGAAACCATATTGTTTTTCTAGGCAATCCACTGTCAGTGACGTATACCTATAAAATTCAGAGAGACTTGAGATAATGGCAGGCAAGTTTAGCAGAAGATCGAGGCAATTCAGTAAACCATGTCAGCACAAATCACAGCCACCTCACGTAGTTTATGAAATGTGACGTAGTAACAAGCAGAGGAACAACAGATAATAACAAGAAGAGCTGAGATGAGGAACTAAAATGCTTTCATATGGCACAAATAATTCTAAAATGAAAATTGAACAACAATGCCAGTAATTCCCTTAAATGCTACTACTTTTTTCAAACTCATTTAAATGAATTACGGTTATCTCCAGATGCAGCAAATAATATAACCAACGTCACCTCATCTTGAAATCAGCCCTGAGTGGAAACACAAATAGATGTTGTTTTCACCTCTTTGGAGAATATACAGTCATGATTCAGCTTATGCTTGTTTATAACATCTCTTTCTTTTTTCCCTCTCCTCTTATTTGTTAGATTAAAGGCTGCTCTTATATCATTTACCACAGAGTATTTCAGTAGTAACTGGTGGTACTTTTGTTAGAACAACGTTACAGGTTATGCAACATTTTTCATCCCTGTTTTGCTTTGTGCTTTTGCAGTAGCCTAGAATCCCCATATGCTTTATTTTTTAAAAGGCACGGAGTTCCCTAAATGAAGCCCTAGAGGACGATACTATCCATGCTTAGCCTGGAGAGACAGGTCTCTAGAGGTATTTTGGGTCATTTAAATTAAACTGTTCTAAAGGTCACCAAGGGGCACACAGACATCAACAAGACAAATACTGAGTGGTTCCCATTGCCTGGAAATTCTAATCAATGGGAGCCCTGCAATTAAACAGTTACAATTTATTTAAAAAAAAAAAATCATCTGAATGGGAAGGCAAATACATTGTACATTTCTAGAAAGAAAGAAGAACCTCATTACTACCACAGAGAGTGTCCAGTTCAACAGTAGCATACTTGGAAAGATGAAAAGTACAAGGGAGTTTATTTACAGGGTATACTTTGGGCCTTGTCAAGTAGGACCAGTGAGGTGAGGAGTGCACACAGAGCTCCCTTTGCCTGAAATTCTGCTCAGGGAGGAACTTGCTGCCTTGATCTCTCCCTCGCTCCCTTCAAGGGCTCCCAAAAACAGCAAAGCAGAACCATCTGGCTAGCACACTTCCTTCCCACACGTCCTTTTCCCTCAGTCCCTGCATGTTACACTTTGGAACCTGCCACCACCTAGACCTCTCAGTTTGAAAAACATGACTTTGCTGCAAATTTTCCCTTTGATTAGTTGCTCTATACAGAAAGGACACAGGGATCTAGCAGCCCAAGCAGCTCCGACAGCCACTATTGCTTGGCACCTTTAATCATCCCCAAAGACAGTTTCATTATGGGCCTCTATAACTCAATGACCTTAATACACAAGTCCTTCTTTTCTTTTAGTGTAAGCAATATTAACTGTGGATCAAACACTCTAAGGTGAATTAAAAGATGATTAAAACACTTACTTCCAATCCTAAGAAGTGAAAACTGCATCTTATTTTCAAATATGAGTAAGGTGGCTTAAAAAAGTCCTTATTTATTTGCAAGTTGTAACAGTTAAAAAAAACTCTTCCTGAAAACCAGTATTAATGTGGTTATCACTCACGTTTTATTTTCACAAGTTTAAGCCACAGTTGCATAGGGAGACATTTGTTTCTGTTGATACCTTCACACAATGTGGCATACCAAGTCATCAAATGGGAGAAGGAAACAAGATCACTCAACCAGTTCCTCGAAATAGATCTTTTATCTATGATGCATAGTTTAAAAAGTAAATACTTTATGCTGTTAGGTACTTTAGGCACCAACACAAATTCTTTAACAGGTTACAAAGCATAATTTCCGTAATAGTGGTCAAACATACTAGGAACAGAGACAACCTTTTATATGTGTCTGGGATCTAAGTGCAGTGAGTAGGCTTATGGTCGACCAGTGTTTGGCCGCACTAGACCCCACTGTGAAATAGTTCACAAAGCACATCAGAGAATGTCTAAATTCATTCCCCAATTTCATATTATACAGCTGGCAAAAAAACCCCCAAACAAACAAACAAACAAACAAAAACCCCAACAAACCATCTTCAGAAGACAAAGCAAAAGCTTTCCTAATTAAAGAGACTGATAGATTGTTTCCTAATAGCAAAATAAAAGCATCTTATATTCTCAAATAAGTATTCCTAGTCATAAAGCACATCCAAAAATGGCTCTACTCCTTATGCACTCAGTGCCAGTACATTTTCACTTGCCCTTTTTTAAACTCTTTAGCAAGTACAGTTTAAACTCTGTTATTCAGTGAACATCACTTGAAAAACTATCCTCACATTTCTGGCGTGTGTAGCAAACACATGCTTTAAAGAAAGGCACGACTTTACCCACCCCATGTGCTGGAGTACCTATTAGGCAGAAAGCTGGAATGGACTTCTCCAGGGAGGCCCCACAGGGAAGCGCTGCCATTCCTGAGGAAAACATCAGTTCTACACTAAGGGATCTGGAGTCCTAGAGAAACTATGAAAAGGTAGGTTTCCTAGCCACAGACCTAGAGCTTAAAAACCTAACGTCTTCTAAGAAGGTGTCCTTCATTTTGTTTTCCTGCATGGAAATTCTACGTAATTCAAGGAAATTTTCCTTCAGAGGAGGAAAAAAATACTAAGATTTCAGGCCTGTAGTTTAAATGGATGAGGCAACACTAACACAAGGATTTTGGGAAGGAAGATTATGAATACTTGTCCATAAATCCACAACCTAATCTTGTTGGTGTGAATACTCTCCCTGCAAAGGAATAAATAAGTCAGAGTTAACCTTCCAGCAGTGACTTTATGAGGGCTGGGTCCAAAATCTCTATCCAAACAGAGCTTTGCAAGAGTTTACACCTTGAAGTCCAAACCAGGATGCTTTGTAATGGAATATTCTATGTAATTAGATACATGCCTCCATGTAATCACATATATGTCTAAGCTATAGCAATTCAGAACCAAGTTTAGATATTGAACAACTGGAATCCAGCAATATTTGCCTGCAGAGTTCAGATTCATCTTTATCTGTGGCAGAGGTACAATCAGGACCTTTCATAACTGTTTTTCAAAACCTTAGTACAACTACACAGTTCAATAGTCTTAAAATAAATAGTACATCATCAGCTAAGTATTGAAATAAACATTTCACCACTTTATGCATCATCAGCCTAGTTTCAGTGCATGGTAAGCCATCAATATTTTGACTCACAGCCCAATTTCAGCAGTGCGAAATGCATAAGTGCCACATATCCTAGATTAGTTTCACATGGACATTCCTCATCATGAATGGCAGGCAGAAGTTTGCTGAAGACACTTGAGGCTTAGATATGATGTTCCAGGAGTATTTCAGTGCTGTCAGGAAAAGAGAGGAAGGGGGGGGGGGCGGGGGGGGGAGGGGAGTGAGAAGAGAGAGAAGTGCAGGAAAAGCACCACAATCAAGTATCTTGGCTTGCTTTTAACACACAACACTTGCAACTTTGCATGACATTTCATAGAATGCTTTCTAACAGGTATGGCCAGTTTGAATCTCTAGGTTAAGACAGTAATTATTTAAAAGTGAGAAAGTTTAGCTCTTCTTTAACTCCCTGAGGTAATGTAATGTTCTAATATTATTAGGAGGCCCAGCCTTGATAGGAATGCAGTAAGTAAACTTGAACAAGTCATTCAGCACCTGTGCATTTGTTTCCCCTTTCTGAAATGGGAATAATGATACTTCTACTATTAATCATGTTGAAACCTATCAAAAAGTACTTGGCACTATAAATACAGATAGATATTTTGCCCTCTAAATTCTTCCACTTTATTCCTATATTACTGTAGTATTATTAGGTTTACAATATAATTTTAATGATTTTTCCAGTCTAGCTTTACTTATTTCAAGTTAAATCACCATCATTGGTGACCAGCCATTTACCTCAAGAGAAGTAATTTTCCAACAGTGCTTCTGTTTTTAAAGGGTCATTTTTTTCCATTCCTAATTCCTAGTAAGGAGTCATCATATAACTACACAGACAAACACATATAGCATAATCAGGTGAAGCTTAAAGGTGAAAAATCCATTCTGTTCCAACACATTTTTTGAAGAACATTCTTCTAAGTTCAAAAACCAAACCAAAACAACAACCAGAATGAAAAGAGCACCTGAAAGAATACTACCTTTACTATGTAAGCCTGCAAGTTTAACAAAGCTGGGACTTCTTAGTGTATTTCTATTCATGTTACTTCCAGGCTATCAGGAACATGACTGCGCGGGCACTGCATGGCCAGTAAGTAGATGAGGAATCTCCTGAGACAGCTCTCTGGCTATTCTGCTGGCCCTTAGCCTGTTCCAGCTAGTTACTGACTCACTAAAGTTCAAAGAGTGCTTGGGGATAAAAAAAAACCACACAAAAAAACCAAACAAAAAAACCCACAAAAAAACCCAAAACAAAACAAAACAAAAAAAAACCACAAAAACCTAAACACTTTAACACCTTTTCCACCAATGTAATCTCTTTCTAAAGGAGTTCTAAGGACAACTATCAAACTCCTGGTCAGCAATGATCATCAGCAACTCAAGAAAGATGGGTTGAATATCGTTTTAAAAGAAGCATATTCCAGAAGTCATCACCAGAGTAACCTAACGAACATTTCATCTCATCTTTCTGAGGCAGACTGTGAGACTGCTCTTAGCATATATATGCTTTCCATGCCCTTGACCCTTGTAATCTAGGTATGGACTTAGAATAAGCCAAAGGACTTCTTTGTTAATTATCTCTTTCTAGTGATGGATGAGAATCAGTTGCCCTGTAATAATGCTGCTGTTATTAGCTTGATTGGCTGCCTTTGATACTGTCACAGAAGCATACAGATTATCTCTAATCTGATTTATCTTGTCCAGGAAATAAATTGACTTCCTTAGAGTAGGAAGGCCTCAGAGTTGAGTCACCTACACACCTCAGCAGGCAGCAATAGCACCTGCCCTTCAAGTGAGAAATGAAGCTCCGGCAGAGCTGCTCTCTCTCAGTTCAAATGATGGGGATGGAGAGAGGTGAGTTCAAGTTGATTTTTTTTTTTTTTTGTCCCAGAAATAAGTATGAACACTTCAGATTTACATCAGAAACTAAATGCCATGTTGAAACTTTTCTCTTTTTTTAAGTACAGTGCCAAAGAAATTATCTGACCAAAATTATCTGTATCTTTTCCTTCCCCACTCCCAAAAAAAACTAAATGAAGTCATATCATACATATTGTTTTGGTTGACTCAGTCATACATTTTCATAGGAGGGAAAATATTAAAAAGGGAGAGAGAGAGAGAGAGAGATAGACTTTGGTGCAGTATAGCTTTTCTTTTGAGAGGGTTCATTCTTTTCACTTCAGACATTTCTGCTGATAGTCATGGGCATAGCCTTTTTTTTTTTTTTTTCCACTAGAGATTTCACACCACGTTTGAAGTGGCTGTCAATGACAAGGGGCCTAGGCAGGAAACACAAATGCCAGTGTTTTTTGTGTACTGACTAGTGTCAGCTCCACAGCTTTACCTCCTCCCACTTGCACAGTGCAGCTCAGGACTAGTGTCCATGCCTTGATGAGATAAAGATGCAGGTGAAAATGAGACAGCCACCTTTCAGGTAAAACTAAGGGAGTCACAGTGGACTGGTAAGAGACAGCCAGAGGTAGCTGTACTCCTCCAAGAAAAGGGATGGATCAGTGAGTTAATTTCAATCATCACATTACAGCAACAGCTTGGTCAGCTTTTCCTACCATCTGTATTATGAATGCAGACTTCCCCATCATTATTTGTACTTTCATCTCCTCAAGACTGAGGTTGTTAACAGCACACCCCAGATGGGACTCCCTCTAAGAATCATCAAATGACTGAAGCAGTTAGATACTTCACTGCCACGTGCTGATGTCAGTGTTCAAGTAACAGCTCTGACTGCACTCAACTAGTAGTTACAGTTAAAGGTGCTGATCAAAATCTATGCTGCTTGACACGGCCAAACTCCATCCTTCAAAAGAAACAATTCTGGTCCATCTGCCATGTTCTTATGACTGTGGTGAGCCAAGATGAGCAAGCTGAATGCTGCTTCCACACCCACACATGTCCCTGCTCATGTGGACCAGGCATCTTTCAGAACTGGCTCCTTGCCCTAGGGAATTTCTGGCAGAACTGAGGAAGACAACAGTATATTAAGGGTCTAGAGAAAGGAATTTTACATTTTCCAGAATAAGAGAAAGATGGAAAAGAGTTTCTTTAAGTGCTTGGTGTTTGAATTTTTATTGAAATGATAACTGCCATGGTGCTGAGAGTTTTTTGTATTATTAATGATTTCTCGGAGCTTCACACAGGTGTTTCATTTTAAGTCTAAAATAAATAAGAGTGCCCTGACTATGTCTACTGCTAACATCCGATTTAGATGCATGTTAATGCATTCTTTTTGGGGTTTTATCAAAATATAAAATTCCTGACAACCCAGATTTGATGTTTTATGAAGAACAATTTCAATAAAATCTTGCAGTAATGCATCTGGTTCATCTGTTCCCTTCCTGGTAAATACCAAGCACTTTTTATAAATAGAGACATTTTGGATGGAAGACTGAGGAGCTACAGTGCAACAGTGCCATCCCCTGTCTACAAAAATCATTGTCTCTCTTTCAGGAAAGCCAAGGACTAAAGTGCTCCACCAGTGCCTGCTGTATCTAGATGAAAGGTTACCAGAGAATAGCAACAAGAATGCCATGTGCACTGAATCATAGTAATGCTGCTGAGGAATTTCACTTCACAACCTAAGTTTTGAAAGAAGTTTCTTTCTAGTTAGCACCATCAACTTTTTGTCAAAATAAATTGCAAAAAATCCCACAAATTTAACATTTAAACTCAGTTTTCAGGATATTATCCAGCATGCAGTCGGAGGAGGGAAAGTAATTTGCATCTTTTTGTAGTAAGCAGAAAGGAGGAAATTCCCACAAACTTCTAGACAACTCTAAAGAAAATCTGTTCATCTAATCTACTGCTTTGCATGTACACTCTTGTTTCCACTGGAAGCAAGGAACACATTATTAAATGTCCAAGCACCGTACCAACTATAACACCTCAGCTCAACATGCATAGTTTAAACTGAAGTAGAATGGAACATTGCAACACAAACCAGGAGTCCAAAGAAATTTAAGAGTAAGCAGTCTGAGGTATGCCCAAAGGTACTTCTCCCCAGAATTTTGGACGCTGTTGCATACCCAATTAGTATTTTTCATTTACAGGACTCCCAGAGGGAGTTCCACGGGTTAAGGAATTTAAAAAAAAAAAAAAAAAATCCTATACTGATATCCACATTTGCAAGGAGAAAAACAAAACAAAACAAAATACTCATGTCAGACAAACAATGTATTGCACTATTAGTGCTTATTTCCTAAACATATCTCAATTAAGTGCAAGTAAAGGCAGAACCATTTGCATAACCTCCTCCAATATTCTCTTCCAGTATCATACTAAATCAATCCTGTAAACCAAGAGCAGGCCTACCTTCTAAAGAGAGGGAAGTTGTTTATCTCTTAAATGCTATTGATTCTCTAGTACAGGCTACCACATCATTACTTAAAGGGAATGTTAAATCTTAGAGGTTATTTACCTTTATTACCCTGTTTCAATCAACAGAACTCAAAACCATCTTTAAAGCAGCTGCAAGTCTCTTTTGTTGTGTTTTTCATATCACCTTTATTACTTCCACTGAACAAGTACAGGGAGTTCAAAGTATTGCCTCTTTCAATTAATCTCTTGGGAAACCACTGCTGCAACATAAGGGCAGATTTTGCAGTTTTACACAGCTGCTTTGTAATTCTGTTGCTTCACTGTCAACGACCTGCTCCCCCCTTGGCTTATCTGCACTCACACTCTCCCTCCTTGAGGGGACCAGTGATGGGCCTAGTCATCCCTGACAAGCCAGTTCACATCAGTCCTCTTAATATTTCTTCGGGGCAACAGAAGTGTACCAGTAGAAGCAGAAAAGAAGCCTTACTCTTCATTCACTGCTGTCCTTAGAATACTTCCAAGAAACCCCAGCTGACTTTTTTGTGGTTATGGGTCCCTGTAGTAAAATGGTCTTCTAGATATCCAGCCAGTATGCCAGGTTCAACTCACTACTAATGCTCCAGTTTCAATCTGCAGCTGGTATTAGCTCAAAGCTCATAAAGTGACTCCATAGGGGGTGATAAAAATTACAGACATATTGCCTGAAATATTTTAATCTTTATTTTCATAAGCCTAAAATATTTTATTTGAATCCTGTGTATATTAGAAACAGCATCTGATAGCTACCTAATATCTAAGTTTGTGCTAAGCAAGTCAGCTTCCATTTTGTTGTGAACAGGTTATTATAATAAAAACTTAACAGTTAGAGCTGATCCACAAAAGAAGGTGTGAGGGGGGGACAAAAAAAAAATCTTACCTCTAGAGTTAATAAATAGCCAGTCAGCACATGGTAGTTAACTTTACCTTGGACATAACTAGTCATCTTTACCTTTTGTGAAGGCTGATGTGATCTTTTCCTCCTCAAACATTTTGCAATTTCCTTGATTTAACTATCTTTAGCTAATAATTGGTTTTAATTGCTGTAAAAGCTCACAGTAGCAAGTGGCTTTGTGGAAAATCTCTGAATAGCAAGAATTTAAGATCAACCTACCCAAATCAATGACCAGTCACACAGAAGCAAGAAAACTAAAGATAAACTGAAATGACTGAGAATTAGCTATGCCACCTATCCCAAAGAGACAGGTTCATAATTTAAGGAGGAAATATTGCCACAGGAGTCACCAGGTGGTGCTGTTAAAAAAGCTCATTTTACTAGAGAAATTACATCCATTCTTTGGTGAGATACTGTCTTGTTAAGCTCTCTCTCTGTTTTAGATATAATCTTGGAGTAGGATTATGCTAGGAAAAAGTAGCCTTAGTACTTCTACAAAATTTCCTGAGAGACACTTCCTCATATCATGATTCTAAGCACCCCTACTCCTAGACTGAATATATAGGAAGCCCTATTTACCTTGTATTAGGAAAATACATAGATTTTGCCTCTAACATACAGAAAAGTGACTGAGAGAACCCAAGCTACAGGATAAAACTGAGGAACAAGCCCAAGTTATGTCCTGGACCCAAGAAACAGCAAATAATTTCTACCAGGTTAGCCAAATTACCCAGTTAGTTCTGAAGCTTTCTTCTTCATGTGGTGTTCCTTTGTAGAATATTTGGTGGTCATTACATAGTAAAGAGACTATTTCTTTTCTTTGTATGGTATGTGATATACATTTTTTTCCTTACAAAAGGCCTTTTTCAGTTCTGACCGCAGGCAGCCTAACCACCATCCTCACTGAAGAAAACACAAAATTGAGGCCTATGTGGAACTATAACTTTTTTTAATTCAATATTGTGAGCCATGTGTGCCTGAAAACAAAAACCTAGAAGCTGGCAAAGGTGTAGAAGGTCTTTGCCTCTGTCCTACTAGGACACTTTGACACAACTTTTTCTGAAGCAACTGATTTTCTTTCTGCTCCCTAGTAATAGAACTTCAAATAGTTGGAGAGGTACAAAAAAAGACGCTTGAATCCAGGATCATGGAAATTCTTCTTTGGTATTGTCCATGGCTAAGTTAATGTACATGACACCATTAATAAATAAATACATAAATAAATAAATATCCTAAAGAATTCCACCACCTTAGCAAACTGAAGAAATGTTTCATCAGAGAAAGGTAATCTCTTCCAGCAGATCCCTTGTTATGTATTCATTGCTGCTATTTGAAAAGTGAAGAAATTTATTTCTTAAATAAACATTCATATGAATTTTACATGGGCAATTCATTTCCACACTCACTTGATTCTGGGTAGAATATTGTTATTTTTGCACTGTGTAGAACGAGGTCTACTTTAAGCCAGTTCTCAAAGAGTATGACTTCCTTCAAAGATAAGGCAATCTTGCTGGCAGAGAACTCAGCCTTCAAAAGATGTCAAGATAAAACCAGAAAAAAAAGTAAAGTATCCTGTAAGTATAGCATGTGCCTCTCTATGTTCCATCTTTAAAATACTTGTATCGTTTTAGCAACCACAGATTCTGTTCCAGAAAATAATAGAAAATAAGAGTTCTTATCCCAGAATCTGCTAGCAGCATGAAAAAAAACCCCAAAAAAACCAAAAAAACAAAATGCTTGCTCTCTGCTACCAGGAAGCTTGCAAAAGAATCTTTAAAAGTGCATCACAGAATAAGCCAGTTCAGGTTCAGTTAGCAAACATCAATCCCCTCACAGCAGTCATATTACTCCCATGCAAAGTGCCACAGGATCTTTCAAGGCTTCATATGAAAGGTGAAGGATTTAACTGCACGTTCTCTAGACATGAATGTGCAGTATAAAAAGGTAGAAAGAAAAATGCAACCCTCCCCATCCAGCATCCAAAGCCTTTTGTTAACCTGTAGCATCACAATGTTTCAAGTCTGGTATCTGTTGGCCCCATCTGGATCTATACACAGCTCCTGAAAAACATCATGTTTGCAAGAACCCCTATTTTGATCATTAAAGATACTAGCACAGATTTATATTGGTGCTTATGGGGTTTCAGCCAGGCTTCCAAGCGTGAATAACCTTTCTGCCTTGGTCAGTAACATTCCCCATCTTATGCCAACAACAGGGGCCTGGGGCTGCTTAAGATTTAGGAAACCCCAGCCTAAGAGCCCTCTGTACTGGAGGGAAAGATTTTTTTATTATTATCATTTATTTTTAATTTTAAATTTTATAACTAGGCAAGGGAACAAAGATTTAAAAAGCAACTAATTACTTCCTAAGACTTCTTACAGATTTTTTTTTTAAATCCTACATAACTTCCTGTCCTGTTACAAGCAGTCTCCCGCACCTGCTCACTACTAGTATTTAATTGATGTACTTCACAGTTTGCTGCTTGCACTTCACAGTAAGTCATGGTTTTGCTTTAAACCTCTCCTGACTCACCTCTCTGCAGCCTCTCTTTCATGCCAAGAGCAGCTCTCTTCTTCCCAGTTAACCTCATTTAGGCCAATTTCAACATAGGCACCTGCTCAGACATCAATAACTCAGACTGCTAAGCAGATCCAAACAGCAGGTGTTGTTAAAACCACACCTGAATTAATGCCTTCAGCAGTAACTCTTTCAGAAAATGGTAGGTTATCTTCATTGTTATGTTATGCCAAAGCAAACTTTCAGCCCACTACTTCAGGGATTTTTTTAACAGAACAAAAGATCCATAGATAACAATCACAACACTAAATCATAAAAATTAATTTCCAAGTGATCAGTGGGAAGTTAGAACAACAGTTTCCATGGAGAAAATTGCTTAGGAACATGTCCTTTACAAAATATTTTCTAGTAGGACAATTTTAAGAGCAAAGTCTAGTAAGAGGCTTCTGCAGAAACAACTGTTGTCCTACCTCCTACCTGATGTGCAGAAGCTTGAGCCAATAGCCACGCAGGCAAGAACAGCCATGGTGGCTACCTGGTCAAAAGCTGTGGGTAAAAGAAATGTAGCGACCCAGACAGAGGCTGAACATAAAGGTGCAGGTGTCCAGGTCCCTGGCTGCAGAGAATGCTGGAGCCTCTCACTTGAAATGGAGAGGTGCAGGGACAACAGCTGTATGCGCTGAGAACAGGTGAATGATCTGCTCAGCATGGTGACTGAGCTGAAGGAGGAGGTGGAAAGGCTGAGAACTATAAGGGAGTGTGAGAGGGAGATAGACAGGACTTAGGCCCTCCCATCTCTGAGCCAAAGGCAACAGGTTTCACATGTAGCATAGGATCCCCTATCCTACTGCTACCAGATAAGAGGAGGGGACCCAAGAGACAGAGAGGAATGGAAACAGGTTCCTTCTTGGAGAGGCCAGGGAGGCAGGCAGATCTTGTGCCAGCCTCCCCTGTCCCCCAGTTACCGCTACACAGCAGGTATGGGTGCATATCAGGATATTATGACTGCTTTCTAAACTCTCCTCAACTCAAAATCCTTTTTGAGAAAAGGAAAACTAGGGAAAATGTGGGCCCTCTCCAGAAGGCAACAGGAGATCTGGTCACCCGGGACATTGAGAAGGCTGAGGTGCTCAATGACTTTTTTGCCTCAGTCTTCACCAGCAAGCCCTAGAAAGCAAAGGAAGGGTCCAGGAGAATGAAAAGCCGCCCACTGTAGGAGAAGATCAGGTTCGGGAGCACCTAAGGAACCTGAGGGCACACAAGTCCATGGGACCTGATGGGATGCGTCCGCTGAACCTGAGGGAACTGGCAAATGAAGTTACAAAGCTGTTATCCATCATATTTGAGAAGTCCTGGCAGTCTGGTGAAGTTCCTGCAGATGGGAAAAACGGGAATATAAGCCCCATTTTTAAAAAGGGTAACAAAGAGGACCCGGGGAACTACGGGCCAGTCAGTCTCACCTCGGTGCCAGGCAAGATCATGGAGCAGATACTCCTAGAAACTGTGCTAAGGCACCTGGAGAATGAGAAGGTGATTGGTGGCAACCACCATGGCTTCACCAAGGGCAAATCATGACTGACCAATCTGGTGGCTTTTTATGATGGGGTTACAACATTGGCAGACAAGGCCAAAGCAACTGATGTCATCTACCTGGAATTGTGCAAGGCGTTTGACACCATCCCACATGGCAACCTTATCTCCAAATTGGAAACATGTGGGTTTGATGGATGGACCACTTGGTGGACAAGGAACTGGCTGGATGGTCACACTCAAAAAGTTGTGGTCAACAGCTCAAAGTCTGAGTGGAAACTGGTGACGAGTGGTGTCCCTGAAGGGTCGGTATTGGGACCGGTGCTCTTCAACATCTTTGTCAGTGACATGGACAGTGGGATTGAGTGCACCCTCAGCAACTTTGCCAACAATACCAAGCTGAGTGGTGCAGCTGACATGCTGGAGGGACGGGATGCCATCCAGAGGGACCTTGACAGGCTTGAGAGGTGGGCCTGTGCTAACCTCATGAAGTTCAACAAGGCCAAATGCAAGGTCCTGCACCTGGGTCTGGGCAATCCTAAGCACAAATACAGGCTGGGCAATGAGTGGCTTGAGGCCAGCTCTGAAGAGAAGGACTTGGGAGTGGTGGTAGACGAGAAGTTGAACATGAGCCAGCAATGTGCGCTTGCAGCCCAGAAGGTCAATAACTGTATCCTGGGCTGCATCAAGAGAAGCGTGGCCAGCAGGTCGAGGGAGGTGATTCTCCCCCTCTACTCCGCTCTCGTAAGGCCCCACCTGGAGTACTGCGTCCAGTTCTGGAGGCCCCAACACAAGAGAGACTTGGACCAGTTAGAATGAGTCCAGAGGAGGCCACGAGGATGATCCGAGGGCTGGAGCACCTCTCCTATGAGGACAGGCTGAGAGAGTTGGGGCTGTTCAGCCTGGAGAAGAGAAGGCTCCAGGGAGATCTTATAGCGGCCTGCCAGTACCTGAAGGGGCTACAAGAAAGCTGGGGAGGGACTTTTCATAAGGGCAATTAATGAAAGAACAAGGGGGAATGGCTTTAAGCTGAAAGAGGGTAGGTTTAGATTAGATATTAGGAAGAAATTCTTCACTGTGAGGGTGGTCAGACACTGGCACAGGTTTCCCAGAGAAGTTGTGGATGCCCCCTCCCTGGAAGTGTTCAAGGCCAGGTTGGATGAGGCTTTAAGCAACCTGATCTAGTGGAAGGTGTCCCTGCTCATGGCAGGGGGGTTGGATGATCTTTAAGGTCCCTTTCAACCCAAACCATTCTATGATTCTATGATAATAAATAACTTCAGATGTCAGTAGAAGAGCCTAAGGGTCCAACATTGAAGATCCTCAAATCCTGAAAATAATAAAGGAGGTTGCTCTCTTCTCGGCTGAAAACATCTGAGCCACAAACAGAACACAATAACATAGCACCCAGCTGGGGGCTGTCCCTAACTGGGGAGCTGTAAGTCTTTTTCAGTGGTTATATTCTATGAGAAAACAAGAACAGCCCATTACAGCAAAGTACTGAAGCAGCATTTTTCTCTCCTTTTACTCTTTTCAGACCCATTTCACTGCCAAATCACTTCCTCGGGAGTGAAAACAGCCTAGGCTTCTGACTACACTGGAATAACAGTGATAATTAAATACCTTGATATCATCTCATACCTTCAGACCCCTATATGATCCACTGAATAAAGTCAAAGCTACTGAACTCTACAAGAGGCATGATGTGGAAATACTGATCAAGTGGTTACGCTTGCTAGTACATGCCCAGCCTTTAAAAGAAGTACACATCCCAAACACACACATTCTTCTGTCCATGCATTAAATAGATATTTCTTAAGTCCACATACATATAATTGCTGATGAAATTATGCCCACAGATGGGGGAGGGGGAAAGAATCCAAGCACTAGCTAAACCACAAAGGCTACCATCCCTCTCCATCCTAAGGGAAAGCACATAACACAAGCTCTGTAACGTGTAACACTGAATTTAATACTACTCGATGATAAAGAATAGCATAAAGCACTTAAATACCCTTTTAAGCCTTCATGTGTAATACTTACCATAAAGTGTAGTACAAAGTGTTGTACAGCTACTGTTTTCCTTCCATTTTAAACAAAATAAATCCCCAAGCTTCTCTTAAGAGGCTCTCAAAGCAATTATCAATCATGCTCAGACATGCATCAATTTCAAAGCAGTCATTACATGTGACAATGTCAAGTATTGAACTAATACTTCATATAGCCTACTTGGTATTTATCTCAGTTTTTATTCCTTGTGATACCTCCTGGAAACTGAGTGAAGAATCACTTTGTGTTGGTAAAGCCACCTTCAGATGCTGGGAATTCTGCAGCAACTGCAGGATGGCAACTATCATATTTTTCTCTCAAACCACAGTATGAACAAAGACAGAGTCACTCCATGTTTTTCATCCACCTATCTTCTCTGTAGTTCTCCAAAACACACTAGTATGCAGTTTAATTATTGATTCTACAAGGTTTGTGAAATTCTTATTACCTCAGGCAACAGAGAGGGAAAAAAACCAAAAACAAAACCCACCACACAACCAAACAACCCAGAAAACAAGGCACTGCTCAGTTTCCTTCTCCCTCCCTTCAAAAGAAACCCTCAAAATGAATAGTCCCAAAGAAACCAAATTCAACAAGTGTTACAAAAATATCCACAAAAATCTTCTTGCCAAGTTGTGAACATCTATCTATAATACACTCCTCAAAGAAGATCTTGAAGGACAGGGGGAATGGAAAAATAAGAACCCTGTAGAAAGAACACATTCAAACAGAAGACAGAAAATTAGTTTGACCAGGAGTATTATGAAGCAATTAAGAATCTGTCCTTTCTACCTGCTCCCTCAAACTATAAGCAACAAAGTCACAGTGACCAACTTTAAAGTTAAAAAGCAAGGGGCATATCAGGCTTCCCGATATTATGACTGCTTCCTAAACTCTCCTCAACTCAAAATCCTTCTTGTGCCATAGAAGTCCTTTAAGGCAAACACTCAGCAAGGCTTTAACACACCTATCGAAATTAACATGTGTGGGGAAAAAAAGAAGCTGTCAGCATCAAATATACTATCTGTGAATCTATCACATCAGAGCCACTTGATTTCAGCTTTTTGATTTAGGAATAAGACTGTCAAGGAATAGGAGGGAGTGTCCGATTCCTAAGCAGTTTGAATCAAGAGATTAGATACAACGAGCCACAAAACACACTCACTCTTTTCTTTCGGACAGACTTAGCTCCAAATAGTCTATCTGTACCAAAAGATTCAATACACTGCTGTGTTCTCTTCTAACACCAGTGAAACATGTTGTGACTGAATCTTTACCACAAGCTGATAGGTATGAGAAGTTTAACTTCTCCAGAGGACACAAAATAAATTGTCTTGGTATACTGAAAGTTTAACAAACAAAAAATATAAGAAAACCAAATTAACAATCCCAAATTCATCCACAGACAATAATGACAACCTGATTACTCATAGGTGGTTTTCTACTCTACAGAAACAAAAACAAACAAGCAAAAAACACTAGAAGAAATGGTACATCGATACTGGCATGTATGCAATAGGTTCATTTCCATGCAACTTATTTTATGCCTCAATTATGATACAACAAATGTTCACATTGGAACAACTCCACCTCTGCTGAAAACACTGTTAAACACTGTATATCTGCAGCCTTTAGCCTGTCACTTAAGAAAGTGCCTTTGTTAAGGAGTTTTAGATCTATGCAGAAATCATGATAATCAAGTTACTGAAATTGAGCAGTTTTTTTCTATCAGTAAATGCAAAAAGACAATTGAGTTTCCAAGCAACGATTCTACTACTGAGACTCACAGATGCTACAGCAGGAGGGATGAGAAACTGCAAGATTCAACAGACAGTAACAAAAAGCCCCTAGTTAGCCAGACATAAACTGTATTTGCTTCTGTAAAGGTAAAGCAGAGCTGCAGTTCTATTTTGTATTTCATCCAAGAATCTGTTTGTTTAGGGTTTGCTTGCTGGTTTGGTTTTACCTTTTGGAGTTGTGCTTTCATGCACTGCAGAGGTGCCAGACTGACATGCTCCCAAACCAATGTTCTTTCTTTTTGTGGGATGGCCTTCATCTGGAGAGAAGGAACGCTAGCTACCTGACATGGCCTACCTTACCAAAGGAACACAGCTAAAATGGAGGGGGTACTGCAGCATCTAAATCAAGCTTTTCTAGTGTACTTATGGACTGGCTGCATGACCTCTCTGAGATGCAGCTGTCTGTGAGGTCTTTTAAACTCTTCCGTTCTGCTAGACCTGCCAACAATGCACAACCTGACTCCACAGCTCAGTCCAACCAGCTCAGTTGCTCCACCCTCCTGCTTCTGTGAGGCTGCAGGCTTTTTCCTGCAGAAGCAGCTATTCTCCCCAGTCTCCAGGGTTATCTACAGCTTCTGCGTGAAACATCCCAACACTAGCAATCTTCTGTACAGTCAGTGTTCAACCCAGGCACTGTGCACAACTGCTCCTCCTTAGTCAGTAGCAGATTCCCTCCCATACTGAGCATGTTCTTTGACAAACTCCCACTCTCTCCGGTACCTTTCAAGCAGAAAGCAAGATCTGAAAGAGCATCCTTCGCTGCCTTTCCAAAGTGGTTTTGGTATAACTCTCTTAAGTCTCTGTCATTTGCATCTAAAACATGTCCCTGTTGAATTGGGGATGTGCAGTCAGGAATGTGAGCTTTCCATTCTTCAGTTCAGCCCAGTCACAGACTACAGAGTTAGATCGAAATCTAAGGTAATATTACAAAGGCTGCTTTTCATCTAATGCTAAGAAGAACACAGTTTCCTCTGTCCAATAGACTGAAAAAGGAAACAGGATGCATAGTCAGAAGAGAGAGGTTTTGCTTTATAAACATACTCCATCTACACAGATTTGAAAGGCTGATAAACACTGTAAATAATCACAGTCTTCTGGGGAAGGGGGGAAGAGAACAACCCCTCTTCCCCAAACATTTTTGCCTTCTCTGAAAAGATAAAATTCATCTTGAGATTGACTACTCTTAACCTGTTAAGCAAGAGACTGAAATCCACAATAGGTTGTTGATCATGTGGTCCAAGACACCAGAGAATGCTCAATTTAGTTTAACGGTCTCTCAGTCAGCTAGAGTGAACATTTCTATGCAGAGTTTTGCCGTGAGAGGCAATAATTCTCTATTAACTATCAGGTGATGCCGATTACTTTTTTAACCATAAGGCATTTCTGAGTTTTAAATGATGTAGTAGAGTTAGCTTATTCCTATTGATTAACGTTAAAGCAACCACTGCTGATATGAATGATGTCCCAAACACAGGACTTCTACAGTCAGGCAGATGTAGCATATACTTTATTTCTACAGAATAGGTACAGTTTAAAAACAAATAAACAAAAAAAACCAGTCACAAATGCTGCATTCTTATTTCAAATTAGAAGTACAAGAGATACACCAGTATCTCTTAAAATGTCCTTCTCCCCTCCCATTTTACACTTTCTCTACACTTTTTGAATGAAACCAAAACTGAAATTTGTAACAGAGCTGAAGGGGTATGCAAAGGACCTTAAGTCAGACCTTCCAACAGGAACTATGTAGACACAAATACACAGTCCTTACCTCTTGGGATTACAGCTCTAGACCTCAGCTTTGCCTCACACTTATGCAGGCTCTTCCTTCTCAAAAAATCAATAGGAGAACGCAATACAAAGACAATAAGCCTACAAAATAATCACAGTAAATAAGGTGGGACTAGGGTTATTTTTTCCTTTGTTTTCTTCCCCACACTCACATCTTTTCCTTTTTTAGAGAGGGGTGAAACAACTGTTAACCTCCTCCAAGTTTCAGCTTTTCTCTGTTTTGGAATGGAAGAAGCAGTGTTAGTTTCAAACCAGACTAAAAGGCAGTGGGACAGAAGGCACATACCATAGCTCTGCTCACAGCACAGAAAACTAAGCAGGATTTGAAATCTCCGCCTTTGACACATGCAGTAACTATAAATCCCACTAGGAGAAGACCATTTGCTGTCAGAGATTGTAGATAGCAGGTGTTAAATTACCTACTGTCCATTGCCTCATGAATACAAATGTATTGAGAATTACCTTCAAAAAAATAATAATCCAATAAAAGAACAGAGTTCAAACTGACTCATTGGGGAATGATGTAAACTAGCCAAAATAACATTTCATGGATCATAGCTGTTTCCAGACAGACTGGCTAGAGGATGTTTTTCCAGCATGTCTTTCACATTACATTAACCTACAGCTAATATGAGACTAATTTTTACTAATATTGTATTTAGATAAGCCTGTTAAGGAAGAAAAAAAAAACCCACCAAACAAAAGAATACACAAAAATCCCTCGAAGCACACACAGGGTCCCCTGCAAATGAACAGGTAATACCTGCTTATTATTCATGGAGTGCAATTACACAGGAAATTGGATCCCAAGACTGTTCTTACTGCACACACACAAAAATCCTAAAAAGCCAATATTTACTTAATCCACTTCTACAGGTACAGAGAAAAGACAGTGTATCAAATACATTCACAACGTACTTGTCACCGCATGACAACTATTTTTTTGCTAAATGGTTAACATTGTGATAATCCTCCTTTCAGGTTCTCACTCATTCTGATAACGTAGCCCACAGCATCGCCCTAATCAAAGCAACATATATGATGCCTAAAGTAGATAATAATATAGATAATCACCCATTACCACTTGTGGATTAAAGTGCTGCAGCTAGGTGGATATAAATTGTAACGCACAGGTGTAACTCATCACAGATAAAGCTACATCCAGGAGTGACAATAAAAGGACATCCATCCAGGATATGGGGTTTTTATTCTTGAACAGAGTAGGGGGAGGAGAGAAATTGGAGAAAGCAGTTGTTTTTATAAACACATGCAGGTTATTCCTGCAATGCCCTTCTGTAAGAGACCACGAACAAGAACCTCTTTTCTATGAAGGAGGCAGTGCCTGATGTCTCCCTGGTTACATTGCACAGTGCCTCTCATTACTGTTTCACTACATGTTAAGTTTTTGCCCCTGCAGAGATATAATAATCTTTACTGAAACTAGTCACACATTTTTGTAATGTCATTTTTTAATCTTGTATCCAATAAATATTTATTTTTATTAGTGCCACTGGCTGAGTGACATTTGCTAAACAATGAATACTGCAGCATAGTTTTCTCATCAATCAAGCCATATAAAAGGCCAATCCAGCAACTGATTCTCCTTTTGCTGCAAGCTATCTAAACTCAGTGCTTTTTAACATGACAGTTTTGTTCTAAGAGTACACACTCCATCCAAGTCTTGTCATGAACTTGAAAAATTACGTGCATGATTCCCAGTCCCTGGGAAACATGAAGGTATCTTACAACTGTTCTTTAGAACTGAATTTCTTTAAATAGATTTGGAATGATCACTGACACCATACCTGTCAAAGCAGAAAAATAAAATTTAAGATCCATCAAACAATTTTAAATTTTATTTCTTAAAGGTTTTCTTTGTTTGTTGGTTTTGGTTTTTGAGATATTGTCCAGATTCTAACTGAAATTTAAACAGGGGTCAAACAACTCAAAACTAATTACTTGGTCACACCTATTACAAGGACATCAGAGTTTACAAACAAAAAAGCATGCATTGTTTTCCTCTGTTTTCCTAAAACAGAAGAAAACTCCAGGTATTGAAACCACATATAAATTATTTTTATGCACACAGGGTCAACAGCCTGTTCAGTGCCTTTCAGTGACCACAGCATTTGCTACTGACACTGGGCTTCTCTATTCAAACACAGCGTAGCAAACTGTTGTGTGTGTATCCCAGGTCTGCCCTGCAGGACAAGATGCTCCTAGGTGTGGAGCAGGGAAGTCAGCCCAGAGCAGACTGGAAAGGAGAAGGCTGTTACAGAAACCTGGGGCAGCCTTCCAACAGGAGCAGAGGGGGCAAAGACCCAGCATAAGTCATTTTAAAATGGGGTCTCAGTTTATTGCAAGGACTGTATTAAACAGCTGCTGAAATTCACGATCCTCTTCAGTCCCATGGTCCAAAAAAATATTTCTCTCCACAAATTATATCACAAACTCACTAGGTCTTCAGATCAATAAGTTTTGTAAACTGACTTCAGTTTTTCATTCTGTCTCAAGCTCAAGTTGATGTTCACTGCAGTGTCACCCCCCCTCTTCATTAAGACAGCCAGCAATCAGCAAAAGACCACTGAACAGCTGGTCAGTGGTGATGAGTTCTGCTGGATTCAAACTGGTGATTTACTGTGAAAGTGAAAGTCTCTCTACTCTTTTACTAAACCTTCAAGCAACCCAGTGTGCCTATTCCTGCATCTCCTACTGAAAACTTTGCCCCATAAAAGTTCCCTTTGAAGTTACATATCATTCATGTATTATGTAGAAATCACTTTTATTTTGACTTGTAAAAGTCTCTCCTGACCTGAAAATGTGAGCAGACCTTCTGAATTTTTCATCATGTAAATCCATTGTAACAAATTAACATTTTATTCCATTTACCTTTCCAAGCAAATTTTAAAATGTCAAGTATTTTACACAAGATGCCTCACCACACAGAACATTTCTATCCAACAATGATGGAGTGTTTTTCAGAATTATTCAAAACAATCCATTAGTGAGAATGGCATAATTTCCCATGGCCTTAACTATCTAGACAGTGAGTGCAAAAGATAAACTTTTCTGTTTTGCTAAATGGCAGTTCAATTTAAAACTTTAATTTTATCCTTCTTTGAGGCAAAAAGAAATTTAAGTGGAATACAAGTCCTATGCACACACAAGAAATTATTTTCAAACACTTCTGTTCATAACAGCAGAAGATCAAGCGGCTGTTTTGACTTAATTTTGATTGTTATTCAAGGTACGATGTAGGAGTTTAGGAATGCAGTGAGAGGGAAAAAAAAACAGCAAAAACAAACAAACAAAAACAAAAACAAAAAAACCCCAAGAAAATCCCTCTTCACTTCCATCTCTCTGCAAATCCAAAAGTAGAGACTGAAGGTGAAGAAGATGATCTAGAACCAGCCAGGAGAAGCGGAACTGTTCTGTGCTACCTGAGACACCATGGCTTGTCTATCATCTGGGAATATTCCCCATGGTGACAGGCCAGTCACAGGTAATCCCATTTAGGGTCCACATAAACACTGCAATTCTCCCAGCTGCCTTTTGTTTCTTCCACTGAAACACTGCAGAAGAAGAGACATCCTATGTGAAAGAAGAAATAGGAATTACTGTGCTAGGAGATAAAATTTGAAATCTGGTACCCACCTGCACAGTGGATAATTAGCCTTAAGTGGACAGAACTCAGTACTGCAAATCAATGCCTTGGTAATCTAGGACTCACTTGAAAGTGATGAGACAGTGGTGAACACCAACCTGAGCCAAAGACCAGAGCAGTACTGTGGGAGCAATACTTGTGATCCCAAACTCACAAAAGCCTTTACCCTCAAAGGAAGTGTAAAGAAACCTCCTCACAGCCACGATATTCACATGCTCTCCAGCGAGTTTCACAACTAATGTTGCTCATAACCTGAGCAAGGAAATAATCTGAAATGAGGTGCAGGAAACATTAAAGATTGTAGAGGAAGAAGAAAAAAGAAAAGATAAAAAGGGGATCTCAGAGCAAAGGCTTATGAATTTGGAAGGAAATAATAGAGATGATCCAGTTTTATTTAAACAATCAAAAAAAATTTTGCTGAGTGTAATCCGTAATGATAAATACAACTTTTTGTTCTCATTTTAAAAAACCTCATGTCTCAGTTGAAAGAGGGATCCCCAAAAAAATCGTGTTTACTCCAGCTGAAGGGTGGGAAATGATAACAGCAGATTTCAAGTATGACAGTCTAGGTGTCTATGGGTCCTCTCATGTCAATATTCATAACAATGATGGTGCTATCAGTTTTTTCATCAGACTCCTTTTCAGAGACAGGAGGTAAAACAATTAATCTTCACATTACATGCAAAAACGTCATTGTTCTTTCTTCAGATCCTATCCCATACCTCAATCCCCCATAATTCAAACAGAAAAACACTTAAATAATCAAGAGTGATTCATATTCTCAGTTCAAGGGAAATCTCAAATCCAGGTAATTCTTTTTCTAAATTGGTCATCTTAATTGGCATGGCATTTGGCCTGTATACAACACTTGCTGCAGGACAATGCATTTCTTCAAGACATTTTCATCAAGGCTTTGTGTCTCAGAATTGAGAATATCTACACAAAGTACTGCATAAGATCTGCGCAATCTGTTTTCTGTTTCAGCCTATGCTCAGGAGCTGAGAAAATTACTCTCAAACAACCTTTAAAAGAATGAAAATTTAAAAATTCACATGTGTTTCCGGAGTCTGCAAGTACAAATCCTGAATTAACACTTTCTGAAATAAGAAAGATTTCTTTCGTCTCACAGGGGAAAAGGAGAGGGAAGGAAAGAAAATCTAGCTTTCTTTTTCATTATTGCACATTTTAAAGCCAGTTTAGCAATTGTCTCAACCTTACTAAAAAAATAAAGTCTTAAGGCATTTATCAAATTAACCTCCTGAGAGACTAGGTCTGTACCAGCACTCAGCATAGTATCCTGCTGGCTGTCTCTTGCACATTGGAAGTTGAGAGCTATTTGCAGGGCACTGTTCTATGTTCATTGACATTCAGGATAAAAATACTTTTTCTAAGCAGTAGCTTTTTTTAATGATGGGAGGAAGGAAAAGGGGGGTCATCATTTATTGCAAATGTATATTTTTCTAAGCTGTCCCAAATTTCTTATTCCACAAATGCACTTTTTCAATGAGAGTTTGACAAGAAAAAACATGAAATCAACAGAATGATTTAGCCATTCATTACATATTTAAGACTCATTTGAAGACTTAACACAGCAACACTTTTTCCATACATATGGGTCTTTCAGAAGAGGTTATCACCATCATCATCTGCATTCTGGAGTAGAGGTAAAAAAAAGTTATATGGATATAGTAGTTCACATGAAGAACAGCTGCTGAGTATATTCCAATAATCTACACGGAGACTGAAGGAGAAGAATTATACTCTTATGAGCTATTTTATTAATTTCAGAGGTTTGAGCATGTTATTATTGATGGTGGGCATTTGGTATTTTCAGCTAGCTGCTTAGTTTTCTTATCTCAGCTTGACAAAGACTGGCCTCCTGGATGATTTATCACAGAACCCCAACCAACTTAAAGCTAATGGGCAAAGATAACTAGGAAGAGGCCCAGGCTCACATCCAAGAAGAAAGTGCGCATGTGCAAAATCAAGAGGTTAACTACAGGTGACGATGAGGAGGGTGGGGTAACTATAGGTTGTGATGAAGATTTCTCTCTAAAACCCTCAAGGACCACCACTGCAAAGCTCTGCGCAGGTGCGAAGGGGAGGAGGCCTAATTTTAATACGAAGCGGGGGAAGGAAAATGAGGCTCACAGTGACTTACATTCTGTTGGCAGCAGCTTTGCAATGGTCTAAATGACACATTACTACTCTGACAAAACTAATCGGTGACAAAACGATTCAAGAGGTACCTTTAATAAAATCCACTGCTTAAGTAATCCAGCTTGGACTCCTGCTTTTGAATTGAACACTCAGAGGTCAATTTCTGTTCTTGTTTCTACAATCTTGTAGAATTTATCTCATCCGAGAGCTCTGGGAAACTTTTTTTTTTTTATTTTTTTTTAATTCTCTCAATTTTTGTAGGGTCCCTCAGAGATAAATAAATTTTTAAAGTGAACGCAAAGGGGTGCTCCGGTCTGAAAAGTGACTCAGTAAAATATTGTGAGATTACATATTTATTTGATCTCACTGTTTTGCTGACCAGGCTTGTCTGGTTTATAAGCAAAGAAAAGCTTTTTTTCTTAGCTATGGCCCTGCAAACTCAACCCAAGGTCTCAAAAATTAATCTATACTCCTTCATTATAATTGATTATCTGCAGATGTTGCTCCCTGCAGTTCATTACAGTACATACTGTTCTCCAGGCAAACCTTTGGCAATGGGGCCTCTGATAACAGGCCCCTGATTGTGCAGAGAACCAAGGAGAATCTTTTTTGCTCTCCAGCAGCTACTTGTTCCTGCTGTTTATACTGCAGAACTGAAACATCTGTATTTATCATCTCTCAAAAGCAGATCTGCCAGCTATGAAGGTACTATGTTTTTACCTTCCTCAGGGTCCTTATGCATTCTATTTCTAAAGTTCAAAACCAGACCTCTTGTTCCTGAGGTAAAGAAATACACATCACCAAAGGATTTTGAATTGAGCTTGTATTCCAGGTTTCTTCTCCCTACCACACTCAGGCAACTTTTCAACTGTGCTCACAATGTGACAATGTAGCTTGGAAGTTATTTTAATCTGGTCAGGTGACTCAAATAATCAGTGATTATTTTATATGCATATATTTGCTGAAATAGTCACTCACATTGGGAAGAGCTAAACAGGACTTGTCCCTATAACTCCAGAGAATTTAACATTTGACTGTCTAAAGCAGTATTTTAAACATATGTTTCCCCCTCCCCCTCTGATTCAAAAGAGAGGTTGCTAACACGAACCTCTATGAACCTTATTTCATAGTGAATACAAAAAAAAAAGTTAAAGCATTATTAAGCTTGTACAGACACACAAATATACTATGAAGGAGCTGAACATGAAAAATTTCAAGTCTGTTCTTTTTCATTGTTCTGCTGCCACACTCTGTACATGAAAGCATAATTATTTTCAAAAATAAAAAATATATTTAATATAATTATGAACATGAAGACTGCTATAAAGAACATTCAAAAGGGCAGAATCAGACAATACATTAACTGTTTAGCACCTTGTGATTCATACAGTGAAAAGTTCATTTCACATTGGCATAACATATTGCTTTTTTAATATAGGAGAAAAAAACAGAATGAGAGAGAAAATGGATGCCCCAATAGTCCAGATATGAGTTGGACAGCTATTACCTGAAAAATATCTTTATCAATGTAAACAAACCTTTTAAGAAATTAACTAAAACAGCACAGAGTTTCTCCGTGTACTGAGTCCTGTTCCAAAATGAGAAACCATTACAAATTTTCACAGAAGAGTTTAAGAAATTCTCCTTTGGATTTTCAACCCTGGACAGGAATCCCAAATGTCTCATTGTACTCAGACTGAGTACAATTAATAAAAGATTGTAGCTTTGGTTAATGCTGGACTTTCTTTGCAAGGTAAAACAATCCTCAAAATAAGAACCAGAGCCCTCTATGCCAGAGGTTGGCACAGGTTAAAGGTGAACACTAAATAAGCGTCCATAATTTCAATTTTAGCACACTGTTTCTTTTTTTAGGGGAACAGCTCAGAAATCCCTTTCCCCTCAAACAGCAGCAATAAAACAAAAGTGCATTACCTAGTAATTTCTGCAGCAAGACTTCTTCACATTGCTGTCTCTACTTGACAGACAATGAGGTTTAACCCACATTAATTAACAGCAGCAGGAACAACTCACAGTAAAGACAATATTGAGATGTTTCAAAGGAAGACTGAAGCCTTTGGGTATATCTCATGAGGAGCTCAAATACAGCTACTCTGCTCTAAGGTATCCTACATGTAGCACACCCTGGTATCAGACTTCCCAAGCAACAGCAAAGCAAGTCTAGGGTACAGCCTGTGCTAATGATGCTGCTGCCCTTGACAGAAACGTTGTACTTTATTAAATAGGAGGAAAGCACTTGAATGCCGTACTTGCCCTTAGCTTTTTCATACAAACAAACAACAGTCAAGAAACAAATCCTCTTCCAGGGTTGCACTGTACAAATGCTTTAGGAAGCAAAGAAACAAGTAGAAGTGGGATGTTGCATGGGGATGCAGCTTGTTATCTCAGCTATCAGCACCTTATCAACAACTCATGCTCCTGAAGTGATAAATGTAAATGCAATTAGCACTCTCTCTCCCTTCCCTCATGAGGAATGTCTCTGCCTTTTTCCAGTTTCACAGATATATTTTTAAGCTTTACATATGCAACCTGTGTCCAATGATTTATCTGCCTGACCCTTGCTTGGCCAGGAAATAAATGTTGTTCATTGTAAACAGCTTCATAATGTAAAATCTAGAACACATGGTGCAAGTCTGAGTTACACTTTTTGATTAATTCACTGCAGGTCCCACAGGGAGTGGCAGCCCTATCAAAAGACAGCTATGATTTCATTTCTCTGTCACTGGGCAGGATATTTAATCCTGTATCAGTAAGAATTTGAGGGGACCTTGCCAGCTAACTAGATTATGAACTCCCAGTGTACTAGGGAGAGGTTATTTACTTCTTTGTGTTGGTTTCCATTCTCCCCTACTCTTTTCTCTTTTTCCTTCTTCTTCACAAGTTAAAGACTAAGCATAGATTCAACAAAAGGCAAAAATTAACTTTTAGATAACCTTGGATTGACTAGATTTCACAAGTTCCCAGATGACTCTACGGTGACTGGACAGAAGGCAATTACCAAAATAAACATTTTGGAGTTTTTAGGGTGTTGACATCTAGGGAATACTGAAAAGAAATTAGATCCCTCACCTCCATTCAGTACCAAAACCTGAATTAAGATGTTGTCTTTGTTTATGTTGAGCCCAGACCTGCTGAACCCTAAAACTCTACTTTGCCATGGACTGGCATATGCTCTCCATCTCTTGTATAGAAGCTGGTCCATCACATAAAAGTATTCAATATTCAGTAGGCCAGAGAGTGGGAATGACTCTGTCATCCCAATCCCAAATGGCTAAAATACCACTCACCTGCAGAAAGGATGGAATGTCCCTGCTCCTCATCTTAGCTTTGATTCGTACCACAGATTTGAACATCTCAAACAAATTGGCTATAAGGGAAGACCCCAGTAAAGTTCATGCATGCCTGTCAGATCAGTTGCAAGAGAAGTAGAGAATCCTCATGTTTAAATTCTAATGCAGTTCATGTGTGGCACAGCTCAGAGCTGCAAATGGCTTTGAAATATAAACAGAAACAAGATTAAGTAGCAGATGAGCACAGATTTTGTGGTGGAGGGAGACAAGCAGTCCTACTGGCTAAATCTGAAACTAGAAACAGGAGTGAATCTCCACTTGAGATAATTAGCTCTATGGAGAGCACAAACACAAGTGCTTGTACAGGCTAAAACACGGTATACTGGTAAACAGAAAAAATACCTAATAACATAGCTAGCATTGCCAGTATCCCTCAGATCTGATCATCAATATTATATATTCTCCAGGGCTGGAGAAACTGTGAACAAAACTCAAGGATCAAAGGATAGCCCAACCTCATTAAAAAGCAAGGTAACTCATACTCAAATACTCTGGTTTTAGCACCTGTGACCTCCCAAACAAAGGAAACAGCTGGAAGGGTTCAACACAACCCCTTCATAGAGCATCATTTAGAATTTTTGCCCATCCTACTCTTGTTAAACTCACAGCATTTATACTCATTAAGTAAAAATACCCAAGGTAATATGAGGTAAAAATGAAAAATATTGTTATTGTTGTTTGAGCAGCTTGGAAATGTATTTAACTGTGACACTGATTGGGAAGTAACTTGCTCAAAGTTATGTATAAGTCAGAGCTATTAAGTAGGTTCATTATGAGTACAGAGACTTTTATTTCCTCCTTTCTTGCAATCTCTCATCTTGAATTGTCACTACCCAGCACTCATCTCCCTGTTGCAATCTGCAGCAGCCAAGTGATAAGGCTTCATGTTTACCTTTAAGAATGGGAATTGTTTGTGCTGTCAGTGCTCAGGTTTTATCACTAGTTCAGTGGCAGTGAAATTGAGTTCTGGGAGGAGGGAGCCTGCATTATATGAGAACAGTTAGATGCAAGGACAGCAGTATATTCATGATTGAGAAGTCAGCTGCAAAGCCAGCATTTTCTATCCATTTGCATCAGCCATGACCATAGAAGAGAACCTGATGGCATGATGATAGCCAATTTGATGCAGATTTTGTGTGCACAGAGAGCTATGAATACATTCAGTGATTCTCAGATTTTGCCTGCATCCCACACATGACCTGCGGAGCAGAAATAGTGAAATATATATTATTTTTCAAGCCACATTGCTCTCTGCAGGAAAGCAAGCAGTCCAAGACCTTTCATGGGCTATCTGAAGGTGTGTTCATTTGGGATTTTTTGTTTAAGTATGTTTGGAACCAGGAATTTTTATCTGTATCTTATCTGGCTTTTTTGGGTGGAGTCAGCTTAGTGGGTGAGCTCACCATTGGAGTGGTAATGCAGTCAGATAGACAAAGGCGTGACTATCAAACAATGTTGAGAAATTATAGCAACTGCTGGTACAGAGAATAAAGGTAACACAAATAAATTTTAAAACCCATTACTCCAGGGAAGAAAAAGGTACAGATACACACAGGAGAGTGATTCCCAAATGGTTAATTAGTTCAGACTTTTTACAGATGACTTACTTACACAAACCAGAAATATACAGTAGGGTCTATTTCCTGAAATCCAAAGAGAAGATACCTTATACTTTAAAAAAAATCTCCCGACTAAAATCAACCTTTTTTTTGCTACCAGTTGGTAATCTGGTTGTCAAATTAACAGAATCCAAAAAAGCACCCGATGTGATATGCAAAACTTTTGCGCTATTCTCAATTTAGAAACAATTTTGCCTCTGCTGAGACTACGAGGTGTGGGGTTTGGTTGTATTACCACAGTAGCTAGTATGAAACCTGTATAATTACTTGACACATCTGCTCCTACTGCTTACTCTCCCCACCTGAAATCTCCTTATATGACATCATCACCACTACAACAGCCAGCTCTGATGTCACAAGTTGATTATAATTTCACTCAGGGAAGAAGCAGCAGGAGCCTATGAATTCTCAAATACCGAGTCCAATCCTCATGCAAAAAAGTATTTGTCAATACAAAAACTGAAGCAAGGGAAGGAGAAATTAAATAACAGTATCTGCAGAATTGCATCTAAACTATATGGTTTTCAAAGTTTACCAGCAGGAGTCAGTAACTCTGTCAGGAAGTTCATGTCTGCATAATGAAGTAGGACTATTCCCAGGCAGAAAAATCCTTTTGATTTATGGTTCCTTTTGAATGACTGTGTCCTTTTTTGCTAGGAATACTTTTTTATTATTATTTTTCATTTTGCCCATGCTTTCCTGGGAATATTCACACCAGGTATTTTCTTTGTCTCATAGCCTTGTTGTTCAAATCAAACTAGTGAAAATTTGAAGAATGGATACCGTGGAAGAAGTTTTAGATGAATATAAATCAAACAAGCCATAATTAATACTCAGATTGGATGAATTAGTAAACATAGGTTTAACTAAGGAGCATACTGAATTTTTTTCAATGTAAACAATATTTTCCTCAAATTGACAGAATACTCTCCTCCATCTGTTGCTTAACAACAGCAAGAAGAACCTGTATGAGCTCAGATTTCATTTTGTGTTGTTACAGCAGCTGCAATAGCAGGAGTGAGCTGTTCCAACAGCTGTAGAGTACATCCAATAGGTAAATGCCTTTTATTTTTGTGAGTACAATTTTTTTTTTAACAGAAATGAAAGAATAAAGGGTATCATCAAAATTTCCACCAGAGGAAAAGTTTGTCAACTACACTGGGGAGAGGGATTAAATGACAGCAGAGCTTCAGATAAATATTTGCCAAATTGCACATAGTGCCATGAAAGTACAAGAGGAATATTCTGTTCTGAGAAAGACAGGGAAGGAAAAACTCCACCAAAGCCATTACAGGCATTGCAATAATTTATTGATACTTGGGGTGTGCAGCTCAGTTATCCCTCTGTCAGAATGCAACTAATTTTACTCTTACCAAATGTTAAGTAATCAAACTTGTTAAATTGAGAAGATTTTGAGGTGGAAGTAAAAAAACCCAATGGTTTAGCATGAAGCTCTACCCGATGAAGGAACAATAAGGTTACTTTTGGTTGCCCATAGTCAGTCTTTTGATCTGATCTTCCATCACTGCCTTTTCCACTACTTTGCCAAATTTTGGTATATGAACCATCCTTAGTGCCAACAAAGACTTCCTGACACAGCTCCTCCTCCTCCCCAATGAATTAAAATCCAGAGCTGAGGAATGAATGGGATGCAGGGACTGGTATTGACCTTTGGAATTGGATGAAGTTCACTGGTTCCTGAGACATAGACAAAATCGCTGAGCAACGGTATCCTTAGCAGCAACAAATTGCTATGGCAGGTCACTGATGTTGTCATGAGGCAGAAGAGTAGGCAATTGCAGCTACATCATGGAAGAGCGTACACAAACTTGCAAAGATCAGTTTACATCTGCAATTTGAAATTAACTTGTAGGTGGTGCTATAAGTCAGAGCAGCAATGGAAAAATGAACAGTTTACTTTGTGTAAGAGGAAGTAACCGCGTACTTCCAAGGATGGGCTTTCAGAAGTAACCACACATTTTCTCTAATGTGCATCTTCCACTCCACAAGTTCCAGAAACCTGCAGACAATGGATTATAAAACTTTAGAGTGTAACACAAGCACAAAGATAATTGTATAGACTTCCCTCAAGGCAAAGGATGATAAATGACCTAGTGAAGCATTTCATTGTTGCAGAATACTACACACACTCCAACCGAAAAAAAAAAAAAAAACCAACAACAAAACATTATGAAGATTAAAATTCTGAAAGAAACACGGAGCTTGGAAAAAAGAAACTTAATGAGCTACCTCACTACAGGCAGCCTTTGTATCTATGATTAATTTGATGTTTCCTCTCACATTCATTTTAGGAAGGGAGAAAATGACTGCAACCAACTTTCTAAAAGGTGACCATCAAAGCTTTAAAGTGATACTATCTCCGATACAAATTTTCTAGCACTGTGTATGTAGGCACGGGTGAGGATTTAAACCAAAGACTGATATTTTAAGAAATCATTAGTCATTAAGTGTCTGTTTTCTGAGGGTTAGGGCTTTCTTCCCTGGATTATGGACCCTGGCAGTGAGTCACACTGAAACCCAGAGTGAGTTACAACTTGCAGAAATTTCAACAAAAATCCTAGGAAAACCAATAAGCCCAATTTCAGAGCTCCTCTTCTGTATTGTACCATACTAAACTGAGTTTGCAAAGCAACAGGTAGTAAGTAAAAATACTTTTATCAGAGGCATTTCATGTGCCTTTGTGATGATATCATCTCCTACAACAGAGAAAAAGGGAAGCAGCCCTGAGGTTCCATCAGGCCAGTGAAGGATGAATTAATTTTATTGTCATGAACTGGATCTCTTGTGATAAAAGACATCGGCTCAATTGAAAATGAAGCATATATCACAAGCTCACTCCTGGGATGCAAGTTAGATATTTGTGCAATTCCATGTTCGGGAGCTTAGGCCTTGTATGTGCACTGCCATATACAAACATATTGGCTTTAACCCATCACGTCATGTATCCTAGTGCTCCTACCATTGTGTCTACTAGCATAGATGAGACAGTCAGAGCAGCTGCAAAATCTTGGGACTAGGGGCAGAAGGAAGGAAGGAAGTTATGTGCCAGATATAACCACAGACATCTGTATGACATAGCTGTGTTTTATCTCTGCTGTTAGCAGCTAAGCTGTAGACCAAAAGCTACATCCCACAGAGAAGAGAGGAAGGCAGAGAACTCAGCAAAAGTCTTTACTGAATTATGTTCCTTAATAAATGCAATAAAGCTACCCAGCTCTGTAAGTCTCTTCCCTGCATTCAGTCTGGTCTGCTAGAAATATTTTGGTCTTTTATTTAGATATTTGATGGAGATTTCAATAGCACCAGAAATTTTTACCTTCTTATCGCACTTGTCCTTCAGACTTTCTGCAGCATTCAACACAGCTTTTCCCTCTAGGTGGAAGTGTACTAGGGTGAAATCTGAAATTCAAGATCTGCTGGGAGAGTTTAAGCATGTCACAAGCTGATATCTGTTTTCTCATCAAATACTGAACTATCTGAAAAGCACTTAATGCCTGCAGATAACCTGAATATTCATGGTTTCTTTTAAATGGCCTTTCTTACTCCTTTTACCAGTGTACAGCATCCGTGCACAAGCATCTACAGCACACTTCTGAAGAGAAGTGTTATTACTCCAAAGCTCCAGGGATGATGTAGAGGTCTGATTCTCATAGCAAGTACACTGCAGCCTTAATAAACCATGTATTTCCATCAGGGGATTATGTCCATGACTGCAGGGGAATGGACTCAATTAATAGTCTTTCTCTATCCCTGACTGCTGTGATCCCTACAGTAATTCTGCGTGGCAAAAAGCATAGCTACAGAATGAGAAATTGATGCTTTTTTCTTTTTAAAACAAGTCACTTCTTATTTTATGGCTACACCAGATGCACTTTCCTCACTTAGATTTAAGGAGGACAAGCTGGTTATATTTCTTTCTATTTTTGTCAGAAGCTTTGTATTTTGTGCTTGATGCCTCAGGACAGGGCTGATCTAATTCCACAAACTATGGTTGATCTGTTTTGCTTTTGCTGAGCAATAGCTCACAAAAAATAATCTCTGTGATCCTGACTGCAGCAATTGGACAGGATTAGAAAGTCAAAGGTGTGACGTACACAGGAATGTACCTTTGTCTTTAATTCTTTGTGCCTCCATTATCAGTCGGTAATTCAGATAATCTTCCCTTTGAGTTTTAGATAAGTAACTCCTTGCACCTTTTTTTCTTGGAGTAACTAATGGAGTTTTATCCCATCTCCATGAATGAAAACATATCGAGAAATACTACTGTGAAAATAAAGCAGTGCCCTTATGTTTTCTGTAGGATGCCTGATCTGAAGAGCCTCTCAGGACTAACAGCTGGCCCTAGTTAGCATCTTTCTGGTAGTCTCAGACAAGCTGCCAATGGCAGAGTGAACTGAAGACTCGCTGCTCTCACGCTTCTGGAGAGGTTCTTGCTTTCTGCAGTAATGTAAGGGAACACTGGTAGATGCAGGCAGGGTAGTTTGTACTGATAATGCCTCTGCAGCCTCTATCACATGGACAAACAGCTCATTTCAAGATACAGTGCCACCAAATTAACTGACCAGAACACATTTTTAAGCCTTTCCCTCTCAAAAGTTCAAAGTTGTCCATCTCCTCAGTGAGAAGTTGTATTTTAAATTTGTACTATAGTGGAGTAAGGCAGCCACATGCACATGTATAATTTTGCTCTTCAACTGTATCTGTCCTCAATAATGTAAAAAATTAGTCATTTCCCTTGGTCTCCTTGCTCTTGGTAAGTGTCACAGTATAGGAAAATGAAACTTTACAGATTCATACTTCTGCAGGACCTTTTCTTGCATAGTGAAAATTCAAATAGAATAAAAACTGTGGAGCACATAGAGAGGTACTTCTATGACAGTCAAGTGGCTCATTCCTGTGGCTTTAAAAACTGACCAGCTTTAATTTTTCCCAAACTACAAATTCCATCTCTTCTGAGTTAGCAGAGAAACTACTATATTGTTTCTCCCAGTCACAAGGGAAGCTCATTGACCTCAAAATAGAAGCTGTCTTTTCCCAACTGACTATTTCTGTTCCCGTTGTCTTTGCTTTCTAAAAGTTCATAACCAATCTCCCAAACTAGAACATCATGCCCTCCCTCTGGTCCCTCATTCACTCACTCAGAGTGAAATTAGCCCTTTCAGTTAGAGTCTGAAATATTCTTCCCAGTCCTAGTGTCACTGTCACTCAAAACATTCATCTTTTCTCAGCTTTTTCCCTCAGATAGATGATGTGATATATTTGCATCTCTGTATTTTTTCCTGCATTTCTCTTGTTGCCTGCAATGCCTACAGACCTTCTACAAACTCCAGGCCTCAAAACACTGCAGTTCCAGGCTGATGCAACTACAACTTGTCTTGAAAAACTTCACTGCCTTGTTACAGTTTCCTCATTTCAAGAGTTAAAATTGCCTTCCCCTTCTCCTCTCATCATTTTTTTTCTCAAAAATTACTTTCTTTCCATTATTACTGGGCTCTGACAGCAGTTGCCCTATTTTATTTCATGTTTTACAGCCAGGTATCCTGTCTTCAAAAGAGGAGGTGGATAGCTTTCTCAGCAGTAAATGCCTGGGAAGGTACCAAAGTAACCCTGTTCCATCTCTGTCACCATCTTTTATTCTTCAGTATGGGAGGGCTGCGTGGTGTAAGAGCTCCCCATTCAGTACACTGCTAGTTTTGCTAATCTTGAAATCAGTTCAATCGATTTTATTTACTCTGGAACTAAGGAATAGGATATTCTTAATTTATTTTTAAAAATAATCTTTTTTGTTGTTGTTATTAAAATGAGTGCTCTGTTCCATATAATAAGACTTCTACTAGTTTATTTAATGGAAAAATGGAAGAAACAGTCTTCTGTTTCACAGAATTTCTTCAACCAGCTCTGTAGATATTTAGGATTCAAAGACTTCTGGGAAAGCTAATTTAATTTAATTTGGCTGTGTGCTTATTTATTTTTCTATTAAATTATGTAAATAATTATGAATGTATCAGAGCACTAGAAAAATAATCCCTCTTACTAGCAAAAGATGGCAGAAATAATTCAAACACCAGTGAGGAAGAGGGAAAAGCAAAAAATGTCCCTCAAACTTTACAAATAACTAGCTGTCATGATAAATAGTTTTTTTATCTTCTATGCTGTTACATCATACCCTATGCAAAAAAATAATACCCTGGGGATCTATATACTCTTAATATAATTTTGACTGGACTTGCTTCCAACAAAACTAACCATCATCTGGTTATCTACCACAACAGCTACAAGGACAATGTTTGTGCAGAAGGCAAAATATAAGTCCAAACATTTCCTTTCAGCAGTCTATGCAGAGAGAACGACAGGTTTATCCTGATTTCTCATCTTTTTACCTATTTTTTTTTTTCCTCTTACAGCCTTATCGATTAGAAATCTTGCACTTAATTTGAAAATAAATTAAACCTCTTGTATTTGAGGCAAAATTTGAACATATGAAGTAATCATATTATACAGGTTCAGAAAGCATGGAAAGAGAAGCTAAGATACATATTTAAATCTCAGGTTTTCTTCAGGCCTTTCTTGGAGTACAAACAATAAAAATGGCTGTTTTGTTTTATAAATAATCCAAGAACATGTACAAAATATTTCCATTGGTTTACCCTTCTGAACTGGGGAAGAATTATCAGCACCATGGTAACAATATATAAAGGACAGGTGTCCATACCTGCGCTGCCATCAGCACTTGAATTCAGTGTGATGAGCATACCATTTCTTCAGCACTGAGCACAGCAAGAGAAACACCATCTGTGCAGAAAGGATTTCCGAGAAACATACCTGGTGCATATTGCAAACTGTCATTTGACTGGGCTTCCACTGGGCTTTAAGGCTCCATCCATATACACTTGGATTTAGGGTATGTATGTATCAGATTACAAATGATCTGAGTTAGACTCCACTTGACAGATTGTAGGTAAACATCAGCCTGGGCAAGTACCATCTTCCCAAGTAAGCGATCTATACAGTTGTGCTGGATATAACACTGTGGTATATAGTCTTTAAATGAAAGGCAGCAGTGAAAGAGACAACATCCACTGCAGGATAATAAAGATTTATGTAGTCCAGCTAGCCCCAAATCTATTTCCCTAAAACATCAGGAGTGAAATTTAAACCTCTGAAGTCACAGCAGTTACACTTAGGGCCAATCCAGCCTTTAGCTATCAGTTAGGAAAAGTATCCCTAAAAAAAAAAAAAACAGCAAAAATATATACTTTTTTTAAAAAACCACCTAAGTTGGGAGTCTTTTTTTTCCCATCATCTGTAATTTTTCAAGGTGCTTTGCCTGCTGTCATGTGAAGTCTATATTTTCTGAATTTGTTTTCTTCCTTTGGAAGTGAATAAACTGATTTGTTGTACGGTTTCCCTATATTTATTCATTTAGGAGAAGATTTTCCAAAATGGCTGAAGGATTTAACCATATAAATCCCCTTGACTCTCAATGGGATTTATTTTTCAAGATTCTTTAGGGGCTTTTGAAAACCCTAAAACCCCATTCCTGCAATAAGTCTGCTTTGTGTTCTATTGTGTTTTTATTTCACAATTGTTCTACTGAACTGGCTTACAGGCATGCATATTTGCTGATCAGCCCATTTTAAGGAACTCTGGAGAATACACATAAAATTCACTGTCTTCTGTAAAGTAATCATAAGCACTCACAACAGGATGTTTATGCATCTTATGCTGCCACAGCTCACACCTAAGTACATTAGAATTCAGGAAACTGACTCTGAAGGATCAGCAGAAGCCAAGAGTGGGAGAAATTTTTCGATGGATAGTTTCAAATCTCCACTCATAAATCAGAGGAAACGGTGAACTGTGTGGAATAGAGTATTAGCCACATTCAATTTATTCCCTGACACACAGCTGGGCAGCATTTCGGATCAAATTTACCTACTGAACACACTGAATTCCTCAGCTCCACTGAGCATTTCAGAACAATAGTACAGAGGAGGCAGGCAAGGTGAATCATAAAAGATCAGAAAAGGCCAAATCCTTGTACTTACTTTTCAGCTTTCCTACATTACAGTGCTCACCAAGTAAGGTTGTGTGCACAAGGCTAAACAGTGGCCAGGTGTGGTGGGGTTGAAAACCTGAAAAATCTCAAGTATGACCATCCATACAGCACGCCCAGTGTGGAAAATGAAGCAGCATTTCATTCCTTTGTGTCTCAACTTTAAAAACTAGATTGATTGATAGAGTTCAGTCCAGTCTCACAGAACTCAGTTAGACTGGCATATCCAGGCCCGTGACTAGGTCTATAAGGATTAAAATTTTTCCACCCCTCGAGACATAACTGTGTTTTTCTCCAGCAAAACAACATCCTCTAGCACAGTCTGTACATTTGTGAATGTTTGAAAGTCACTTATTAGAAAAAAAAAAAAAACAAACAACTGAACGAACTGTCCAAATTATTAGTTTAATGCAACAGGGTTAAAATAAAAAAAAATGTGTTACAGAAATATACCTGCTGAAGCAACAGTCATTCAAGCCTAGAAAATCATGACTCAGCAAGCTATTCAGCTGTGGCAGGCAACTCCCATTGATCCTCTCCCATAATATTTTAGGCAATAGAACAATGTGCAAACTTAAACTAAGTTTTCAAGAGAATGATTTTAAGAGGTTTTTTATTTAATAATCATTATGTCCTATATCTGTTAAAATTGTACACAGGGTAGGTGAAAGAAGCAAAGATGACAGAAGGTTGCAGATTTAAAATATATTCCAGTACCTCAGCCTAAGAAGCCTATAATTACAAAGTGAACCACCATGAATCACACTGAATACCTACATCATTACCTACCTTTGAAGTGATTAACTGGATGATCAGATTAGTAACTTTCTCTTAAACTCTAAATTTTCTGTAGGCTAAACAGAACTATTTCAGCATCTCTGAGTACTCTGGGAAACAAATTCATCAGGCAGCATCAAAAATAATACAAAGCCTGAAATGGCAACTTGTGTTGGTAAGGTAAGTTTTTTAAAAAATAAAATTACTTCTTACTTCAGGGCCACAGTTTGCATTTTGCCTTTTACAGCTTATATGAGCTCAAATTTAATTTTCTTTTTCCACCCTCCTCCTAATTACTGGTAAAGATTTGATGTTGAATTCTGCTTCTGATCTCCTAACTTAAATCCATGGAAATTAGTAACAATGAATCTAAGGAAATTATCGGCAAGCAAAACCAACAAGTAGGTGACTGTAATTGAACACTGACCTACCCTGCCCCTGGCCAGCTAACCATGATCAAAGAGAAAACAGATCAATTGTAAGTTCATTAAAAGACAAGGGAAACACAATGGATATTGAGGTAAGGGAAAACAAGCTTAGAGAAGTCTAATTGGTAATACAGTCATTTTAATGGCAGAACTATTCAAGTGGGACAAGGCCCACTATACATCCTTAGTCTCCTATAGAAGACTGAGGTCTCCTATTATTAGTATACATGCCTGATTAACTACCTACTCAGCCACATCTGCAAATGACCCGAACTTTTTAATTGATCCCAGTGGGACCACCAGGGCTTCCCCAGTTGTGTGCAACTGTTGAATGTTTCATTATGGCATTCAGCTGTCACCTGCATGCCAAAAAACCTCATTTTATGCTACAAAATGCTTTGTGATGCCTCCTTTAAAATGTATTCACTTGAAGAGACATTTTGTGAAGCAGAATTCTTAAAAATAACCACAATAGACAAGCAATTGGACTGAATTCATTTTAACTGGTTCAACTGGTAGCCATTATGATTGCAAAACCAGCTCAGCTTGCTATAGAATTCTCTATTGATTCACTTTCATCTTGTAAGAGAGGTAAAGAAAGAAAAGCCTTTAAAGGTACCTTATTTTCTTCCTCATTACAGATGAAGGCAGGAGCTGAGCGTGGCTCTCACTATATGCTAGCTTCAGTAAATAGTGTGTCAGTAAAAGGAACAAAATGTAACAGAACTTGCAGAGTCACTTATTCCACAGAAATAATGGGTTTGCAGCTATAGACAGCTCTACCATTAAAAGTAAAAAACAAACAAACAAAAAAAAAGGACAAAATTAGGGTAAATTCGGGAATTCAACCTACAGGTTAATTTGTCACAGTATAATCAAAGTAATGCTAGGTGACTAACATCATAGCTGACGTCTGAGATTTGAATTTCAGCATTACAGACTACTTTGATTTGAACAGTATCTCCAGCATCACTCTCAAAACAGCTATGACATAGAAATTAAGATCTGTGGCACAGATTTACCTATTACAATATGAGAAAAAGACACACAATGATCCCATCTTCCAAAATACAATTGTAAATGTAATTGCACTTCTGAAATCATCCTGAATTACATACTTGTAAGTTCTAAACTTGTGTGTTCTGAAGACATTAAGGTAGTTAAATAAACTCATTATCACAGTTTCAAGAAGACTGCAATAGAAAAATAAATCCTGCAATGAGTATCTGGCAAGAACAGGTATAAGGAAACCAATATAGAGTGGCCTCAGGATTGAAACTGGCCAGCGAATAAATAGCAACACACTGGTTCACATTTCCCCTGTCCCTTGTCTGTATGACAATAAATCTTTTTAGAAAAAGAAATTGTACCTACCTATTTTCCTAAAAGAAGGATGGATCACTGAAAGGGACTTGATGATCCTTAAAGGTCTTTTCCAACCAAAATGATTCTACGATTCTATGACAGAAGGTCAACAGCAATTTATCTACATAACTGTATGTATAAGACTGACACGTTTTATCAGGCTGTTCTCTAAATGATGCAACATGATAGATACAGTTATTTTGATGGGTACTATTCCTTTTTTGCCTCTATGCCAAGAGTAGCTTCTGTCAAAACACAAGTATTACAAAGTTGCTCAGAGAGATTTCAAAACAAGGACATATAAATTTAATTACTCAGCTATGTGAGAAAGCAAAATTCTGCATTAAGAAAACCACCAACCAACCAATTTTCATTTTGAAAATGGCCAGATATTATTCAAGTCCAAAACATAAAAGAACATACAGGTAGGAATCAGATTTTATTTCAGTGTTGATTTTTCAAGTCTTCTGATGTTATAGCAATATCTAGCAATAAAATGTCCTGTGCCAACAGACATATTACATTTCATCACACTGCTTAGAGCTTCCTATTTATTTTTCTAATACTCTCTTATTTTCTGACCTCTCTTTCCATAAGCAACATGATTTACACCAGATTCAGGGCTTGATTTCACAGGACATTAATAGAAAAAGGGGGAGGGGGGTGGGGTGGCAAATTTAGTGCTCACTAGTTACTTCACAAACTAAGTCTTGATGTGGCTTGAAATTTTAGCTGTTAAACTGTAGCAAGCCTTTGCTAAAACAGGTATAAAATCCAGTGCTTTGATAATTCAAAATTAATTAAAAGTTAGGTACAGAGTAAAAGAGTTTTCCCTTGTATGAAGCATCATTCCTACAGTATAAGAAGTTTCTTTTCAAAAATAAGAAATTACTACCTGTCCTGGTTTCACTAGGATAGTTAATTTTCTTCTTAATAGCTAGAATAGTGCTGCATTTTGGTTTCAGCATGGGATTTGTTATAAGAATGTCGGTAACAATACAAATGTTTTTAGTTTTTACTGGAGGATGAGGGGCATTTCCAACCTCCCCGTGCTTTCCTAGTCTGCAGGCACAAATGACTTGGGGGGGAAAGAATAATAAACCCACACTGGCATTTGGATATGCCAATGAGATATTCCATATCATATTACATCATGTTCAGTATATTAGTGAGTGTTGACTGAAAAGCAGGGAATTCTCTTGGGCATCGTGAGGCTCACTTTTCTGGGGTTGCAGTTTTTGTTTTGGGATTGGCTCTGCTCCAGGATCGCTAGTTGGGGACAAGCTGGCATCAGTTGGCGGGTGGCAAGAAATTGCACGGTGCATCACTCATTTTTGCTGTTATTATCATTATTATTTTAACTATTCTTTTATTTCAGGTTTTTTTTGTTTTTTTTTTTTTTTAATCTCAACCCCCAGGTTTTCTCACACTTACCTTTCTAATTCTCTCCACTGTCCTGTTGTGGGAGACAGTGCAAGCAGCTGTTCAGTGTTTGGCTGCTGGCCAGGCTAAACCCACCACAGTACCCTAAAAAAAACCCCAACCAACTAAACAAACAAAAAACCCATAAAAACTATATATGATTTTATTCCAGGACAAAAATCTCACCAGTATGAAAAATTAAAGATCAAATGTTTTATTTGAGCTATAAACCACTAAATAGATATTCTTGTAACAGAAATTGTTTTAAGTAATACCAGGTAATACCAGCCCTACCCATACTGTGAAAAAGATTCAGTCTGTAGGAATGTCAAGGGAAAGCTGAGTCATGTCCCATCCTTATAAATGCCCAGGAGAGACATATGGAATATTACACAAATGTGAAAGTGCAAGTAGTTACCTGAAACCTTTTGTCCAAAGAGAGAGCAAATAACAGTCAGTCTCGAGATTTAGAGAAGTGAATAGAGAAAGTCTGATTGATTTTGTGGGACTTCTGTTCAGGGCTATGATGTTTGTTTTCATGTAACCCAAGCTATTCTGCAGATTTCCAGCCTGACTAAACTTCTAACCATGAGTTACAATGGAAATTGGAATGCACTCAAATGTTATTGGTTCTTTGGAGATTGAGTTAAATTCACACTAAAAAGCACTATTTGGCAGATAGGAATATGCTGATTTCCCAAAAATTGCATAGATTCAAATAGCAATGTTATGAAAAAAGAACCGTTTTCAGACCAGGGGAGACAGGGGAATGTTAACAATCTGAGCTTGTTCCAGCCTCACAAAACACCGAGTATCATTGGGTTTGCAACACATCCAGTGATAACAAAATGTAGCAAGGATCACTGTGGAGGGTTTTTTGATAATTTAAAAGCTATTTTAATCAGTAAGTTACTTCCATATGCAGTTTTCCAGTTTAGCCATAAAAAGGCAGCAGTGTACTGTTGAGAGGTAAATAATGCTTATTAACACCTTTGCAGCTTTCTTCCCTATGCTGTGCAAATTGCTGTTACTTAGTGTTTAATACAACATATTTCCATATTTTAAAGGTGGTGTTTTACTTCTGAGACCCTGTGGAGGGTAATAGGAAATACACAACCATCTTCTCCCAAGCCTTACGTTTCTGGGACTGTAATGGAAGCAGAGCTAATGAGGATGAACTGAATTCCAGCAGATGATACATTCACTTCTTATCACTTCTACTGAATACATAAAGTAAAATAATCTCATTTTTTCTGCTGCCAGAAAACCTCCCAGATACCAGGGCCTGTGATCCTTTTCCTGACCTGAAATAATTTCTTCTCACTTTGTTGCAAATGTGGAGTTTGTCTGTGAGGTTGCTGCAATTCTGCCTTAAAAAAAATGCTATTTTTCAATGACACATAAGTTCTGCAAGTCTCACTACTAATATTCAGTGCACTAATACTAAAGCAACAGTTCCCCTCCTAATCTGATTATTTTCCTTTTACTCTTTAGTATTTTCTCCTGTTGCAGGGGTTTCTCTAACTTAGTAGTGTGTTTCAAAGGTGCTCCTTTCACTCATGTTATTCTCTTTCTTTTTTTCTTTGAAAACACTAAAGATTTATTTATACAACAGCCATGTGCAGCAGAGAAAACAAACTAATTGGGGAAAAAAAACAAACTAACGTTTCCAAAGGCTCTGAGCATTGGTGAGTTAGACAGTCAAAACATATAACTTGCGAGCGTGGCTGATTTAAAGGTACTTTGAGTTCTCAAATCAAGCAGCTCAGAATAGGTTATTGTCCCCTTAGAAACAACAAGAATAATGGAATCAACAACATGTTGTTTCCTATGGGCCTGTGGCCACCACCACTGTCCTCATTCTTCACATCAGCAGCAGTTCCATCTGTTTTTTTGATATCTTCACAGGAAGGGACAGCCAGGGCAGGACTAAGCCTGTGCTGCCTGCACAGTTGGCTGATGCCACAGAGAATGCAGACAACCTGAAATCCATCAGTGTTGCCTCTGTTGGAGAACCCATTGGGGTATTTCTCTACTTTATTGAGCCACCAGCTTCCAGGCCATTTACAGAAACTCTGTCTTTAAGATAATTCAGCTCAATGCAACTAATGAGTTTGTATGGTATTAGAGAAGAATCGAGCAGACAGACAGTGCAATAGCACACACACCATTTCCCCAAGCTAAAACCATTAATCCCAGGAAGTTCACTAGGACAATCTCCACCCCTTCCCAATCCACTGACCAGCACTAAAATTTTTCATTTCAGTTTGCTTTTCTGTTTTAATACAGAAAAGAAAAGTAAATCACTGCAAGAATGGTGTCCATGAAGGGTGTCAATAACATAGCTGTACCTGAGAAGAGATCCCCATGAATATCCATCCACCTGCTTCAGAAAGGGTCTGAGGAAGACAATAGCAGGCTTGGACAAACAGCTGGGGTGTTTCAGTTATGGAAAAGGATCTTTTCCCCTCACCACAGGAGGAAATGGTTTGTTCTTCTGAAAACCTGAAACCTACCAGGGGACACCAAGGACAGTGACAGCTCCTTTTTGATCTCTCATAACTTTTCCATTCCTTGGATGGTCTGTTAATTGAATAAGCAAAGCAGACCAAGCTGTCACATCTTCTTCTTGTCCTCCTAGATTTCTGAAACAGTTGAAGTTCCCAACAGTCTTGAGCTCATTTCTATTCAAGAGCATGTGGAAATGTGAGGCACAATGGGAAGGGGGTGTCTCTACAACAGATTTGCACTGGATTAATCAAAGTGGAAAGCTGTATGCCTCTTGGTTTGTTTTTTTGTTTGGTTTTTTGTTGCTGTGGGGTTTTTTTCAGAAGAGTGTCTAATAGGATTAATTTCAAGGCTGTGGATGTGAGTTACCATGTTTTCTTCCAAGCCAAGCAGAAAAGGCCATGGTGCAGGGCATTATGGGGCTCCCTGCAAGCCAGTTCTGCTTCACGCTTCTTTGCCAATTAGTCTCGCAATGCCTGCTCCAAACAAACAGGTTACCAACGAGCTTGTTCGTTTAGCATCCTTTCTGTATCTGGCTTTCCCTGTTAAAACAATCACTTGATTTTTTGCTCTGGAGCTAGCAATTCAGAGACAGGAGGTGAAAGGTAGGAGAGGAAGAGACACACAAAAATACATCTGCACCATCCCTATTCTTGTTCCAATAGATCTCGTTAGAGAGAGAGAGACCTGCCTGACTTCCCCAGGAGTAGGCCTGTACAGGGAAGGTGAGAAGCAAAGTGAGCCAGTGAGGAGCTGCCCACCCCTAAGGACACACATGCAGGCAGCTACCACTGCTCTGTGAACTGTAGGCCACACTGTACTTATGCTAAGGGAAATGGGTGTTTGCAGATAGTTCTCAGCTACTTTGCTCTGAAGAAGGACATTGTCATTTATTTTAATCATAAAAGGTGTATATTGCCTTTTTGGGTTGGCGGTGGGGGTGGCGGGGAGCGGGGGTGGGGGGGGGGGGGGGAGGGGGTGGAAGGTCTGAAACATTTGTTTCAACAGAATAACTGTATTTAGAGGTGCAGTTGATGGTCATGCACCAAACCAAGTAAAAATCACTACTGTTCCCCAACTAAGTTTGAGTAAAGGTCTAGACCAAAGATATAGAAGAACTATGCACTGCAAATTTAGAAAGGTTCAGGAAAGGAGAAACAAGTCTGCTATGGAATGTAATACCAATAGATGGTCACAATTTTGAGAGTCACTTAACAATATAAAAATTTTGCAGATTTTTGAGCTAAGCAGAAAGGAATCAAAGTCAATTCTCCCTACTCCAGCATTATCTGTTGCAAAACATCAGTCTGGATTATCAAAGTGAAAAGTTCTTTGAGTTCCATCTCTCTTAAAACACATCTGTGTACAGTAACACTTCAGTTATGAAGACATAACACTGAAAGGCTTAAAAGCTCACTACAGTGGCTAAGATATTCCAGTCTTTTATTTTCCTGCTGGCTGTTTCTCATTTCAGAATCTATGATTATCACAGAAAAATGTCTGGTTCCTCTTTCCGCTGTACATTACATGTCACAAAAGAAATTGTAACACTTGTCTGGGCAAGTATTTACCTCTTCCCTTCCCTACCACTCCCAAGGAATCTCTCTGGTGACTGCTATAAGCCTGATGAAGTATTTGCCTCATGTATTGTGCTGCATCAAATTTTCAGGAAGTGCTGAAGTACAGATGTCAGAACACAGTTATTAATATAATCTGCTCTAGAGGCTTTTGTAGTTTTCTGGGGGATCTTTGTAGCTTGGTAAGAAAGCAGCTAAGAAACTGTACTGCCTTTATCACAGGGGTCCACATAGTGTCAGTTCTTTTGTCTACCAGAGTTTCCACTGCCACCGCACTCCTAACCATATCACACCCGTCCAGGCTGACAGCTAGTATATTAACAAGGCACTCATAAGCTTTTCTATGATGAGGGAAGCCTCTGAGACAGCTCTGGAGCTGGGTGGAAGGTGAAGTTGTGTCCTTTAGCTCCAAAATAATAATAACTAAATATAATAATTAGGAACTTGGCTCAGCTGCAACTGAATTTCTCAAATGAAGCCTACTCACAAGCATTACTGTACTTGCAAGTATGTTTAAAAAATAAGTAACAAAATGTGTTATTACCTAGAAACATATGGGATAAGAAAATAAGTGACTCAGCAGAAACAAAAACGTTGCTTTTCATTATTGCTATCAAGCTAACATTTACCTCATAGTCCTCAGAGAAGTCAGGTTTTGCTTGAAGGTTTTGTACTATGAAGTCAACGAAGACACCAACTTCTTTTTTCCAAAATGAAGAGATTGAATCTCTGTTCTAAATGGGGAAAAAAAACAACAACTGAAATTTCAAGAAGTGTACAATTTGTACTTGTATGATAAGATGTGAGCAGCATGAATTATGACTCTGATATTAAATAGTCCTGGACCATCTACTACTCTTCCCTAAAGATAAACTGCAATTTTCCTCTCTATTGAGGTTTTAAAAAAAAAAAACCCTGAATTAGTAGCATGGTTTTTTCTCCAGTTCGGTTTTCTTTAAAACAGAATAGTGGAGTTAAAAATGGCTTTGGACTGGAGGGCAAGGAACTATGTATAGCTAGAGCCAAGTCAGCAGCACTGCAGCATAAAAACATACACTTGAGTTTTAAAATAGAAACTGCATGCCTGGATTTTAGCAAGGAACCACTTACAGCTGTTTTTATTCCTTGTGTAATGGACCGGATAAGGGAAAAAACAAAAACAAAAACACAAAACAAGGTATGTATTTACTCTAAGTTGCTGTCTAACCACAGAAATTAGAAAGTGCTTTTGGCAGTGAAAATTCTTAAGAAATCAAAAACCTCCTAAGCTTCTAAAATTAAGGTGTATAGGTGCAAGAGTGATCCTTTTTTATTAGTATATATTCCACTGGAGTCTTAAATCTGCAACACAGCAGTATTTTTATAAAATCCAAGCCACATCTTCACTGGGTGTGTACTTCAGCAGTCAGTTCTATATTACACACCTTGTTCTCTTCTCAGGTATTATCTTCTGCTTCCTGATTCTTACTTACTAATTGCTTAACCTCAAGCCATCACCTGCTTAGTTTCTGTAGTGTTAAATTAGGCCATTTTCTGGTTTATGTAAAGATCTCTAATGGTATAAACATGCTGATCACTAGTCAAAGCTACATACTTATTGGGTTTTTTGTGAGTACCTCATCATTTAATTTTGGACACATAAAAGAAAGTATCTTTTTAAAAGGCCCAAATAATAATATTTCAACCTTCATTTTATGGTTTTATTTTCATCAAGGTGAAGAGTGTGACTTTCCTCAACCTTGGTGCCTCCCTAGGGCCCAAGGTCTATTTCATCTTTAGTTTGCAGTTTGATGCTTATGTCCTTTCACACAGAATTCACACCTACAAGAACACAGTGTTTGATACTGAAGAAACTGCAACTAAATGGATCATGTCATTAAGTATGGATCCACTTGTTGGTAAGCTTCCAAGAAACATGTTTACTGTGGATAGATAATTATGCCCCAAATGACCACACAGTTCTTTTTTAATCTCTACAGAAAGAGGAGTCTTCAGCATCAGTCACTTGAAATGCAATCTGTTTCACATCAGCACCATCTAGACATCTATAGATTACAGCAATTTCCACCATACAGCAAACCATCAGTACTGTTCACAGTTAACTTTCCACATCTAGTTTTTCCAGTGTTATACTGGTTCTACCATGGGCTACTCCTGCATACACATAAGCCTCAGCCTCAGGCTTTGCACAGAATGAAAGCAGATCATGAGCTGGTATACAGGACAGTGACTGGGATGAAAGAACTGTGCAGTGCTGTGGGGAGTAGTAAAATGTGTGGCATCAAACACTGCTGCCACGGGGGAGATAATGGCTGGGCAGGCAGGGCTGAAGGGAGATGGATGACATAGCACCATGGAGGACCACAGTCTCCCTCTGGGGCAGAGGATACACAACACACCTTCAGAATGAGGATGTTGACCTTTAGGAACATGTTTTGCTCTTGGTATCTGGTCTTTTAAGGAAAAAGAAGAATGTAAATTTTCAAACTGAAGAGTAAATTAAAAAATATTCCTGTAAATATTAGTGAAACTGGATACATCAATTATATTCAAATTAATTCATTTTTTCCCCTCCACACCAGAAAATGTGGAATTAACAATTATTTTCCTAGAGTTTCAACTTCAACAAATCAGTATTTTTTCCACGGAAAAGGTTTCCACAGGAAATTCACAACTAGTTGCAGCTACTACTCCTCAAACCCAGCCCCAGAGAGCAGCAGAGGAGCAGCTGTCTCACAACAGCTCACAGCAGAACACATCTTTATATGCAGAATTTTATCATAAGTTCTGACTGTTAAAAAATAGAATGCCTCAATTCTGTAGTCACAAAGTTAAAATTTCAGCATGTCACCCTTGGGTGGTGACTAAAAGCAAATAAAAGCAGTGAAACACCTGAGGATTTTTAAGCCTCTGAGGCCGAAGGGTGAGCCTGTCACACAGCGCTGACCACAAGGCCCTCCTCAGGGCGGTGGCCACACGTCTCGGCAGGGTGCACACGCGGTGGCACAGACACTTCCTCCTTGAGTGCTGGCCTAGAGCTGTCCCCTCTCCCCCAAACCCAGGGGAAGAAACTGCCAGCCAGGACCTGCAAGCACCAGTGGGGCCAGCAAGGGCCCTGCCCGCTCACCTGCCTGAGGAACTTTCTAGCAGCTGGGGAAACTTTCTGGGAGCAGCCGTTCTGCACAGGACTGCAGGCACAGCCCTGAGAGCTGTTGGCTCTGAACGAATGTATTTGACGTGCTCCCTTTCATCTGCCCCTGAGGAGTTATCCCGCTTCCTTCCATCTCTGCCTGAGCAGCTCAGGGCTGAGGCACGGCGGGAGGGCGAAGGTGGGAATTCCTGTCAGCACTGAGAGCCTCATCTGCACAGGAACCAGCGCTGAGGTCCTGGGGATGGTGGAGGTGGCCGAGGGGCTCCAGGGGTGGCAGGAAGATGACCCTGAAGATGGCCCCTGCGCTGAGGGGAGCAGAGGCCGCTTACTCACTGCCACCTGCCCCGCCTCGCTGCGGGAGGTGAGAAGAAGGGAGCAGAGCTGCTCAGCCAGAGCAGGCCAGCAGGGCTGGAGCATGGCCGGTGCTTGGGGGGGTACGCGGGCTGTCTGCCGGCAGCTGCCACCCGAACGCCTTTTGCCTCACGAGTGGGCCTGATCACTGCCACATGGAAACACAGGCGTCCGTCCTTGCGTTACTGCTCCTCCTGAAAGCAGGATTGCAGAGGGCTTTAAGCTCACCACTCGTCAGAGAACACAGCCAGCCCCTGGGGATTTGGGTCAGGGAGAGATAGTAAATGCCTTACTCAATCCCATTTGTGAATTAAACTAAAGCATGGGCTTAGCATCCATTCTGCAGGTTTAATGAAGTTTTAACTGATGCAGCCTGCCTTGCATTAACTTGGATGAACTTTCTGGAGTGCCCTCAGGTGGAGAACTTCAAAGGACACTTGGTCGAAGTCACCTGGGAAGCCTCTGGCCAAGAACAAGCCCTTCCCTCACAGGTGCCAAGCTTGTGCCTTGAAGCCCCCCAGCTGGAGGCACAGCAGGGACTGCTGCTTCCCTTCCCTCTTCACAGAGAACAAACTCCTCTGTAGCTACTGAGATGCCTTGCCTCACTGTGCTTACCAGGGATTGCTCCTGAAAATCTGCAGTGTTATTTAAAATCTGTCTGAAACTTGGGCTGTTTCAACAACTTTTTTATAAAAACAAAGTATTGTTTTTTTAAAGTTTGGAACTTGGTAGTTCTGAAAGCAGCATTTCCCCTGCCAAGAATTTTTGACTCTCATAAGACAGAGGTAATTGAATCTAACAAAGCATGTGGAGCAGAGTCCGAGATTTACCCAGTTATTTGACAGGCAGAGGAAGTGCCTCGTTTTGCCTTCTATTTTAATAACGAGCTGCTCTTCTCACTTCCCTGCGTTGAACAGGCTGATCTCACCAGTAAGCTATTTTTCCACTCAAGCATCTGCCCAGCCATCTTGCAGTGAGACAGTAACACCAGGCTGGGCTCTTTTATTGTATGAGCAGTAATTAAGATCCCAAATGTTGCTGTTCTGCACCTGTACAGCCTTATTTTTGTCAGCAGGGCAGGACTGCTGTAACTGCAGCTGGAGTGTAACACAGCAGCATCACTTACTGCATCACTTACTGCATTCTGCTGATGTCGCAGTTGCCTGCTTGTAACCTGTAGCCCCGTATCAGACATTGTCACTGTTAGCCGTGTGCTTTGCATTGAGTTTGCAAGGCCTCAGCACAGCATCATGCCAAGCCTGCTTTGGCTGAATATTTGCTGACCTCCCTGCAAGTTTTCTTTTAACTTGGCTTAGCTGTAACAGCATTTTTTTTCTTCTGACCAGGTAGTTATAGATGATTTGTTTTTATTTTTGCTTATCCTTGTGCGGTACCACCGCATTGTGTACAGACAAGAGTAACAAGTAGTTGTTCTGTGCAGCAGAAGATACTTACAACCAACATAATGATGTAGCTTGGAGCAATACAGGTCTCGGATGACAGCAGAGGCCTTGAGAGATGGAGCTACAGGGTACAGTGGGGAGAAATACAGGCACAAGATGACAAAAAATTAGGTGCATCCTTGTGATTGGAGACCCCATAGCTATAAACAAATCAGCAATTATTTTCCATTAAAAAGAAATACAGACCTAGAGTTAGACAAACCAACCTTTTTATGGTTACAGAACCAAAAACAAGTTTCTAGCATACATGAGATACACCGTATGTGGTAAATTTGGTTATCATGTGGAGCTGCAAACCAGTGATGGAACGACAAGGTTCGAAAGCCTGTTGGCAAACATAAAAAAGACCCCAAGTAGATTCCCAGGGCAACAAAGATGCTGCCATCAACACCACCTTCCTCCCAGCAAAAAACCCCAGCCTTAGCACCCCCGCCACTGAAGTGAAGCCACCAACCTGAAGATCCCAAGAAGCAGTGGCAGGGTGAGCACACCACCAGGAAATGGGGAGGAAGCTAGGAAGTGTGAGTATAACAGTTTTAACTATATTATTATTTTTATTATTGTTACAACTCTTTCTGTTGAGCAGTGTTTTTTCTTTTTCTGTAATAATTAGATCTGGACTAATAATGATTCTTAGATTAGACTTAAGATTTCAATTATACTAACAATAAATTCTTGGCTTTCTGTATATGATATATTTCCTCTTTCTTTATAAAAAAGATTTTGAAGGTAACATGCTTTAAGCCTACTCTACACTCACAGTAGTACTCAAAGTGCAGAGTTAGAGATGCAGGATGAAGGTCCTCGCACGAGGGGGAGGCTCTAGACTGCAGATCACTTTTCTTGAAGAAAGTACAAGAAAAAAAAATTTTAGTAAAAAGAGAATTTAGCAAGATTTAAAAGTTGTCATGGTAATGTAGTCTTAAATGTAAATTAGTCTATGAATTTAGGCAAGATACTAAGAGCTGCCAACTGTTTAAGGATTTTTTTTTTTTTTTTTTTTTTTTGCCAGAAAGATTGCAAGTGTTGCAATTATTTTTTATTTAGTTGTTTTAAAAGCTATATGTTTCTTACTGGTAGAGTAGTAGATTATTTACTGAATTTAACTTAAGATATTTATACATTTCTTTGAAAGAATCTCCATATTCTTGCAAACCAGCTCTTCCTGCCTCCACCTTTCTGTGGATTTATAGTTATATCCTGGGCAAACTTTTCACTCTGTAGTATTAGAAAGCATGGCTAAAACTTATAAAATTGTCTAGCCTTCCCAGCAGGGAGGGGGCAGGAAAGAAGGCAAACAGGTTTTTACAAACATTTTCTACTAATTGCAGTAACACCTTTAAAACAAAGGTTATAATTAATTAAATACTTGACATTGTGATGAACTTTCATGGTAACAAGGTTTCAGCCATGTGGAATCCATTGCAAATGCTGACTAAAAATACCACTCCTTAATAATTAACACAGAGCTGAACTTACACCAAGGCAGTATACATTTCTGAGAGCTGCTCCTTGAATTTGTGTCACTTCCATATGCAATTAAGTTTAGGGAGTCCTATTTAAAGGCTGACTTTCCTAACTGTGCTAAAGCCCTCACACATCCTTGGATGGACTCAGAAGAAGCAGTGTGTGACAGCACAGTGGTTGAGCTCAGCATTGCCACTTTATGGGGATATGAAGTGCTGTTCTCAGCACACAGGCTGCCCCCAGCCCTGCATTTCGTAGGGTGTTTGGGAGCACACCTGTAGCTCTGGCTGTCCCCTCGCTCACTGATCTCTGTGACTGGACATCCATCGCACAGCTCCCTCCCTGTCACGCTGAGGAAGCCGCAGGGAGAAAAGCATTAAAGAGAGAGCTGAGCTCCCCTGAAAGGCATGTGTGATGTGCTAAGCAGTGAGCAGCAGGACAGCTGGGTAAGGAGGTTTCTCACCAGCCTGGTTTCATGTGACCTGAACAGCTCAAGGGGATACGTATGACAAGTGAACTGAAGCCATCTCCAGCCCTCAGAAGCTGGAACGCTACCCCAGGTCAAAATGAGAGTAAGATCTGCTGCCACAGCATGTCTGTGTGGCCTTGGTATTTCTATAGTATTTTTGGAAATGCAATCTGAGCATAGCAGATTATTCAGGAGGGGACTCAAAGTATTTTTGAAAAGAATACAAATTATTTATGTGGGGGTTAGTAGGCATGTGGAAGTTCAGAGAAAGCAGGAAGGTAGGGGAAATTAGAGCTAGAAGAGAAGCAGTAAGGGAATAAATGGATATACAGTGAACTCTGGAAAATAAACACCAAAAGTATGACAGAAATGGGAATAGACTTGTTCTACCATCCAAGCAGATGCAGGGAAATCCTTCCGTAGGAAGGAGAGTGCTTTAGTGGTGGGGGTGGAAACCCTCTTCCTGCCCCACAGGGAAGCCAGGGTCTGGCCAGTCTGCCACTCTAGGATTGTCAGCCAGGGACATGACTCTTTAAGCCTAGCTAATCCTGAAGCACAGTGGTGTCTGGGGCACTGCTGGGTAAATGAGGAATTAGACTCCAAATAAAGCTGCTCCTGCCGAATGTACACACGAGAGACCATATGTACTGCCACAAACCAACGGCACAGCGAGGAGCGCGGAGACTGATGCAAAATGGACTGAAAGAGACCAATTCTTGTTGACAGCAGAGAGATCTGCCACTGCTCCCTCATGCCTTGCTGTGAATTTTATCTGCCTGGTATACAAAAACTAATGCTTAGTAGCAAAACATCCGGAGTGAACAGTTCCCAGTATTGTGGGGGAATTAATTCTGTGCTATGTTAAAATGTACTTCCTTTGGCTTATTTTAAATTCTGGTACCTGGTAATTGCACTAGGCTCCCTCTTGTAAGAACAAAGGAGAGCTCTGAGAGAAACTGTAATGTCCTATTTACATTTTCCATATCATATTTGAGGGGTTTTCCCCCATTCATATACCTCCAGTCATTATTCCTTCTTCAAGATGAAAAATTATGAGTTATTTAACTTCTTGCTATTTCATGTTGCTGACTATTCAGGGTAAAAGAAAGACAAAAACCAGCCTCTCTGTATCTCCTAAAACCCATGCTGAATTCAAAACAAGGCAACATAATGGATGCATCCTGTGATATAAAGACAGTTCCTGTTTTCTTCTTCTATTTGTTTCCTAATAACGCCTAATGTTACAATTGTCTTTCTGCCCCCTCTGCTGAAATCAAACAGATTTTATTTTTTTCTATTTTCTGGCAGCAACAGTTAATTGGCAGTCTAACTTGCTATAGGTATAGAGCTATGTTTCCCTACATGCCTTTCATTGGGCTTTTCATCCTGCCGTCATTCATTAGAGCCTCTGAAGCTCTTTGTATTCGACCATCCTGAATAACCAAATGCCCACAGACTGCCAAGCACTTGCAGCCCTCACCCTTTCCTCTCACCATACTCCCCGCATCAAGTCAACCGTTAACACATGTGATAGTGCAGCACTCAGCCCATGTCCCTTGGTAACTCAGCAGTGTCCTCCTTTCCTGCAGGGACAGAATTGTTATTTCTGCTCAGTTCTTCCCTTTTAAGCCCTTGGATTGAAGGCTATCAGTCCATAGAGGGCTTTTCTCTCTATGCATAGCTTAGTGTCTCTAGGAGGCTTTAGCAAATACTTTGATTTATTTTATCTTTTTTTAATTTGACAGCTATACTTTATTGTTTTGGTTTTTGTTTGTTTGGGTTTTTTTTCCACGAGGAATAGTACAGCATTGGTGTGGCTTAAAGAGGCTGTGAAATCTCCACCCTTAGATGTTTTCAAGACTGGGCTAGACAAAGCCAGGACTTACCTGAACCATCTTGGTCAGCAATCTCACTTTGAGCACAAGTCTGGGCTACTCAATCTCCCATGTTCCTTTCAACCAGCACTTGCATGGGTTTATATTAAGTGTCTTTTGGAATGAAGTTAAACTTGCTAGCTTGTGGTTAGTAGGATTATTTCTGAAGCTCTTTTGAAAGCTTGTGGTCAGAGTCTTTCCTCTAGTTCCAACTGTAAGTGACATGTTACAAACCACAGCCATTTCCTGAGTTGCTTTAGGGCTCTTGGTCCACACCAGTTGGGCCTGGTAGTCATTGATAATCAGCTCTTCATTCCTACACAGTTTGTGCTTTGACACTGGCATCTCCTTGATGCTTTTCCCTCCACCAAGTTTCCAAGAAGTCTATTTATAATCAATATCCTCTCTGTCTTCAACTCCTTTGAAAATAGTGACAAACTGTAAGAGACCTGAGCATCGTGTCTGCCAAAACACTGATGGCGATGTCTCTTTAAAAAATCTTGTATTTAAGTAGAAGTGGTGCAAGCAAGCTGACTAAAGACATCCTACAGTCATGCATGATCTCATTTGTAAAGTAATCTGTGAACTCCAGCAGGTGAGGTGGCTTTTCTCATGTTTCATAATCCATTTAACCCTATGCAGGATACAATTTAACACCTTATTTTCACTTGCCCTTCATAAAACCTCATATTCCCATCCAAAAATCCACATTATTAGCAACAATCTGTATGATCAGAAGATCTCTGAACACTCCTGCAGTCTGACCAGAGTGCTGTACCTGTTATGAAGTGATACAAGCAGTTCCCAGCCAGTGTGGCACCTTTTGAGTCGCAATGAACTCTGCTCTCCCTGTGCTGCGTCCTCCACGTAAGGCTCCAGGTGCATTTACAGAGCTCCTCGCAGAAAGGAGGCACTCTGGAACCAAGTACACACACACACACACACACACACACACTTAACTCCTTTGCTCGCACACACATCTCAGATCTCCCCCGCTGCCACAGGGCAGAGCATCACAGAGACAGGACTCTGGAAATACTTCAGCAACGCTTCAAGTGCTCCAGAGAGCCAAAGAAACTCAGCAAGACAACTCCTCGGGGCTATTGCCAGCTGCTGGGGAGATCAGAGGAGGCAGAGTCACAACATGCCTCCAACAGTTATTGTATTTGTACAGAGATAAAGGAGTCAGCAGGAAATGTCCTAGGGGAATGCTTCTCACTCTCCAGCTCAGGATCTTGAGGAGCTTGTTTTGGCAAGCTGTATTCAAAGCTGGGTTGTGAATGTTCCTGGACCTCCTGGTTCTCTCTTTATGAGAGTAAAAAAAGCAAAAGAAAAAAAGTAAAAAGCGACAAAGAAATCTTCCTTTTGTTCCTTTATATTTTGATGCTTATGATAACAGCTATTTTGAAACATCGAGAGCAAGAGATTATGGATTTCACACCTTTCACAGCATCTTGAACAACTAGAGTTATATTCTAGTAAATAACTATTCTTACAATTAGACATCATGGCTAGTGAGATCACTTCTGAGTAAACCCCCTCCTACTATTTTACATCATGCCATCATTCACTAGAGCCTCTGCAGCTTTTTGCATTCAGCTTTATACTACTCTGTGGTACTCTGCAGACCAGTCAGTGCTGATGGTTACTGTGATGTGAAAATTCAGGATTGATAACTTCATGTCTGCTTAGTATTTCTGTGGAACTGGCACTGGAAAGCTAGGCCATAAACCATGTGCCACAAAGCTGCCTGGACCTCAGACGGATGGAAGTAAACCTCAGCATCCTGAAACAGTAACCATTTCAAAAAGAGACTTTTCAGTAGATCAGGATGATTTTTTTCCCCCTAGAACAATAACATAATAGAATAAAAGTCTCTTCCTGGTGCTGAAGAACAACTCTCAGGTACTTCTGTCCAACAAGGACTTTTCTCTTGTAAAATCTTATTTCAGTGGTGATACTGAAGAGAGATGTGGGAAGAGATAGAGGGGATGATGTAAAGAGATTTCTTAGCTGTGTACTACAATTTTCAACTCCATTTGATGGAAGAGAGCAAAGCAGCTTCCAAGGAAAGCACTTGGCAGCCTAGTGCCACTGTGGTTCCATAGCCTGCAGAATACTGACCTTAGCTGCACCTTAATAAGTTCTCAGTATTGCAACCAAGTTGCTTATGGTCCAGTAATGCATGCAATCTTTGTGGCACGTATTTGCAGTTACATTATGCAATATCCTGGGAGACAGCAATCTAATCCTAGACAGCATGTGGTACTACTGGAATCTCATCTGGGAAGTAAAATGTACTCACAGGTTAATTGCTAGCCCATTCGAGTCCCCCAAAGCCCTCAGTAGTATCTTGTTCTTACAAGAAATACTTGATGCTTCAGAACAGGAAATGCTGTGCAACCACATGCCAGGCCCAGACGCTGATCCAGCTTCTGATATGTCACAACTTGCACAATGGGTCTTCTTCACCCTGTCAAACCTGTGTGTCTCCGATTTCATCTCTAGGGAAAGCTTATTAACCAAGGGTATTCTGTCCCCACCACTGTTCACAGACAGATGACAGGTTTCAGCACTAGCATGCTAAAAAATACTATTTTCTTTCACAAGTCTGAATCCCTAGAATTCTTATTTAATCTCAGGACATAAACAATTCCACATGCTCCTTAAGTAATCTGACATTTACTGGTGTTTGGGAATAATCATTTAAGACAATGACTAAGGCTGTGCAGAACAATCCTGCTCTTCTGGATATTCTTGTCTTACATATGCCTAAAACCCTGTTTGAAAGGGAGATGATCTTCCCCTCTCTTAACATCACATCTCCTGTTTGGGAAGTCAGCCTGAGCAGGTACCCTCCTCTACTTCATCTGATACTTTTCCTTTGTGGACAACTTGAGCTCCTGGGCCCGAGCCTGAGCTGGCTGCTCTAGTGAGCCCAGCAAACCCCTATAAACATGCCAACTTCTTCAGATATATTTGGTGACTTGCCCCTGCTCAGTGGATTGCAGGTGCGTAGGCTTGGCCACATGGGCCTCCCCAAGCCAACCTCCTTTAGGCCTGACCTCATGTTCACACTGACTGAGGTGGGTGGACTTTTGGTTTTGCTGAGAACTAAGTACATACTGAGCATCTGATGAGGGTTTCTCCCAGAGAAGGTAGACTGAAAAAGCTCAGCTTTAAAGAACATTAGCACAATGCAGGACAAACTAAGGTTAACAGCATCAGCCTTTGAATTCAGCATTCTGAAAACTCTGTCCAGTGGAAATCCTCAAAGAGGGGCAGGATTGTGTAGACAGCACATTCTTAGCATTCTGACAATCATAAGATTTCAAAAGCTGAAGCTACATTATGTATGTTAATGAAACAGCACAAACCAGTTCTCCTGAAAACTTCTGAATGCTAATCACAAGTGTTAAATAAAATTACAGTTGCAACGTATTTTATCTTTGTGTAAACCTCTTAACACTGTATGATAATGCTAGGATAGCCATGGATTTATGTCTCATTGTAAGGAACATAAAAATTGATTCACAGTTGTCTCAGAATTTTTTTTTTTTTAAATTTACAGTCTTAGACTGGATGTGTAATAGACCAGCAAATCATTCTAGAGTACTGGTTTGTCACAGGAATTTTAATTGATCTTCTACAGGAATACATAAATGACATTTGAAGTCCTATATGATACTTGGCTTTATCTTACATTTGAAATACTTACTTGAAAAACTACTATAACCTACACCAAATAAGGAAGGAGGACATTTTACGATTACTTGGGATAAAATAGCTACAAATTTGTTCTTCCAAAATCCTCAATAAGAATCTCATCGTAATCTAAGGTACCACAAATTAAAAATGTTGTTTTGCAAGATGAAGCTCCATTTTAAAACTGGATGTATGAGACGCATGAATAAACTCAGTGCACAAATTCCAATCGGATTTTTCCATTAGGAAGATTAAATTTTTCTTATTAAAAATTTATTGCCAGGTTTTAAAAATAGTTAGGGCAAAGGAGACTACAAACAATAATTGCATCGCTTCTATTTAATTTACAATGCTCCATTTCTGCTGCTGAAGTCTAATTTCATTACAGCACTTTAACCTAGAGAACATGATGGTGTTTTTAATTTGGATAAGCTAGCTTTGCCTGAAAATTCCTTGTTGAATGAAGACAAAAATACAAAATATAAGCCAGCAAAATGACACCAGATGTTACACAGCAGTTTATATAACACATTACTAAAGTACTTTTTGAGGTTTAATAACCTGAATATCAACCTTTTGAACCTAAATTCCTGCCTTGGAGTAAAGCTGTGACACAAAGAGATCTTAGTGCAAGTTTTACTTAAATTCCATTCAAATAGAGGCTGTAAATTAAACAGCACACCAGAAAACAACATAGGCTGGATATTTTAAAACTTTTTGTCCCAGAAACGGTTTAAAGAACCACATGTTTGGGATAAGAGGCCAACAACATATCCATGAAAAAACCCTTAAGTTCCACAACTTTGTCATGTTCCCAGAGGCAGCAAGGTGTGTGCACGGCTCCTGCAGGGTCTCATCTGATGCAAAAGCAACTCCCTTCTCTCTTATTCAAACTTCTGCAGAAATGCCCTTCACCTTGGTTTTCATGCAATAGGTACCAGTAACAGCAGAGAAACAAAATAACTATATATACTGCTATATGTGTGTGTATACATGCATACTTACACTCCCACGTATTTTTCAAGGTTTGCTTTCCAGCAAGGAGAATCCTGTAACGCAGAAGGAAACAAAACAGCAGCAACTGTCACTAGGTCATGTACCAGCCACATTCACAAGGCCTGCTCCCATCAAACAGGACAGTCAAATACATTTTCTTTGGACAATTACCGGCTGGAAACAAGTAAAATTATTTCTAGTACCTGTGTTTGGGTTTATTTATTTATTTATTTAAATTTCCTTCAAATTGTAGCCCTTGTAACTTTTCTCAAGTTTTGGTTTCTATCAATTCACCATCAGTGAATTTGAAGGAAAAAAAAAAACAAAAAAACAGAGAGCAAGTTAAGAACCTGTTGAAGTCTGGTTTGGGTTTCTAACAGAAATATTTATCCAGGTGGTAAACATTAATCTCCACAATTAAATATAAACTCTTTGGTGCACCTTTGACTCACATCTTTCTGCTGGTAGAACATCCTCTTTTCAGCATCTTTATTCCTTACTTTCAGTGATATGAATACCTTTAATCCTGTTAAGAGGGTAAAGTAACAGCTAGAAAGCTCACGGGAAAGACCAATGCACACACGCATGAACTACTATTACCCACTCACTTGACCACCACTGAACTGTTGTTCTAGGACACAACCACCGAGTCACCTTTACAGGTGGAACAAAAATGATTGAATCCACTCTGCACTCAAGGTTAACACTCTTACTCCCCACTTTTAAAAAATTATATCTTCTGTTGTAATAAACTTAAAGAATTCCCACACTAAATGGTAAATCTAAATAAAATTCCTGTTATTATTTCCTTCACTCCAAAGAGAATTTTTTCTGTATCACCTTTTTACCCTGCAGAAGTTTACCCTATTACTAGCATTTTTCCAACAATGACCCTTCCTCTAAATAACTTTGGATCACCCAAGACAGATGAGAATTTTAAGTCGAGGCAGTGGGAACAAAAGGAAACAGGTACTACTGTCTGAACAACTCTTTTTATTATTTATTAATCTAGCTTTCCACACATCTCAATAAATTCTTTGGCTTTTACTCCTCTAAACTGATGAAATGGAAGTTCAACATGTAGTAGGAACATTTAGGGGTTAGGAGACTTCCGAGTTTGGAAGGCAGGAGGTAAAAGATAGGAACATGCCTTTCCGTCAGATTTAAGGCAGTCTCTGGCGTAGTTCACTTCCCAAACAGGACTCCTTTTACAACAGCCTCTGCATCACTACAGGGTGCCTGTTGTCACACACAGACACGTCACACCAAGCATGGCAACCTGAGGCTTAACCTATAGTTGCAAATTAAGTTCAGTTTTCACAGTTGGAATAAGGATCCTTGTGCACTAGTAAATCAATCTATCTTTGAATAAGGACTTTAAGCAGTTGCATTATTTATAACGGTTTCACTTTTATTTACAGTAAGACTATCTGCACCTACTGACACTGCAAATATCTTAATAAATTACAATCCCTTAGACAGGGGACCTTTAGGGCAGGTAAAAAAAAAAGAATATGCATGAATGGCTTCTGTTGCACATAGCTAATCCAGGTAGTGTCCTTTACCCAAAGACCAATTAACATATTACACAGAGGAGGAGAAACAGCAGCATCAAGGACTACATTGGCCTGTTTTTGAAAACACTTGGCTAGCAGATTCAGAGCAAATTCCAATCTCATTATCTTCAAAAACCCAATTAAGGAACCATCCTATACAGAAGGGCTTCATGCAGAGGAATAGCAGATACTTAACTCTGATTTCTCTTTTGAACTCAGATACACATTTTTGTTTTCCTTGCAATCTAAACAAAGTACCACATTAAAAAAAAACCAAAAAAGCTTTACTGAAAAAGCCACCTGGGCATGCCTGGTAATAGCCCCAGCTAACCAAGTACGCTTTGACTTCTGCTTACTCAAAGGAGGAATTATTGATGTCCAGAAAGGAAAAATGAGGGAAGACAGAACACCTACTAGTACATCTGACACCAAAAACATCTTTTATCAACTCAGTGGAATAAATACTTGAGCCTGAAAACACAGTTAAAAGCAAGAACTCATTAGAATATTCTGCTACAGAAAATTTTAAAAATGTAACACCCTAAAATTGGTATGAGAATTCCCACTAGCTTCTTGCCCACCCAGAAGCCGCCTATTCAGCCCTCTAGCAGAACCGCACGATTCCAGCTGCATGCTTGGCACAGACGCTCGGCTCAGGGGAAGAACGAAGCTTTTGTACCTTTGTGATCACTGTCCAGTCTTCTGCTCAGAGAAACTCAATCTGCTGACAGCACAAAACCAACGCCATTAGGCCAGCTTGAGAAATCATCTGCAGCACTACTACCTGCTTTTACATTAAGCTTCTGATAAATCAGTGCTGCACAGGTCATGCCAGATCACTTTGCTATTATGCAAATCAGGCATTTCAAAACAGTCTGAAAGTGAAATCAGCTATGTGAAAGGCTGTGACTCCCAAATCTTCTACAGAAGCTTCACAATTGTCCTGTTCATCTGAAAATGCTGATGTCATCTCAAAAACCCACACATACTGCTTCTGATACATATCTACCAGCAAAATAACCAAGAGGAAATACTTTTACCGGATGTTATGATTTTTTTTCTGGAAAACATTCGCTTACATAAAGACGTATTTGCCTCCCACAGTGTCACATACTAATAACATACTGATCTACATTTCAAACTCCAGTAACATCCCTTTACAGCCCAGAAATAAAGTTATATTATGCTGACCTCGTTGAAGTGGCAATAGAGATGATACATCACACTCAATTTGCTTTATAGTGCGTGGTATTGCATATCATACTTACAGCTCGTTGTATCAATTAAAAAAAAAAACCAATCCATGTCAAAAAATCCAAACTGAAATGAAAGTATCAATCATATCAACAGAGAAACAGAGCAATGCTCATGGTGATTTTCTCATTTTTCACTGAAGAAAGAAGCTATTAACATCCTCCATGATATGAAAAGTATCATCATAACAAGAAGTGGCCCATTTCACCTGTGCTTTAGCATATTTTTTTTTTAATTCTAACTACAGGTCTTTAGAGTTGTTACATGTCCCTTCAGCTGAACAATCAATAGCAACTTGAACAGAGAACTTCAAAGTGCATGAAGAGCTCAAGTACATAATAATCTCCAGAAAATTTCAAGCCCTAGTTGATTTGACTGACCACAGCCTCAGGTGCAGGCACTGAATTTTGCTGTCCCAGCACACCAGTGAAAAACAGAGCTCGACCTTCAGGATACTTCCCTATTATTTTTTTTCCTCCTTCCCCACCTTGCCCACCCCTTTAACAATTTACTTGACATTGCCTTCTTTCTACAATCGCTCAGAGTGTTTTATTAGATGTTAAAAGACAAGATATGTATTGAAAGTAGCAATTTTATTTGAGTTAAAATTATTTACAAAAACCCAAAGACATACTTCATGAAACTGGTACAAACTATTTTTCCTGCCGTTGGCTTTTGCTCCAAAGATCACAGCTGAGAAATACTGTATAAAATAAAAATAGGATTGGATTCAGAAAAGTACTCTACTGTTCTAATTTCCAATTGAGAGTATTTACACAAATATTTACAATGGAAAAAAAGTTACTTTAAAACTTTAATTTGCAAGTTGGCCTCAAGTACCCTTTAATGCAGAGTTATTTGAGGGTCTAACACACAAAAACGCACTGCAGTTCACAGGGTGATTTCTCCCCCACCCTCAAAAAAAAGAAAAAAAAATCGGCATTTGTCAGTGCTTGACAATTAGTTACATTTAAAAAAAACTGTTAAACACTGAGGTAAATCAATTCCCAAACAATTACCAGTGTAACAGAGAAAGGTAGTTGTCCCTGCTTTCCCCCATCATCACATCTGTATTTTATTTTCTCTTGCCATCTTTCTGCAGAAAACTATATAATCAATTTGAAATCCCATTATAAGTGAAAATCCCTAAAATCAGGAAATTAGATGGGCAAAATATTCAATAATTTCCTCCTGACGTAGATCATTTATATACACCTTCTCTCTCTCTCAGTGCTGAGGGGTTTTTTTAAACAAAGGGGAATACAACCTCAAAAATTTTTTCTAAGTTACACTGATAACACTAAGTTTTAGAAGGTGATGAGAGAAAATGCAAAAAAGTATGACCAACATAAGATTTTTGCCACTAATCAGTTACTTCCTTACAGAATTCCCAACAATCTGCATTATCAAAAATAGGAAGACATAGAAGGCAGCCACTGTATGTAAAAAAATTACAGCTGGCACTGATACAAAAGCACAAGTTCTTAACTTTATACATGGAGATAACACAAGATCTAAAAGCAGGTTAGATTTCCTGTTATTTCCCCCTCATTATACATAGAACTAATATTTTTATGGCTTCAAGTTTTACAAATTCAGTGGAATAACAATGATGTCACTACCTATACAGGTATTTAAAAATGTTGATGAAGCAGATCTCAGAAGAGTCTGCAAATATTCCAGACCAGCTTAATAAAAATAATTACCAATTCTGTTGGTCTGAATAATGAGTGCAAGAAAAAAATAGTTAGAGTCATGTATTTTCTGGGATTCTTTGTTCCACATAAGTCTTCAAACACAATGCTTTGCTGTGAACTAGACCTCAGACTGAACAAAATCTTAGCTATATCAGCAATTTAAGGCTTTGTGTTGTATGCATTTAAACTCTGTCATACTACAGAAGAATGAAATAGAAAGATTATGTCAGCTGGAAACATTAATCCCCATTGGTGTTTTAGCTTCTTTAAAATTCTTCCCTCCAAAACATCCAAATTCTTTGTACTGAGCATTATAAAAGACATCTTGAGTGCTTCCTTGAAACAAATTAAAACAGTATTTCAAAGTTTTTGCTTATTAGAAGTGTAAACAACCCTGGGATTGAGTATTATCTTTTTTTCCTCTCTCTTCTTTTCAACAGGGTACAACTTTTTACAGTTACTATTTATTTTGTGGATAACATACCCTCAAATGGCTTTGTGTGTTTATGGGTTTGCACGCTTCTTGGAAATACAAAGTGTTATGGTCTATCAGTTTTACAGTACATGGGCCATGACAGTTTTAGAACTGAGAAATAGTTCAACCACCTAATTTCAATCAAAACAGTATAAAAAAATAAACTATCCAATCCTCACCTCTTTGGATTCCAACAAATTTTAAATATAGACAGTAGTTAAAATCACAAAAGTATTTAAAAATTTATATTTTATGATTTTGGAACAATCTAGTAATAAAAAAGCAAGAGCAAATTAAACTCAAATAGGAGCGGTGCTGCTGTCCAGAACTTCTTTATTAGAACATTTGTTTGATACCTCAGTAGCTAAGCTGCCTTTGCACCTGGCTGGCACGAACAGTGGCTCAACAGTAAACAGCAGTTGCACTATCAGCAGCAAGTTTTTCCCCTTGAAACTTGTCACGAACAAAGCAAGAAAAAAAAAAAAAAAAGAGATAGGGAGGGTAAACCCTGCCAAAAATATTTACTTACTGCACTGCACCATAAACAGCATGTTTTCTTTATTTATTTTCCTCAGAACCTTTTTTCCCCTCATTTTTGATAGTTGCAGATTGATGTAGTAACTGTCTTTTAGAAAATGCTGAATGCATGGTTAAGAGACCAGGTAGCCTTAAAAATCCGAACACGAATGACAGACGAATGCTCTTGGTATATCCTTCGAGGACTTCTTTCATGACTTCCTCTTTTGTCTAAGGGTAGCTCCAGCATTAGAGTGCCTGCAGCGGAAGTTAAGTATCTAGCAGTGTTCCAAGTATTCAATCACCCTAGAGATAGATTTCTGGCCCGTTGTTCCAACAGCACACTGGAAAATGTAATAGAAAACAGAAGTAACAAATGAGCATTTGTAATACCTCTTTAAACTGTTTGAGAGCTATGCTCATTTCAGAATTTTAGTGTTTAGAATTAAGTACCAGTAAAAGCAATTAGGTTCAAGCAAAGGATTCAAAAAATATTTTCCTGACCAGTCACAATCAAATGGAATGAAAGCAGTTTACTACCAACATAATGACAGACAAATTGGTCTTTAGTACTTAAAACCAGAAAATCATCCTGTGCTCTTCTAAAGATATACCTGAAAAGTATCAAATGCTTCTAAAAATGTATGGACTATTAACAGAAAACACAATTACAAAAATAACTACATACATAAATTTAAAATATATACATATTACTTACAGTAAGATTCATAAAACTGAGAAATTTTTTGAGCATTTCAGTCATTATCGAGAAGTCTCCTTCAGGTAAGTACTCCCTCACAGTAGTCACGTTGATCTAAGTAAGACGAGTATATTCATAGCATTATTAAGATGGCTTTTGCTGTCAGCTGTGTGATTTAGACTCCCTCAAGCAATCCTCGTGTGTTTAGGGTGTTTATGTTTCTAGGTAACAACAACTGCTATTTCCCCCCCACCCTGTTCAGTAAAGATCATTACCACCATCAGACCTCTCCAGGACCTATAGGATTATCAAGAACTAACAACTTCACCACATTACTCTCCTGATGTGGTGAGAATCTCCCTTTATAGTTGTTCAGAATTGAGAACTATTGAACTGTATCACTCCAAACACTAAAACTGTATGGAACCTTATCAGTCAAAAGGTACAGAACAGCATGTTAAACACCATTTCTGCCATCATGGTACATATAGAGAAGCCTGAAGGCAGACCTGAACCTCACTGTCATTTGAGTATATATTTGAGAGGAGACTTTATGAAGTTCTCAGCTGTTAAACAGTTCCATATTTTCCATTTTAACTTCAGCATTCTATTATGAATTTCCAATCTGAGGAAATCATCTTCAACTAATACAGACATATACAATTTCATGTAATTTCAATGGAGAAAAAAATAAAGCAGACTGATAAAAGAGACTAAACAAGTCTGATGTTAACTTGCTTATTGAAACTACTAAAAAATAAATCAAGCTTTTACAATTATAGAACAGGTGAGCCAATTTTCCTCTGACTTTTTAAAGTAAGTTCATTTGTGGGCTAAGACTAAGAGCAAAGGCAAGAGAGGCAGAAAAGGTTAAATGTTTAATTCCAACTTTTTTTGATAAACATACTGACTTTCAGAAAATTTGTTTTGGATGGAATACCTCTGGCAACTTTCCAGGGAACTATATACATCAATGTACCTTCATCAAAGTATTAGCTCACATTGAATCCTAATTTAATAAACCCGTTTCAATACTGCAAATTATTACTTCACTAAAAATTGTACTGGACTTCAGAGCAAGTTATTGACTTATTCCCTTACTGGACTCTCTTGGCAGAGACAGCCTAGAAGCAATGCTGTGTATGAGGCCACAATGCAGTCCTCCATGTGCTTCCCAGCATGCTGAAGAGCTGTAAAGAGAGATAACAGAGTATGGTATTCTCTAAGCAGTTGGTATCTTTTACTGCTTCAAATACAGTCTTTCATTATTGCTTTTCAGAATTCTTGCTTCTCAAATAAAACGAGCTTTTGGACTGGGACTTCAGAGGCAAGAATCAGACAAAGTCTGTACTTACTAACTCAGCGGCACATTCTTGAACACAAAAACAGTTTTCATTTACTTTAAATTCCTTACATGGTATGGTATTTTATTAATCATCATTTTAATGTGCAAACTGTATGCTTAACCCACCAAAATACAAATGTAAGTGTTTCACATGATACTGTAAGCCGGTAAGACTTCCACCAAAGGAAGGTTATTGTATTAAAGATAACAGATATAACACTTTTCGCTAATCATTCAGCGTTTTGGGGCATGTCACAAATATAGCTGCAGACATCAGTTGATGGAGCTACAAAAAGGAGGAAGGGTATAAAGCAAGGTTGGGGAAATATACCACATCTACTATCAGGAGATCAAAACACTATTAGAAGTCATACACTGCACTTACTACTAGAAGATTAAATGAGAAAGACTGGTGTTTCTGACCTGACTAAATTTCCAGAGACAAACTACTTAGCCTAGAGATACTCAAATTCCTGGAACAAACTACCAAAGATGCAGCACATCACAGCATTACACAGGAACCTGAGATACCACCAATGGAGTGAGAAGAACTTAGACACAAAGAAGATGGGGACAGAAGAAACATAAGTGCAAATAGGGAGGGGAAGAAAAAACTCTGAAATTAACATGAAATAAGAATGGGTCATGATCCCCTGGAAAACAAAATTAGGGCAGGTAACTTTCAAAGACTGTTGCAGTAGAACAAGACAATAGCCTAAAAGCCATTCCTTCCAGAATATTTCTTACACAGAATGTCCCTAAAAAGATTTGTGTTTGTCTTGGGGTTTTTGTTTGTTTGTTTTCTCAAAAAGAACTGACAGAAGGTACTATTAAGAAAATAAGAAGCTTCTCACGCTTCAGCTCTGAACAGCTTCTACTTATGATCTGTAACAGTTTCACTGAGGAAAACTCAGCCCAAGAGACTGCATGGAAAAGGAAGCAGAGGCCAAGGTGGAGATTTCTGCAATTACAGGGCTCTGCCTTTTCTGAGCTCATCACAACCAGACAACATACCTTTATTAAGGTCAAGCTCTTCATCATCTTCTTCCTTCTTATCTTTCTCTTCAGTACTATCTGACTTTTCTGTGGAGACCCACTGTATCTCCCCACTTGTTTCTTGCCATTCCCCACTCTTATCATGCTGAGCAGTAGGAGCTTCTTTAATCAATTTGTCTGTCTGGCTCTCGGCCAGCTGTGCTGCTCGCTCACGCTCAAGAAATAGCTAATGGGGAAAATTTCAGAAGAATTTATATTATACATTAAACCCCAAACACATTGAATTCATACTGGAAAGTTTATTTCCCCTCCACAGTTCACTCCTTAATACAGTTAGTCTTCACTACTTTTCTTAACAATAGCCTTTTCTTCTTCAAAGGAAAATATAATGCACCCAACACTAATGCTGTGGTCTACAGAAAAGGCCCCCCTCTTTCACCAATGCTGAACCAGTTGGCAGGCTCCTCTTGGGCATCATAAATATTTAATCATTTTCTTTGAGACACAGCTTAAAGACTAGAAGTTGCCATATTTTCCTGTCCGTTTTTGTTCTCTACCAATCCTCATTTTCTTTTCATACTAGCTATCCCCGCTTTGCTCTCCTAGCTTTTCCCTTCATATGTAAAAAGAAAAAAATCAAAAGAGTAATTTAAAATGACTTATCAAGGATGTGACTGAGACAGCAACCTCATATTGTGCCTTTATATCTTACAAATTATTTTCCAAACCATATAACCATCAGTTTTAAATATTACTTTGCAGTACTGTATATTAAGATATTTAATGTTATTTTTATTGTTGATTTTTTTGAGGAGGGGGTCTACTGATGGATAGTTATTTCACATAGTTAAATAGAAAAACTGTTAAAAGTGTCCATATCTCAGTTGAAATAATCCTTTCAATTCTCCTATTTTTGTTTGCATGCGGTAATTCATTCACCAAAATTATTGGTGGATTTCTTCTTTTAAGAAGTTAGTCAATACAACATTTAAGAATGCTGTTTCACACCTGTGAAAATTAACCCTATCCTAGCAAAAACCAGGACAACATCCATATTAATTACATACATGTTTTACTGCTCTTACAAAGCATGATTTATTTTCTTTAAGTCACAAACTCCTGTAAAGTTAGTATTTAAAAAAAAAATCTCTGTAAGCAAAGTGGGTAAGGCAAAAGTAGCTTACAATTTTTACAGTTAGTTTAAAACAAAAGCAGAAGTAAACTGCTTAGGAAAAAGAAAACTAGAAATAAACCATATTGGAAGAAGATAGCTTTATGGAGCATGAGAGCAGCCTTTGGATGTCCGTAATAGTGATATAACTGCCTTTTATCAGGAAAGCTCTTTCTGTAATGGACAGTATGGAAGAAGTCAAAGCTGTGAGCAGCACCCCTCTTCCCCCACTACGCTGTATTATTCAAAATAATAAATGGAAAAAATTGGCAAATCTTTATTGCAAAGTTCTCCCTTCCCCCCTTGACAGTCTGATAATGAGAAATGGTAACTATTACAGGAAAAACACATTTCTTACCTGCACTAAAGCCTGAACAGCATGAATCTGTCCAGTTATCTTTAGGCTATCATCTCCTTCTCCCGTACAGAATGAGTCAAAAGAACATGACGTTTCCATATTGACAAGACAGTGCCTATTCCGAGCACTATATTCTACTAGATTGATCAACAGACCCAATCCCTGCAAGAATTAGAGTCAAAGAGGATTACACACATTAAAAAAAAAAAAAAAAAAAAAAAAGAATAATTTAGCAAAAAACACCTATCCAGATAAATGTCATCTTTAGGCCTTATCTTTCTGAGGATACAAAACTTAATAACACACCTTTACGAAAGAGTTTGATAGAGGAATCAGGATTTAAAGAAATATGAGGTAAAACTGAGATCTCTAGACACTAGAATTTGTATGCAAGAATCTCAATTTTTCCAATTCTGAACACAAAAACAGTTTTAAAAATGAGATTTCATTTCTCATTTAGGGGTTCAGGTGTCTAACCTTCAGCTTATATTCTTAAAAGACTCTTCACATACACAGTTTCACCGTTACTACTTAGGCCACACAGACCCATTTTACATAAGCTGTCATAAATATGACAAAGCCTCTATCTCAGACAACAACATCCACTGTATTTCTAAAGTTGAAATGACATTTAAAAACTACAAAATTCACAGATTTATTTAGCTAAATTTCTTTCTTCATCTAGCAGTGCACTTTTTCCCACCAAACAGGGAAAATGGTTAGAGCTCAAAACCACCAAATTCTTACAGAAACCTCAAGTACCTCACTAAGTATGTGCATATATATGGTCAATGAAAACTGTAGAGGCTGCTGCTTAATTTGGAACCAGAGTAGTTAAATGCACCAGAAGGAGGCAAATCACTTTATGTTAATGTGACAAATACAGTAGCTTACCAGCACCCGAATATCAAATCTCTGTTCTTGAGGTAGGAACTTTGGAACCTGAAGCACACAATTCATAGCTGTGCCTATCAGACCATCTTGTTCACCTGTTTTTGTACTACCCCATTCTGTAAACAGAGAGAGTTCAGAGGCTCAATTTTTAAAATATTTTCACACCATAAGTAGACTGATAAAAACCTTTTGGCTCTAAAGATAAACAGGGCTCTCTCAGCCAAAGCACACATCTTAATACTTAATATTTGCAATTACTCATCCAATTTGCAAAGACAAATTACTGATTACTGTAAAGCACGCATCTACCATACATAACTCTTTCATTGCATTGTACATGGAAAAAACATAATCAGTATAAGAAAAAGGGTTGACATTAATGTATTATTTGATGCTCTGACAAAGAAAATGCAGGGTTTTTGTTTATTTTACCGTTATCATTTGTTAGGTTGAGCAAGACACCAATGATGGCCCTCATACAGTCTTCTACTGCTTTACCGACATGGTTAGTTACATTCTGGTGAGGCAGAGGCTTATTGTCTGGTAAACAGATACTGTCTTCAGCACGATTATATCGCTGAATTAACTCTTCACAATGCTGCAGTGCTCTGCAGGGAGAAGATGCAGAACAAAATTACCCTGACAACACACAGAACACTCCACCCTTACACTCATTTCACCAGAAACAAAAAACCCTCCAATACACAGCTTACGCAGAATCTTTTTGATGTCCACATACCCAGTCTGTAGTGAGAGATAATAAACTTATCACCTATAAAATCTTTTATGAGCTCAGCTGAAATTGTGAAAACAAAAACCAGGAAAGCTTTGTGGCTTAGAGCTTTATCAGCTTGAGATTTCAACAGCAAAAGTTAATTTTTCTTTCTGATTTCATCACATGGTCTCACAAGACACTTTTCCCTACAAACCCAGCCTCTCATATCCTCTGACCATCAAGACATAACATTATTCCGACAGTGTTATCTGAATGTTCTCTTGTTCTGTCCTAAGAGCTATTTCCATTCTGTAAGACATAAATGACATGTGACTTCCCAGCAGTAAAATCTTCATCTCATAACACTACTGGCCGCAGGCATGATTCCATTGCATGACATTAGTTTGATGTTAAACCAACAACACTGATTTCAATTACAACCAAAACCAAAAATGTAAAAAATAGAAATTGGTCTAAATAGCATAGTAAACTGTGGGAATGCTGTGGGCTTTTTTTTTTTATTTTTTAAATCTAAAGAAACACTCAAAATACCTAACCTACAATCATGAAATTATGCTTTCAATGAGGTCTGGAGTAAAATTTTCAGCTTAATTTGTTCTCTTATGAAAAGCAGTACAAGAGGGATGCAATCTCTACCAGTCAACTGAGACCTCACCCAGATTAATAAATAGGTTAGAGATGTTCGTACAAGCATCTTTGCCAGGGAGAAGAGCTAAGAACAGAACTTCACTGTTCTAATTCTTAGTTACACTGTCAATTCTGTTACACTCCATTTCAGTAAACACTTAAGCATAATGAAAACACAATAAATAAATGTAGGTTCCCAACTGCACTCTTCTGTGTTAATATTAACTCGGTGCAGAAGGAGCTGAACTCCCAGTTTGCAGCTTCTACACAACCAACAATAGCAGCACTACCTATTGGTAGTACTCTGGTAGTTACCCGCACCCTCATCTAAAATTAACTTTAGAATTATTTAATGTAAAGCAACAGCGGAAAGTATGTTGGGTTCTTTTTCCTCCCTAGAATCTTGTGGTACAACAAATTTAATTCTTGCCATATCAGGCACAGTGTTCTCCAAAAACATCTTTTGTCACAACTTACTTAGCTGAGGAGACTATGAGTTGCGAGTCTTTGTAGGCTATCAGATAGCTCTGATTCTCTGGATTATGCACAGTTACCTAAAGAGGGGAGGAGAAAGTAATATTAAAAATGAGACTTTTTTTGCCTTGAAAGAGAAGCATTCCCTTCCACTACCACCCCACTTTATTCAGTTCCACATTTCTTGGTTATCATCCAGTGTGGACTTCCACTTACCATTATCCAATATGTCCTTGGAGTTTTCACCTTGTAATTAATCACACAGAATTCTGGCACTGAAGATAAAGCCATCTTCATTGATACAGTAAGTATAGAAACCATGTGGCAGAATGCTCTGCCACAGCAGAACTCTGAATCTTTATCTTGGGACTACAGTGTTCCAAGTGTGTATGTATATATATGTGTATGTAAATATATATATATATAAAAACACAGAATACAGTTTTATACATAGTTATTTTTAGGACTTGACATCAACTCCACTTCTAAGAGCTTATTCTGCATCCAATGATTAAAATGAAGTTTTTCCTCAATTCCTTGGATTGAAATTCAGAATAAATTTTCAGAGACAGTGAAAGCTCTTAAATTTGCATGATTTGATGTGTTGATTTTTGTCATCTCTCCCAAGTTCCTAAGGACCTTACTACCTCACAAGGAACCCTTAAGTTCAAATTTGAATATTTTACCACTAAAGAACTCTTCTACTCTTGCCTGTCAATTCCATCTACCAAATATAAAAGCAGAAATTGGATCTGAAAATTTTTCTCTCACGGTTCAGAAGGCAGGTGAAGAGCTAGGTGCTATTAATTTTTTATTAGGCACCCTTGAATTAGTACTTCAGCAGTTGTTCATCTTCCTCAGTTTTTAGCTTATTTTTATACTCTCTTTGAGTCTGTTCTTATATTTTAGTGCCTCTCATGGCAATTTTATCTTCTAGCACTTAGCCAGCTGATGTTTGAAAGTAGCAATTCTTAAAATATACATCAATGTATTACTTCTAAGAAAATTCTGCTTTTATAATGATCCTTTATTACTAGACACACACCAGAGAGGTCAAACTCATGCCTCAAAACCAATTCATAAACAGCAGGAACTTAAGAAAAAGCATGCTACATTCTGTTATTCTTATCAAAAAGAAACTTGCAATGTTTGTACATACATGCAGAAATCATGTATCAAATCATACAAAAGACATTTTCAAACAAACATTCCAGGAACACTGATAAACATCAGAAAGTTAGTATCTTCTATAAGAAATAATCAACATAATAGCATTACTGTGTAACTATATACTGAAAAAATGTAACATCAAAAAGGTCTGGTTGAGAAAAAGCAGTTTTCAGAAGTGCAATACATTTGCTCATACTCACACTTTCTAAGACCCGTAAACACCTTTCTGCACCCCATAATGAAGCAACCAATTTCTCTTCATCTTCATCACTGCTTAGGTGATCCACACATTCTTTAACTAAACAACAACAACAAAAAAATGTTTTCCACTATCAGTAAGGGGTCTTCAAACGACAAGTGTACAAACTAACTAGCTACTCAGAGTTACTATCAACCTTGTTTTACACTTTACAAAACTGTAAAACTGGGAAATACAAAGACATGATCAGCATTACAAATTTTTTTATTTCTCCAAGTAAATTAAAAAACCATCACCCTCAGAATTTTGGCTTTACAAGTTTTTGACTGTTGCCACAAATTACCTATCTCTATCTTTTATTTTCTATTGCCAGTGAAGAGATTGTACAGCACATGATTCTGTTCCTGAACTGCAATGCACTGTTTTGTCAAAGAGAAAGGAGATGCAGCATGCACACTCCCCACACTCTGCAAGTCTGCAACCACATGCAAGCTGAACGCTTTTCTCTCTTCAACCCTTCCTTTATCCACCACTCTGCTTACTTAAGACCAAGCTTTATTCAGCTCAAGAATTCATTTAGAAATGACCCTTTTCCTACCTTTTCCTATCTGTGAGATGCTGATCCAAAAAACCTAAATCTTAATTTAAAAAAAAAAGGAAACAAAACTCCGCACCATTTCTTCTTGAAGGCCTGACTTCCTCTGGGATATTTAGTTAAAAAACATTAGGTCTGAAAATAATTCCAAGACTGTAAAGGAGGTTTTACTCTAGAATAAGCGTGCTGTATTTGTGTGTACAGAGATAAGTAACACAGTAATCTGTATTCTAAGCTTGAGCCATTTTGAATCCCACATATTATATGCAACATTATATACATTAACCTTAAACTAGTTTCAATCCCACATACAACAGATTAAAGTCACTAATATTTCCCAGTGACTTGATATCCAATGGTGTACTTCATTTTTAACATTGCTGAGACAAACATTAACGTTTCTATTTTTAACCACAGAAAATGAACATTAAGAAAAGCAAACGTCTTAATAAGATTGACTAATTTTTCACACTGTCAAAGCGGCATCTCCAATATACCTTTATCTACAATATGATCAAGACCACCTAGAAGTCGCAGTTCTTCTTTAAACCAGTCCCCAGCTCGTTTTGAGGTGAGAGACAGTAATGTCTCCATTGCCAAATGCCCGGTCTGAAAGAGTCAGATTCCAGAATCAGTGAAATCATCATATGCAACTGTAGCCAATATATCAAATCATACAAAGACACATCATATAAAAACCATAAAAACAAACTTACAAGTTCTGGGTAGAAGAACCACTAGAGGGAGCAAGAACAGATTAAAAAAATATGTGTTTTTTTTTTTTTTTAAAAATACTTGGTACTGATAAAAGGATACTTTGCATTTTCAACTTCTTGATTTTATTAATAGTTTAGAAAACCTAAGCAGCCTCCTTTGTCTATTTCTGTTGCTATCAAAAGAAACAAGTGTAGGAAGGAAATGGACAAATCAGTCAGGCAGGAAAAAACCCAAAAGCCACAGTGAACACTGCTGCTCTGTCTCCCAGATACATTGGCTCTGCTGCTTGTAGAATACATTTGATTCTAACATAGGCATTTTGTGGTTTTAATTTTAAACTCATACAAGATAATGATGAAACTAAAACACTGTAGAAAATCTTATGATATTTACTGATTTTTTTAATGGCGGGGGTTTTGGGGGGGTTTTTTGTTTTGTTTTGTTTTTTAGAAAAAGAGGAAAACATATCAAAATTCAACATCAAAGATAAGTTTACTCCCTGCAAACGGAAGTTGAAGAGACTTTCAGTGAGTATCTTAGTTAATCCACTGCAATGTTTTAACAAAACTAGCACCATTTATAAAGTCAAGACGCTAACTTGTTTTTCCAAAAGGCCTTTTATTAAGGCAAATGTTAATAATAAAACATATACATAAATTTATACCTATACAAAAGTGACCAGTATAGACTTCTATAACACTTGGAAAAAGCACAGGCAAATCTGGAATACTATAAGCTTAATAATGTCATATATGGTACATACATACAACAATGAACAGTTAGAGAAAAAGCCTGAAGGTCTCACGAAAGCCAACTGAATTTAACTATTTTCAAGTTATCTTCCCTCCCCGACACATTTGGTTTGCAATACTTCAAGGGAGACTGTGCTTACTCTGAGCTATGCAGCATGTTCCAGGACACCAGTTCAAACCTCAGCACCTCCTGGAAATAACAGTACTCACCAGGCCTGAGAACACACCCCACTGTCTTGGAAAACAGAGTAATAAATTGTATGAGCCATCCCCCCCCAGCTTCAACTACTTTCCATGTTTTCAAAATACTGTTTTCCAAGGAGGAAAAGAAAGTTGAAGATTAGTCTTGATACAGAAGAGATACAACCCAAAGTTAGTTATCTCCTTTTTTCAGGAGCGAGCTCTGCAGCTCACTGTCACTGATGAGCACTGAGTTAGTAACAGCATTTCTCCAGTGTCAATGGAGGTGTCCTTGGGTCATGATAGCTGTTGTGGGGAACAAGAGAACAAGCAGCACCAAATCTGCAACAGGTCATTCCTCCAGGAGTCAGCAGCATCTCAATTCCCCATCACAGAGAAAACAAAGACAAAGCTGCAATTAGTCTCGCAACTGTTCTGTCACCCGGGAAACTGCTAACTACTTGTAATTGCCAACAGCCACTCAACTGGCCTTCCCACAGCAGGGAAACTACACACACTTGGTGACAGAGGGTTCTCATCTCATCACTGGGAGGGAGAAGATCCAAAACCTCACACTCTAAAAAGCTGTAAGTTAAAAACATAATGCTAAAGTAAATGAGGATATTTTAAGCAATGGAGAACTTCATTGAGCACTGGAACAGGCTGCCCAGGGAGGTTGTGGAGTCTCCTTCTCTGGAGACATTCAAGACCCGCCTGGACGCCTTCCTGTGCGAACTCATCTAGGTGTTCCTGCTCCAGCAGGGGGATTGGACTAGATGATCTTTCGAGGTCCCTTCCAATCCCTAATATTCTGTGATTCTGTGATTCACTTCTGAAGCCAAAAACAATAAAGTGTTTTGAGGGAGGAGGGGAGAGAATCGGAAGACAGCAGTTTGCTAGCTCTCTGAAGCTTTCCCATCCTCTTCAGATGATTCCTTTCACTTGTCTAGATTGAGCTTGAACAATGGATATCTGAAATCACGTTTAACCTAAACCAGATTGACAGAAGCTGATTAAAAACTCTCCCTGGAGATCTTAAGGGCTACAAAAGACCTGGTTAACTTCCCAAATACCTTCACCACGAAAGCTCAAAGGCCATACAATATTTAAAATACGGTGCTTAGTTTTCAGCCAAAGTACAATAGGATTTAAAAAAACTCCAGGATAATATTATTTTATATTTATACTACTGGGCATAAGAACACAATTTTAAATTTATTTGTTTAATTATTTTGCTAAAATTAATCAAATCTTGCAACCCTTTTGCTTTTGAGGAAAGTAATAAATTTTATGCCATTTTAATGTCAATTACTATGAAATTTTAACACCACAGGTTCAACACATGGTTCCCTTAAGCTTTCAGTCTTATGCTGAGTGACAAACAGAACAACATCTTTCACCAACTGAAAAGAGAAGTCCCCTCTGAAGGTTTTCATTATGATGCAAGAGAAAGGAGCTAGCTGCAAGCAGCAGCTACAGACACTACAGCTGACTGACAGGCAAGTGCTATTTGCTAACATGAAGGCTGAGTTCTTCAGGTCTGATCATCTTCTAAGCCAGCAAAAAAACCTGGAACAAATTCAATCCACAGAGAATTCCTGTTCAACTTTTGGGTTTACATCTTCAATGTTCACAGCAGCCTAGAAAATAGAACCCTTCAAATATCTCTTTGAGTACTCAAAAATCAGTCCAATCTAACTTCTAGCTAGTCACAGAAACAACACTATCTGTGGAAACAGACAGGCAGTATTGATCATCTACCTTTGACTTGTGTAAGATTCAAAAAAGTAAAGGTGTCACCATTAGGCACAAACTGGAGTTATCAAAACATCTGCTACAGTACTTCTGTTTTTCAGTGGGTATGTCTGAGCCTGAAAAAGCACAGATCTTTTCTTTAACCCCAGATGATTTGCATTTTTGTTAGCATTTTCTGTCTGTCATCTGGTACAAAACAGAGATTACTTATTATATCTCATGGCAGATGTATATGAAAGTAACTTTATCTTCTACATATGAAGTTCATTATAGTCTCAATTCACCACTGCTACTATCATAAATGGGAAGAGAACCTAATCGTCTCATTTGGCTTGCATTTATTCTCCAAACACTATAGTTTCTGCTTCTAGATGGTGCAGCTGGGAGGGAACCAGTTTCCACCTGTGAGGTACTACAGTATTCAAAACATTTACAACAACATTTCAATATCATTTTAAGAAATAGAGTTGCCTCAGGAAAAAAAAACCACACAAAAAAAAGAACAAACCAAAAACCCTAGCTGAAACTGATGGCCTGTGATAATATTCCTCTTTATTTATGGATGGCTTCCTCACAAGACAGAGTCCCTTTTAATACAACCTCTCTCTTTAAAATCCATGCCTAAGAAAACACAAGAACAGAATTACAGTTCATAAAAAAAAAAATCAAGCTAGCTCAGATTATGAATATGACAAAAGCTCAAATAGGAGACAGTGGTCTGTGTGGCTGGATGCTTCAGCAATGAGGAACCTGTACCAGCTGTTCCCCGCTTCATAAAGGGAGCTGTCTTACATTTAACACTGCATAAGATACTCTGGCACTGACACACTGCGAGTTACATGAGCTGCCTTCGGTGCCAAAACAGCTCTCAAATAAGACACTGATTATACCAATTCCTAGCTGATCACCTCAAGAACAAATTTCATTCTGTCTTAGGATCTTTGAATTGTACCATGCGAATCCACAGAGTAAACTGAAAGTAGAGAAAATAATCTCAAATTTGTTCTTCCTTTGCAGATTTCAAAGGCCAGAAAATTAATTAAAGCCCCCTGCTTGCATGTTTCATAGGTTTGTAGGAAACAAGCCTAAAACTGAAACTCAAACAATTCTCCTTTGTCACCACAAACTGATTACCAAGGTTAAGAATTGTGTCATCAATATTATTTTCCTTCCCCAAAATTCAGCTCTTTCTACTGCTACATAATCCTGACTTTTCATACCAATTCAGCTAGCCGTACCATAGTTAGAATTTTGTGGGGAAAAAAAACAAAACAACAACCACAAAAACAACCCAAACCAAACCCTTCCTAAACTGACAAAGAAAGTCACTAAAACTACAAAAGAAAATGCCAACTCAACAAGGGATATAATCTTTTAATCTAACCTAAAATAGAATAAAATCTTAACTGCAGACTACTGGCAGGAGTCGAAACATTACCTGCAGAGATAAAGCTCTAAAAAGCTCACTTTATAAACAATAAATCAGAAGCTTCTCCTGTCAGGTATAAGTATTACATGAAAAATGGCAAAAGCCTAACAAGAATCTTTAAAACATTAAATCATGTATTACATGATGTTAAAAAATTAAGATCATACCAACATCTGTTATAATGAAATATGGCAAAAGCAAAACCACATAACTAATTTTTGTTATCTATGACCACTCATCTCAATCTGTCATCAATTCTTTAAATACTCTCATTTTAAAAGACTTACAAGTTACCCTTTATTTTTCAAGCTAGCCTGATGTTACCATCAAACCATGGCCGAATTTATTTTTAAACACAAACAGTTCACTCTGTGGCAGCTGAAGACACATTCATAAAAAACAAGTATGTTTGAGAAAGGAAGAAAAAAAATTCATCCACTTTTATGGTAATCAACAGATCTGTCACCATACTTTGGGCAGAGAGAAATCAGCTTCTGTAGGACAGATTTTTTTTATTTTTTTTTTAAATAGCAGAATGTGCACCACATTTTCAATTTAACATACAATACTCCTATTCCCATGTAAGAACACATTGTTTGTGATTCTATGATATAAAATTTAGGCAAAGAAACACAGTCAAATAATCTCAACATGGTCTTTAAATACACGGTTATTTAAAGTATTACTTGTTTTTAATTGCTACCTTTAACTTGCTACCCATAGCAGGAGGAAATGGTGAATCAAACAGCTGAAGAACATCATAACTTTATCCTACTATCAGCCTTTTAGAAAAGAAATTTCAAATTTAAAGAAGGAAATACTTGCAATTTAGTCATATATACACAGAAGATAGACAAAATGTCATGACTCCTTAGCTGGGAGAGATGAGATTAAGGATGACACAAGTTCCATTTTATTAAACATTCCACTACTGCCAAGGCCTTCAAATAAAAGTATGATACCCACCGTGATGTTTTCGAGATCAAGATGTTTGTTGTGAACAGTTTCACAGAGTCTCCGAATTTTTTCCTTAATTTTATTCATGTCTTTTTCATTCAGCAGCTTGGCAGAAGAAGCATCTTGTTCCAATTCCAAAAGCCGAATCATCAGATCTAGACTAGCTCTGTCTAAATCCATGTTCAAACGATCTCTACTTAGGATGTACATTAGAGCTGCTGTACAAAGGGACAAATTCTTGGGTTGGGAGAGGAAAGGAAAAAAAAAGTTAGTTTTAGTAATCACGTTAGGCAAATCTTTTACAGTTTTTAATAAACATGCTGAAGATTTACAGAAAAAGCCTGGCAAGTCCAAATCTATGCTAGCATTTACATGAGTACTTACTGTTGTACATAGTTTCCTTCTAGCAAATTACTAATACATTTTCCTAACCAATACAACTGAGATTTAAATCACTTAATACATTTACAAAACCCTAGCAGAAAAGCAGGGTTTTCTACTTTTAAAGGACCCTGTGCTGCAGACAGTAAGAAATAGGAACTCCAGTAACACAGTATTACAGAAGAGACAGATGGCAAGGAAACAGACTGAAAAAGCACAAGGTACAAGGCAAGGCAGGTGAACATTCTGGTTCGATTGAGTAAGCTGGTGACAGTGCCAGAAAAGACAGAGATCATGGGGACAGTGTTTGCATGTGATGGGAAGAAAAAAGGGGAAAAAAAAATAACAAAAAAACCCCCAAAAACAAACAAACAAAACCAAAAAACCCCACAGCTGGTGGCATTACATTCCGATTCTGCCAAGCACGTCTGTCAGTCAACAGTTTACCCAAACCTTTCCAGCATAAACACATTTAATTTCCAGAGGAATTCTGATTTTTTCAAAGTAGCCAGAGTACAAACCAGCTTCCCCCTTGACCTCTCAGTTCTTAACATGTAGATGTTATTATCTTGACCATCTTTATCTTACTCAAGAATGAGTGTTTAGGGACCTCTTACTGGCTAAAGAGGTCCCTTAATCCCTCTTCAAGAAGGCATTAAATTTCATCTTCATGAGGATCCAGAAAAGCAAGGCAGAGGGTGACTGTCAGGAAGGGAAAAATCACAGCTAAGAGATGAGAGCTGGTGAGTACAGCACTTTTACCAAGAGTCCCGTCTATCCAGGTGAGTTCCAAGCAAAGAGGAGAAATGTTAATGGAAAATTGAGTTGTGCTGGGCATAATACTTTCAGAAACCTCTGACAATATCTGAAGGAAAAAAAGAGCTGAGGGGGCTGTGGGATGTGTGTGTGTGTCTTACTGAGTTCAGCTCTCAAGAGTCAACATGCTGCGTGCACTTATTCCAATTTTTTTCTGTATGAAGTAAATTAAAAATGGAGACAAGCTATTTCTGGGATGTGAATGTTGTATAGCTAACCAGGAAAGAGCAGAATTTCTGTGTCACAGTAGATTAACATCTTGTTTAGAGTTCAGCCAATCACCAAAGCAATCATTAGCTGCTTTTGTTTATTTTAGAAGTAATAATCATACCTGGTCATACTAAGCAGTATCAGCATTTCCAGAACAGGATTAGGCAGCTGACAGTCTATCAAAAGCTATGTTAAAACTCCTTCCTGTCCGAGTCAAGGAAAACCTCAGGTGAATAAAGACTTTAATCTGACTAACTACCAAAGATGCATTTGGAATACTGAAGGAAGGAAGCAAGAGTTTCCAAATTTACATCTCCTTTCATGAATACAACCTCGAGACACATGGCTGATTGAGGGGGGGGGGGGTAAAAGAATCTTAGCTGTGAATATCAATACTCCTTGTCACGTACAAGGTAGAAAGCAATCTATGTGGCTTGTCTACACAGACAGTTCCCCTAATTTCTATTAACTTTCTCCAATAAACTTTGCAATTTTATCATTTTAACTCTGGATTTACTTGCAACTGGTTTAAACTGTAAGAAATTTCTGGTTCCTGGAAGAAGACTGTTCCTTCAGAATGGCAGTTATTAGAACAGGACATAGGAGCACACACATTCCAGAGAAATCAAAGGTTACTCCGTTAACTGTTGTTCAGTCAGTATGGAACCTAATAAAGCAACATCTATGAATAACTATTTTCTAGTGATCAACATTAGCTACATGAGCTTCCAGGTAGAAAGAATGCTTAAACGCCCTCAGGAGTGTCTGTGAACTAGAAACTAAGCAGCAGCTAATAGAGGGAAATTGCTGAACTTATAATCTGGGCTGCCAATATTTAGGCATTTCAAAAAGTCAGAGATGGTTCTTGGATCACTACTCAGAAATGCTTTACAGATACTTCAAAGCCTGTTAAAAGCAATCACACTTACTTTGTAAGCCTCTGTACCAAGGCCTTGCCTGTCCCAGGCTCTGTTCCTTGCAATCCAACTGACTTCCTATTATGCAGAGAGTAACAGTTCTCCCTCCACATAAGCTCTGACCACACTTCCCTTCAGACCTTCCACCCAGGTTTTAAGATACTTAAATGTGATTAGAAGGGACCCAAGCAGGGGACTAAGACATTACACAGGAAGTTTCAGGCTGCAGGAGAACTGCCAGAGAAACAAAAAGGACTGGAGCAGGTATGTGTAAAAAGAACTAAATTCCTGCAACAGCTTATATACAGAAGGCAATCAGGCCAACAAGCCTCCAAATGCTGACATGCAACAGGAAAACAGCGATGTTGCAAAACTAAGGATCTCAAATGTGCTTATAATGTGGAACAAACCTGCTTCAGCTACATGCCAGTAATACGAGTTTTCTAAAATTCATTTTTCTTAGTCCCTATAGGCAAATTGATTTAATCTTGATTATAACAACTCTACATTTTGCTCTAATCTTCTGTAAGTGTTCAAACCGGTTAACCATATTGTCTGAAAGCCCTCTCATGCCCTACCACAGAATTCTGAGTTGAGAATGAAGGGAAAATTGTTAGTATAACTCATTTTTTATATCCTAAAAAAACCTAACAAAACAACCAAAGAACCCAATCAAACCCTCAAAATCTCTCCCTTATTGATTGCAGTAGTGAAACTGGTTTTTTGGGTGGGCTTCCCTCCCATTCTGTTCCTCAAGATGCTTAAAACTGGTTCTGCTTCCAAACAAATGTAGAGAGGAGAAAAATAGTAAAATAAATATAATTTTCTCTAGATAGAAATTTTATGGCATATCTATGAAGTTGCACTCCATACTTCAAGAGAATTCAGGAAAACATCCTAGTTGAACATACACTAGAGAAACAGCAGACCACTTACACCCACTCCCATCCTTGTCTTCTCTTGCTTGTTCTATTTATACTCCAGCTTGTGGGAACAGATGGTTTTTTCCTAGGGTCCAGCACTACATTTAATGCACTTTTTTTTTAAATTATTCACGTGCTGAAGGATTCACAAAACCACATTTTTGTGCTTAACTACTGATAGCTATAATGAAAATACAGTTTTTATTTTAAAAATTAGTAATACTCCAAAACCTTTAGAGCACAGATGAACAAAGTCAGTTAAAAACTGAAACTGTAGCTTGAAGACAAATCTACCAAAAAAAATTTTTTTTTTAAAATAAATAAATTGGCAGAACAAGTAATTTTCATGTAAATATTTTGGAGCATAGCTCAGTAAAATAACTGGTTATTTTGTTTTCCTTGCTGGTTAAAAAAAATACATCTGCAACTGCTATTATACTCTTATGGAAATGTAAAAGTCCTCTACTTTCTCAGTCTATTCCATTGTATCAGTACAATGAATGTAGTACACACTCATATTTGTTTCCATTAGCTATGTCATTGCAGTCATTTTCTCATCTCCCAAATACTTTCAAGGAAATATAAAATAATTGTATTTCCAACCCCCCCAGTTCTTATTCATCTTAAATGGATTTGAGCCATGCAAGGCAAAGCCTAATATGATTTATTACTCTTGAGTTACTTTGCACTTGGATTTAGTGGAGAAATTTCTATTCATTTTGAACAAGTTAAAATTTTAGTGAAATAATTAGTGAATGAAAGGGCAGTATATAAAGACAGCAAGCTTCGGTCACTGCTGAAGCATATACTGTCAGTAGTCAGAGTATATATTTTAGCATTCATTAATAGTAGTTTGATAAATCAGTAATTTTTTAGTATAAACCTGTACGAAGAATACACTGCAACTATATTAGAACATTAACTACCTTTTCTCTTTCTGACAAAAGGGAGCGTTTCATCAAGTATACTGAAAATAGTGAATATAATCAATGCTTTTTGTTACTGCAGCCTAATAATAGCATGCAATTTCCTTTTGAACTGTATGTGCTAGTTCTTTTGAAAATGAAGGAATAATGGTAACTGTTAAGAGACAGCCAAAAATACACCACGCAAGCTTGTACGCTTTCCAAGGAACTGTAGCTGTCCTGCAGATCTCCTGCACCTCAGCGGTGGCAACCGTCCTAAATACCGTGCCTAGACTTTATTTATTTCTAGTATCGCTTGGCACTATTTTAACAGCTCACAAAATAACAAATGCATTGAACCTGGTTCATATGTTTTGCAGTTAGCCAGTGCTAATTTTTGAGGGAGATGGAAAATAAGCTATTATCCTAAATTAGTTACTTAAAGCTCCACAGCTTTCTACCCCACCCACAGTAAGATGTCAAATACAATCTCTTAAATGTCTGTTTCTCTGGGTAGAAAGTTTCCTTCTGCATTGTATGTCATTGTTCTAGAGCTATTAAATAAAAGTAATAAACCTGACTGGATATACATATCTACTACTCACTTCAAGTAACATTTCTTATGTGCAGCTTTTGTAACAATACCTCAAGGGATACCCTACACAGGCACAGTTTCCAACCACTGGAAAAACAGTATGACCCCCAAGAAGAGTTTTCTATTACAGCTGAATTGAACTTGTAAATTGGCAAGAAAGAAAACCCAAACTGCTTCAGTTTGTAACTCCTGGGTCACGTTACTGTAAGAAGTTAAAATTTACTTTTCCTAGTTTTATCATAGAATACTGCACATACCAAAGCATCCTCCAACTGCAATTAAAACACTGCTCAAGGAGACAAGCACAGGCCACGAAAACTGCCCCACAACAGCTACAGAAAAGGCTTGTATTATATTATATTATATATTCTTAAAAGAATTTCCAAACCCAGAAGCACATAAACAATGGAAGAAGCATTTGTCACTGGAATACGGGTGCTTATTTTTCATTTCACTACACATTTCACAACTGGAGGCACTGATCCCAGATGCACACTATACTGGATGCTTGGCCTTGAATTACATGTACACAAAACTCATACAAAGTAGACAGGTATCATAAAACTTGAATGAAATACACAATGTATCCATACCTGATGGTGCTGGGAATCATCCAGTGTTTTGAAAACCATGGCTACCATCCCATGTGCTCTCAGATGCATTCGGAAGCTGGGCATGGCGCACTTTGTCGCCAAGCTGATTACACTAGAGAAAATTAATTCTGGATTAGAACAACTGAAAAGAACATATTTACAAAAATGTCAGATAAACAAGTCTACAAAATGTGACTGACCATATACCTCAGACCCTAACAAACTCTGTCAGGATGTTTCTTCTAAAATTTGTGTAAGTCAACTTTCTGATTGGTGAAGAGAACAGCACGGTATTCAACAGTTGCTTGCCAGCACTTAACTATGTTTGCTTTATTTTAAGGTTGGCTAAAACCAGGATTTGAAAGGGTACCCTGAACTTGCTTCTTTCAAACAAAAATCTCAATAATTTAAAATAGTTAAATTGAAAGTAAAACATTCATGGATTAAGCACAAAGCTCTGATTTAGAGGCACAGAACAGCTTACCATGGATCAAGGCATTATCAGAAATTATAAATGTGAGCTTCCTTCCATCATTATCTAACAGTTATTTAATTGACTGATTTGTCCCGCATATGCCTGACAATACTTTTACAAAAACCCTAACATTTTTAATATTTATTGCTGCATTTATGGTTGATGGAAACACTATATGCAGACCAACATATAGACTATTAAAAATATATTGCTTTTAAATGTGGATTCTGCAATCAAGTCTTCAATGACTACTGAGGAATCTTATTATGAAAGATTCATATGGTGTTTAAAGTGCAAGTGGTCTTTCTGTCTCCAATCACAACGGCACCAGTTAGAGCTTACCTACCAGTTTCTGATTCTTTTACGTCTATTCCTATCCTTACACACTTTCCTTTGGAAAAATACTTTTCTTTTAATTTGTTAACTGAAAGAAAAAATTTTTATGGTGTTTATACATGTTACATTCCATGATATAAATTTGGAAAGTAAAAAAAGTCAGTTTAAGATCTTAGGAAGCTTGTCATATGAGCAAATTAAGTGCACTTAATATGAAAAACATTCCTAAACTGTCACCATGGTATTAACTTATTCTTATTATAATGTACATACAAACTGGATAATAGATTTCTGGTGTTTATACTCCAGCAACAATATTGATTGCTAGTTTTTGAGGAACATGAAGAGTAATTTTTTTAAATAGCATTCTTAAAAGCATATAAAGCCTTTTCTCATCCACAGTCAAATCACAGGTAAAGTGTGCTCATCAGCTCTGTGGATTCAAGTTTCTCCTTCTCTAGCATTTCAGTTTCACTATGCAGAGAGGGATATTTACAAGTATATAAAAAAAAAAATTACATAGCTAGAGAACATCATTCTAATTACTTTTATGTCCAGGGAATGGAAATCAATATTAAATTATAAGCTTTTTCATTCAGAGACTAACATTTTTGATACTAGCATCAAAATAATGTGTAACTTTAATATTAGAGTGCAATGAATTGTTTAGGACAACATAGGGAAGCTTCCAATTAATATTGAAGATATTAAAATATCCATTCCAGTGGATGCTACTTATGTTATTTCTCAACAGACGATAAAAGAACAGGCGGTTGGAGTTCAACAGTAACTCAATATTACATTAGTTTTACCTTACAATCAGTAAACTTTTCAGTCATAGGGATTTTATTTTAGAATTGAATTTTGCATTAAAAACCAGAAAAGAGATTGCAAATAAGAGTGCACTAATCAAAGTTATCGGAAAGTACTTTTTTTTAAATTCATGGCAAGGAAAAAAGTGTGTTGAAGATGTCCCTTACTGTACAATTTTCTATTTCATCATCCTATTCATACTACTTCTAATTATTCACAATATATCGTCTTGATGATTATTTTCAAATATTATTCTTTCTAGCAGAAGTGCCAGGTAACTACCCAAACATCATTTTAATGCATGGTCACTTCATTGATAAATACTTATTTAATTCAATATTGCTTTCAAATGTAAGTCTAGTGTTTTATATTAAGATATCTTACCTAAGGCAACGTGTGTTTAGGGGCTGATTGCTCTTCAATCCACTTAGCAAGTACTCAATATCATCTGTGAACTCTTGATTTTCACCAAATTCCACTACATCATTGAAGTGCTTTACATGCTGAACAACAGTGTATAACTGGAAGAGACAAATATTTTGATCTAGGTAAGTTGCTCTTGGAATTGATTATAACCTTAACAAGTACAGTTTAAAATCTAATCAGTTTTGAGTGCAAGGAAACATTAAGAAGTCAATGAAGGCCATTCAACTATTTAGATAAAAATATTATCTTTAATAGGAAAGCCAAATTTCATTTTGACACTGTTCCTTCAGTACTTAGGATTACCAATAATTCTTTATCTTAAAAATTCATTAAGAATACTTACTTCTTTGTCTTCTTTCCTACATTTCAATGCAGTTACTATCTCTTGATAGGGCTGAGTAGGTATTGTCACAGTTTTTATCACTTTGGGAGGTGGTGCAGGAGCCTTAAAAACTCCATCATCTTTATGAATTGCCTCCTTTGAAGATAGCCTTACCTATTAATAAGAAAGTGCTAAAATGGGCAGATGTTTTGAGCATGTAAACATACACTAAAAACATCAGGAAACAGTACAGGTGTGCAATTGTCAAATTCACAATTTGGGACTATTTAGTCCTTGCCTTACACTACCAAGATGCACCTAAGCTGTGTGATAATGTACCTACTCTTAAAAAAATAAATTAAGAAGTCAGAAATTATATGCATTTTTAAATACAAAGCCCAGTTCTAACTAGACAGGAAAGCCAGTGGAATTCTGAAACTAAAAAAGAATAATAATAAAAAAAGAAAAAGTCCTTTACACTGGCTCCTTACACTTTAGGGTAAGTAAACCAACCAAGTTCAGTGTTTAAAAATAATTATTTGTGGATACCTGCAAGTATCTTATGTCCTTACACTGGAGCTTCCAGGATTGACTGAGTTGGTTGCTATACTGAATCATCTTTAAGTACAGTGGTCTGGATACGAGCACAGCATTGAGCAATCACTGACTCAACGGAGCTTGATCTGAAAACTACTCTGCCTACTGTTCTCATCTCTTAACTACTTGAGGCTACCACAGCACTGTACGCAGGGTGTAGCTATCAGAAAACCAATCTCTCCAACCCGATACTCCAAACTATTTTTGTAGGTAGAAGACTACCAATATAAATTTTGTAGGACCATAAAACATTGCCACATAGAGAAATGAGAGAGACATGGTGCATGCCTCAGACAGGTAGAGTATGTCTTGCAAATTCATAGTATTCTCCACACACTGACCTTATTCATATTTGTGTTGTTAATATTTTAGGAACAACATATTACAGCACGTAATACAGCAAAACCTATTCCGAACTTACAACAGGTAGTAAAGAACTTGATGTTAGGTCTAGAATAACTACTGACAAGTTTCTACTTGTCTCAGGCAAGTATTACAGGTTTTTCCTTAAACTACTCTCCTGTATTAGTTTGAGGCTACTCAGCTTAAGTGTCAGCTTGTCTTCCAATTACTTCTTCTACAGCACAAATTCAGATGTGAAGATGAACTACAGAAAACATGAAGGAAAGACCTCCAAATTCCAAAATTAAATGTACCAGTGCCAATGTCAGTGGTAATTTACTCACCCTCAGTCTCTAAGTGATGTATTTAGTTTCCTTACATAGAAAAATGCTGATTTTTTTAAGTGTGACTGAAAAAAATAGAACTAATACACAGGCATAGAGGATGCACTAACTGGTACTCAAGGGAGTATTTTGAGAGAAAGCCTTCTTGCACATTGTACATTGACAGTCAAAATTAAAATATAAGACAAAACAACCTGCTTTATTAATGGAGTATCCTTAACATGCTGCCTCTATGACTGTGCAGCACTTCAGTTTTTGCTTACTTAGGCTTCAGCAGCAAAATGCTAATAAGCCAGCCGGAAAAGCTGGTTTAGAGCTCATACTGGAAGACTCTGATCGTATCAGTCTGTGAACACAGGAGGTCCACTGAAGCATCTCATCCAATTCTTGGTTAATGGCTTCCCCTTCAAAACAAATTCCAAGGGAGCAAGAAGAGGCCATAAGAAAAGAGTACTTGACATAAGCAGTTTGTATGCTATGGGTTTCTCGCCATAAATCTACAGCAAATTTATCCAGATCTTCAGGTAACAAATTTCAACAGAAATTAAAGAGGCAAGATCATCTGTGCAGGGATTACCGCTGAACATTTAGATCAAGGATCACTGATCTTGTAACTCTTTAATTATACACACATAAATCAAAGTTAAAAAATGTGTAACTTCAGATATTAACTTCAGATGAACATCATAACATGGGGAACAGACAGGAACAAATTCCCCTAACTAGTTTGTTCAGCCAAACCTCTGCCATATTCCTGAATTAATATTTTGGTGGTTCCAGTTACAGAGTAGAAGTTTGACAGAAAATAAAATGGCTTGTCTCAATATGAGTGATCCAGACATTTTCCTAGCCTGAAGAGGGTATCTTCAAAGCCTGTCTAAGAAGACTCAGACAAAAATGTGCCTTAAGTTAGCTTAATCAGTACCAATACAACGGTTCAAGAAAGCAATAAAAGCTTCAGTTCAAATGCATGTAATTTAAATCAATAAAAGCGTTTAGCAGACACCCAGAACTGAAATTTCTGCTCTCTCCTCAAACACCAGTGGTAATGGTTATTTTAAAATGAGTCATCTGCATTTCCCAGGCAGTCCAGTTAACATTAAAGGAAGGCTATTCAGAATACTGTGAGGATGCAACCAAAACCAACCATAAATCAAAGAGGAGCAGTATCAGAACCACACACACAGGTGGAATTAACAAAAAATAAAAAAAAACAAACCACCCTGAAACTGGTGACAACAAAAGCTGAAGACTTATCACTGTAAAAATACCTACTTTCTGATTTTCTGTTCTCAGCCCAGTACTGTAAGCCAAGCACCAAATGAAGTTTACTGACAACGTACAATGCCCTCTTAGCATAAGTGGTAACTTTCACACATACATAAGACCAAGACCCTGGATTCTCAGGGTCCCAAAAGAGTTAAAAACCAATTACTTTAAGCCTCAGAACAGTCACTGATTTTTGAACAAGCAAGTTACTTTAAGAATTGTTTTTACCTCTTGCCTACTTTGTGTAGACATACATATCTGATATGTTCATATTAACATTTTCATAGTTTCATATTTCTTTCATAGTGTCTAAGACTCAAGTCAGCAATTCACAATACTTCAATAGAAAGGAAAAATAAATTAAATATATCTTTTTAAGTTTCTCCTTTTTGACCTGCAACTTGCTGATTTCTGTGGATATTAGTAAATTAATCCTAAGGGTTCTCACAGAAAACAATATGGAGTTCATTGTTAGAAGGTTTAATTTCAGTAGATTAGGGAACATAACTTGATTGAAGCACTGAAAATAACTTGAAGTATTTTTTTTAATCCATATATTGAAATTATATAGAAGAACCCGTTCTAGAGTATTTCCACTGACAGTTTCTTTGCTATCAAATACGCAAAAGCTCACATCACAAAGTGGATTTCATTCTGAATTACTGTGACATTACCAGATATCAAGAACTTGTGTTTCAGAAAAATCAGTGAATCTTAAAAGGAGATTTACTAAACTTGAGAAAAAACAGTCTACTTACTGGGACACTGGGAGTTTTCAAAACTGGTGGTGTTGGCAGAGCCTCTGATTCTGGCTGGTTCCAGTGCCTAGCATTATATACAGCTTTCGTTGGAGACTAAAAGACAAAAATAAAAGTTATTTTTTAAGCAAACACACCAGTAGCCACTGTATACTTCAATTACTGTAGCAATAGTATAGCCAAACAAGTAAAATGAGCTTCATTTTTCCCCCTTCTGTATTCCCAGCAATACAAGTTCTCAGTAGTGTATGTATCAGAAAATCTGAAAGGCTTGGAAGCACCTGATGGTTTTAAAGACAGAGACTCATTCAAATGGCAAAAGACATGATGTGTTATGTATTTCAGTATTTTTTTCATTTCTTCTGCTCTTTAAATTTATTCAAATACAAAAGGTCTGCAACCTTCCTATAGACAAAAACAAGACAGCTATGGGGAAAAAAAAACATGTTAGCAAACACCGTGTCAGTAGAAGACATGAATAGTTTACAATCAAAATGTAGAATTTATATAGACTTTGATGCTTGGAGAAATAGAAGACACTCAAATGAAATGCCTTAATTCATATCAATAAAACAGGAAGTCTTTATTCTTTCCTGCTCAAAAATGCGTCAAGGCAAATCAAAATGCACCAAAATTTACTGTCCTCAAATTTTGAGGAAATACAACTCTTAGAGGAAAGCAAAGACAGAATTCTATTTCTAGCATCCGAGTTTGCCAATCTAATTGCATAATAATATTCCAGACTAATATACCATTACAATTTTTATGACTTTCTAATATGCCATCTATTGCATAAACTGTATAACCACATACCTCCTTCACATGCACCTAGATAGCATTTTGAATGCCGCAACAGTTTGTTGGGGTTTTTGTGTTGTTGGTGGGGTTTTTTTTGGGGGGTGTTGTTGTTTTTTGGTGGGTTTGTTGGTTGTTTTTTTTAAGAAAAAATTTAAAAAATATAATGTATCAGCTATTCAAAACAGATACTGGCTGAAGTACAGCCCACAGAGGGGCTATGTGTAAGGAATCTAGCAGTTCCAGCTACAGACTGAACACCATTCTATGAAGCGTTACAAGTTTTCAGCATGTCAAAAGCTGGAAAGTAGATTTTGTAAAACTCTGCTGTGCTGCATCCTTCCATTCTTTACCAGTAGAGGAAGCCCTGAATAACGAAACTTCAAAGAATATTAGCAGAATGAAAGTCTCAGCTATGAGTTTTCAGAGCCCAAAAGACCTGTCAAGCACTGAAACATTTTAGTTTCCGGACAAGAGGAAAGCCTCTTTCCCTCCTACAGCGAGCTTTGATGTGGCCATCAGAAACTTAGTTGGACTTCTAAATTATTTTTTTTAAAGAAATGCTCAGCAACAAGTCTACAACAGCCATCATCTTAACAGTTTTATCTATTTTCCAAGGAAGCTCTTTTAAACCATATATTTTGAGGTGATGGATATACAAAATCCTTCAGCAGCCACATGTAGCTACCATGGCCAAACACAGGGATACCAAAACAAGGTTTCTGACAACTTTTTAACTTCCCCAAGTAACAGAAGCACTAACTTGCCCAATTTCCTGACAATCTCACCAAGTTCAAAAAGTTAAACTGAGAAACCAGTTTTAAGTTCATGCTGCTACAGTTACAAAAGGATATCTCTGTCCACAAATGGGAAGATGCCACAAAAGGTACCACATAGATCCTTATTTGAAAAAAGTTAACTGCTGACCAAATGGTTAGAAGGGTAACTCTCTTTTCTCCTACATTTTTGAGTAGCAAGTTCTTACTCGGAATCTGACACAGGGTTTTCGATAAACAAAGGAAGAACAGCTTAATAATAAAGATGCTTTTTTTAATCACAAAAGAACAATGTTTCACAAATGTCTGTAGTAGAAAAGAACTGCAGAATATTTTGTAGGTACTCACTTTTTTTTTTTTTTCTCTTGAATTACTCACAACTGTTCCACAAATTATCTCAGTGCATACTTAAGACTGTGAAGAGAGGATGTAAGTTTCTAGGTGCCATATCCTGGTATATGGGATAATTCAGGCAACTAAGGCACCATAACACATAACCAAGGTGAAAGCACAGCACATATTTATCATCAGTTTCAGCCAATGTGTAATTCTGCTTGTCCTTGCAGGCAAGCTTAACTACTACAGTTCTGACAGCTGTGTCCTGCATTACAGCTGCCAGAAGTCCTATTGATGTAGGATATTCTTTATTAATAGTCCCAAATTTAAGTTACGGTCTCAAATAGTATTCTATCCCTTCCTAAAGGATATAAATATACTAACATTCCTAAATTGCCTATCTGGGAGCTACATGCTGCATAGAAGCTTTTCAGGTCTCGGCAACAGCAGTGTCAGGCTCAGTGCAGCCAGTGGCGAGGTGCAACTCACACAACAGGATCCTAGACATGCCTTCTCTTCGCTGGATGCAGAAACAACAGGGCTCAGAGGCTTCCCGAGTCAGAGACGGCATCCTTCTTACTTAACAGTCAAAAATGGGCTTTTCTTCCCTGATTTTCCTTAATCCCTTACTAAATCAAAAGCTAGGGCACCCCAAAATGTTTTGTGATAAAGTACTTCACCGCTTGCTGAGGCATTACCAAAGCAATATAGAAGAAAGCCACATTTTATGTAAGAAATCAAGTCATGCCACCAATAAATGCCTGTTCTGAGAAATGAGGACATCTTAATTTAATAGCTCTCTTGTAACAGAACCTAAACCGTAACTGAAAATGGTAATCATTTAAAACCTCAAATACCTATGGAAGGCTAGTTTTAGCCACTATCCCTTGGAATATTTTCCACTTTTAGATTAATTTTGCATGTGATGCCATGCCTTCCCAGTAATATTTCATTTGACAGTAGACACTGTTCCCCAGCATCCCTACCATCTGGTCCAGTATCCTGTCTGCACACAGCTCAACCACTAAACACACCTGCAAAAATCCAACACCGCTTTCCAAAGAAATATGTTCTCATCAGTTCTAACACATTATGCAGAGACAGACTTTGGAGCCTCTCTTACAACTCACATAGACTCGGATGTGGCAAATACATCCTTTTTACAACCACCTCTTAAAACAAATTTCACATTTTCCCTCGCAGCACAAAACAAAGATGAATTTCCAAAAAAACTGCAAAGAAACTGCACCAATACTCATCAATCAGTAAGCACCATGTAGACTTGCTTTACATTAGTGCATGTCAGAAGTGAAGCCAGGAAAAGTTATCAAAGATCAAATGAATGCTGGTGAACAAAGACTCTTCAGAAGGGCTTGATCACAAAAGCAAAGGAGGGGTTTTTTGCTTGTTTGTTTTTAAGGCAACTTGTGATAACAAGTTTCCATCAAGAAGTAACACCAATATTTAAGCAGCAGGAATTTAAGAAACTGACTTATTTTCTCTTAAAGACAAGACAACCTTGCAATTATTCAAACAGTGCAGAATTCTTCCTCTCAAGATTAATTTAGAATAGATGCACGTGGAAATATATCACTTCTTTGAATTCTGTGTTCTTAAGGCAAATGAGTTCTGCAATATTAATCAGCTGTAAGAGGTTCTGCTGAATAGCAGAAGAGTTTCCTTTTTTCATATGTATAGAACTGACAGCTGTTTACACACAGATAGATGCCTGAGAGAGTGTTAATATTCCAGTGAGGATATAAAGTGTATCACAGGGTGGGACTCTGTATGTGGTTCTTGGGGGGGTGAACTGGGATGCAAAACCAGAACTAATGCCAGGGATTTTAAGAAATGCACAGGGCTGTCAGCTTTATAAAATCATCTCTAAATGGTATAAACTATGTATCATGCTTAACCTCCCATCCCTGAAAGCCTCAGAGATGAAATTTTCAAGAGCTGGCACTCTGCACATACTGATGCAGCACTGCCTGCCATTCATTTGCTGCTATAAGAATAGCAGCAAATAAGAGCCAGGGACATGAGTCATGCTGAAAATACTAGCAAGACAAGAGAGACAGCAGCTATTTGCAGGAAAGGTAGAAGACAACAACAAAAGAAAACCTAAAAACATTTTTAACACATATCCTGATAAAAGCATTCTTCATGTCTGAAGGGCATTCAGTAAGACTGTATGACAGATGTTCAACAAAACCACCAGTTACAAAAAAGCCCAATAAATCGAAATATTATTATTTACCACTCGGTATTCATAATCATTAAGAGTTCAACTCTGCCCTGCCTGCCTCACTTTGAAGAGGAAAAAGATAACAAGTATGTTATGCAGCACAGAACGACTCACAACGGACTATTTATTCTGAAAAAGGGAAAGGAATGAATATCCATCCAGAGCGAAGAAGAAGAAATTACACTTCAAAACAGGAAGATGGAATATCAATTCACTGCAGGCTGAGTCATGTGTATATAACACAAAAAAGTTAATTCAGACTCCACGTGAGATAGCAGTTTCCAACAGCAGTTAAAAAAACCAGAACCAACCCAGGACCAAGTGATTTATTCAGTGTTCAAAATGTGAACCGAATCTCCATTATTTGGATCACAGTAGCAGATTAGTGCTAATAAATCACCTCTGGTGCCATGGACCATTTAATCATGAGCTACTACTTTACCATTTAACACAGTACACTACAAACATCATGCGTGCTCATAGCTAGACAGCTACAAGGTGTTACTCAGACAAGGCTGAAGAGCATCAACGGCAAACAACACAATAAGCAGAAGGGAAAAATGTCACTGAATCTTTCCTTGCATCAGACTTCTGATTTGTTTCCCCTCCGCTTTTTGTGTTGTCTGCAAAATACTTTTTCTTCCTCAAAGTTCAAAAGGAGGCCTACAGCGCATAACAAGATGATGGGTCAAACATCCAAGTGAAATATGAAAATTTAATTTGAAGAAACAGGACAGTTTGATAAGTGTCAAATTCATTCTTCAACAGAAACAGCTAATGGTGTGATGTACGCTGCTTACACTGAGTGTACTTGAAACGAGTCAGCTCAAAAGGAGAAGCCATATTGTTATGGATACTAATTTGACCCAAAACCCACGTTAAGTTTAATTAAAAGGGTCAGGGTACAATAGTTTAGCCATATCACCACAATACTGGAAACACATCAATTAACAGAAGAGAAAAACCTGCATCTGCCTACAAGTAACTGTAATGGCACAAACACATCCTTGGCAAAATAGACAGAATTGCTGCTCACTTTATTGCTACGTAAAGGCAGACACACTCACACATCCTCCCTGAAATCCCCCATTAACCCTAACCTACTCAAAGTAGATCAATCTACTAACAGGAAAGCCTTACAAAATTGGAACAGTAATGAAATTCCAGAGGTCATATGGTTGGTGTACGTGTGTGCACACACCCCACATAACTGCTTCCATTTGGATCAGTAAAACATTTTCCAAATAAATCTCCCAAACATCCTCAGTTACAACACTGCGGCGTGCATCACCAAGTCTCTGAGTATGCTTACCTCATTTCCTTCTGATGAAGCCAAACTTGAAGATGCTCTTCCAGGGAGCACCTATCTCACGCCAGCTGTTACTGGACTTTCCCTAAAGCAGATCAGACTACAGCTAATTAAAAGTTAAAACTTCTGGATGTGTGTAATGGGGATACTGGGCCCTCAACACCAACTGTTCCACTCTCAAGTTGTGCTTGTGTTGCATTGCACTACTGACTAATGTACATAAAGTCACAGACAGAGCTGAGTGAACCAACCATGCTCGTACAGTACATGGGAGCTGAAGACAACTTTGCATATTCATCTGCATATAAATTAAGTCCCCACTGGCAAATGGAACTGATATATTTTAATCTCTTCAAATGTTTTTCCTGTTTTAGAATTTTCTACAGGAGTGAGGCCTTGTGCAATGTAACATTTATCCCACACTTATACTGCTTTGCTAATTACTAAAACACTGAGTTAATTACTGGGAACTACACAACTGATGGAGGGGGGGGGGGAGGGGGGCGCGGGGAGGAATGTGAAGATGCAGGAGAGAATCTGGTTTCAAAAATTTTTTAAAACAACTTTGCTTCTTGCCTAAATGTTAATACCAGCAGGAGCTGAAAGTATGAGACACAAAGTTTCCACTGTGACATTAAATATTTTCCATTCAACTTGATTCCTCTACTTCCTGAGAAGCGTATGTGCACACAAGGGGAGAGGATTTCCTGCTGATTTTTCATTTGCCTCTTGCCTCTACAAGGACTCAACCTGTTACCTTCACATCGCACTTCGCATCCCTACCTTTCTCAGAACAAAGCTATGTCTCAACTGGTAACATCTTTCTTGACACTGCATAGGGAAAGAAATGCACTTCCAACACCGTTGCTACCATGGCTCTACCCAACAGTTGTGTGCGGAGGGCAGATGAGGAAGCAGTTTTGCCACGTGGAAGGATCTCGGCTTGGTATCTACCAGAACACACCCTCCACCATGGTTTAATATGAAGGAATGGAAATAAAATAATTTTGATCAGCACCAAATGATTCTCCTGAAGTTAACAAACGCTTGGCATTTGCTTTCACTCTGAGATGGCTTCAAGGTGTTATGTCCCAACTCAATCCAGTAAAATTGCAGGGGCTACGCCACTCTTCCAATCAGGTGACTAATTTAAAAATCTGCCAGTCCTGATTAGTATCCTGTTTATCAACTTAAAAATTAAGAATTGTTTTTGGTCTATTTACATTAATAACAGAAGAAAAAAAATATATCCCTAAATGGTAAGCACTAGGAAGATGGCATTTAAAAAATATGCTTACCGAAGAAGCTGGTTTTGCAAAGGTTAAATGAAATAATCGTATCAATGCAAAGCTTTGGATTTTAACAAATCCACTATGTAAGAAACAGATTTATTCTTACCCTTTATCATCTTTATCTTTTTTTTTTTTTAAATCATTTTTATTCCAGTAATATAAAAGATGCTTAAAATACACCTGCTGTTAATAACTGGTTAGCACTTAGAACAGCTCGTCTCTTGTTTTGGACAAAAAACCCACAAAAAACACTTCAGTTCAGGACTGGGCAGACCATCTGTCAGAAGAACCAACCAGTAAATGAAAGCAACGTGCTGCAGAAGCAGCAACATGCTGTCACAGGCTGTCAGATCCGACCACCACTGTTTGTCAAACTGCTGATGAGACAGATTGCTGGCTTAGCGCTAAATTGATACAAGCCAGACATTGCACAGAACATTTTGATTGTCGAAATTCAACTTGACTCCTCAGAGTCAAAATAGCAGATGTCAACTAATAATCTTTCCTATCAAAAAATGGAATTTTGACATCAGAAATTAGGATGCAAATAGCAGTTCAATGTATGTAGTATCAGTAGTTTAATATAATTGAAGAAATGCTTTGTTAAAACTGTTTATCCTTTTGGTAGGACATTCTTTTCCTAAAGTTTATGCAAGATAAAGACAAGCAGTTCTTTGTAAAACTAGCTCTGACCAGTCAACTCTGATCACACCATTAAATGTATGGAAAGGGTTATGACTGATATAGCAAAACTTTAGAATTACACTTCCACTGCTGCTTTGCCAAGACTATTTATTTAAAATAAGCTATGGAAAAATAATTAACCAAAATCAATTGAGGCTGTGCACTTAAGATATATTAATCTTCACATACATTAAATCTTAAAAAAACCCAAAACAAAACAAAAAACCAACACACCACACAAAACTAAAAAAACCAAACAACCCTTTAAGAATTTAATTTGAGGAAATGTAGGTTAATTTACAGGCAAGCAAAAATAAGTGTTACTTGCAGGATGTCTTTGATAAAAATCTACTGTAAAGCATAATACAAGCTCAGTGGAAAACTACAGGTCACAGAGCAGCCGTTTCTTTCCCCTCCCATGCACGTCATTGATATATTAGCCGTAAGATTACTAAGCCAAACCAAGAGCCACGCATGGTTTCATACTTCTTCAATTTCAAAACACTTTCAAAGATCAGGTACAAGTACTTCATCTTGGACTTCAAGTAAACTTAAGACATAGCATTTGTTTCAAGCTGATATTTACAGCTTCATCCAGTCAGCATGAAGCACAAGTGGAAAAATCTCACATCGACCTGTAAAAGATCTCATAGGTTAGACCCTTAACTTACATTACAGCAAATCCTATCAGGAACAACATGATCACACCTAAGCTTCATTTTCAAGGATTGACAGTTTCTTACAGTGCTTAAAATTTATAACAGGAACATGGCAACTCAACAAAAATAACCTACTTATGGAAAAAAACCTGCCTACGGGACAAAAAAAGATGCAATTAAATAATGAACTAGGGACTAGCTGAAGATCAAGCTGAAGTTACACAGAAGAAAATTTTTTTTTTTTTTTGCTAGTTCAGCACTTGATAACTGGAAATAAGTGCTCTTTACACAGTAGTGATTTAAAACTTTCTTCCAATTGATCTGTCCAAAAAACACACTTTGAAATCTTGCATGCAGTTCTCTGTACCTTGCTGGACACAAAACACAGCAGTTATTTGTAAAACTTGAATAAAACATAAAAAGCAATAAATAGTTAAAGGGTTATGACTGGAACAAGTTTTTATCTTGGACACAGAGCTCAGAAGCAGTCTGTTTGCTAAAGCGTGCCTGAATTCAGCAGTGATCTCATTCATGTATTCAACACTACTGCCATGACTAACCCTGTTAATGTCACTTGATCAAAGTAATGCATGTAATCCTGCTAACGCTGGCTGTGTTAGTGAACATCTCAGTTGCAACGTTGACTTAACCAGGTTAAGACAACTTAATCTCTCTTCTTTGGTTCCCTTAAGCAAGTGGATACAATTGTTTATAGTCCCCCAGTGAAGTGGGCTGAGATTTATGTTAAATGTTTCCCTTCAGCGGGTTTATTTTTTTTAAACACAGAAGGTTCCCCAATTAAGTTCAACAGACAACCTTGGGAAACTGAAGGAGTGAGGGAACAGGAATGAGCAGGTGGGGCAAAAGGAAAGCAAAGGCAGCTTTGCCAAATACTTCTGCCAGTATTTTTTGCCTTTTTCAGGCAAAACCAGTCCCAACAGTAAGTTGGGTTTTGTTTGGGGTTTTATTGTTGCTGCTGTTGTTTTTTAATACATAATACAAGAAGATCTCAGCTTTTCCCAACAAATGCATTTCACACCAGTGGAATAACTTGGAAGCAATGCCACTGTTAAAAACAAGGAAAGTGCTTTGCACAGAGGACTCGGCGGTTCAGCATTTGACTGAGTGACTAAAACACTGTGATAATCAAGTTAGTGGCAAAGAGGTTTTTCCAGTACCTTTTCCCATACAACCCAATGTGTACAAAAAGGGGGGGAGGAAAAAAAAGGTAGCACACTGCTGTAATGTTGTTCTTCCCATTCACTGTATATGTGTGGGGAAATGTATACAGAGTCACAAAACAGACAGGTTTTCTAGAGCTAAGACCTCAACAAGAGGGTTTAGAGAAATTTATCCAGGCATAGTAAGACAAGAGAACAAGGAAAAAAAATATTTAAGCTAGTTTAAAATTGGTTACAAACATTCAATTCTCATTGCAGAAATGAGTACTTGAGGGAAATACACAAATTTTAACTGAAGTCAAATCATTAAGCAATGGACTAGCATTCAAGTTAGTTTTTAGTTTGAACAATAGTCCATGAATCACCAGTGTAGACTATCCATGCAGTGTGCACTTTCTTCTTCATGTTAGCAATCATAAAAAGTACACATTTTATCCTTTCAAGAAAATTGCAGTCTTTTATAGGTGCTAAATTGCATTCTGTCAATACTAGCATTGAATCTTTATGAAATATACTCAGTGCAAAAATATCGACATCTAAGAAATTAATTCCAAAAGACTAGTTTCTAAAATTCACCTATTCTAATACACAGGAAAAATAAAATCCTTATACAGCACTCAACTAATACCTTGAAATGTCATGCTACTTTGAGAAAACACAACATGGATACTGCTTTTTGAGTATATCTACTTGAAAGAGTCAGTGCTTTTTCTGTTATACCTCCTTTGTCTCACTTCATGAGACACAGTAAGTCTTCCCATACATCTTAACAGCACTGAAGAGCACTAACAGAAGGATTATAGCCTTCCCCCTCTCCCTGCCCCCTCAAGCTGAAAGGCTCTCATACCTTTTAATTATGATTTGCAACTTTATTTACATTCTTACCTTGGAATATTCAAAGGTAATCAGTATTCACCCTGTCTAGGTTGGCCTCCTATGGTGACAGGCAGAACTAGGATCAGTGTAGAGCCATAGGTCACTCTTTATCATGCATTTTAAGAGCAGAGGGCTGCCCCAGAAAATTTGCAGTTCAGAGGATTTGGTGGTGCTTAATGACACACTGGACAACAGAAATGCTGAACCGACAGCACAGCTCTGGCACAAAATACTAGGCACACTCATCAACTCATAGGACTGATGAATCAAAAGATTAAGTTTAGGGATAGACTAGTTATCTTTATATTACATTTCTAAGTTGGTTTTTTTTGTTTGTTTCCAGGTTCCTATTTTGAGACATCCATAGTTTGCATAAGAGCATTGGGAACTGTTCCAGAGTACTCCTACAAAAACTAATCCTCCTCATTTGCTGACTCTAGTGTCCAAATCTGTGGTGACAGGGGCAGCAGCAAGAAATCTCAGGAAATAATTTTTATGGTCCCTATTTTCAAGCCTTAAGTCTGAGTAGATTTGGACCATAGTAACAAAAAAAAAAAAAAATCTTGTATCCCTTACTGGTTCTTGCCTGATAATTGAGAATTCGTTTCATCTGTAGAAGCAGAATTAAGCTCAAAGGGACCAGCAGGTGGGCACATCGCAGTCCCACAGAGTTCCCAAACTTAAGTGCTAGAGCACGAGTTATTGAAACAGTTGAATTAAAATTATAAACATTTGTAGACAAACTTTTGCAGATGTTACTCATGTATGCGTCACACCCATAATTTGCAAGTCAAGTAATGCCAATATTTATGTACTGCAAGTATATAATTATGTTGCTATGGAACATCATATCCCCCCCGTAACTCAGCTCAGGATAAAGAGATTTAATCAACTTAAAAACTGAGTTCTGGTTGAGATGTTACATACCTATCACAGTGTAAATGCTACTGCAACTTTCATGCTCATTATTATGCATGTGAACAGTCAATGATTTCAGTGAGACTCCTTACATTAAGAGGAATTTTTATTCACTAGGTCAATAATGTCTGTAATCTTTTATTACACATATGCTCAAAGTTTCAAGAACTGGACTTCAACATTAGAGTACAATGGTCAGATTTCAAAAGCACAAACATGGGTGAGAGTCCTGCTGACTACAAACTGGAAAAATACTTCAGCTTTCTGGATCTACTGAAGTTTAATGATACCACCTACCACCTATTGCTTCCTTAGTAACAGAGCTGTTTACTTTTCAGCTCACTGTGATGCAAAGTGCCATACCTCTAACATCACCACCTAGCAGAAAATAATTAATACTATATCTGCTAGTTTCCACAAGAAAATAAAATGGTCATGAGACAATGCAAAAAATTACAGAAGGTTTGGGTTTGGGTTTTTTTTGGTTGGTTTGTTTAGGGTTTTTTTAAGATCATGTAGTTATGGTCAAGTTAATTCTTTCAGTTCATCTTTTTCATTCCCAGAATGAAAATTCCCTTAAGATGCAACTAAAATTAAGAGTCTGTATCTATAATTTAGGAAGATAATTTTGGCATCTCTAATTACTATCAGAACAAGCTTTACAAGCTTTTTTAGTAACTCCATTTAACAGCCACGATCAGAGAACACTGAAGTATAAAACCTGGATCGCAATTACAGCATTTTCTACTTCTAGGTCAACTGTATCACTACAGGGTTAAAAACTCTGCTTAATTCTTACCTTTCCCAGTGGAATTAAGTTTATTCCCAAATGAGAATTTTCTAGAGTTGAAACCATTTTCCGTTATATAGTGTGACATTGCTATAAGTTTTTCTTCCAAATGTTCTCATGATACAGACATTCAAACTTACTTAAAACATTTTTCATATAAACCCTCAAGTATAAAAAAATAAACAAGAAACACATAAAATGCTATTATAAGAATAGTATTTCAAGCATATAAAGATTTAAACATTTTAAAAATTCTGTATTTACCAGAACACCCACAGCTGGTTTATGTTGCTAAAAAATACAACTGAAAAGGTACAGATAGATTTACATTCCCTGTATTTCTGTTTCTCGGTCCCTGTGACATGTTCAGTGTTGGGAAGCTGGTTTTAAAAAAAAATAATTATTTAATCAGCAGAAGCTGAGGAATGCTCATCTTAAAGCAACAGTATTTCAGTTGTGAAAAGAACCTCCTCACTTATCGATAGCCTGAGTTCAAACTCTGGAAGCAAGAGTTAGCAGCTAGGAGCTCCCCATTCTGTCCCAAGTCACAAAGCAACAAGAAGCAATACTTCTTTTCAAAAAGGCATTACAACTGACAGTACTTATTGGTCACATGTCCCCCAAATGAAAATATTCCCTTGCATGTTTTGAGAAATAAAACAAATTTGTCCTCCTTCCTCTACCCACAAATCTGCATTTTTAAATGGAAAATGATTACCTATCAACACAGCTGAGAAGGAAGTCTTCTGGTTCTGGAAGACCAATAAAATACCTTAAAAAATTACTTCAAGTGACACTATCATATAACACACGTAATTAGCTACTTCTATGAGAAATTTTAGAGTGTGACTTAATCACTAGAATCATTTAGGAAACATAACAAGGAAAATAATTTTAAAGAAATTCTTACAACCGTTAGACTGCTGAACATATTCTGAACACATATAAAAGTTTCTATTTTAACACACAACTGTGTCTCGCAAAACTTAGGGAACTCAAAGGGAAAGGAGAAATACAAGTGTATTGCCCTCTCCAGTTCCCTCTTTCTCTTATGACACCAGTTCTGGATTGCAATGATGGTGAGACAGCTACTCTCTTCACTAGATAATGGGAATGTGTTACACAAAAAGCAAAAAGGCCTTAAGTATTAGAAATGGGTATCCTGGGCAATCAAGTAATAAAAACTTAATTTAATGGAGATTACATAGATCCCACTATTGCAAACTTTCACCTAATAGCTAAAGACAATTTTTGCTGTATGCATATTTTTTAAAGCCTCAAAATAGTGAGTAACCTATAATAACAGGTAAGAAAAAACACATCTAGCATCACCAAATGAATAAACTCCATTCACAGTGTAAAAGGGCAAATTCATACCGAATACTACACATGGGGGATATACAGGGGGTGGGATCTGGGGTTGCTTTTCTTTTTTTAACTAAAAGAAAATTTCACTTTCACACATGCTATAAATGTACTTATAAAGACTGTAGCAATGACAATTTGAAGTTTGCAGAAAGGTTCAGTCCTATAATATGATACATATTACTTGGGAGAATGAACAAAGAAGAAGACAGAAAAAAAAAGACATAGCATTTAATGGTGCTTTAACAACCATCTAGAAGGGAATGCATCTAGGATGTACATTACCATTGCATAACCCCAGACTTGCATTTGAAAAGTTAAATTTTCAATAGTTTATACAAAAATTTTGCACTTGAACATCCTACTTTTCCAGATATAATCTTAAAAGCCAAAAATTTTTTCAAGTGTACATATAAACGGGAACAAAATTCATTATATGTATAGGAAGAAATATCAATACTGAAGAGAATAAGAACTGTGTCTGGGTCTCAGTATTATTACTCACCCGCTTTGGCCCACTAAAAATCTTCCTGGTGTTTTCCTTAGATTTATCACCTTGTTTGTTTGTGGATTTCTTATTGCCTTCAGGCACACCAGGTGCATCCTCTGAAAACTCCAGAAGATCTGTAAAAGGTAAATACAGACATGAAACAACCATACTGAAAGCTGTTGAACTGTTACAGCATTTCTTGCATCTGACATATCCACATGTATAGCTTCTGAAGTTATACAAACAAATAAACAATCTTCACCTGAAAAATAATCTTTAAAGTCAAACACAGTTCTGGATGGAGCTCAGGTTTACTGACTGGGCTGTCATAATACATAAAAGACAGGTTACAAGGGAAATGGTCACAATTATTATAGCACCTTTTGCCCATTGCTGTAAGCTTGAAATCATTATTTCCCATTTAATACACCTGTAAATCCCAGGTTACCTTTTATATGTGCTTACTTGATTTACAGCCGCAATCTGAGCAGTGGATGAAATAAATAGTAGATGTGGTTCTTCAAAAGCATAAGATTAAGAGATTTAGAAGAAGAATACTTCCCACTAAAATCACCTTCTCCTTTAAACTTGTGCTGTATTTGAAACACTAACCCCTGGAGACCAGCTTGTGTTCTTTTACTTGGCACAAACCAGAAGTGACCATAAATTTCAAGATGGAAATAAAAGACAGGCACAGAGAAGCTGTTTCATCTGATAAACAGTTTAGAAAACTGGTCTATTCCAGAGAAGTTGCCACTATTTGAAAATTGCATTGCAAAAACACAAGCAGGTTGAATTGGTTACTCTAATCCCAAGTGTGCTCACATCCAGTAAACAGGACCAGCCAAGCACCTAGGTAAGGAGGCAATCAAAAGCAAGTTAGGCAAGAGAATTCCTAACAGCACTTGCAAGGACACCTAACTTACCTAGTCTAAAGGAGATAAGTATTTTTAAAATAAGGCTCAAAAGTTTCTTAAAATGCAGTAAATTGGGCTTGGCAGCAGCAGAGCAGGTAGAATGACCACTGCAAGACACCTACCAGAACCAGCCTCTCACATCCCAACCCACTGGTTTCCAGTTTAGTTGCACAATGTCAGCACAAGAGTTTAAGACACAACAGCAACCACCCTCTGAAAATAACTGACTTTACATGTTTTGATAAACTTAGTCTGACAGAGGAAAAATATTATAGACTAATTCTCATTAACTTAAAGCAAAAATACTTCCAAATCTATATAAAAGTCAACTTAGTCCTTTGCTGGAACTTGTCAATTAATGGTAAAATTGCTTTGATACACATCCTTACAAATCCTGAAATACTTTTGAAGAAGACAGGCCCTGAATGCAATACCCAAAGAAAGTCAAGCCAACAGAACTGGACCCTCCTATTGTAGATTAAAAGGTAAAAAGTAACTCACTTGACTACAGTAATTACAAACACGCAAGTCACTCTAGAAATAGATGTGTTTTCACCCACCAAATCAGCAGAATAATTTGTGTCTTGCACTAAGACTTGGAGCTTGTACTGTGGCTAATAATGATTAATAGTGCTCTATAATAGCTGAGCTACAATTTTAACATCATCTAAGTTTCACTGTTTGAATTCTACTCCTATGTGATCTTGAACTATCTCATTTAAATTAGGTAATTTTAAATTAAAAGAAAATTCTTGATAATAACATTTAAATTCCTACTTATAATAGTAGGATTTTGCATTTTTTTATGTTTCTAGCATATCAGACATTTTTATTATTAATTTTGTAAGATTATCTGGAATTATTTAACAATGCCCTCTGAAGCCTTCTAGGTATCCTAAAAGCACTCTGTATACATATTTTTCAGATCCAAACTAAACAGGGAGTAGGGAAGAAGTCTTTTGATAACATAAACCGAGCCAGGAAAAGACTCAACTAGTTTGGTAAGCAGTGACACTAATGAAGCTTGTTTTCCACTTGCTCTCTTGTATGGATGTTCCCCTGACCCCCAGAAAATATGAGCATATTGACCTTTTTCTCAATAGGGGAGCATGCAAGGCGTTTTCTCCTCTATCCAGTCATTTTCAAGGCATTTATAATCTTTGAGATAATTTGCCTGTCTCAGATAAAATTGGAAAGATGTTCAAAGACCAACTATAAGGCAACACCACAGAGTAAATTTCCTGGAAAAAAACAACTCAGTTTTGTTTTAGTGCCTGAGGGTAATTCAGCACAAGATTTTGAAGTCCAAACAGGACTCTGCCTTTGAGGACTTTGATATACTCTCAACTGGCTAAAAATATTTACCCAATTAAGATGATTCAGTTTTTGAGGAGATGCAAAGGAAGAAAAAAAGTAGGTCAAGTTTGTGCACCAGCAATGAACTGAGTGCTAGATGCTGATATACAAAAGCTACTTTAGTATCCAAGGAGATTATAGGAATCTCATCTTGATCACTGAAAGGAAAATGAATGCATGACACAAAGTTTTAGTTGTACAACAGAACTGATTTACAAGGCAAAAGGCTAAGCTGCAATACTTACACTACAGTAACAGGATAACTGCTACTACACTTTAAATCAATAATACTGTAGTTCATCATTACTATACTGCCTATAAGATCTATAAGGAAGAAGGAGATGAACCAAATAAAAATAAGCATGTTAGAGAGGACAGATCTTCATACCTTCCTTTAGCAGAAGGTTTCAGGGCAACTGCTCTATCCTGGTTATAGCAATCTACATAAAGATATGGAAATGTTTAATTTTAGTCAGCGTTTTGTGGTTTGGGTATTTTTGGTTTTTGTTTTCTTTTTAAAATGGCTGTCACTTTCTGTAATAATTTTATTGTCATTGGACAAAATGAAATGTAGCAGAAGAAGCATTAACATACTCCTAGGTGTCCCAGTTGAAGAGCTGGGAAATAAGGCACCTTGACACTACAAGTTCAGAAGTTAAATACATTTGAAACTTTAGTGACCACCCAAACTACCGACAACCATGGGAGAACCTTTAGAAAAAAAGACAGAAACAAACTGATAGCACAGTTATTTGCAGAAGTATAAGACCATCCCAAAGATGCAGGTTTGCTCTTCAAAACTGAAGCTTTAAGTTGTTTTTGGTTAAGCCTTACTCTTTGCTATTAGTTCAGACTTCTCTTCAATACAAATCCCCATTGATTAATACAATCAAGTAATTAAGTAATTTTCTTCTGGTATTAAAAGCTTCTCTTTACTAGAGGTGTCCTGTACACTGGCTAGTAAAATGATATAGGTACTGTTTTGGACCTGCCAGAATGCCGGGGCTAAAAGTACTAAAGAGACTTTACTAGATAAGAAAAATAGGTTTCATAAAAATAGGTCTAGACTATGGTAAGTAATTAAATCAGTATTATAGTACAAATTTTCTAAGCCGTAACAAAAAGTCTCTTGAAAAACTAATTATGCCTTATAACATTCCTTATGCACCAAAAAGTCAAAATCAGTCTTGGGAATTTCCAGGCCTGAAATTCAGAGAGGCAATCAGGCAACAGGAACACAGGATCCACAGATTAACTGTGGATTTATTCATTAATACAAAAAAAGAACAGCACACTCAGAACTCAGGTAGCTTTAGTGCCTCAGTACTATTTGTAACTTCAGGACAGGGTTTTATTGTGCAAGATGTTCTGAAAGCTTTTTCTGAGGCTTGGATTCAAAACTAGCATTTTCCATGGAGGCAGAAGTCACTTTTTTCAGTATGTAAAGATGGTAACTCACAGCAATGTCACATATTTTAATGAAACTTCAGGCTTAGATTGAGAAGTCCCTGACAAATTCTCAGCATCACTTTATTTAAGGACCTTACTATGGCTGTTCCGAGTGACGTTCAAAATTTTCAAAGGTCTGAGATAAAACAGGCTGAAATATATCAAGAAGTCCTACAGATTTTAGGACAACATTAGACTCCCTAGCTTTATAATCTATACCACAGGACTGAACTAGGGAATGTGCTGCAACTTAGGGAAATAACTTCACGTCACTCTTCCAATTTTCAGAAGAAAAAACGCAAGTCAAATCTCACCTAGCTACAGTAGCACAAAACAGGATTCAACTGAGCAAAGGAGATGCAAATTAAAGGGGAAGCATCTCTCAGAAGCAGCACTGAGAAGTAGCTCTTACCTGAGCAGTGGAGAAAGAAACTAACAAAACACAAATTTACACCTACCTGTGCCATGGGAGTATCTTAGGAAAATATTTCAGAGAAATAATCTGTGATACCTCGGAGCATAATGGCCTCCCTGGCAAATGTAGTGCTGAATGCAAACTGTAGATATTTTGAGACTCCAGAGAACAGCAGCTGAAAGGATTATTTGATGGGTCAGCATCTCAGCTGCATAAGGGATTTTTTTCCTTGGAATAAATGGCTGAACAAAGACTCATCACAGAAAGGGACTCGGATGGAATATTCCATGAGCAGCCCTGCAAGTTAAACCCATTTTCCAAAGAGGCTGGAACGCAAGCATTTCATCATAATTAAATTTTATGAAAACAAATCAAGCTGGTTTTGTTCGAAAACACAATCTTCTCATATAGTATCAGTATAAATTTAGCCCTTTTAGAATTTACAAAAAAACCCCTAGCAGTTACATTTACCTTTGATTAAAAGGCTTACAGACAATTCTGGTTTTAGAAACTGCTATAATTAGACCAGAGAAGTGACCATTTTTTTCCTATGAAATTTTATTTCTGGATTATATTAGCAGAAGCTATTTGTAGGAAAAAACAGTTTCTTCAACATTTGCAAGGCTATACTTGAGTCCTCCCTTCTCCCCATCACAATGAAATATATCTTGCCAAAGCCTTAAAGATGTAATAACTTCAGTGAATGGATAAAAAATGCTCATGCTTCATACTCTAAAATGGAGGATCAAAAAGTTCTTTAGCACAACAGCAGTGTTTTAAAATACTTATTCCAACTTGCATGATACTTTGGCATTCAACTTCTTCCAGAAGAAAGAGCTAAAAGAAACATTTCACTAGTTATTTCTTTTCTTCTTCACCAACACACCTCAACCTTGATCAAAGTCATTACGTGGGACCAAACCAACCACCAAGCAAGCCTAATTTTTCCAAAGCACTCAAATGCCAGAACTTGCTCAACAAATTCTGCCTGAACAGTTTTACTCAGGTGTACACATACACACCCACACACATCACCTATGCAGAAGATTGAGATCTGAAAACCAAAAGCAAAACCAGAAATACCTCAATATGCAGAGACTTATCCAAAGCCAGTCTGACTGGCACCCCATAGGTCCCCACACCCTCTGTTTTGAGCCATGCATCCTCAAATAAGAACTTTAGAAAAATCCAAACTGTTTACAAACCCATCCAAAAGCACAAAAGGGAAAAACATATTCCACATCTATCTCTAAGAGCTACTTAAATGTCCTCACTCAGCTCTAATTCTCTGTTGATGTGGAGCTTCTGTGGGAAGGTATCTGCCTTCCTGCCTTCCAGGCATAGGTACTTGTGTGCTCAACACACCAAAAAGTTAGAATCTTCTGTTCAAAAAGAAAAAAGCTCTACCTCTTGGCGAGAGATTAAGGGGTAGAAAGCATACTTCAAGACAGCTATAAAACACCAGACAGGATCACAAGAGAAATAAGCAAATTTAACTTTTAGATTTCCACATTAGTACTACTGTTCAACACACTCCAAGGTATATTGCAAAAAGAACAAAATATAAAGGTGAACTACATTTAAAGGCTAAGCATGTATTCCAGAAGAATTCTGCTTACCTGCATTAGTATTAAGCTGGTTATCCTGGGAACAGTTTTCATTGCCATCAGAGGTTGACTGTAGTGAAGAAGGTGGTGCAGTTCTACTTCGTTTTTTGTTACTTTTCCTTTCCGCTATCTGCCACTCTTCATCTTCATCCTCACTTTCACTCAAGTCATCAAACCCAAAGTACTTAATTTTGTAATTGGAACTCCCAGAACTTCTAGAGGCGCCTTCATCTCCCTCTCCCTCATCTTGATCATCGAACCCGAAAAACTCTAATTTGACATCCTTTTTGGATTTGGTATTGCTTGGTCGAAATCGGGTTGTAGTTTTTGTAGTAGCAATATCTGCTTTTTTTCTTAAGCGCCCAGCTTCTCCCAGGTCAGTAGGGGCTGCTGTGGTAAATTCATCGATCCGTTCCATGGTATCCTGTATAGTAACATTACAAACTGACAAGCAAGATGGATGTAGAACAGTGTAATCTCTAGTCCGTCCAACTGTCCCTCTAAAACTGGTCCCGCTACTTAAAGAAACTTTTCTTGCTGGGTTCAGACCATCATTGTTTGACTCACTGTTTGCTTTGGATAAAGACTGACTAGTGCCATCCATTAGCTTGTCAAAATTTGTTGCCCCCTGTGGTTTTGCTTTGTTGGATCGACAATATGTCCTACAGTTGCTTGGCCTAGGAATAGTTTGCAGAAGTTCTTCACTAATGGCTTCCTTTGGATTTTCAGTATCTTCTTTATCACACTCCTCATCCTTGCTCTTCACCTCCGAGAGATGTTCATTGTCAAAATCTAATATATACTCTCCAGTACTGGTGTCTTCAGTTTCATCCTCCCATTCATACAAGTGAGTTCTTAATGGCCCCTTCGTCTGAAATGTTTCTGATGAAGAGTCTCCTGTTTTTCTGATGTGGGAGTCCCAAGAATCAGGCAAGTCCTTAGTTTCAGTGTTGTATCCAGAACTGTCTGTAGTTGCAGCACTGGTTTTGTTACTGTCTTCAGAGTTTTCATAGATTAAATGACTGTTCTTCTCATTATCTTCATTCAAATTCTGTATTTTATCTACAAGAAAAGATAAATTTATTACTAGAAAGCATTATTAAAAAATATATAATCACCCTTGCAGGCAACTTTGAAAAGTCACAGCAAACATTCAGTGTTCAATGACAAAAAAACCCTCAAAACATTAAAGAAGTCCTTATCCTAGTTTCTGCTGATATACTCTTTTAAGTCTTTCAGTTTTAAAAAAAATTTGCTGTAATAAAATTTTGTCACCATTTCTAGCTTCTTGAAATATGCAACCCTTTGAAAACATGTGCATCATGTAAAAACTAAGAGTGAACCCTAAATACAACAACTTATCTAATAAATCTATCTAAAAATGTATCTATCTGAATAACAATTTAAAAAAGAGGTCTGCAGTGAAATTTTTGGTGAAGTCCGTCACCATTCAATGTTTCACACAAGTGATTTACAGTGAATAATTGGAGATAAAGAGCAATTATAAAGCGTTTTCTAATTATAAGAAAAAAAATCCCTCTTATACATAGGTTAGAGTATTGTATTTTATTCTTATATAAACATATCCCCTGATAATCCTTGTTTACATCAAGCTATTGCAACTACACTACTGTTTCAAATGGAAGTTTTGCAATATGGATCTTAGTGTCCGATTTGCATCGGATGCCAAACTTTAAGTACTTTTTGCTTTTGCATACAACTTGAGAAGAACAGGTAATATCACTGGAAACAAAATATGTATGAATCCATGAATTCACTAAGTTCACATATATTCATTTTTAATACTACAAGATGCATTACAGTAGTCTACTATATTCAGGAAAGGGGACACACAGTAAGGTTACAGCTGCTGTTTCAGATATTCCTGGTCTAAGAACTAGACAGTAGCGATGCATTATCACAGTAGAAATGAAAATCAGCATGGGCCACAGAACCTACTGATGAAGTTAAGTAAATTTGATGAAAGTTATCCTCTAATTCACTGCCTATTGCAGTAACTGTACAGCTATTAAAACCATTGAAAGTAATCCACCGACATATCTGTACTGAAAATGTACAGTCCCTGTTACTAACTGTATTGTAAGTTTTGATCAATATACCCTGAATGGAACAGCACACAACCTCAGCAACTGTTATTTTATTTTAGTGCTTTGAATGAAAACATTTGGACTCCAAGAAGAAATACACAAAATGCAAGCCTCATCACAATTTTAAATTAAAACACTTCTGAAATGCAGGTTTTTACAATAAACTTCTATAGAGCTGAAGAAGAGCTGCTGTCAAAAGTTAGTCTTGAACTTCTCCAACCCACAGCCACACTCACATGTCATGCTGTCAAAGAGAACAAATTCCATTGCAAGAATGAGTTTTTGTAAGATTTGTTTCCAGCTGATTAGCATCCACACAATACTAATGCCAGAAAAGATAGTGCCAAGTCTTCTGCCTGTTGTCCTCGATACTGGTAGGGAAACCGTTGCCTTTGGTTCCCCTGAACACCAACAGAAGCTCAGCGGATTGGGTACCAGTTTCACGAAGATTGCATCTGCCATACTCTGTTGCTGCACCTCACATGCACACAAATACCCAGAAATACAAGTGTGTTATTTCCTGGAAACAAAATTTCTTTGAAATTTCTGCAAGACAATATAATCAAACACAGGAACCACAGTGTCTACCATTACTATCAACCCTCCCTGTACTGGCTGCCTGGGCCAGGAGAAGCAAGATAAGAAGTCTGACTGGAATGCAGAAGACTGACACATAGAAGAGCAGCACATGATGAGATAAACTGGAGAAACAGAAGTAACTGGGACAGAAACAAGTAGAAAAAACATGCTAGAAGATAACGTGCTTAGAAGACACATGCGCAGAATGCTACCATAATAAAAGAGGCTTCGCTGGCAGAACGCAACCCATAAAGTTCAAATTTGTGAGGTAGCAAATGTTTTATAAACTCACCAGTAAAACTAAGGCTTTAGCATCCTTTAGCACTCGTCCTGAATGCACTAAACTTCACTAGCTACCATTTACCCAAAGTGGCACAGAAGTTTTATAGCACTGACCAAAAGGTTTCAACCTTCCTGATGAGGAAAGTGAGCACTGGTACTGTTGCAGGGACTTTTGTTCATTTGTTTTCAAATTTAAGTGGCGTCATCAAAATGGAATCCTTGCACATATGGTTTTATAAAAGAACTTTAAGGTGCAAGCAGAAAATTCTAGGAAAGGAAATGACTACCAAGTCAAGTTTTGCAGGAAATTGGTTTAATCCAAGGTGAAATTCCACAGGGAGAAAGGACAAGATCTCACAAATTGCATCTAAATTTTCTGGGAGTCCAGCTGAGACCTGCTATAGAAGTTTACATACTCACCTAGAAACAAAAAGCTCTTCAGAGAATACATGAAATGCAAAACTAAACTGCCCAAAGAACATCAGTCCTAGCCATCTCAGTGATAGAATCTTGTTTAGTCTTTCTCAGTCTCAATACATTATACAATCTCCTTGTTCCCATTTCAGTCTCATGCTTATGATAATCTAAGAGGTTGAACCAAAATTAATCTTTCTGTAACCTAAGAGCGAGTTTGACAGTGTACAATGTGTTCCTTCACCCCTCATATGCTTAATATTATTGTGCAACTGAAAACTACCGTAACACTTGGACGTGAAAACCAGCAATTAAAACATTTTCAGTTCTCACTGAAATACACTATTTTGCAGGCTCATCAGTACTGTTCCATATCTGAGCACATATCTACTTGAATTAATAAAGTCTAAGCAACATTTAAGATAAGTACATCTAAAACATGCCTGTCTTTGCTTACTAAACTATACTTCACTGCATTGTCAGGAAACAGTTTCAGTAGGCCTATCCGGAACGGGAACAGTTTTCCCATCCTAAGGAAACTGGAATTTCAAAGGGATGCATTTCATACCAGGACCAAATAAAATGTCATCTTCCCAGGGAAGGAACAGAATACACGTATGCACACATACATTTACAACCCAAGAGTCAAGTAATTCAAGAATCTGTTTTGAGATGAGAAAAGATGAAATTTAATTTCACGTTGTCTTAGCTTGAATCATTATCATATCAGCTAGAATCTGTACTCTCAATCACAAAATATGACTAACACATCAAGCCTGGAAAACAGACTGAAGAGGCCAAAGAGACATAAAAATATATATACCTCATACATATGAGTAGCACTGATAAAAAAATAATGGAAAAAATTACCAAGGAATCTGCCTCCAAAGAAATGTTAATCAACTATTCTGAAAAAGTTGTTTGTGGGGCTTTGGGGTGTTTTTTTTGTTGTTGTTGTTTTGGTTGGTTGGGTTTTTTTTGTTTTTTAAGCACACTGTTACCAGCAAGTCACAAAAATCACGACTACCCTATAATACATGCTTTCACATATGTTCTCTTAAAACTTCAGATTTTTAAGATGTAAAAAGCAAAGATATTAATGGAGTGCATATTAAGTCTTTTACTTAAGATCACTTCATCTAAAACATACTCACTGAATCCTTCTGCTCATTCATCAGTTCTGAGGCAGTCTTTAGCAGTTCAAACCACTTTACGTTTTCAGTCCCTTGCCAGGAAGTCACACTGTCAGTAAACAAGAGCTAAAGCCATCATGTATTAGGTCTTTATAAGAAAGAGGATCCTTATGACCCTTATATCAACTACAGCGCTGCTTTTATTTTAAAGTGTTTTTCTAACATGCATTAGATGCATCACCAAGTAATAATAAATCCAAACAGATAACTAAAATTTACTCTTAATGAAGATACTAATTTTGATGATGTAGTTACATACACTGTAAAACTATTCTACAAATTGTTCTAGAATATTTTAGAATGTGCTAAAATTAGCATAATATTTGTAGGACTCTGAGCAAGCAACACAGTCCCATCTAGTCGTCTGTGACCTATTAAGGGAACAAGAGTTTCTACTCTCTTACTGCAGCAGCCTCATTTAGACAAACTGAAGCATCATCTGTGAGATGCATCATGACAAGAACAATGCTTCTTCACATCTGTTTTCTCCATTCCAATTTTTTGTACTTGTTGCACTGAGGTTGTTACATTCTTTTTCTTGCCATAGTGGCTCCTATTCTCATCTCCAATTTCACACTTACCCAGCCTTCCTGCTCTTCTCATGCTCGTTCCCAACAGTCCCAAGTACAATACTGAGGAAACTCAGCTAGCTATTAATTCCTCAATGTCAGTCTCCACCTCTAGAAGCACCACCAAAAACACACAGGTTCATTAGTACACCTGCGTATTAGTAAAATCTGATCAGACTGGGTTGAAGCAGTCGTACCATACATCTAGTCCTTCCAGCCTTTAATTCCTCGTTTCTCTCTAACTGTAAATGTGAATAAAATCGCTTTTTCCAGTCAGTTCAGCTGACTAATAAATAATAAATCCATTCTATCCCAGTCAAACAGCTTTATTGGTGGCTAACTACACTTCCAAGAAATTATCTTAAAAGCCAAAGACTCATCATTGACAGCTCTTCCCATACCACAGTATGACTTCTGTTGCCTTTGTGTAAGCTATATATTGTTTCAAGTATGTGCATAAGCAAATCAGAATTTTGAGTTGCCTCCACAAGTATCAACAAAATGTTACATCTGATTTTTCACTCTCAGCTAGTATTTTAATATAATAAAGTCACTCTGAAATAGCAAATAAGTGGCAGTTAACCTCCTTCATTTTGCACCTATTAAGACACCAACATTTTAAAACCACCCAGTACTTCAGAAGTATTAGTAGCTGATGAAAAATGTAACCAGTGAACTGTTTACTGTACACTAAATAGACAGTTAGGCTTTAAAAGTGGATCATCATAATGCATTTAGTGGAAAACTAAGCAGTAGCATTTATAGGAATACTTCCTCAAAGGATATTTTGTCAAGCCACTGCTTTCATTTCATCAGTGGGTCAACAGCTGTCAGACTGAAGCTTCTATACCAGAAACTACGGCAAATCACTTGCTAATTGTCCAAAGGTGTACAATACCAGAAAATCTGATAACCATGATTTTTAAAATTACTATTATCTGTAGTAACTATTACAGGAGCATGATTGTAGGCAACACGTAACATAATTTTAGTTACAGAAAGCAGAAAGAAAATATAGAGAAAATGAACTAATTTTGAATGATTATAGATATTCTGTAGTGCAAAATAGTAGTGTAATTTCTCCTCCCAATTTTAACTGCAATTAGGCTGTTTTGGGGCTCAAATACCAGAATAAGCCTCCCAAGTAATTTCAGATCAGCAACAGCATATAACTATATAATCCACCAGAGAGTCGATTTTTGTTGTTTTGTTGTTGTTTGTTTTGGGGTTTTTTTTTTCCTTCTGGGTACTAGCTCAATATCCCTAAGAACCATAACAATCTTCTGTAGTAATCATGATTTGTTTTCTGTTTAAGTCTCTAGAACTTAATTACCAGAGCATGAGAGAACCAATCTAAATGACTGGTAGGTCTAAATTAAATGTTAATAAAAACACCCATATATTTATATATACCTCTTCCTTTATTTTATGCTCTACTTTACGTCACTAGCATGATTGGGATGTCTTAAGTATTGCTGATGAATTTTTTTTTTTTAAGAGTTAAATTTCTACTCTTTCCTACCAAACACATTGAGATGTTTTCACACATAGATGCACATGACCAAACTTCACAAAGCTACATTTAAGTGGTTATGATGATTACCCCCCAAGTCAGCTTTGTAAGATGACCATTAGAGACAAGAGCTCAAGTTGATACACTCAAGATACTTATATAAACTAATAGTTTACACTCCTCTGGATATATGAAAATGTTCCAACAGTGGGAATGCAACAGAGTTCTCAAAATCCCACTGCTTTCCCAGTAATAAACCTTAGCTTTTTTCACTAACAAACCTCCAAACATTAAACAAATGCACATCTAGACTTATATAATTTAGACTAGATGGATGTAAAGAGAATATTCTGTTCATATATTTTTTAAAAATACATATTTAATATAAGCACTCACTCGTTACATGGAACAAATGCTATCCTATATATCCAATAAAACAGAAAATGCCTTCTGGCTACCATAAGTAGCTACATGGGGACTACCTCTTGCCTTTTCATTTTTAAGATCATGTACAAAAGGAAGAATGCAATTCTAAGCTCTAATTTTTTTAATGACTTTTACATCCTTCAGTTGGACATCTCTCACAATTTTGATATTAAGACGTCTCAGATTTCAACTTTATTTTTTCATTAAGTACCTATAATACATCTCACCCTTATTTTAAAAGGTTTTTCTTCTTAAGAAACTAATGTCTACCTGAAAACATGCTCCCAAATAGCCCTCAGAAGCATTACTATTTCTTCATTGTACTATATGAGAAAAGGAAGGAATATCTCCTCACTCACAAAACATCTAGTTTGATCACAGTAATATATAATTACAGACTCGCTGAGATGGTGAAAGGTCTAAAGATATTGCAAGGCTTTCAGAAACTGCCATAGTGAAAGGAATCACTTTTTGTAATTGTATGCCACTCATAAGTTTTTTAAACTGAATGTTACAAAGAAAACAAGGCAAGTTACTAAATGAAGATAGAAAGAAAACTTCAATATACTTCGTACCTTCAATCTTTAGTTGTATATTGTCTTAAAGAACAAAAAAGTGAAGGCCCATAGTTTTTCCAGAGCAAAAGCCAGTTGACCAGTTGAGCAGAACCTCTGGTACTAATTCAAGCTACCTATTTGTGCAGGCAGTGAACATAAAAAGAAGATTCTAAGGTATCTCTCAAAAAACTTCACTTCTGGGTGATGAAGTAAGAAAAAGAAATGGCTAGAAGAACCAATAAAGAGACCATCTGGCAATTTATCTCCGCAATTGGCTAAGTGATTCCAGTCATTTCGTATTGTATACAAAACAGCAAGGAAACACATATACAAACGCATAAAGGTTTTAAAAATGCATATGAGTAATTCTAAACCTGACTTTGAATGTCCTCCACTGCTTGCAGTGGTGTGGAACACACTTACTACTTCTTTCTCACCTCTGATAATGGCAAGCACACGTAAGGGGAAGTTACTAGTATAAGCAACATAGAGCTGTGACAGCCATTGATCAACATCACCCATAAATACAAGGCAGTTTTCTGTGAAACAAGTGAGCACAATCCCAGGACCTAGAAATAGGCATCAAGAGATGAAAAGGAACAGGAAAACCCACCTGTGTGACCTATAGCAGCAACTGGCCAGCAGAGTCCAGACTGGCCAGACAAAGACACCTACTACAGGAAACAATTAAAGGAGTAGTTAACATAGTTTTCCTAATGGTGATTTGGAAAAGAGGTACAGGTAGAGAATACTAGAAACTACCTGAAAGTACCTGGGAAGAAGAGATGAGAAAGTAAATGCTGGGGTAGGGGCAGTGGAGAGGAGCTTAAGAGGTTGCACAAGTGGTCCCAGGAACCTGAAGTGTTTTCCCAGGATTTGTTATACACCTTGCCAGACAGGCTCTGTTTTGTCAAACTAGAACTATTTATCTTCTTGCCTGGAGAGCTTCACAGGTTCTTCCGAGAACCTTTTAGACAGTTCAAACTGGTATTTTCTCATATCATCACTGATGACATCCTAGCATATTTACAATAATGAAACTATATTGATATGATTGACTGATCACCTAGCGTTACACATTTAACATCTGTACACATTATAAGAAATCATCCTCATTCCTCCTCAAGGTTCACCACAACAGTGTTTACTGTTGCATTAACTCAAACTTGGTCAAACCCTGCTCCAGGCAGGGCCTAAAAGCAGTGAACAGGTTAATGAAGAAAGGAGAAGCCATAAAAACAATTCTTGTAATTTCTCACAGGAGATTAAAAGTTTCACAGAGCCTTCCTGCTTGAAGAAGAAACACTGAAGTCTGGAGAAAAGATAACACTCTCACAATCAACTACTAAAACTGCAAGAGTTAACAATTTCATAACTTGATCCTTAGAGTACAGCATATAGCAACACAGAATCTAAAATAAAGCCAAGGGAAAAAGTCTGTTAGGAAATCAAATGCTCTTCTTTGCAAAAAAGGCCATAATCCAAACCAGCCATCAACAAATGTATCTTCCAGCGTAGCCCCCATTTCAATTTCATTTCCATTTAACTTACAAGACTAGGTTGTTTGACTCTTAAGTTTGAAAACATCATTTTCAGCTGCATAAAACTGAAATAATCATAACTGGTCTAACATCAATCGCCTACAGTCAAACACTATATGCTTTTGTTAACAATTCAGTGTCAGAGCTGCAGTATCTTATTTGCTACTTTTAAGTACACACAGAGCAGTCTCTTAGGCTGGGAGAACAAGGTCTCTTAATGTAAATTTCTGTCCTGAACAGAGTCTGGGTGCACAGAACAAAGCTTGTTGTCAACTCAACCATCACCCCTGCAGCCTCCTCAACACCAACCTGTTTGACTGGGCAGAAGACAGCACACGCCGCAGATCATGCACAGCCACGTGTGCTGGCTAGCCAGCTTACTGCTGCTTTTTAAAATGGATTAGGGACCTAGTTATAACTGCATTATCCTCACCAGCATGCACACAACAGGGAGGTAAGGGAACAGATTAATCATTTCAACTCAGTTTTTCACTCCAGCATTTTCCATAACACTTGAAATAGCACTGTATCTTTGAAATCACTCCTTACCACTCAAAGTTTGATCAGAACTGGTTAATAAGTTAAAATGTTATTAGGAAATTGAAGAATACAAAAGGACAGTCAATATCAGCCTTGGTATGCTAAGAAAATGTGCTACCATGTCAAAATATTCTCACATATACAAAATAAATGTTTATTTCTTCTACTGATTCACAGGAGAGTTGCCAGTATTAAATGTTAGCCTTACTAACTTGAACCCAGGATAATTTTCTCTCATTTCTAGCAATTCTTGATGAATACTAACCAAAATACCCTCCAAGCTACAAATAAAAACCATATTGCTTTCTATAGCTTTTGTACCATGAGACTTCATCACTGTGGGAACTAGCTGTAGGAGCCTTCATTTTAATACCAAAAGGAACTTGATTGAATTATCATGAACAGAAAAATAAATCTACAAACTTAAACTAGGTTTCTTTCAGTATTAGACACACAAATTCACAGAATTCACTGTGAACTTATGGGTAATATTTAAGCTAGTCAGAAGCAATTAAATCTTCAAAAGGGCAGGCAGGTAGCGTGATGCCAATTTTATATTCCTCTTTATTTATCTTCAAATATCACCTGACTACCAAGACAGATGTAAAAGCAAGAAAATGAAACATCAAGGAAAAGAAGGCAGCAAAAAAACACTCGAGTGTAGTCAAGGCCTTCATATTCCACCAGCTCCTGAGGGCACATAGATTAACAGGCTACAGCTCATGGACAGACAGACCACTGACACAAGATGTAGGAAACAGTTTGTTAAGCTCTTTACAAACTACAGCTCTGCCTGAGGTTCCTGAACACCAAGAAACATTTCTTACGGCTCTGTTACACCATCACTAATGTTCCCAAGCATAAAAATACATCACTTCATTCTACAACTTGAAGCTGACCAAGCTAGAGGAAAAGACAAATCTTTACCAAGTGCTTGTATCACATTCCTTATTTCTGGGAAGAGAGCCCAAATGAGACATACACACAGTATCTTCTCTGGTTTCTACAGAAAAACAGCAACTGCAGAGAAGCGATGCTTTTCTCCAAATAAGAAAAGGAATTTCATTACAGTTTCTCTCTTCTGCTCTACATTGGAAATGAAATGTTTTGGTTGGTAAGGAGAAAAGGCTACAGACTAAACTCCTGTGATCCATTTTCTGTCTAGGATTGAACATCTGGGAAACACAGAAAAAACTTTATAGATACAAAATACACAATTTAAGAAATGGGCAAAATTTACTTAGATCCACCATTATCCACTGACGCCCATAAGATCTCGAAAAGCAGTGCCTGTCAGCAGGCATAAACAGAAGATAAGAAGCATAAGAGCCCCAGAAGATTAGACTCTCAAGACCAGTTTCATGGTTGACAATCACTAAAATAGCTAAAATGACTGAACCACCACATCCATAGCTATGATTACAAATTCTTAAGTAATTCTGTTTCTTTGCTCCCTATGAATCAAAATGAGTTCCCAACAAGTTTGTACACAGCTTGTTTGCCTCTTTGCAGATGTTTTAAGTGGCATTTTCTTTCGCAGAAGAATTCAACAGAAAACCCTAAAGTGATGAGATTTACTGCCATCACAGAACTATTTTCCTTGAGAATAGTTTGTGTTTCTTGTTTCTTTTACAGCACCCTGAATATCAAAATTCTAAGGTGATTTATATGAAAAGTTTGAATTTGTTATTTATTAAGACTATGTATGAAACAAGTTCTCAATCACATTAGATCATTTCACTTAGAGTAGCTATTCTTCTAAATATATAGCTTGCGAGACAGAAGACACCTTTTCTTTTCTCAAATTGCCTCGATGCAGCCTTTCAATTCTGTAGCACAGTGTTCAGCACCTCTAATAAGCCATTATTTCAATTCCATGAACCTAACAGATTTTAACATTTTCAGAACATGAACTGTTCTGCTGCCGTTGGCACAACAGCCCACCATGCTGTGGCTCCACCCTGTGAAAGACTGAACCCTAACCACCGCATTATTGCTTCTCACCTTGGATCCATGCTTAAGCCTTAAGTAATTCTTCATAGTCTTTTTTCCCACTGGGGAAAAATGCTACCAGCAGGTATTCTGAAAGGTTGTCTTACACTGGTGCAAAAATGATACCTCCTGTCAGCCAGTGTACAGCTTTTTGTAAAATAAAATCCTTGTATTTCAATGGGAATGGAAGCCGTTCACAGGGGTACAGGCTGACATGATCACCTCCCCTCTTGTGCAGAAAATATTCAAAGATAAGCTTTAGCTTCTTGTGCCTTTATCTAAGGCACAATTTTCAATTGTATAGGAAGATGATGTTTTTTTAAGTAACAGTCTAGCTGCTTTTCCCCTCTTCTTCTACTCCTTCAGCTAGCAACCATCAGATATTCTGCCTGATCACTGATCTGTCACTGTACCTTAACTCCCTGCATATCTCAGTATCACCTTTGTACCAATCTAGACGCATGTACCTGGCCAACCATGCATAGTGCCGTGTTCAGCACAACTGCCTTCCCAGTAGATATCTGGGGAGAAAACCAACAAATCTCAAAATTACTTATTTAATCCTTCATTACTAAAGGCATTTCCCTTCCAATTAAAATATTGCTAAAAATTAACCTAGGTTGCTTGTTGTCAGCTATATCCAGCCTCTCAATTTCTATCAAATTAAAGCCCTATCACTTCCCTTGCACTTCAACCCTTTTTGTCTTCCCAGTTCAGTATTTTTGTCCAAGTTGTACCTATAGTCTTACAGTTTGTCTTTCACAGTTGGAATAACTATAATTCCTCCTTCATTCTTCTTTCTCATCTTGCTTAAAACTCTTCTACTACATTCTGAAAACTTCATTTAAAATCTGTTTTTCATCTGCTGAGTATATACTTACAAGACCAATGTGACTTTTCTTTTTCAAACATTGCTTCACATCTGTTATCTATCCGCATTTGTAGCAATATAAATTACAATGTGATTCTACCGACACTGACATTATGTAAAAACCCAATATACCACGCAGCACGTTATCAATGCCCACACCCAACTTGCAAGCAAAGTCCACAACTCCCTCAAAATAAGGATAAATTGCGGTTTTAGTAAACAATGATAAAACCTCTTCCTACAGAAAGAAAACTATTTTTCATCTTCCAGCAAATAATTAAACTTTGAGGAACTCTACAATCCCGCAGCAAGACTACTCGGTCAGAAATTAAAAAATAAAATGGTCCTGAAGGACGAAAAATTGTGCAGCATCAAATTCAATGGTCAGAAGAGCTGCTACACTCGGAGTTGTCAGAGCCTGAACTAGCGGTATCATGTGTTCACCTCTGATGCAAAGTCCTGTGAAACAGACACATTCTTCCTCACCAGTAGCTCAGAAGGGCATCTTTTGCTCAGAGCAGCAGGAGAAAGCTGATCTAGGAAGCCAGCTACTTCCCCCCTGCAGGGAAAACAGTGTCATGGGCAACACAAAGGGCTGGCACATGTCAAAAAAGCTTGCTTTCACTGACTTTTGTAGTGTGAGCCCCTACAAAAAAGGTATTAAGCGTATTATAACATAGCAGCACTAATAATTGTCAAAACAAACATGTCCTTAGGCTGTCAGTCTGAATTCAGACACTACTCAAATACGTTGACAGTCTACTGAATACAGTGGCAGCTTCTTGAAAGAAAATAGGAGATAAGTTTGAACTTGAAAAACATTTTCCAGACAGTTAACAAGATCTCAGCAGTTTCCACCTGAAATGGCTTTCTTACCGACTGTTTTCTGCGTGCTTTGGTCTGCTTAAGAGGTACGCACGTTAACAGGGTTTTTTCTTTCTGCAAGCACTGACCAACTGTTTTGAATGCAAAGTTAGTTCAACCTTTTAAACATGAAAGAAGTTAAGAAGTAGTCAAAAGTCTGACCTTCTAAAAACTAACTTTTCATGTTACAAGTCCATAGAGAAAGAATTATTTTAAAAGTATGGATTCCAAAAAAAAGGTATTGAGAATCTCACTGTTGTGTGAGAAATGGGAGTTACAGACTGAAGGGAAAAAAGTTTCTTGTGCTCTGTACAGGGTCATACATAGTATGCATTTCCTTGTCATTAGGAAAAATATGTTGCAGAAATCTGAAGACTCCTTTCTAAATACTGGTATTTTTTAACCTGTATTGCCATTTTAGTGAACCAGTATAAATACTGAAATTTAAACAGTATTTCAGTCATTTCATTTTTGAAAAACATCCAAGAAAACTACCAACACCAAATCTTCAAAGTATCAGAGTAATACCAAAGCAAAAAAAAATTGAGAACAATTGTCACACGAGTCTGACACTAGAACCTGGGCTACTATCGTAGCAAGAAAATTCCACTTGTAAGGGGCTATCTTAAAAAGGGGGAAACATAATGAAAATAATTGAAGAAGAGAGGACTTGTGGATAAAACCCTACCTACATACCCAGCATAACTACCGCCATCTAAACAAACTTTGTAACACTGAAATGCTACAGGCATACGTATTTTCTGGCCGACCTTTCCCCTTCCCTGCTATCAGCTTCTTAATGCTTTGAGCCAGCCATAGCACAGCTGCAGTTCTCTTTAATCACAGTTGCTGCGAGCTGTCTCCCAAGACAGGCAAATGCTCAGACCTCATTCAGTTTTCCCCAACTTCTTGCCCCATTTTTGGACAAAAAAAATGACTAAACCTAAACTTTTCCTCAAGAAGTAAATAAAATTTGATACAACAACTCTGCAGAGGAAGACAGATAAGACTACTAAGACTTAACTATTACCTAAAATGGCCATGTCACCATTAAACACAAAATAGAAGCTCTACAATAATGTGAAACGAAGACCCTGGCAAATGTTGTTGTCCAATGTATTTATGTAACAAACTTGCATTTAAGAAGGTGGAGCTTAACTCTAAAGATAGGGCTCCCCCACCCACACAATCAGACACGGAGGCTTTGCAGACACATTCGCTAAGGTACTCTCAGCATAGTCTGTCGGGAGCAGACCTGTTGGCTTGAACCGTGTTCTTTTCAGGGCGACCATTTTCTGCGAATTACTCTATTCACTCAGTATGCATTTCAAACAACTAAATGCAACTAGATTCTGCATACTGGGTCATGAAGTAGTCAAGCACAGTTGTATCCCTTCGCTCTTGCACTGCATAAGCAAAAGTTATTAAGGATTGCATGTGCCATTTTCATTTGCTACTAATATGTGCCATGACCCCCAAGCATTAAGAACTACCTAGAAACACAAAGGCACTGAATAGCAGACAACAGGCAAATGCTTCCTTACAGCATCAAGAGCAAAACTACTTCCAGAACAAAGACTTGTTTGAATATCAGTACATAGTAACAAACAAGATGCAGAACAGCCATTTTCATAACCACTCAAAGTGTTAGGAAAAAAAAAAATGCAAGTATCACAAATACTTTACATGTAATAATTTGTCCTTTTAATCTTAAAAAGCCTCAAAGGGCATTGCCAAGAAAATAGCCACAAAATCTGCACTTAGCATCACGACACAGCAGAAAGGGATGCTATTGCTACACTGCTCTGTATTCTGAAAAGACACTTCAAGCTATCCTATTTTCTATTTCTTCACAGCAAGTAAAATGTATTTTCAAGAGACAAATTCATAGGCATTAAAACAAATCAGACTTAATCTGATTTGGTTTAAATGGATTAATGCACAACTAAAATACTGAAAGTACCATTAAATACCTACTATTTTAACTTAGAATTAGCGTAAAAAAGTAATATTATTTTGTAGTCCACAAACAGGAATGAGGTGTGCAAAATGAGAGAGACATCAACCACCTGAGAGATCGATCTAAACTCAAGTGCCTTCCCTGAAGAACAGCATCAACATCTTGGACTGGACCTTCCAAAGGCTTGAGTTACACAGCTCAGCACAGTGGCACACAAGCAAAAGACAGCAGGTGATCGCAACATCCAGAGCCGAAACACAAAGTCACACGCAAGAATGCCAGAAGCAGTATCTCCCTAAACTGAAACAGCTAGAGGAGGGTGTCCTGGAAAGCAGCTACTCAATCTGAAATGTACTCAATACTAATATAATTATGAAATGCCATACCATCTTTTAAAATTCATCAAGCTTTGACTTAAATTTTCATCTGAAAAGTCATACTACATTAATTTTAACACACAAGCTAACATAAATATTCTAAGAACAAAGTTCTTAGAATTTTTTTTTAACTAGCAACTCATAATTTGCTCTGCAAGGCCCTAAGTTTTTTTATATATTAAAGCTTGTGTGCAGGTGAATTTAGTGTGAAATACTATTTGGGTTTGTGTAATATAGAATAAGCTTAACAGTTTAAAAACCAAATAAACAAAAACCCTCCAAGGTGTTTCAGAAATCCAAGTATTGCTCAATGGGTTTTTACCTTATCCTACTGTAAGACTCTCACCTTCTAACTACTAAGTCACTGTATTTTTGCTTGATATTAATTACCAGTATAAGATTTTTTCCAATGACATGACTTAATTTCTAGCTACCAAGTCCTCCTTCCTTAATAAAAGTGACCCAACAGTAATTATTAATACTTAATACCTTTTTGCTGTTTCTAATTTACCTAAACTCTTACTATCTGTAAACTACCTGTTACATAAAGGATTACTCATGAACATTCTTCTGACAGTATTAAGTCTTGATTAAGCAACATTAGGGTAAGATTTTGAGAAGCTTTCCACATTAAGAGCTTCTCAAAGCCTTTAAAATGAGATTGTTACAAGCACTAGCTGAAGGCTAAAAAAAAAAACCAAAACACACAAACAAACAAAAAACCGAAATTAAAACAACACAGTAAGTCATACCATTTTAAGTAAAAGATACAGATCCTCAACTGTGTTACACTGTCACACAACTATTAAAACAACACAAAAATTGGCCTGCTTTTTAGTACCAAATATTAGTTAAAATTAACTGGCATTGTATCACCTTAATTTTAATGTCCGAAGAAATGGACACTCAGGCAGGATGAGTCTGCTATGCTTGGAGCAGAACTAGCAGGCTAAACTGTAGCCCTCAGCTTGCCCATAGCCACATTAAGTCAGTTTTCACCTTATTCTAGGATAAGAAGTAGGACACAATGATGGCACCCACTATCAGGAAGTCCTGAGACCTTAATTCGCACACTGTCTAGTCAGTACCAGGACAAGGACTAGCAAACTGCACTTAAAACAAGTTAACAAGCAATTTCATGAACACCAGTACCAACAGAGCTTAGTTTCTTATACCTAAAGATACACAGTTGTATGTGGGTTCAGCCTGAGCTCACGTTGCAGTGTCTCTCACAATGGGAATATTAACATTGTTTGGTGTGGGTTTGTTTTTTTTTTTCTTTCTTTCCTCTTCAGCAATAGTACAGCTTGTTGTCTCAAGGACCTACAAGCTCTTTGAACAAATCTGGTTGAACCTGGTGGAGTTCAAGAGTGCCAGGAAGGGAAAAATTACTATGGGGATGGTGAGGACATGTAAGCAGAAGCATATACACTATACCCGAGAAGACCACAGAAGGAGAAATAACCTTGTTATTGTTGTGCAGTTTTTCTCCCCCAGGCTCCCTCTTCCCTCACACCCCCACCCCTAAATCAATAAAATTAATTCTCTCCAGTTCTGAAAGATAGCCTCATATGATCATCAAACTTTACTTAACAATCTATGTAACAAAGAAGCCTCTGAAGCACTTACATTCAGACTGGCTAACTATACCACTATCTCTAATTGCTCAACGTTCTGAATGACGTACTCAGAGACAATTTTTATTTATTTTGGATCAGCCTACACACAAGCATAATAGCTGCTTAAGCCATTCAAGTTTCATTTACACTAAACATCCAAAATAAACACCATCACCAAAACTACAGTCTTGGTTTCCTTACCCTTATTTAAAGACCCTCCTAGGATGTTTTGCAAAGATTTATTCTCAGCTGAATTTAATTTATTGAGAAAGTTATGAAAGGGGTTTTAGCCTTCATTTGACTGGGTGTAAACAGAAAGTAATAGATTCTGAAAGAACAGCAACATCAGGTCAAGATCCACCTTGTCCTTCACTACTTCTGGCTGAACTGTACTCAGTAACAAACACTTCAGGAAAGCATGCAAGAACAAAATTCCTTCAGTACCTCTTCTAACCTCCTCTGCATCCAGACCACCACCATGCTCAACAGCCACTGATGGACTTATCTACCAAGATTCACCAGCTTCCTTCTTTTTAGAGCTGTATATATTTATGGAATATATAGTATTGTCTAACTAGGTGTTCTAGAATTTAAATAGGCATCAAATTTGAAAGTTTCTCTGCACTAAATACTGCATTTTATTATTTTCCACAATACTGGAACCAGGAAGCACCAATGAAACTGCCAAAGTCTGTTCCTTTAGGCCTCTCAAGCACCGTGAATTTTCAGAGCTCTATCATATTTTCTCCCCACAGCTCTCACATCTTTTCCAATGTGAAAAATACCATTCTAACAAAGCTTTTCTACATGGAAACCATTTCACTGTAAGACTTACTCTATTACAATCTCTCATTAGCAACCAAGGAAACACATTACTATTTCTTCTCCTTGTAAATAACTGGGGGATGAATCTACTCAATCTCTTACAAAAACTATATTCAAACTTAGCAAAACATAAATTGTATTTCCAGCCTGAAGGTAGATCATACATACAGATAAATAAACTGCAGAAAACCATATGAAAATGAGAAATATTTCAGCAGCAAAAATAAGAGTAAGAATCGCATCCCACCAACGTGTCTGTCAAACTACAGTTCAAATCAGCATTTATTGGCATTTCTTGTACTATATCGCTAATAAAATTATCTTGCAAATAACTGAACTATGCGTATCTTCCACTATTCAGTACCTTCTTGTCCACTGTATTACAACTGGAGAAGTCCACTCAAACTCCTGATCATAGGGTTAAGTTCACTATATCTGAGAATTGAAAGTTAGCCAAGTTCTTATCATTAAAGTTAGCTATAATAACCCAGAGCAAGTCAGTAGGTGTCATCTTCATCAAGGTTCATCTAATGTGATCTTCTGCCTAATTTTTAAAGCTGCAGTTTAACCAGCCCATTATACAAAAACTTCTAGTGAGATATAATAACATCTGATCTTGCCTAAGAATGACTTGAACAAAACTGCATGTTTTGTTCCATGGGGTTTGTGAACTCCCTCTCAAAAGTATTCAGATATCTTACAAACAATTCAGAGCCTGAAAACAGCTCGTAAAAGAAGTCTGACAGAATTCTGTTCCATAGGTCCAAAGTTTTTACGTACACAGTGATAAAGATGTGCTAATTAAAAAATATATATATATACCTTTGTGCAACTTACGTTCAGAAAACTACTTTTTCCATTCAAATAATAAAGCAAATTTTAAGCTGGATCTGCATCTGCATGGTAGTAACCATGTACCCGCACTAAATTAAAAGTCAGCAACTTAAGAATAAAGCATTCAGCATTCTATTATTACCAGTTCATCACTCTTCAAAATACTCTGTTAAAAAACACAAATGCACTGAGCTCGGAACAAGTTTTAGAAAATGAAGGTAACATTCCATACTACTCAAGGTGGACTAATATACTACATTGAATCTAAAGCACTGAATCTCAGCTTGCAGACATAGGGATTAGAGTGCCAAGGATCTCAGAGCAATGTATAAAATTCAGAATGCTTCCTGGCTTTTTAGTTAAATAGCATATATATTATCCTTTATAATTCCTTACAATTAATAATTAATTGCCCCATGGTTTTATTGGAACATTTAATTAGCCCCTGAAAACAATAAGTCTAAATGTAGGTTAGCAAAAAATCAGAGCATAACAGAACCATCTGGACAGCTGAGTAAATGTACCTGCAGTTACGAGTTTAGCACTGCTGCCTTTGCATTCTCCATCTTCCACATTCTTGCTTGTGCTCTTTTCTTTTAAGAGAGGAACAGTATTGTCAAAAGACATGCACTTGCTGGATGCAACGTTTTCTTCACTATCTGGCTGATTAATTCTGCTGTTAGCTTCAAGTAGAGGAGTGAAGTCCTCAGACTGAGCAGCTTCACCAGGTTCCAGCTGAGAGGAGCTTTTAGCCTGTGACACATTTTTTGAAGACACAGGAAGAGATTCTTCATCACTGTCAAATCCAAATGGATCCTCCGTTACCTCATCTTCAACTTTGGGTTTTTTAGGAACTTCGGAAATATCTGGTTTGACACTGGGCCTCTTCTGTCCTAATTTGGCCATGAAGGTGGTTTCTCCCCATTTGGTACTAAGGGTGGTCCGTTTGTTGGAAAATACTTCATCAAACTTGGAACTGCCGTTTCCCCCTTTCCGGCTGTAGGTCTTTCCAAATCGGGATGTCATTTTGGCTCCTGTTTCATATTCTCTGTTGGAAAAGAAAGGAGAGACATAAATTCACCAACTTTTTAGTACAAATGATTGTAAATCCATCCTTTATTTGGCCTACAAGCATCAGGCATGTACATTTCACACAAGCAACAGATACATCATCTGCTTCTTTCTATAGACTCATTTACATGTGAACATCATCACATCAACAGTTTCTGGAACAACTAATGTATCTACCAACTTCACTCGAAATTCAGTTACTTACACATTTATAAAACAATAGCACAATGAATTCTTAAGAAAAATCTGCTATGAATACATTAATTTTGGTATTTTATGCTGATCTTATATTTACAAGTATAGATGGCACTATTTTCATTAAATATCAGCAGAAAACTAAACAATATTTTCACCATATCTGAACATGTATATCTCTGCTACAGTCCTATAACACAGTATGGCTTTAAGAAGACTCTTTGTAGTTAAGTAAAAAACCTGTCAGAATATTTTAAGTTGCTACAGATATGTTAAATACTAATTAATCACCAATAACGATGACAACTTCACCCGTGTTCTTCTCACTACTCAGACTTACTTAGCAAGCATATTATTTGGTAATACAATGTGCTTTATGCCATCTGCACAGTCATGGTCAAGACTGGTACACAGCAATACCCCCATGAGTAAATACAACTGATCAAGGGACAGGAACAAGGAGACACTCCTCAACCCATTTCTAAGAACACGGAGGACACCCCATGCAGACCAGCATAAACCATGACTGTTTACTGGCTGTTACAACTGTAGCACAATTCACAGTTCGTTCTCACAGAAGAATGAAGTTTAAATACGAACAGATTAAACAGGAACACATTTAAACAGTTCCCTGCACGTGTTCTTCCCTGTGTGTGTTCTATTTCTACTTTTGTTTAACTCAGGAAGACAGATCACTTTGTTTCTTTTTCCCAAAACAAATACTTCAACTCCTAGACAAACTAAAACATAAAAACACCAACCAATCATCTGTTTTGTAAAACATGTTTCTGGCCCAAACATGAATAGGAAATTTAAATTCTTTATAGTCAGTCTGAATCTAATAAAGTCCATCTTTCTCTCTGAAATTACTTTCCATAGCGGAGAAAAATCTGATAAAAGGGAAGGGCATTTACTTAGGCTACAGAATCAAAGAAATTCAATCTTTAAAGTGTCAACTATCTCTATATATAGTAAAGTATATGAAAAATAGCACTTAAAATCATTGTTAATAAACATCACATTATCTATTTGTTTGAGACAACCCAACTGTTTCATTATTACACCCCTGAATATGTGATATATTGTCTTTCTTACATATTTTAGTTTTCATCCCAGCACTCCCAGTTTCTCAACCTGAAGTGCTAGACTCGCTGCTGCCAAGAGCACCAGACTGGTTTCCAGAAATGTCATTCTATCACTTTATTCTAGCAAGACTGTCTCACTAATAATAGTCTCCCTTTATCAGACCAGGCCAACCTGCAGTCATCATATCAACTGAGCAATTCATCAGGTCATCTATGTTTGAGCAAATTTAAAGTGAATTAAAAGTGTGCGTCAAATTTGATCTTCAGAAGTTTACCAGACAGATGGTGTTGCAGCAATGCAGAAGAGATACAGGAACAACCACTTTGGGAAACACTCTTCTCGCCAGCAGCTTAGCAGATGGATGGTGAAGGCACGTGCTTATCTACTGACCAGAATTCTGCTGTGAAACACCACTCTGCAGACTGCTTCTGGTTGCTCCTAATAGATGTTACTCTTTAACTCCATCTCCATTCTCTTTTTCCCCACAGTGTCATTGGCCTACTCTCTGGTGCTCCAAGAACATCATTGCCAAGCTACTACTTTTTTTTGCTCCCCTGTAAGTAGCTTTAATTTCCTATTTTCCATCCAAGAGCAAAAATAAAACCGCCCCACGTACTTTAGAAAACAAACAGCAAAACAAATAAAACTTACTAGCTTTATTTTGCTGATGCTTGAAAACACAACAGTACTCAGAAGTATTTTATACCAGAAAGGCCAGTTTTTAAGGCTATATAAACTAAAGTGAAATATTTATTAATATCTCAGTAATATTTATTAATACCTTGGTTTCTATACAACTCTTACAGGGAAAAAAAATAAAATCACTTCACTCACCACCAGCTAATTTTCCTCCCCTAAACCCTGACTCAAATAAGTATTTCCAACACTACATTTTCAGTGCCTGCAAAAATAAATGGCAAATTTAAATTATGAGCTGTGGCTTGCTGTTTTGAAGAGAAAATTCCTGTAGTCAAAAGGACTTCATTTTCAGAAAGCGCATCTCCTCCATCTACACTTTCCTATTTATAAGTTTGAAAATGAAAAACCTCTCATAAAGAGACAATTCAAATCAAAATGTCAAAGCTAAATAAACAGTCAATATAACATAAACAGGTCGAAAGATGAGTATCAGGAAAATATAAAAACAGTACGCTATAAACTCATATCTTAGGCTGAGATTAAAGATAAGGAAATACATATGCACTTCCTCACATGATAACATCAACAGAACTGGATTTTCACTTACAATTCTCCCTAACTTTTCACTCAGCATAAAATAAAAAACTTGGCCAATTTCACTCTGTTTCCATTCCCTGCCTCTCTCTCCTGCACTGTGCTGCAATATCTGGAGCAGAACAAGAAACGTAAATACAAACAAAAAAATGAAACGTAATTCTCCGGCATTTCCCAGAGCCAACTCGGCGAACCAGCTAGACGTAAAAAACCTGGTAATTCTTCAGAAGGCTCATCAGCCATCCCTGCTCACTGCTCCTCTCTACACCGTTCCTCTTACATAATCAAAGGAAAGAAAAATAGGTTAAATGCACGGAGGCAGAAGAAGATGATGAAATCCCACGGTGCCAGTTTCTTTTTTCCTCCCTCCCCCTGCGGCGGGGGGGGGAGGGGGGTGCAGGCGGAACCGGGTCACCCCACCGTGCACGCCCGGCGATTTCTGATGTCATTTCCCTTCCACTCCGGCCCCCTCCCCCCGCCCCGCAGGAAAACCAACCCCCACGACACAAGTCCCCGGGCCGTGGGGCGAAGAGTGGAGCCCGCCGGCAGGCGCCGGCCACGCAGGCCGCACCCCACCCCACCCCCCCCGCCCCCGCCCCGCACTTCACGCCCGAGCAAAGTCCTGCGACTCCCGCCCCGAAAACTTCCCGGCGGGCCGGGGGCGGCCGCGGCTGTCCTCCACGCCCCGCCAGGCCGCCGCCGTCATCGCCCCGGAAGCGAGAGAGCGCCGGGGGCAGCGGCCGGCGGCTCCTGCCCGCCGGGATGCCGGGGCCTGCTCCGCGACCGGGGGCCGCACAGGCCTCGAGCGCCGGGCGGCCGCCCCCAGCCGCCTCCCCGCCCGGCACCTACCTCGGCGTCGGTCGTGACGGGGCCCGGGCGCGGGCCCGGCGCGTTCCGGGCGGCGCCGCGGATGTGACTCTCACCGCGGTTTCTGGCCGCCGATCTGCCGCCTGCGAAAGGCGCTCGGCGACGGGACGCCTCCGCCCCCCTCCCGGCGGCGGCACCCTCCCGGGGTGGCGCGGGCGTTAGGACCCCCGGCGCCGCCTCCTCCGGCGTCGCTTTCTCCGCGCCGGGATTATCGCCGCTCTCGGGACGGGGCCCGGGACCATCTCTCCGCCATTTGCCCCGCTCCTTCCGTCACTGCGCGTCCCACGCCCGGCCGCCGCCCGCAGCCAATCGCACCCTGCCTTACTCAACCGACCGCACCGCCCCCGCGCATGCGCGCGCTCCGCTAACGCCGGCCCGCCCCGCGCGGCGCGCGGCGGGAGCTGTAGTTCGTAGCCCGGCGCGCGCGAGGCCGGTGAAGGGGGTCGCCTCTGCCGCACGGAGCTCCGCAAGGCCCTGGCGGAGCGGCTGCGCCGCGCCGGGCCCGCGCGTGCTCGGCAGCTCAGGGGCAGCCTGAGGCGGCCGAGACGGCGCGGCCTGGCGGGACCCGCCGCCTGCCCGCGCGGCCTCCGGTCGGACCCGCGCCCCCGGCGGGCGGACGCGCCGCCACTGCTGTTCTGGAGGCGGAGGCAGCGAAGGCTCTGCCGGCCGCCCGGCCCGGGCCCGGCCCCGGCGCCCGACCAGGCCGCGGCTCGAGGAGAGGGACCCCGCGCGGGGCCCGGGGTCTCTCGGGGCAGCCCGGCGGGGCCGCGGCCCGGCTAGGCGGCAGGAGGGAGCCGGGGCGGCCGGAGCGAAGGTCGAAACCCCCCCTTAGAAGTTTGGGAACGCGGCGGCCCTGAAGCAGCCCCGCGTCGACTCCATTAAAAGTTTGTTAGGGCAAGAAGCAGCGGGCAGCTGCTCTTCGTCACCCCGGGGGAAGGAGCCCCTTGGCTCCTTGCGGCACCTCACTCGTACTCACAGTGGTTGCACAGTCCCCAGCCTTTACATCCGCTCCAGGGAGGAAACATGCTCTGCAGAGAAGTCCCATGAAACGAACATAGGGGACTGTGAAACTGTGGCTTTCACATGCGCCTACTGCCACAAGCACTAGCTTATCCAAAAGTTACATCCACCCACATACATTATATTTATGCACACCTTTGAGACTTTGCTTAATGATACACTCTGTAGAGTGAAAAAATACTCCATGCAGATGGTGTCATACAGAAAATACATACAGGCCTCAATCAATCATCAAATCCACTATTTTACATTCAGTAAGCAGTAAAATGTAAAATGCTTGTGCGATAGAAAACTAAGGATGCACTACTAGAAAAGTAGTGCATTAAGAAAGCATCATGCTCACGGATGTAGTTTGGTAATTTTTAAAGAGGATTAAGGGGCTCAGAAAACAAACAAACAAACAAAAAAAAAAGCCCAAGCAAAAGCAAACAAAAAAAGCTCCACAACCTTGGAACTTAAAATAGTTTCACAACACATGTGATCATGCTAGCCATCTGTTGTTTCGGGAAAGGTTTTAAAATACAAGTCCCAAATGCTGAATGAATTTTTAAAAAAACATCAAAAAGAGGCTAATTTCACAGCACAGAATAGGTTAGAGTTGTCTCAGTACTTGTAGTTAAGAAACATTACTTTTTTCTTAATTTTACCTTCACTTTACCCAATGCAAAATTACTGGCTTTCAACAAAAAGATGCAAGACTAGTGTTTTGTTTAGTGATCCTATAAATTGATTTTTGGTCTTACCTGGTACATATTGATGTGTTGGTAGCTTTTAGATATTACTTCTGAAGAACAAACACACTCTGAATGTGCTCTCTAAAGCCACTATACACCTGCTGCTAGAGAAAGTGAAGATAAAATGGACTGGGCCTTGTGATGAGTTGTAAAAGATTGATTTGAGATACAGTAGAGGTTTGTACTGTATTTCAAAGAAGACTTACAAGTTTATCTAAGAGCTACTAAAAACAGGTTAGAAATTTAAAAATACATAATTTGAATACAAAGAGTGAGAAGGTTTTTTTCCACCATGAGTATTCTTGTATCAGAGCTACTAATTAGCGTGTTTAAACTTCAAGAGTAAAATGGATAGCTAAACCTGTCTGAGTTTTGCATACTGTTGCATGACTCTAACCATCATATTTGGTGACTAACTGGTCTGTTAGACAGAGGAAAAAACAATTCTGTGAGAGCTCAAAATACTTTGAGGCTCTGTGGAGTTTTTACAGCATAAATGAAAAGTTTGTCCTGAGAACGAGAAAAAGTGAAGAATATGGACAGAGTAAGGAAGTGACACCAAGAAACTATTTGGAAATAGTTTCTATTTGGATATAAAGTTAAGAGTTGAAATTAAATTAAATATGCTTCTAACTTAAAGCCTGGACTACCTAAGTCACTTAAACAGTAGTTTGGAGAATTTTGCAGCATAGTGATAGTAACTGGATGTCATTTAAAAGCTCTCACACACCCTGTACCCCCTGGGCTAGCTTTGTATTTCCAACTGTATTTTCAGTCTTTGTAGAATCCCCATACAGACTAATCTAAAACACTGCAGATTCATGGTCATGACATAATTTCACATTACTAACAGATGATAAATTAAACTAATTTCCATGCTGCCTATCCTATCCTGGGTATCAGCAGAAGCCTGTAAGTCTAATAAAACCTTTTACTTAAATAATGACGGAAAACAAACATTGTTATGTTCAAGAACAGCAGAGATGGGCCAGTTTTTCTCCACCTAACTAGATGCTTCTGAAAACTTCACACCTTATAACTTAACAAGCTTGGCAATTAACAAGCTAAACTTTGCTATTGCTATTTTCATCTGGCTTACCTCAAATATGCAAGTACCAAGACAGAGCAAATCAAAGCCAAATCCCATCTACATTTGGCAGTGGGCAAGTTTAAATCTCCAAGAGCGTGGAATTCAACAGGTATCTTATGCTTTTTGTGGAGTTCTATTATTGATAGTTGTCATCTCCCTTCACGAAAAAAAACCCCAAAACAAACAACTCCCCTCCAAAAAACCCACAAAACAAAACAAAAAACCCACACAAAATCCTTCACAAAAAAACAGCACAAGAAACACTCCAGTTTGGCATTTGCCTCCATGAGAACAGCAATGGGAGGTAAGCAGCCATCTTACAACTCTAGCTTCTCCATCTCAAAAAGTTTTCCAGGAAAGCCTACAGCTTCCTATTGCATTCCATTATTCCACCTGCCCCCACAAGAAAAACTAGCATCTCTGATATTTACAATAAAGTCAGAAAGCACTGAAAAACACAGCTCAAATGCATCAAAGCTGAAGATAAGAGAGACAGAAGTATAAGGAAGGAGTAGAAGGAACATATAAGAAGGACAGAACAGTTATTTGGATACACTGCATCTTAATACACTCTAGAACCCTCCCAGTTTTCTTTCTGAGGTTCTGCGCTGAGATCTCTTTGGGGGAAACAACATAGGCTTTTCAAAAGGAGCTGTAGCTTAGCACGGAGACTTTCACATTATTCAGCCATGGGGCAGCCATTAAAACATTTTAAACTGTTTCCGTTTCTTCCAAAAGAAAACAGAGGCAACACAGTAGGAAAATGGAAGGTTTCCCATTCAGCAGATACTCTGGGGGGAGATGAAGACAGTCATGTCCTTCCAGAAGCTGTCAGGAATGTTTCTTAGTGCTGCTTTATGGACTAAAACTAGCATTTGACAGTAAGGTCAGCTTAAAGTGAGGCTACAAACAGACTTAAAAAGGACCATAGCACTAGGTATCCTTCATATCAAGTACATGAATTAACAGCATAATGCATCCTTGCTCCACTCCTTTTCCCACAAAAGGAGAATAAGCTCAATAACCCATTGCCCCACTTTGCTGCAAAGCACTGCCTAAGAAGCAGACAGTACCCCACAGGAAGGCTCTCCTCATTACTCCTCATGCCCATACCACTTCCCTCAGGACTATGAAAGCCAGTAGCCCCGCACTCCACTCAGCGTCTTCCCCATTCTTCTGTGTCTCAGCCTAGTCACTATTTGCCTTCTAAGTGATCTCCAGCTTCCTATAGTACTTTTTTCCTTGCCTCTTGTCCAGGTGGGAAGGGATGGAGGAGAAGAGGATGTCCTGCTGCTCTTGCTGCACTCACAGCTGCTGCAGTGCTTTCATGTCCCAATTAGTGCTACTTAAAATGCTAAACATTTCAGTGCGTTTTTCTTTTTCTTTGCAAAATGTCAGTCTCCTCCTGTTCCTGTCCTTCAAGCGTCACGCGGCACACATGGGTGAGAGTGCTCAGGGCTTTGCCATTTCACTTCACTGGGGCTAGAATTTCTGCCTTGCTATTTGCATAGCAAAAATGAAGGGTGGGTAAAGAGATACATTCAGTAACTAATTACCATGCTTTAGTCAACTTCTCTGAAACAGCTCTGAAAATAGTCATTTATTCATTAGTACCGCTACTAATGCTGGGGGAAATTCAGCAACACCACCAGCAGCAGCATGGGAGTGGGCAAGAACAGCTGGGCTGCACGGAGAGCTGCAGCGGCTGGACAAGAGCAGACCATAAAGCAGAACGTACAGAGGTGGAGAGGGAGGGGAAGATCTACAACCCAGTGTACAGGAAAATGTGATTTCTGTTAAGAATATGGCTTTTCTTAGTGAGGTATTTCCAATGGATAGCGTACTGCTGATTTTTGACACTGAGCCCAGAGAAGAAAGACTGAAAGGCATTCAAAGAGGGGATCTTTATACACTCTTGGATCATATTTTTCAGTATTTGCACCATATTATAGCTGTATCCTCATGTGAGGTGGTTAAACCAAGGCATTAAGTTTAGTAACTGAAAGGTTAAAACAAGCACCATGGGACAGAGTAAACGAACGCTTACAGGAGTGCAGCAAAGGGCCAGTTCTCTGATTTTTCTTTTTAAAAAAAAAGTTCTCTGGATCACAGGACAAATGAATCAGACCCAGGCAGCCAGCATAAAAAGTTGCACTACTCCACCTTCTCTCTGGCTTGCACACCCATCTGTTGCAATCATGTGAGAGGCAGCATCATCTCTGCAATGTAAAAGCTTTTGGAAAGACTAGTTTTACTCGATGGACCAAAAGTAGTCATTCACCTACGGGTAAATTCTCAGTAGCTGTTCTACACAGTTTTTTTCCCTAGGTGATTATCCTGCAAGTCTACTGGAAAAACCTGTAGTGAAATACTAGTGGGGAAAAGCACAAAGTAGCTTTCACCTCGTTATAATTGTCAAGGTCAGAATTTTATTCTGCCATGCAGTTTATCTCATCAAGCTCTGCTGAGAAAGGAACCACCTGGGCTGTTTCTCATTAAGATTTTACAACATGCAAGGTGTTTCAGGACAAAAAAAAAAAATCATTTGCAGTGAAGATGCAGCCTAACTTCAAAAGCAGCAAGGGAAGTCTAGGTTCATTGGTCAGGAAAAGTTTCCGCTGTTTTGTTATGGAATAAAAGGAGGCTGACTCTCTCAGATGGCTGAGATCTGTTGCAGCCTTACAGAAGGACCAGATTCAATAACAACTATATCCTCTCCATGAAGTTTTGTTGCTGTTGTTTTTTTTAATTCTTCTTTTAAGAACTTATCGTTTCACATTATTATTGAATTTATGTCTGTTTTCATGGCAACAGCTCTTAAGGAAAGTTATCAAAATAGTGCTTGTTGAGGAAAGAAAAACATGAGAACACAACAAGCAACTGATGTTTTAAATTGTTCTTATAACAAGTTCGTTGGTGGGACTGCCATTGTCCTATTCTATTCCTCCCCCAGCAACAGCATAGCAGCCATTTCTGCTCATTTTGCTAATTTGCTTCCTTTACCAGTTAAAAAGGGTATGTATGTGACCAACACTTACTCATTACGTTCCTTTGTCCTCTTAGTTTTGATTATTAGGTTTGTGTATGGCTCTTATATGCAAATGCTATAATCACTTGGTTCCCTTTTGAGTTTTATTTACAAGAGGTTTTTTTCCACTTTTGTATTCCCCAAGTACTTGTTTCTACCTTTTAGAAAGAGTAGGACTTGGCCAGTAACTAAGCACTTCTACAGCAGTTACAAAACATTACACCATAGTAATATCAGGTCAAACAACTAAGCTGCTGCACTGAGACCAGTATGTGGGGCCTTTGAGGGTTGTGTGCAATGATACGAAGAACAGCAACATAAACTACAACTGGAAAAGAAAATCCACAGAGAAGTAAAACTCGTGGAACGAAGGAGGACTGGATGGATATGTCCCTGAACATCATGGAAGAATTAATGTACTAGATAGCAAATTAAGCTGATAAAATGAAAATTTTAAAAAAGTAATTAAGATTTTCTCACGTGAAGGTAGGAGGCAACAAAATATCAGTTGGTGACTTTATTAGTTTCCTGCCAGAATACAGTCTTGAGCAAATTACTTTGACCTTTATTCAAATTATGATGCAGCACCATGAAAAATGCTGCAACGTCTTCCGCCTGTTGCACAAGCCCCTGGTGCATCCAGGGCCATACATTGTGCCAGTTCTGCAATCCTGTCTACATTTAACAAGGTTTACTGCATACAACATAACCATGTTCTGTGAAACGGTCAAAGATCATCCTACAGCATGCAATAGAGAGCCTGTTAACAAATGGTGGCAGGGTACTTCAGAAACGTGTTTAAAGAAGATAACAAAAGGCTAAAACCAGCCTGCGTATTGACTGGTTCTTTAGACATATCAAACAAGTGACTCATTACTGGATCTAGCCGCCTGTAAGGGCAACAGAACATGCAGTACTTTTACTACCCAAAAGCACATTATTATCCTAATAATACATTGGCCTGCAGCAGCCTCCGTATGCTGGTTTTCTACTAGATGTGCAATCTTAAATTTCTAAGATAAATATTTACCATGTAGCACAGTCATTTCCTGGTAAACATTTGAAAGAGATTGGAGGAATGTATTGATGCAAGAGCTTAGACTCAAACTCAGACTGTTTCAACTAACCCAAAATGTTTCCCTGGTGGTCTTCATAAAGAGAAAGCTTTTACCACACCCAAGGGAAAACAAAACCTAACTCCACTTTTACCTTTTGATGTATGATATCAAGTGGCTTGAACATTATGTAGTAACCACAGGTGTCCACTTGGTGCTTTTTTGTGCCTTTCAGATAGCAAATACTTGAGTGTACCTGAAGGCACATTTCAGTCAAAATACCTTTGCTGATCACCTCTCAGGCAAACACATAACAGGTGAGAACTACAGTTCATTAAAATAGAAAAAAAATAATTCCATGCTCTGCCTCAGCTCAATCCTAAGCAGTCTTGTTCAGCACAGTGCTGTGTCTTCTAATGCAAGGTATAGGAAGCAAGATCCAGATCTTCAGAGAAACATCCATATAATAAAGTACAAGTGCATAAAACTAATGACACATGATTATATAGACTCTTTGTACTCTTTGGAAGTAATTTAAGTTTAAGACTGGAGGAAAAACTCATCTGACATCAGCAAGATGGTTCTGCATATCTCCAGAGGTAGGTACCTACAGACACCAAAAGTGGAGCTTCCACTAGTTTTCCTCCCTAAAGGTTTTCTCAGTCTTGCAGAGAGCTGCTTTGTGGCTGACAGAACCTTCCTGTCCCATTCAGTTCCCAGACCCTCTGTAATTTTCAGCACAAGTGCCAAAAAAATGGAAGATTTAGGACTTTTGGATTGATTTTCCACGTCCTCGACCCAAACAGAAGGTTGGGCAAGGGCTAAGTAATCATACAGGCACCGCTAACTGGCTTCACCTTTGCATCAAATAATCACTTTGGTCATTATCAGCTTGGACCAGATTCAGGCATGCTGCAGAGAAAAAAAAAATCAAAATTCTTTCTCAATCTATTGAATTATCCACCAACAGTTATCAGTAGCTGAGATAGAAAAAAACATATTTGAAAGAGCATTGATTTCAGTTCTTCATTTTATTGGATATACGTCAACATGTACAAATACTGAATGTTTCTCTATGAAATAAGGGGTCGATGAAGCAGAAAAGATGTTTTAAATAATAGCTCTCTGCTGGACTCCAGTGACACCTACTGGTAAACAGAGAAGTTGCCAAACATTTCTTGAAAACGGACACATTAATTTATGTACTTGTCCTTAGGATCACTAATAGCCTAAGCTAACAGAAAAAAGTTTAAGAACCATGTCACAATTTGATAAAGTTAATGAAACTTTTTTTTTTTCTTTTTCAAAATAGGATTTTTACTCCATCTGATTATTAACTACTTGGAACTGCATTTTTATCACTCTAAAGATATTGTCAAGTCATACACTTTGTTATTGGCAGCAGTAGATTAAAATAGCCTAGTGGATTTTTGGCTTACTGGAGTACGGTGGGACATGTCTCCAACGATTTCCTTAGTCCTTTCATTAATAGACAAAAAGTAAATAATTTAATACATCCTAATTTGCTTTTAATGGCATGCATTTTAGCATGGATTCCAAAAGTTAAAATCTCATCAGTAGCACAACCAACTGAGATAATGGGTTTGCTTCTGACAAATCCCTGCTGTTTGTAGTGCTGAACAGGTTTGTCACAGCTCTATTAGTCTTGCAAGATCATACAGATATTCCTGAACATAACTTCAGCCAGCACTGAAGTAAAAGAATAAATACTAATAAACTCCCTAAAAGACAATTGAGAGTTTTTTTGTTTCCCCCCCTCTGTTAAGTGTTTTGTGCCTTCTTTTTCTGTTAGGCAATACAAAACTCAACTTTCTTATCCTCTTACTGTGAGATTTTATAATAACAAAGTCTAGAGATCTCCTCCTGGAAGGCCTTATTTCAATGTCAAAACAGAAGGAATAGCCTGTCTCCAGGACTGTGATTCAAATAAGGTATTTCCAGCGGCCTTTTAGCAAAAGCATAGCTCTTTCTGTGGTGGAAATACTTACAGTTGTCACATTTCTACATGCCTTTCTGATCAGATAATGCAGCCAAGAGTAACCAATTTCATTTTCAGATACTTGAGGGTTTTTGTTTTGTTTTTTTTTTTAGGAAGAGCAAATATTCCCACGGACCTTTCAAGTTATCCACTACAACTCTTAAAAAAACCTAAACATCATGCAAAGCTTTACACACAGACAATGGATGTAATATGCATGATGTACATTCAAAGACACAGCAGCTGCCAGCTGGAACATGCAGAATCAGTGCAATAAGCAAAAGCAGTAGTACTGCTCTGTGCAGCAGAATAGTCTCTCCATCTACCATTAGGCGCCACTACGTAAGCTAGTTCAGTGTATGGGCATGAGTATTTCTGTTCAAGACAATTTGTGATCCAGGGTTTTGTTCTGAGATTTACAGGGAAGTAACATATGTAAGGTTTTTAAACCACAGTCTTGCCAAACAATCGGCAATAAACATCACTGATAGAGGTCTAGCCATTCATATTTCATTAGGAAACTTTGCCCTTACTACCTCTGTCAGGCTTAGAGTTGTCTCAGTTTCCCCTCTAACATTGAGGCATTTTCAGATATGGCTGAACAAAGCCACATCCCACATAAAATTTTCAAATCTTTGTCCTGAAAATCTTTCCCTTCAAGGAACTGAAGCTCCTTGTCCAAAAGCCTATTTTAGCAAAGCCTGCTAGTCTCCAGTGTAAACTCTCCAAGACAACAAAAATGCTGTAAGGAGTGGTGAGGAAGCATGGCAATGAGCACCAACTACCACCCAGCAACCCAAATCAGCACAGCTCATAAAGTATCAGCCCAGGCATCTCAGATCAAAGAATGCACTGATCCTTTTGAATACCAAGGTTTAAGTTGAAAAATTGCTCCTGACAGAGCAGATCAGCCAGATTTGCAGGAATATTTTTCTACATTACTGGAAAGCAGATAGAGACAGGTGTAAGGCAGCTTAGTTCCATGGAAGAATATGTGCCAATTAAGTGCTGATCCCTGTACTCAATAATAAAAACTTCTAAGATAGACTGTAAAGAAAATAATTTCTAAGGGAAATTTAGAGACATTTTTATGAAGTTAGGCTGTAAATCTGTTAAGTGATAGTTAAACATTGATTTTACAAACATGTCCTTACTACTGGATTTACAAACCTGTGTACATAATTAGAATGAAAATATATTGGAGAAATTGCAGTATGTTGCAACTTGGAGATCTGGTGAAACAATGTAGTTCTTTGTTCTTAAACTTCCATCCCTGGATGCATCAGACTTCAGCAGAGCAGAATTATGCATGGGCCCATGGAAATCGGATGCTCAGATATTGCTTTCTGGTACTCTGCATTCAGGCCCTGGGTTAACTGTCATTTCTCTGAAGTGCACATTGTCAAACTGATAGGAAGTTGTCATGGTAACAAACAAATGCATATAGAAAGAGATGCATATAGTAAGAACCTGCCCATAAAAATCAGAGACTTTGTATTTATTCATACCTTGACTAGACAGAGATTCACATAATAGAATATAATTATTATACCAGGAGTAAAGCTTCTTGTAAATCAGATGTTAATTTCTCCACACATGGAGTGAAAATATTTAATTGAAATTGAGGCTAATCCATCCAGTCCTTTGTCAGTGATAAGTGGGGAGCTTTCCTTGGCAAATGATGGAAGCCCAAGTCACCTAAGTTTCCATTCAAACTCAGTAGTTTAAATTTCTCATTATTTCAAAAGAGACAAGCCAAAAGCTATCTTTTATGTGAACAGATACTGTGCTGTCTTGAAGCTCCAGGCTTAGAGGCAGATTCGTCATGCAGCTGCAGAATGAAGTCAACAAGCCCTCTCTGTTCCAAGGCTGCTATTCAGAACCTTTTGGGCAGCAATGAAAGAAGATCACATCAATTCCATGCTGGTTTTGCTGCCCTACAAAGATACGAGCAGCAGCAGACGCAGACAAGAATCATGCCTAGTTTGCGGGGGAGGAAGAGGTGTAAAACTTGTTAGGAAAGCGAGGTAAGGAAGACACAATCAGTACAACTTATACAAACACCTCTTGTACTTTGTGGTACTTTTGGTGTCATGGAACTGCTTCTGTAACAGCCTCTACTCTGACTGAGTTACAGACATTGAGCTACATGTACAATTAAGTACCCCATGAGTAGGGCCCCTCTATCCCTCCTGGAGCATAGAATTTACATACATCAGCCTCTGTCCCTGTCAGCAGCACTTCACCTATGGCCCACAGAGGTTATCAGCGTTGTGTTCTGCAGCTCACTATTCCCAATTAAACAGCTGAACGACAATCCAACATACTTGTTCTACGATCTGGATTTAGTTGTAAGAACAAGAAAAATTCCAACTGCAGATACAGAAAAAGCTTTTAAGGCAGGCAGGGGAACAAGTTGCCCAGGCTGTGCAGTTCCCATTCTTGAAGGTTTTCAAGACCTAACTGGATAAAGCCCTGAGCAACCCAGTCTGACCTTAGAGCTGATCCTGCTTTGAGCAGGAGGCTGGATCAGGCCTCCTGAGGTGCCTTCTCACCAGGACTGTTTTATGGTTCTATGATAAACTACATATCCAAGTAAGCACCAAGTGATCCATATACATATTTTTGAAACTGGCATCAGATATGTACACACGCTAACACCTATACATTAAAGTATATTCATTTCAGCTCTTAATATTAGCTGCTTAAATTAGAGCCCACAGGATACCTCACTCTCTACATCACCAAAACCGTTGGCTAGGATGGCTGCAGTGCATGAATAGAAAACACATGTCTCAGCATTCACTGGGCTATTCACATCAATAGAAAAAGCGTGGATGGTTAGATACTGTTTTTGTAGTACTCCAAGGGAGGGGAGATAAAGGATTAGTTGCAATTTGGACATGCATGGATTGCCTTTGTTCTGCTGCTAGTTAACACTGTTTGGGTTTTTTTAAAGGTCTTGGAAACAAAGCTTGGTAAAAAAGCAGTTCATTTAATAGATATCAGAAGGACCATAATCAGGGTTAACCATGCTGAGATATGGATTTACAAAATTAGATAAAAGCAGAGGCACAACAGGGCTAGAAGAGCAAGCTGTTGCAATGGAGTCTGTCAAAATCCAGATACTGAGCTTTGCCATATCCTTATTTTAAATGGCACTCAGCAACCTCAGCCAAGTACATTCATACTATATGAAACTTATGTCCTGTTTATTTGTACTGATTTCCCACCTTTCATGCTAAACTCTATGAATCTAGTCTGTATTTTTCTCTACCACACAAGGAAATTAGTGTTAAGCATGCCTGCTAGTAGCTTTGATTCATCTGAAACACCCTCAAAGTGGTAACTTGGACATAAAAGGACTTCAAAATTCAACTGAATGAACTGCTTCTGGTTAAGCAGGTTTGAAGTGTAACCTGTGATCTCCTTCAGGCCACACTTGTGTGTTTTCTTGATTCCAGAAGAAGTTTGATCTGTTTACAACTGGAAAGTCTTTTCCTCCTCTAAAGTAGCAACTCTACTGGCTTAGTACTCCCTTAGGTGGGGGCCACTCCTGTACTGCAGGCAGGATGTTTGTGGCCTGAGTTTGCATGTTCAAATTAGCTCTTCATCCTTTTACATAGGACTGTAAAAGGCAAACCTGCCATAGTGTCCCTGCTACTGGTACCCAGTGTGGGCAGATGAAAATAACTTGGTGTGACTCCAGTGAAGCTGCTCCCATACTCCTCTGCAGGAGACACTGGAGAAGGTGAAAGGCAAGCACAGACCTCCTTCCTCTCTGCTCATGTTTCATTGTACTCAGACATGTTACAATCAACATTTACCCTTCCACTTCCTGATAAGTTACAAGCCTGGAGATTTCAGCACATTCCTTCCTAGAGAATAGGGAATAAACTATCAATCAGATCTTTTCACTGACAAGATAAACAGCCAGTCTTGCAGGAAAGAGATCTACTCCACAAGATGTTAAAGAGGCCAGCTTTGTACTTCTGATCACAGCTACCTGCTTGCTTGAATACTTGGTTATATGTTTATGCTGACAACTAATAGGGAAATACTATTTTACAAAAGTATTTCACTTCAAACCTGCTCAACCTCAGGCAGTTCATTTAGTTGAATTTTGAAGCCACATTTTTCTATTTCCAAATTAATATTATTCTGAGGCCAGAAAGGTTTAACATGTTACCATAACAATGGCTGCACCACATCAGACTGTAGATGCATCTAACCCAAATCCTGCCTCCTGTCTAGGAAATAGCTCAAGAACTGGGCAAGCATGTAGTTTACAGCTGCTGCATGAGCACACCAACAGGGTCTGCAACCTGTCACCCCTACCTCCGAGTGCCCTGTGCTCAGGGCCAGCTCACATACACTGCAGGTGCAACGCTGGGTCAGGCTCTTGTGCAAGAGCTGTGAAAAGCCTCATCAGGGCTTCCTCCACTTCACTTCAAGCTGCATTTAAGTTCAGACCCTCACATTGGTCTGGCTGAGCAGGTCTAAAGTGTAGCCTCTAATCCTGAACTATGTTGTAGGTAAGCCTCACGATGTGCGATGTGCCTTGCTGATCCAGACACTGACTCAGCTTTCTCATTAGACCTTGGATGTGCCTCATCACTGCAGACTTATCTAGTGATGACCGAGGCCACCCCTGGTTACTGCCACTGGCCTTTCTCTGCTTTTACGGCAGAAGTCTTGTGGGATTGGTGAGGCCACTTCCTCTGCCTGCCTTGCTGTCATCCTCAGCTCCTGGCTTGCCAACCTTGCAAAGCAGCCCACTATTGCTGACAGCAATATTTGTTTTGAACAAAACAGGGAGCTCAATTCTAAACTAACATGGAACCATACACCAATTAGGTAACAACTAAGGTGATCTGGAAAAGTCCTTAATGAATGCAAGTCCTCCTCCCAGGTCCTTCTCCAGGCTCCATTAAGAAAGCATAAAATGCAAGCTCTAATCTATTCTCGGTACAGAACAATTTAGGACAACTGGCCCATAAAAACAACACTTCGGAAAAAAATGAATAAGAGCTTCTCTGCAGCTTTCTTTACACATCTACTTGCTGGAAAACCTGCTGTGTGCTTCTAGCACCTTATACTAGAAGACAGATTCAGTAATCAATAGAAAACAGAACTAGCAGTGAAGGCAATGATATTCATGCAGTGCAATTTACCACAAGGCATCTGTCTGCACATGAATTAGTATTTTTCTTAATTATCTGTAATAGGAAATCCCAAGATTCTCAGCTGGCCCTGTCAGTTAATATTAACTACAGACTTGGAAAATGATATAAAAATAGAAAGGAAATTGAATCCTGCAGAGGCAGCAGTAGCACTTTACAAGGAATGTAAATAGAGCTTCACTGGGAACTGTTGTATTGGCACCACTGGTCCCACTCCACTGTGGAGTTTGCCAACACAATACAATTCAATACAACATGACATTCAGTTAACTCACACCTCACACAGAGCAAAAGGACTCCCAGAGACAGGAAAATCGGTAAAAGCAGCAAATCTAGAGCAACACATGATCATTGGCCACCTATGCTCACCTTTTAACATGCAACAGTTTGTCTTTTCAAAATTCTGAAGATTTGATCATGAAGGTGATGTAGTCCTGCAAAGAATTGTGTAAGACATACTCCTGATTTTGCCTGCTTCAAGAAATTCTGCAGATGCTGTTCTTTAGCAAAAAGGGATCTACATTTCCATATGTCCGACCTGACTGTCTAATAGCCAGTCACTTGCTACAAAAAAATGTAATTTAAACCTAGCAGGCAGGGACTCTGGGGACTTGTGCTGGAGTAGGATAGTCAGTCAAAGACATTAGGCAGCCTCACTTGAGGCTTCAGAGTACAGCTGGCACAGATATTCCTCAGACTGCATGACAAAGTCCATCTGCAGTTGCACAGGTTCAAGAGCACCAGTTATCAAACACAGCAACTACAGACATGGTCTACAGGCTCCCAGATCACCCAAGCATATGTACCTTTACCGAGTAGCAGCTACAGAAGACAGGTCATACGGCATCTTGCAGAACGTCAGTCTTTCTGCACAGTTGTAGCTGTAAACATAATGGAGACAGGGAGTGAAAACTAGCAAACCAGACACTTCTCCATTACTCTTAGGCAAAAAAGAAAGTGTGCAGTCTTTCCCACCATCATTCCTCATTCAGTCTGTTTCATCTGCTCACTGTTTGCTGGCATCTCACATCCACATCCATCTCTCCTTACCACATTCCTTCTTTTCCTACTTCTGTATTTTCTACCTTGGCTTCCTTGACATATTTAAGAGGAGAAAGAATGCACCTAGAGAGGATGGCACAATAATGCAACTATCCTATTTCTCCATCACTGTATTTAGCTTCCATTTGACTAGATACACCTTTGCTCTTTGGCTAAACCAGTAGAAACAGTTTTTTCTAGAGCACTGGAGTTAAGTTCTTTTAAAAGGAAGCATGCACAACCCAGTGAATAACTAAACTAGACTAAGAGTTTTACTCCCTTCTTACTGGCAAATTCCCAGCAGCAAAAGACTATGCCAGTGCACACTGCCACACACCACACCACCACATTGCTTGGTTTCATACAAGCCAATAACTCAAATGAAGCTCACACCTCCCACCAATAGCCTCCAGGGAAGTCATTCATCACCAGAGGACTGCAACTTAGGCAAACATTACTTTATACTTCAAAATATATATACACACATTTTATAACAATACATTTCAGTGTACTTCTTTTTTCACCTTCAAAAGACTCTCACAAACATTTGATTTCTCTTTCAGGAGAGGAGTTAACTAAAGTAATTATGTTTCAAAAGGGAGCACAGTCAATCCTCTTCTACAAAATTGCATTTACATTCATCTCCTTATAAACAGTATTGTGCCATGATAACTTTGAATATCTAAACCCACTGCTTGTTCCCAACCTCTTCAGTTATATAAGCTGTAGCTTGGAAAATGGCCATGTATGTCCTAACATAAAACAATAACAGCTCCAAATATCAGTGGCAATTACTTCTATTCAGTAGGTTTGAATGGCTTCCTTTGTCAGACAAGCGTACCTAGGAGTTACTCAGTAAATAGGCCTTGACGTGCCAGAATATCACTGCTTCCATTTTTGCCATTGCCTGCCCTTATATAAAAGCCTATGTATATTTAATATTTACTTGATAGCTCACAATACATCAGTAATTAAGAAACATTTAAGGTACACATGAATTTAGAGATTTCTCTACACTAGAAAAAAAAAAAGATGAATATTCTTAATTCAGATTAAAATAGCTATGAAGACAAAGTAACATGCTTTTAGCTTAGGTTTTCCTGCACACTTTAAATAAAAGCTATTAGCCAAAGTTAATATTTGACTTGTAATTCCTTAACAGGTATTTTATTGTTTTTCTTTTGTACTCTTGTCTTCCTTCCTTCCTTCCTTGGGAAAAAACCCAACATGGCAACCTATAACTTTAGTTCTACAAGATATAAAAGTTGCACCTCTTCTATATAGTCTTTTTCTTTGTCAGTGCAGGACTGTTCCTACTGATCCCGTTATGACAGAGCTACATACATTAATTTGGTGCAGTGGAGCATGCTAGTGCAAGGCCTGAAAGTTGTCTCACTATAGTGCCTCCTTGTCTCAACCCATATTTCCACATAAAGCTCCACAAGGCTGTGTCACATCCATGCACCATTTAGGGTTTGCACAGCCTCTCTTTACCTCTGGACCCCATGCACAGGGCCTTGGAGCCTGAAAGCCAAGAGGAGAAGCCAGGGCCCTGCTCTGCCAAGGACTGTTGGCATTGTGGTAGGAGAAGGGACCAGAAGAGCATGTCCCACAGAGCAAAAGACTAAAGATTTCTGAGAGCAGGCAAGCAGATCATTTACAGACTGTGGCACTGTCTCCCTAAGGGAAGTACCAAGGGCCACTGGTGCGCTGGAGGCCCTTGCCTTTAAAAGGTTGCAAAGGTTCAAGAAAGGCTCTAATGAAGCTAGAGAACAGCATGAAGGCCAAACGCAAAGCAGCATCCTTTGAGATACACTAGCCTGACATACAAGAAAAACTGATGATTTAGGTTGAACATTAATTCCTATGACCATGGTTCTGTGGCAAATTAGTTACCACGTAAATAGCATACAGAACAGTGTGAAAAAAGCAGTGTCTTGTGGGGCAAAAGTGATTTACCAACCAAATGCAGGCAGCCTCTAAGAGGAGGAAGGTGGAAGAATGTTAAGGCTGCAGAAACTGCAGAAGTGAAGAGGAAAAACCAGTAATTTTCCTGTCTAATGACAGGATCCTCTACAGTGATGCAAGAAGAAACTTACTTGATATGCAAGTCCTACACTGAAAACAGATTCTTGTATGTCCAGAAGGCAAGAAGGTATAATTTTCCTTTCTTGTCTTTTCTTGGGTATCTCAAAGTCAGATGGGGTGGACTAAACAACTTTAAATGTTTCCTATAACAACACCTAAGATTATTAGTACCATTAGTATCTCTAAATGTTAATAAATAATTTCCTCATGCTGTAAACAGCATCTAGTCTGTTTTGCGGAATTATGTTGCTGAGGTAGCTTCTGCTGCCACAGACCCCATCTGACTAGGCTGTGTCTGCTACCCCACTGGAGAACTCCCAGGCCACCAGGCAGTTATAACCAGCAGCTATAGTTCTGCCTTCAGTTTTTTCATCCCTCAGCAAATTCATACCCACAAATACAGACTCTGCTACCAAACAGCCAACATCCACTCTGGTAGCAGTAAAATGAGGCAGAAATAATTTTTTTTTTTCTTTCTAGAAGAACATAGCCTTCTGTGCAAGCAACGACAGACATGTCTAGACAAAGCTGTGACTCAGGTAGCCTGTATTTCTGCTATGGACTTCCTAAACTCGTATTCACTCCATGTCCCATTTCTGAACTACAAGATGAAGATAATACTTTAGCCTTCCTGCCTTTTTTGTCTGTCTTCTGTGTGGTTTTGGGTGAGAGGAAACCCCCTTTTTTGACATCCTTAGAATGGAAACCTGCTGACCCTCACAGTCTTTTACAGCTTCTCTCAGTTCATTCTCTGGTGAGAAATGTTGCACTGGGGAGAAGGGAATGTTATTACTTCCCTTTCCTCAGTAGCCTGCTGCTTTGCGAGAACAGCATCTCGCCTGGCAGGCTTCCCTCAAAGTGCGGTAGGACCTAACTGATACAACAGGAGCAGTCACATTTGAGTTGCAGTTTGGCCTGTGGTGCTCCATAACAAACCTTTACCTTCTCACATTTTTAAGATAAAGCAAAGTCAAAATGCTTACATAGTAATCTAGTGCCATTTGGATCATCCTGTCATTATTTACTCCTGGGATTTAACAATAGGGCCTACCTCAAGCACTTCACTAAAACAACTTTCAAAAGCCACAAAAGCAACCAAAGCCACCCACTGACTCCTGCACAGCTAGGAAAAAGAGGACAAATAATTTAACAGGCATATCTAAAGAAGCCAAAATAGAGCTGTATCACCCCTCATACTCAGCTTCCATCAGCTTGCTGTACACACTTCTGCTGCACTTTGTTTTCAGTTCTCTGAACTGGCTCATTTCACAGGAAGGAAGAACCATGCCTTTAGGAAGACATATGAAAATACATTACATAAATGACAAACCATAAAAATAACCTGAAGGGCAGTTGAGGAGAACAAGCAGAGGGATTTTTGTGAGCTGTAATGCATCGCTAACAGTTGCATTAAGAAGAAAGCTCACATTGAATAGAAATACAATCATTGAAGATGCCTGAGAGCCATACAGATAAGTTCTATAGCTACTAAGCTTCATTTTGTCAGGATGCAGCAGGGATCATCTGTTCCCTAATGGACAAGGGGCACAGTAACAGGGCTGGCAGCACCCACTGTACCTAGGCAAGGCAGACCCAAGGAGAGCAGGCATGTTAACCAGCAAGCTGCAGCAATGGTGCAGATCCAAGGTCAAACCAGAAAATTGATCCACACATCAGGTCTGCTCTAGTAAGAGCAGCCAGAGTCAGACACAGCTCATTAAGCACTCAGCAGACCCTACAGAGACAAGCCAAGCCAAGCCAAGCCTGAGATGAAGCTAGAAAAGCAGCCTGTAAGTCAGGACTAAAATCAACAGCCAGATAAGATTATCACTAAGCTAGAAAGGAGTATTCCTACAGCAGAACTTAGACACTGAAGACTCAGAGCTGAGTTTAAACAGAGCTCCTGGGAACATAGGCAAAGGGTGTGGGTAGGGGTCCCAGATGAGGCTGATTAGGATTCGCTAAGGCCTAGTCACTCAGGGCCCTGACACACTTAATTAATTTATCTTAAGGAAAAAAAAAGCAACACAATTCTTCAGAGAATCCACAGCTACAGAAACACTGTGTTTGCACAAACCAAGGATATTTTGGAAGAATTGTGCTGTCTCAAACAGGTATCACAGGACTACACAGACCCCATTGCTCTTACAATTTAATTTTCAAGTGATTACAGCTGGCTCCGCACATGACTTGTGCCTGTGCAGCATGTGATCGCATTCCTCACAGCCCTGGGACAGCTCAAAACCTTTTTCCCTGCCTTTATGCACTTGCAGCCACTGGGTTTACTGTTTGGAAAATGGCAGAAGCCCTGCAGTATGTGACTTGAATCAATGTGGCCAGTTCTCCTTTCCTCCAGCTGCTATTTTACAGAATATCCCAAAGTGCCTTGCACAACACGTCACACGTATACCTTCCCCGTATCAGGGACCTTTATGTACCCAACACAGGGGCATCCAAGGGCACAAGGTGGTGCAGATTCTTGACTATTAACCTCATCTTTTTCATTATTATTGTTTCTAATGTGCCTATACGATATGCTATTATGCTGTACAGTGAAGATAGTAGTAGCAAAAGAAGTTATAGAATAAAGTTATCACAGCAGCATGATTAGAATAGTTAACATTACTGAAAAGCAATGCTCAGCAGGAGTAATTAGCTGGGATAAAGTGTTGTACCAGTGTCTCCATTCTGCTTCCACAATACAAACTAGCATCTCTGCATGGTGCTCATTGTATGGTGTTGGCATACCCTGTGTTCTCTCCCTGATTCAGAGTACTTATGGTCTGTTGATAAAATTAGTGGAAATAGGAACAGCCTCATGTCTATTTGACCTGACAGCTTGTTAAAGTCCAACATATAGAGAGTAAAAGAGAAGCTGAAAATCACTTATATATCATTCACTTCAGGAACTTGAAGAGAAACCATGGTGAACTTAAATGTGTCATGAGGAATGTCTGGGGATGCAGTTCAAGCTAGTATGATGAAATTGCAATTTTGAAAGATATTATTTCTTTTTAATTTCTTACCCTGGCAAGAAAAGGCAAAAGAATATCTATATAGATATCAGTAAATCAGCTACCCTTAGGGGAAGCAAGAGTGCTTTCAAACTGTCTTGACCTAACTAACAGGCCTTTACTCCCCTGACCAGCCCCACCTGTTGCTTCTACCCACACCATCTGTCCAGGAACTCTATTTAGCTCAGGCCTGGAAGCTTACTTCCTGTTTGAGCTTATCTGTAGGAATAGTGCTGGTCTGCAGCTCTAGTCCCATTATCTCTGCCTTTTTAGTCTTGGCTCTGGCTTCCTAGTTTGACTTTAGAGCTGCTCCCTGAGGTGTTTTGCCCTTATTATCCCGAGTGGGTCCGAACCTGATATGGCTTCTCAGCTTCACTTCAGGTCTGCCTCATTGTCTTCAGGGACACGCATGAGGATCTGGACTCCTTGTTGCTAGACTTCAGCCTGTTCTGCTTTCTTTTTCCAGGTATACTGAGGCTGTGCCCTGGCTGGTGGGGGTTCCTGTTCTCCTGGCTGTGCTGCTGTGTCTGGCTTCCAGTCCCCTGGAGAGCTGCTGGCCTTCACTGTTTCCTGGCACAAAGCTTTTTGCACCAGTTTCATTTCCCGAGAGTCATACTCTGAGTTAAGTACTTCTCCTGTTCTCTTACACCTGTAAACAAATGGCACTAATTTGATAAGACTTTTATGAATAGGTGTAATTGAATAATCCTTCCACTGGTGATCCATGCCTAAAAACATTCTTTGTGGAAATACATGGATCCTGTGAGAGTGCTTATCACTTCCACTATTTTTCTAGGGGCCTTTGAAGACTAATTCAGACTGTTGCAGTTAATTTTGTTATAAATGATAACTTATTTTTTATTTAAAGCCTCATATTCAATTCTGTTAATAATACATTAGCAAAACATTCCTTTTGTTTTCTCTATAAAGCTCTTATTTGCATTAGAAATCATCATTGTACAAACTGCACTTGATTCTTATATGAAACTCAAATTGATGTTAATAATTTTCCTGTGTATAAAATCTTAATTCTGTAATAACTTAAAACAAGGGTATCCACCATTAAGTTATAAGTAAATAAACAATTCTATCTTGGGTTTCAAAGACTAGAAGAAGCAAGCTTTCCCTGAGTTAGTTACTGGACATGGATTTCGGGGTTCAGAAGAAGGCAGTGGGGCTCACTATGTACAAGTCTTCTCAACTTTTAAACTTAAGTGACAAATACAGAGTAGGAACCACCGAAGTATGTTAGCCTGTGTTGATTTATTATATCCAAAAACTGATTTTGGCAAGTATCACTTAGAATTACTTCTGCTGTTTGAGCTTGGCTGGGATAGAATTTTTTTTTTTTTCTTAGTAGCTAGAATAGTGCTGTGTTTTGGATTTAGTGTGGGATTTGGTATGAGAACAATGTTGCCAATATACTGATGTTTTCAATTGTTTCTGAGAAATTAAGGACTTTTCAACTTCCTATACTTTGCTAGTGTGCAGGTACGCAAGAAGCTAGGAGGTAGTGTAGCCAAAGCAACGGACCCCAACTGGCCAGTGGTATATTCCATATCATACATCATGCTCAGCATATACATGAGCTCAGTCAGTCTGCAGATGACACCAAGCTGGATGGAAGTGTTGATGGGTACGGAGGCTCTGCAGAGGGATCTGTGCAGGCTGGATTGATGGGCCAGGACCAATTGCCTGAGTTTCAATAAGGCCAAATGCCAGGTTCTGCACTTTGGCCTCAACAACCCCTGGCAGCACTACAGGATTGGGGAGGAGTGGCTGGAGAGCTGCTCAGCAGAGAGGGATCTGGGGGTGTTAGTTGACAGCCGGCTGAACATGAGTCAGCAGTGTGCCCAGATGGCCAAGAAGGCCAATGGCATCCTGGCTTGTATCAGGAGTAATGTAGCCAGTAGGAGCAGGGAAGTTACCTTTTCCTCCGCACTGGTGAGGCGGCACCTTGAGTATTTTGTTCAGTTTTGGGTCCCTCACTACAAGAAGGACATGGAGGTGCTGGAGCATGTCCAGAGAAGGGCAACAAAGCTGGTGAAGGGTTTGGAGCACACATCTTATGAGGAGCAGCTGGGAGAACTGGGGTTGTTTAGCCTGGAGAAAAGGAGGCTGAGGGGAGACCTTTTTGCTCTCTACAACTTCCTGAAAGGAGGGTGTAGAGAGGTGGGGGTCAGTCTGTTCAACCAAGTAATGAGTGATAGGACAAGAGGAAATGGCCTCAAGTTGTGCCAAGGGAAATTTAGATTGTATGTGAGGAAGAAATTCTTTCCTGAAAGAGTTCTCAGGCATTGGAACAGGTTACCCAGGGCAGTGGTGGAGTCCCCATCCCTGCAGGTATTTAAAAGATGTGTAGACATGGTGCTTGGGGACATGGTTTAGTTGGGGACTTGTCAGTGTTAGGTTAGTGATTGGACTTGATGATCTTAAAGGTCTTTCCAATCTGGGCAATTCTGTGATCATTATTATCATTATTTTATTTCAATTCTTTAATTGTTCATATCTCAAACCATGAGTCTCCTTACCTTTATCCCTTTACTTTTCCCCCCCATCCCCCAGGCTGGGGTAGGGTGAGTGAGCAGCTGTGTGGTGTTTGGCTGCTGGCCAGGTTAAAACCATGACAGAGCTAAAGTCAGAGCCCTTGCAATGAAGCCCTGTGTAGGAAAGGCCATTCATTTTCAAATTTAATTTTTCATGAATTGGTCTCTCTTGTTATAGCTTGTGATAGTGCCCCAGGATCTTTGACAAACAAATCAACTGGCAGTCTCTTTGCTAATTAAAATTTACAGTTTAAATTGGACAATACTGTAGTATATTATGAAAGAGAAACAACTGCTGATGCTTACTGTGGATTACAGCAATGGTTCTCAGCCTTTCTCTGCTGAACCTGACTGTCCATAAACATGTCATGAATCTTGCTGCAACTCCCAACTGAGGAACTTCCTTAAAGGTGATTATGAGATGGTGTTCCTCATCAGTGGTTCTTGTTTCAGATATTTTTAATGTCCCAGCTCTCCTGATCAGTAGTGTCAGAATATACAATCTTTTATCCAACAATTAAGAAATTATTTTGCTGCTATTTTTTCCTCTTGCTATAATAAACCTGATAAGCTGTCTAGGAAAAACATATGTGATCATATGGTATATTTCATAATAGCTGAACCATTTCCAGCTGCACTAGAGCAGGTGGCTTGAAGTAACAGAAGCAGTATGTGCTTCTCTTAAAATTAAATTTCCTAGAGATCTGCGTAGTGATTAATCAGAATCTAACAGGCAATATAATCTAATTGTATTAATGAGTGGTAGGTAAGTCATGGTGTAACTTGCTTTTCAAGCAGTGAGAATTGCTCAGACCAAGTGACAGTAGTAGAATACCTCCACAGGTTCCATTAAGAGACTAGACAGGTCCAGCAGGAAAACTTTACTTTTCTATAGATAGGAAAAGTTCTTATATGTCTTTCATCACAGCTGATAACAAACAGAGGAGAGAAGTGATAGTAGAGAATGACATCCAGAACAAAATAACAAGTGGGCAAGAAGTCCTTCTAAAGATATGGGCTCTTTGCTAAAATGCTTTTTGCTGTACTAAGTCAGAAAGTCTTTCTTAGTTGGAGCTACCATTTTACTTCAAACAAAATATTTTCTATAATGTAACAAATACATACTACATATCCTGCTGCAGAAGAGATGGAGACAAGGCACTGTATTTTTGTCATGTAATAAAATAGGTTGTAAGTGAAGGTATTGTGTCTTGTCAATGCTTTCAAATTAAAAATGAATAGCTATTCAAATGAAACTGTATTCAAAGAAATCAAAATTTGCCCTTTTATTTCATGCATAACAAGCTATTCACCACCTCTTCCTTGTAAGATACTGTTTACTTGAAAACAGTTAATTGTTTGTGACACAGACATGAAACTTTAACAGCTGCCTCTGGCTGTGTCTTATCTGAGAAGGTAGTTAATCTTGCTGTGATTGCATTTGCTTGAGCAATGTAATCAAATGAAGGAAAAATGTGCACAAACCCATTGTTTAGTGTTCAATAGACTGTATTAGACTGTAAAACAGATTCTGCAGCAGTTTATTAACTATCACCAAAGCTCCCCTTAACTTAATGCTATTTGTTAAAAGAAAATACCTCCATTCTCCTTATGTAGCTTCTAAAACCAGAATGCTGCTATTTTAGAACTAATTTACAAATAATGAGGTCACTATCTTTTTAAGAAAACAGCTGTATCTATGGAATAGCTCCTATATTGTTATATTCTAGCAATAGGTGTGGACCTTGTTTTAAACTGTTGGTTACTTTTCCAGAGCAAGTGTAGGCTTTTCCGAATGACTGCAATTCAACTAGTGCATTATAGTTGAATGCAACCTGCAGTAATACGCCTTTACTCTGTGGGGGAAAGCCATGTTTCCTTGTTTTCATCTTATTGTCAAGTAATGTCATCCTCTACAATGGAAGCTTTCTTCAGTACCTATCAAAAAGTCCCTAAGTCTGCACCAGATATTGCAATGAAAGCTCTTTAAAGGTCTTTTTACAAAGTTTGTGTACTTGTTTGTTTGCTGGGTGTGCAAAGAATTCTTGAACACAAAATTACAAGAACAGTGTAATCTGGGTAAATGAACTGTTGCTTAAACTCTCAGGCTTTCACAGAGCACTTCTTAAATTAACTTTTTGAAGCTATCCTACTCTTAATTTCTTCCAGCTATACTCTCAATTGCTTTTCAACAGGACTCCAACTCTTAGGATAACATCTTCTGAACTGCTAGATTGGTATCTACAATACTATATAAAGTGATACTTCTCTTCATATATCAGCTCCTGAAAGAACACAACTGACCTCCAATGCCTACCACTATGGGATTTAACTCTTGTGTGTTCAGAGGTGGCTGGAGCTCTTATGACTAAGAACTCACCTGAGAGTTTGTGCTTTTTACCAGAATATGCTTTAGTCCAGTTCAGTGGACTACAGCCAGACCTCTAGGGTTTCAGTGCTGTAAATTATTCACTTGTTTAGCAAGGATCTATGTTAGTCAGTGAAAGGGCATATCAATATTTACTTTCCTAACCAACAAAGGGGCTGTTAAAGCTAACCATGCCTTAATCTACGACACACAAAACCACCATTAAAATCAATATGACTTAGCATATGCTTCAGTTTTAGTTACCATAAGCTTCGCGTCCTTATCAGATTAAGTGATACCAGTTACATTAAGTTACACACTGGTTCTTACAGACCTTCTGCAATCTTATTTTATACCTTTTTTTTCTATAAACTCTTCTGTAAATTTGCCCAGTTTCCAGAAACCAGTTTTATTAATAGAATTTGCTTTAGAAGATAATTTAACTTCATTTGTTATTTCCAGTTAGAGCTCACACTCAAGTTTTTAACTCGCCTTTCAAGGAAACAGTAACTTCCAGGCACAAACAGCAAGAAAAGAAAGGGACCAAAGGGATAAAACAAAGGAAAGCAAACTACTAGTGGGGCCTGAATGATCCATTCTCTGACTAGCTCTAATGTTAATGTTCATATAGATTACTTTTAGGAAGTAAGCTTCCTACATACCACTAATGACCTTTCAGATCCATTAGTCTGTTATGTAGTATTGATTTCAAGCCTTACTGATTAATGCCATAAGTATATTTATTTCTGTTCCTGGAGAGTAAAGGACTGACACCTCTCGTTAATGTTAGATGAAAGGTTTGTTACTGCTTGCTTTAGTCAGTTCATTGCTATTTCTCCTTCTCTTCCTCTGCTCTTGTCTGTCCCCTGTGCCACTCTACTGTTCTCCCTTTTACTATGTTTTTCTAATACTTGGTTAAATCTTAGGTGCTTTCTATCCACCTTCCACATAAGAGAAATTTGCATTAAACTTTGCAAAGTATAAGGTAGTACAAAAATGGAAAACTCATGCATGTGCAACAGTGTTTTTTCAAAGGAACAGGGTGGTGTTTCATGTTCATTGCTCCTTCCGGAGCCTGACTCTGCTGCTGGACACAAGCTGCTCTGTCCCTGGTTGCTATTGCCATACAGGGACCACAGTCTGCTGCTGGCACTGTGGAGGCTCCTCAGTCACTGCAACAGCTGCTCATCCCACCACTTCCAGGCTCCTGATTCTTTGCAAATGCCCAGATATGTGGGCTTACTCAGTACTGGATTTCTTATGTTTCATTCAGGGCAGTATGGTGCACTCTGGGTTTGTGACTGAGGCCCATACAACCAGATCCAGCTCTTTGATCTCTTGAATTCCAAGGCTACAAACTCCAGCTCCTTTTATCTTTTTAGCTGATAACTTCTACATTGTACATGTTCCCCTAGCTATCGTCTCCTATTCTGCACTTCTGAATTACTTTATATGTCAAATATGTACAGTCACCAGCACCTCTGTTCAGTACAGATTGTAAGTGTCTGATAGCTTACATCTTTGGTACATTTCGCTCTTTGATATAGTATTTAACACATCACCTGCACTTAAGTACCTCACCATTTTTGTTGCACAGCTATAATAATTAGGTTTCATATTAGGTGATCAGCATTTATAATCTACACGGTATTTCAAGGCCAGTTTTTTAAAGTACTTAAATGGTATTTTGGGGAAATATTACTCAATATCAAGTTATCAAATATCTGTAAGATTTAGTCACCAAAGTTAATTTTCAAAAATTAGAATGTTCCACCTCCATTGGCTTTGGGACAGAGCAATACAAAGATCACATGCCTATGTAAATCAAGGCTTGGGATTTTGATATAAAAGATAGTGCAGGTGGTTGTAAAAGAAGAGTTATAGAATAGAAGTTTTAAATGTACCTGATTTGACATGTCTGAGTGGTGTTTTTCTGTTAGACTTTGTCACCTAATAGCCATTATTCTTCTGCAAGGAGACAGAGAGCCAAGCACTCCAGATGAAGTGGAGCAGAAAGTTCTTCAGGTGGGGACAGTTTGTTAAAAAGGTTTTCTTAGTAATGACTGTGAAGGCAAAAGATTGAAATTATTTTAAATCAACTGAATAGTATCTATCTCTTGGTAAATAAATTAGTATAAAGTTGGATCCTAAATTTAAACAGTGTCTATCTCCTGCCTCATACAACGCTATTTAATTCGTTCCTTGTCACTAATACCTTCTGTTTTCACTCATCACCTAATGATAGTACATTACACAACAGAAATCAGATAATAACAACTCTTCCCCTTCTGTTAGCATTAGCTTTTTCCCCTTATTGGTTATCTCCCTAGCTTCTGGACCTTACCAGTGATTTCAGAATACAAAGGAGGACATTTAGGCACCCTTCCTTTTTCCCATATAAGTGGCAACCCATGAGAGATGGTCATCTAAAATTAATTTGTCTCTTTAACTCCACAAGCTACTTGGCAGGTACTGTCAGAGCCATAAGGTTGCAAAGCAATATATTTCTAGGTGTATGGTTAGAAATACAGCTGTCACTTGCCCAAGACATTTTGGACCTCAGGACTCCAACAGAATCTTAAAATACTACAAGGACTTTCCTTTAGAAATATTCTTTCTTGCTTTCCTTTGCCTATCCTAAACCAAGAAGTTGGGGATAATCAGTGCAAAGTCTTTTGAACTCTATTCCCCAGACCTATGAGAACAAGTCTTTGATTTTGAGGTAAATTCAGCTGGTATTAACTTAATATTGTATTCATATTAATATAACTTGGGAAAAAGATCTATTTGCTCCCAGGTAAATAACTATATAAAAAAAAATAATATGAATCATAGCATGGTTAGGGTTGGAAGGGACCTTGAATATCATCTAGTTCCAAACCCCACATGCCTAAGCTTTAGAGTTTCTAGCTGCCAACTTACTAGTGATCCAAAGAGAACAGTTAAAAGATCCTATTTCTTTCTATCACTGTCCTAGCAACCAGAAAGAAAATGCCACTTGAAATGTCATTTCTGATCTTCTCTCAGTCTAATTGTAGTACTCCTTGGTCAAGCAGAGGGCTTCTGTAGTATTGCCAGAATACAGGGATCTGTTCTCATTCAAACCTGGTTTGTCCCCTTACGCGACAAGACAGTGTCACCATAAATGAAAGTCAGACCTTCAGTCAAATTCAAGTTTCAATATTGGGCTGTGGTGCTGTCTTGAAGAGCACATGGTGAACTGTTCTCTTCCACAACAGGAAAACTGGACCCAGTATGTTGTCTGACCTCTGGGAAACTCAAGTATCAAATTGTCCTCCCTGTCTCCTGCTAAAGACTGATTTTTAACCATGGGAGATAAAAATCTATAGTTAAAAATCAGGTGTACCTCTGGCAATTTAAGGGCTTCTATGACAAATGACCTGTTTGTTACATTTTGGTTACTAATAACATGCATAATGTCAGAACTGCACTGCTAGTTATCACACAGGTCATTTTGTCCCTCCCTAATATCTAGCTTGGCTTAACCCCTGCAAGTTAATCAGCCTCATTCTTTAGCTCCAGAAGTAGAAGCTCTTGTTTTTAGACTCACTAACACCTCATCTCTATTGATAAACAACTGAAATAAGTCATCACAAAACCACGAAAACAGATGAATGAAAGCAAGGAACTTTGTCAAATGACAGAGTACAATGACTCTGTATTTGCATTAATCCTGTTATGTACTGGAACTGTGTGGAAATTATTTAACTGGATCAAGCTCTGCTGATTTTTACCAGTCTTTCTTGCAGACATTAAGATTCTTTAAGATTACTTTAGGAATACATGCAGTAATTTTCCTGCATTATCTATTACTACAGTGGTAACTCCCTTAAAATGTATTTTTGCTGGCACTGTCCCATTATGAAGACTTTGAAGTTTTGAGGTATTTAAGGAGAGAATTGGTTTTTAATGCAACATTCTAATACACTGTTTCTTAAAAAGCAATCTCTTTCAATACACAAAGCACAGTCTCCTGGATGGTTTGAATGTACAACATTTAAGTAATAGCAGCTACTGTTGAAGTGGTATGTGAAGTAGTCCAAATAATAATGGAAAGCTCGAGACTAATTCAAAATTCTGTTTCTGAGTCTGCTAGTACTAGTGAACAGAAAAGATATTAAAAGCCAGACTTGAGCATAATGAAATTTTTTCTATGTGCTGTATTTCTCCCATATGTCCTGAGGATGTATTCAACTCATCTAACCTTAGCAAGAGTTTTACACCTTGCTTCTGCTAGTCATCTATGCCTTCTCTGTAGCATGGAGACAGATAGGCAGCCCTGGAGGGTGGCTTGCTCTGGCTAATCTTAGACTATCTCAGAATGGGATGTGTTACTTGATGGATGTGTTTAAAGAGGACACACAGCTAGTTCAGAGGAGACAACTAAGTTCTCAATGGTTGAGGCTGTTAAAGATGAATTCCCACTTTTCTAAGGTCTACATTACCTCTGCATAAAAATCTTATGTCAACCACAAAAAATTTATCCCTTGTGATTATAATTCTTTATACAATGCCAGGAAGCTGTTACAGGAGCCCTAGGAGATGTCCAAAGATTTGTCATTTATCCTTAATGTGAATACAGATTATTTTGGCCTAAGAGCTGATTCCAGTGGGTATGCTCCATAGTATCAGATATTAGCATTTGTGCTTCTCCCAGCTGGAGATTTCCTCTTCCATGGGATAAGACAGAGAAAAATGAAGCCATATTAAATCTTTATGTGAATTCAGTAAATGCTTGCCTCTTTACAGCTTGCAGAAAGATTAAAGCTGAATGAGTAGTATTTGGCAGACAATACTTTCTTACAATACGGTGGCCACTTATGCCAAAAGGACAAAAATTATTTCATTTGCAAAAGACTTCAAATTTGCTGATAATAATAGAAAAATAACATAGGACAGAGGAAAAACATAAAGTAAAATCTTTAAACCTGACCACAACAACTTCAGAGATGGAGAAAGCACTATCCTGTGTAATATGTATTACTTTCCCTGTTGCTTTTCTTCTGTTTAATACAACCCGTTTAACATACTGTGAAGAAATAAACAGTCATCTAGGCTTGGTGAGAAATTGCTCAAGTCACAGTTGAAAACTCTCTAGTATTATTCCAAATTTGTATTTAGAGCGCTACCATTTTATCAAAAGATACTTTACCTGCAGACCACTTCAGTTTCAACACAGTACTTTGCTTCTGAAATTCAGTAAAGGGGAAATGAGAAATTCACTTTATAGCTGACAAATAATGTTCTTTACTCAAATTTGTTAAAAAGGGATAGAAGAAATGTATTTTCTGTACCTGCTTTTTGTACTAACAATCGATGTTTAGGAAAAGCTGTAGACTGTTCAAGCCTCTGGCAACACATGGCAAACATTTGCTGTAAACAAAAATATTTGGTAAAATTCTAGATACTGAAGTGTAGCCTGAAGAAAGGTTTCTGCCTTAACCTTCCACTGCAGAAAAGTTTCTGAACAGTTGGATTGTGTAACTGAAGGCCTGTGACTGTTTCCTGAAGAAAGGACAGACAAAGAGGGAACTTGGCTTCTTTGTCCTGTTCAATCAAAACAAAAGCATCAGATGCTGAGGAGGAGAAATAGTTCAGAGAAGGGTGAAAGGCCTGGGAAGGTAATCACCACTTTCTTTAATAGCCAGGGCTGCATGGACCTGGTTCAGAGGAATCTCAACTGTCAGGCTGATGTGCTCCCTGCCTGCAGGTACCAAGGTGCTGCAGGAGGAAAACTGCCTGAAATTCAGGTTCAATTTGACAGTGAACAGAGTTTAAGTGCTGATCTGCACATACACTGTCACAAGAACAGTTACATTGCTTTTACTTTACATCTCTTGCTCTGCAAGTTGAATATGTGGACATTCTTACTCCTTTTATCTTAAAGTAGTAAATCTTAAATCAAAATCATGCTATAATTATTATCATGTCTTCAGTTGAAAAGGAACACCCATGCTTCCAAGAACATCTGCACATTGTGTCAACTGGCAAAAGGCTTCATATAAAGCAGACGTGGTTATTTTGATCAAAGTCATGTCAACGAGCCCCATATGCCCTGAAAGCACACAGAAGTTTCATGGGTATTTCCTTAGTATTGTAGGAGTTTCCTTGGGCAGCCAATAATCTTCTTTTTCCAGAATAACATACCGCAGCCAAAACAATCACGTTCATTTTTGCTAACATCAATCAAATAAATTTCCAGTAGAACTGCTTAGTAATAAATACTATAAAAATATGTGCATATATATTTCTTCTTATAGAGGAGGAGAGTAAAGGCTATTCACTATAGAATATCAATAAAGACACTACTCATAACTTGGAATATTAATTTTATCAAAGAGCATTTATTTTCATTCGATGCTGATTTCATTTATTTTCATCTCAGATGCTGACGAGTTTAAAGTTTGATTTAATTAACAGGCGGGGGGAAAAATATGCTTCCATTGTGATTTCTCAAGTACCAGAACAGGAAAACAACTTGCAGGTGGCTGGACAAAGAAGATAACCTTTTAAATTGCTATTTAGTATATTTTTATTTCAACAAAGGAGGTATTAGCATATGGGAATATTCTGGGAAGATTATACTTTGGTTGCCATTTGCTCCTGTCTACAAAGTGAACAAGTTATAATCAAATCTTATCAAATTCTGAGTTCTATTATTAGAAATGAATTAATATCCACATGGCTAGCCCTTCGTGTCATCATTCACTTTTGGGTTAGGTTCTTTGTGAGAGGAGAGAAATTTTTTCAGACTTTGATCTTCCTCAGATTTTTTTTTTTTTTCCTGCAACTGCATTCTCAGCTTCTCAGAGTGTGGAACTGCTTTCCTATTGTTCATGTTAGACTTTTTGACCCCAGCTATGTTCCTACTGCTTTTCTGGATAAAAAACCCTGGTCAATGAGGAAGAACTTACTTTCCTTCCTACAGCTGGAGTCACAGAATAGCTGAGGTTTGACCGTGCTCCTTTAGATCATCTAGTCCACCCAACTGCTCAAGCAAGGGCAGCTACAGCAGCTTGCTCAGGACTCTGTCCAGTTGGTTTTGAATATCTCTAATGATGGGGATTCTGTTACCTCTCTGGGCAGCCCATTGGAGTGTTGATCACCTTCACAATATTTACCCTGTGGGTATATATTTGTCATAGAATGAACTTTACTATTGTTCATGCTTTAAGAGCTGAAGCTGCAGGCAGCCTCAGCCTTGAGCAATTAATTCCTGACCTTGAGTGAAAAATAAAACAAAGTGGAAAAAAACAAGAAGGAATGTGTATGAGACAAGATAAGAATGGTTCATGAACAGGTGGATTTATTCAATCATGTCAATTGTTTAGGTGCGTGTGTGATAAGGGGTAACGAATCAAAAGTCAGAGTGCCGTGTGCTGGAGGAAAAAAGGATATATAAACAGTGCAAAGCTTCAATAAAGTGCTGATGCCTGCTGCCTGAAGACATCTCGGTGTTGGTCATTTCTTCCTCTGCCTCATATGACCTCTCAATACTGATCATTAAGCAAAACATCTTTCACTTTGGGAACATATATGTTCATAATACCACTGGCTACTAAAAGTTAAGGACTCTGCCCCAGCAGAATGGTTGGAGAATGGAAAATAGTTGCTTTTTTTAAAGTCTCCCCTCCATTATTTTTCTGTTCTCAGTGAATCATGAAGAGCCTTTTACTGCAATAATGTCTAATGAGGGGAGGTAAGAAATCCAGTGGAAGCACCATCAAAGCACGACAAGAAAAACCTGAGAAATAGCAGCGATTAGAAAGTATTCCCAACATAGTGCATGTTAATGTTGCATTACTCTGTTAGGTTTCCGGTTTTATTCAGCCTCTCAGTTCTTAAAGCCAAATTCTAACACAAAAAACATATTCCTAAATCTTCAGCTAGTCATTCTGGGTGCTTCAGTTGCAGGCACTTCTCTGGAATGTGACTCTCAAAGTTCTCATCATCAAACCTTGAAAATCAGAGCTTTTAATGAGGCTATCTATGATCTGTTTGTTTGTTGAAAAAGAGGTTGCATTAAAATCTGTGAACCAAAAATTCCTTTTAAGGGGAATGGTTTCCAGTCATTGGAAGAAAGGAGGGAAAGAGAGCTTGTGTGTCAGCTGGTTTGTTCTGGCAACATTTTTGAAAGGTATTTGCATATAACGAAGAAAGTTGCTGAGCTAGATGAAAACTGGTTTTGTAGTATGACTATGTAGTATGTAGTGTTTTAAAATATAGAAAGCTTTCCAAGAGAGGCTGTGTTAGCTTTCAGATTTCTGTGCTTGTGCTCAAGCTAAAGAGTAATTTAGCTTAGACCAAAATAACTTCATGGTTTAGTTTAGACTGCAGCTTTTCTTTCCTCTGACTTTATGTTGACAGCTTGAAACGACATTCTTACTTACATCCAGAACCCTTTTACAAACCCACAAAAGCCCTATCAGTGTTTGATTTAGATCACTGAAATATTGTTTGAGGCACAGATTTGCTGAGCTGCATACTGTTGGAGGCTGAAAGAGTATTCTAGGGAAATCTCACCATATTCTTGCACTCTTTCCTGGCATGCTACTTTTAGCTGCTGGAAGTTGGGTTAGACAGACCTTTGGGCTGATTCCGAATGGTCATTCTCAGACTGTTTTGTTAGAGATACCTATTAAATACCAACTTCTTTCTCTAATGCAACAGATTATTTAAAATTAAAAAAATCCCTCATAAGATCTCTTCCTCTAAACTTCCAAAATGCCAGAAGGTTCCAAATGCAAATTTAAGATCCTAAATGAATGGCCAGATGGTAAATAGGTATTTAGAGTGACATCAGTGCAATGTAGTAAAACTCTGTATTTGAAAAAATCTGCTCATTTATTAAGAATTTAATTTAGCAGAAAGAATTTAGTAGTGAGAATTTAATAAGAGTTTGAGACTCAGGGTCTGTCAGGGACCTGAGTGCACTAATAGGTCCTAATTGTCCTGACCAGCCACACCTGACACCCCACTAACCCCCTCTACGCATGGGGCCCGTGGCTGCATTTAAGCTGAGACCTGACCCTGCATTCCCTGCCTGAGCCTGTCACAGCCGTGTCTGTGCCCAGCCAGGGGCCACACTGATCTGGCCCTGCCTGTGGTCACTGACTCTGACTTGCTGCCTTTTGCTCCCAGGTTTGCCTCAGGCCTGCTGTACTGGAACGGACGTGCCTGGCAGCCCAGACTCCCAGCTGATCCTGGCTACCATCCCTGGGTCTGCCTGGCCCACCTTGCTCATGTGCTGTGGGACAGTGCCCTGGCCGTGGAGGCTTCTTCCCTCCTGATATATGCTTGTCCTCCTGGCCCCAACAGAGTAGCTGACCTTTGCTGTTTCCTGATGTAGTTGAACACTCACATTTCGTTCTTAAATTCTTGCTTTTCTTTATTCTTAGTTAAATTTTTGTTTGTTTGGTTCAGTGTTTGAGCACCTGAATGTTTGACCACCTCAAAACATCCCCATGAGAAACAAAATGTGACTCTTTCTGCTCTACAGGTATTGAACTGGAGCTGAGGTGGAACCAAGTCACTTGTTAAACTGTCAAGAAGTTCCTCTGGAGAATGAGGTCCTGCAGCATTCAAATCAGCAGTGTGAATGCAAAAAAACCCCATTGTTTTGCCACTGTAAAGCAG